>CAJGYO010000004.1:26941937-27541937 GCA_904845875.1 Miscanthus lutarioriparius | reverse complement strand
CCTCTGATGGTGCGGCCCATGTCTTGTCTTATGGATACCGGCGGTCATATCCCCCATAGCTAGTCCCCGTACGTCTAGTATCCTTTGAGCAACGCTATATTGAACAAGTTCGAGCACTTTGACGTGAAGCCGATCAGTTTAATCGGTGATCCGAGCAGTAGAAGTCAAAGCCGACCAGTTTAACTGGTGACATGGGTGGTGAAAGTCAATGCATACCAGTTTAACTGGTTAGGAGAACTCGTGGATTTAGCCAAGTAAGGTTTGCTAGAAGGATGTAAGGGGCTCAAGATAAAATTTGAAAATTCTTTCACTTAGGAGAAGTGTAGCCACTTAGACTCCGTCAATAGGGATGGTAAATCAAGAAATAAGCATTACATTCACCGCCCCGTGAAGTGTAGCCACTTAGTCCCCGAACCTGCTAAAAGATGAAGAATAAATCTTATAGCAGGGTCAAAGAAAACAAGTCTGAAAGCCTACTGACGTCATCTGACATGCGCATATCAAGACCCCAGACGTGCTGCCCAAGTTCAGCACCCCGATCCGAACAGCATGGAGCAGCTTGATAGCACACCGATGAGACGTAGCAAGATCCGACCACCAAGGAAGTCCTCAGCTTAACTGTCGATGCTTGCACAAAGAATTCGAACACTGAGGAGTCCCCGGCGTAGCTGGCGATGTCCGAGCACCGAGGAGTCCCCGGCGTAGTTGCCGATGTCCGAGCACCGAGGAGTCCCCGGCTGTCGACAGAATAACGTCGGCAATCCTCCGAGGGGTATCCCACGAAGGTAGATTGATCGGCAGAGGAGAGCGTAATCAAGAACAAGAAGGCAACAGAGACACACGAGTTAGACAGGTTCAGGCTGTCAGTATGACGTAATACCATACTCCTGTAGTCTGTTGGTTTGTATTAGCTATCGTATGATATTGCATGAGTTTGGAGGGGGTCCCTGCCCACCTTATATAGTTCAGGGAGCAGGGTTACAAGTCGGTTAGATCTAAGAGATAACCAAAAAGTAATAACTGATTACAGAAATCTTGAGATCATACATATCCTAACAGATCTCGTAGTATCTTCAGGATATCTTCCAGATGCCTTGCAGAAGGCACCGACCAGAGTCGTGCCTCGCAAGGTTTTGTCTTGTGGGTTGGGCCGCCCCTGAGGGCGCAGCCCATGTGGTCTACCATGGGTATCCGGGGTCATACCCCCCACAGCTAGTCCTCGAGCACCTTGTACCCGTTGTGCAACGCTGTCTTGAGCTTGTCCGAGCAGGTGCGAACAAAGCCGAGCAGTCGAACTCATGATCCGACCACCGTGACGAGTTGCCGAGCAGTTGTGAGCAAGTGCCGAGCTACGCGTGCTGTTATCGAGCAGCATGAACCGTAGCCGAGCAGCATAACCCAAGCACGGCTTGCCATAAGGGTGTAAGGAGCTCAAGTTCAGAATCAAAAATTTCTTCGTAGTGGACCAAGTGTGCCCACTTAAAGTCCGACCATGAGAGAAGGAATTAGTCTGGTTCAGCTTCGAGAGGCACGGAGTATTCTAGAAAAAGCAAGCACATTCACCGTGAGGTGAAGTGTGCCCACTTTGTCCCCGAGCCTGACAGTAGGTGACGGAGTCACGTGGTGCTAGGGTCCAAAGTAGAAGAATAGAGGACCAGCCGAGCAGGCAGCCAGTCCCTGGGCGTAGACCCGAAAAGCACATTCACCGCTAGGTGAAGTGTGCCCACTTAGTCCCCGAGCCTAACAGTAGGTGACGGAATCACGTGGTGTTAGTGTTAGAAACAAAGAAATAGTGAAAACCAGCCGAGCAGGCAGCCAGTCCCCGAGCTGCAAGCGGAGATATCGGAAGAATTCAACCATGGAGAAAGAACCAGAGGAATGGTTGTACAATAACGGTTACTGAGCCTCAATAAATGGCGGAGAAGTCGGCGATTATTTGGCGAGTAACAACTGACGGCGGCGATAAATGAGCGACGTGGGCTGCGGTTGCATGAAAGCCTAGGTTATGGCCCATTAAACCGCGTCGGAGAATTCAGAGGAGCACAAATCATGGGAACGGTTTCCCAAAAACCCTCGAATGCGAAAGGGTGGGGAAAATACTTTATAACGGCGCCGCCGCCCCCCATGCTCCCACCTTTGCCACTTCGCCATTTCATCTTCCTCCTTAGCCATCACACTTCCAGATTCGCACCCATACACGTTGCCGGCGCCAGCCCCCATCCAGATCTGAGTGATGGCGCCGAAGAGGAGAGCTGTGAACCCAAAGAAAGCGAGCCCAAAGAAGGCAAGTGTCGGAGCCAGTCGTGACGAAGAGTGGGTGCCGTCGCGGACGGGGGAAGTGGAGCTCGAGAGATTGGTGACGGCGGGCGTGCTTCCTGACCGCGTCACCACCGGATGGCGGCCAGCCAGTGGTGAGCCCTTCCCAATGCCCAACACCGATGAAGTTGTAGTCTTTGAGGATTATTTCTGGCGTGGGTTGGGGTTCCCTATTCATCCTTTCCTGCAAGATCTGCTAGAATTCTGGGCGATTAGTCTGTGCAATCTCCACCCCAACACCATATTGCACATCTCGATCTTTATTCATTTTTGTGAGGCGTTTCTGGGGGTTCTGCCGCACTTCAACCTCTTCAGACACTTGTTCTGAATGAAGAAGAAAGGCGGCGGCGGCTCCAAGGTGGTCGGCGGCATATATCTGCAGCTCGGGATGGAATGGCCAGCGAGTATATTAACGTACCGCTGAACACATCTCTGAAAGGGTGGAATTCAAAGTGGTTCTACATGAAACAGAGCCTCGGCAATCCGCTGCGACATCCACCATATCCCGGAGAACCAGAAGAGCTAGTCGGAGAAACCGAACAGTGCTGACATGGAACAAGTGAGAGAGCTCCTCGACCTGATTAAAGGCATGAAAATTAGAGTCGAACTGGTGGCAACAAGCTTCATAGTGCACCGCATCCAGCCCTGCAAGGAGAGGGCCCACCTGGGCTTTGACTACAGAGGTGATGACGATGGGACCCGGGAGAGGACGGAACGGTTGACGAAGAAAAATATCTTAGAGCGGGCCGCAGAGCTGTTCGCTCCTAATATTTCATTCGTCTGGCCAAAGCAAACGAGGGCCTTCAATTGCACATATCCGCCTCCTGAGGTAATCATCTCGGTTTTTATTCCCGATATGTTTAATCCTGAAGCATTACCGAGCAGTTATCTTATTCACTTATGCAAATATCCATTCGCAGGAAAGAGCGGTGTACTTCTCCGACATGCCGAGGGGTGATTGGTTGAGGGGAGTAGATGCCCGGCCATTTGCTCGGCCTGAGGAAGATGCGCCAGCGCCTCGTTAGAATCCAGAGGCACCGATCGCTGGTCGGACGGAGAGTTCGCCTGCGGTGATGGAGAAAATCTAGGGAAAGAGGGCAGCAGCAGATGAACCGGCCCAGAAGAAGAGAAAGACGGCAGCTGCCGCTCCCCTCGAATTTGGCGGCATCTCACTTGGTGGTGACCAGACCACTCAAACACGGAGGGCCACGGTGATCGAGTGGTCTGATGACGACGAAGATCTAGTTGTTCCTCCTCCGAGCATGCAAGCGCCTCCATGCAGCACACGTGTGGAGGAGCAATCAAGGGGAAGCGAAGAAGTCCTCGAGCAACAGACGACAGAAATCCCCACTGAGCAGGCGGTGGGCGTCCGAGAGCAACAGGCGGAGGTAAATCTAGAGCGACGGGCAGAGGAAACCCCGAAGCAGCAGGCGGAGCGGAGGCCGACTGTGGAGGAGGCGAGACCTCCACCCCGGAGCATGAAGGTCGACCCCATAGCCGCGCCTGGGGGCTCGGGCAGGCATCGCTGATTCAAAAAAGTGCATCGGCAGACCAAACGGTAAGTATCCTCGTGTTGGAGTTACTTTGCTATCTTATCTTAGCTATTTTGGTGCTTGACCAAATGATTTGATGCAGTGCAAGGCAAACGGAGGGTCCGAACCCGTCCGCCCAGACTGACAAGCAGCCTCGGGCTAATCCCAAGGTGGAGGTAACACCGGCGGCCCCCATGTCAGGGTCCCCGGGTGCTCGGCAGAAGGCGAAAGAGTCAACGACCGCTGCGGGTGGACCTAGAGACGGCGAGAGGCCGACGTCGGTGGAGGACGGGTCGGAGACAATACCTGAAGCAACGGCGGGTACCACCGGGCCCTTGGGAGCTGAAGCTGGAGTTGCCAGCGAAGCAACAGAGTCTGGTCGGCGAGACTAGTGGCACCCAAGGAGCTAATGACGCCCCCTGAGGCCTCGCAGGGCATGGTCGGACCCACTGTCTGGCCATAGAGCCCCTCGGCGGTGTCTCCCACTGCTGTGGAAGAGGAGGATGAGGTGGAGGAGATCGTTCGTGCTGAGCCTCGAACCCAATCCGTCCGAATCGTCCGCAAGCGCGATGATGAAGTGGTAGTTGTCGAGGAAGAGGACACCCCAAGGAGATGAGGAGGCTGAAATCCACCCTCGGCGGAGTAATAAAACAAATTGAGGTTAATACTGAATCCTGAGTATTCGTCGTTGTCGTTGGAGATCGAATTCCGTCATTGTCATTGTGCATTTCAGGGGATAACTCGGACTGCCGAGCACCGGCACCAGTTGATAAAGAGGATGGAGCCCCTTGCCGAGGAGAACCAAAAACTCAAGGAGGCGATGAACCTCTCAGAGAGAAACACCCAAAGGGCCCGGCGCGAGCGAGACCTTGCTGAGTCCAACGCGCGGGACCTAGAACACCAAAGGGGGTCCTATCTGAGCAGCTGGCGGCTGCGAAAGAATAACTATGGAGCAAGTCCGAGCAGCTGGCCACTGCCTCCACACAACTGAAAGATGCTTCTGAGTAGTTGGAACAACTGTAGAAAATCTCCGAGCAGAAGAAAGGTACGTGTGATCGATGAAAGTGCCTTGCATAGTTGGATATGATTACTTTTGGTGATGACTGATGTACTTGTAGAACAAGATGTGGAGCTCGGCCAGCTGCGCCAAGCCCTTGAGCAACTCCGAGAGGAGAAAACGAAGGAAACAGGGCGAGCTAGCAAGCTGGCCGAGGAGCTGAACGGTGAGGATTCCCTTGGTTGGGGTTACTGCTGAAGTAACTTTCCTGATTGATGGAACTTTGTAATGCTTGCAGACTACCATCGGAAGGTCAAGGCACAATTCGATGTGCTGGAGCAGGACGCCTGAACTCAGAGGGACAAGTTTGACGCCGTAGTTGCCGGAATCAAACTAGTGCTCGACTGCATCGAACCAGAAGTGGCTCCTCAGCATGACGGGAGGCCACCGCGCCCGGACATCGTCATCGAAAGATGCAAGACAGCGTGGGAGAGCTTTAAGGGCTTCAATCGCGACGCCGTTATTTTCGCCGCTACCCACGCCCTTGCTGTGGTTCAGTCCCACTATCCAGCCACTGACCTTCAGGCGATAGGTGGTGGTTTCACTAAAGGGCTGAGCGAGGCGGAGACCCAGCAACTGGAGGATGAGGTGGAAGACGCAGCGAAGAAGTTGGCAGGCGATATAGACCTGTTCGGCAAAATGGACAGCAATAACAGAGCACAATGATCTGCTTGGCGGATATCATCTGTAATTTCTAGACAGTGTAGTTAGAACGCGTGAAAGCGTAAAAAACACTTTTGTATATGATAAATGTTATAAGGTGCACTTGTATGCGGTTAAATTGTACTTCGGCGAAAAAATCTTCATAGGTTTAACCACAAAGTATTTATACATAGTGTAAGTAGAGTCTGAGCAGTTAGTTCGCTATTGACCCCTATGGCCTTAGCTAGCCCATAGTCCATGACGTCGAGCGCGGAGCCCGTGCACGTGTAGGAGAAACAGGCGTGACCAAGGAACCGCAGCCGACCACCCATAACGCAGGGCACGGAGCTCGTAGCACGTGTAGGGAGGGATCAGAGACCGGGCCTTTTCCAAAGAGAACAGAGCGGGACGTGTTCTGCTCGGCGATTATCAAAATAACTTGGAGATATAGGTAGTATAAGCGACGTCCGAGCAATTAGTTCTGTGCTGAGCTCTCGGCCTTGGCTAGCCCATAGTCCATAACATCGAGCGCGGAGCCCGTGCACGTGTAGGAGGAACATGCGTGACCAAGGAACCACAGCCGACCACCCATAACGCAGAGTGCGAAGCCCGTGGCATGTGTACGGAGAGATCAGGGACTAGGTTGTCTCCTAAGAGAACAGAACAGAACGTACGCTGCTCGCTAGTCGGTGAAACAACTTGGAGATTTGGAGTAAAGTGTTCGGCATTTTTGGAGAGAACGTGTGGCGAAATGCGTTGGCGATTTGGAGAAATCATGTTCGGTGATTTGGAGAAAACTTATTCGGCGATTTTCGGCGAAAAAATTTGTCAGCGATTTGGAGAAATCGTTAGGTGATTTTGGAGAAAACCGTTCGGCGATAACTTTGGAGATTTGGAGAAACTTATTCGGTGAAATCGTGGTCGGCGATTTTCGTATTGGAGATCGGTATGGAGCATTGTAGTGCTCAGCGACCATATGTGGAGATTAAAACACAATGGAGAAAAATGGAGATAAGTTATGGAGACCAAAACTTTATTCATCACAAAGTAGAGACTACATATCTGGAGCATTTCAAGGATAGAAACGTATAAGGTGCTTGGTGTGCCATGAATTGGGAACATCGATCCCATCTAAGTCACATAGGCGATAAGACCCTGGTCGGGTGGCCTCTTTGATGATGTAAGGCCCTTCCCAAGGGGAGGAGAGCTTGTGCAATCCTTCGGTCTTTTGTTTTCTGTGGAGAACGAGGTCGCCGATGGTGAATGAACGACCTTTTACATTGCGGTTATAGTATCTCCGCAAGCCTTCTAGATATTTGGCTGTATGCGGACGCAGGTGATTAGGCATTCTTCCTCGGCCCGATCGACGTCCTCTGTCCGAACAGCTATGGCTTGCTCTTCATCATAATTTTCCACCCTAGGTGCTCGGAAGGCGACATCCGCTGGTAGTATGGCCTCTGAGCCGTAGACCAAAAAATATGGAGACGCACTGGTGCCGCGACTAGCTTGAGTGCGCAGTCCCTAGACCACAGCTGGTAGCTCCTTGAGCCATCTACCCGGATGCTTTTCTTCTTTCTGGTATAGCCTCTTTTTGAGGGCATCAAGAATCATGCCATTAGCCGCTCAACTTGGCCATTGGCTCTCGGATGGGCAACAGAGACGTATTTAACGGAGATGCACCGATCTTCGAAGAAATCCCAAAAGTGATGGCCAGTAAACATGGTTCCGAGGTCGATGATGATGCTGTTCGGAAGACCGAATCTGTGGATAATATTTTCAAAGAGCTCGACTGCTTTCTTAGCGGTAGCTGAGACGAGCGGTTTGTACTCGATCCACTTGGAGAATTTGTCGATGGCGACATAGACGTACCGGAAACCACCTGGCGCTGGCTTGAAAGGCCCGATCATATCCAGTCCCCAGCATGCGAAAGGCCACGAAGCTAGGATGGTCTGCAGTTCTTGCCGTTACATGTATTTGTTTTGCAAAAAACTGGCATCCCTCACAACGTCGGACGAGGTCTTCTGTATCGAGATGGCCCTAGGCCAATAAAAACTAGCTCGAAAAGCTTTGCCGACCAGGTTTCTCGAGGCCGCGTGATTGTCACATGAATCAGAGTGAATTTCATGAAGCAGCTTTACTCCTTCGTCTTGGGTGATGCATTTCTGCAATATCTCATCCTTGGCACTCTTCCTCATCAAGTTACCGTCTACCAGCACGTAATGCTTGCTTTGGTGGATTAGACGTTCGGTGTCGGTCTTGTCGGCGGGTACTTCAACGTTGGTGAGGTACTTAATGAACTGCTCCCTCCAATCGGCGACCGGCGAAGGCACCACAAGTACCAACTTCTCGGCAGGGGGAACCTCCTCAACTTCCTTTTCTTCTGTAATGGATGGCGCCAAGAGATCTTGAACGAATACCCCCCGTGCACCGCGGCGTGAGAAGAACCTATTTTTGAGAGCTGGTCGGCTGGCTGATTTTGATCTCATACCACGTGGTGGTATTCGATACCGTAGAACTTCCCTTCAAGCCTCCTGATTTCGGCACAGTATGCGTCCATCTTCTCACTGGAACAGGACCAGTCTTTGTTGAGCTGGTTGATAACCAGCACGAGTCCCCGTACACCATGAGACGTTTGACGCCGAGCTCGACTGCTATACGGAGACTGTGGAGACATGCTTCATATTCCACGATGTTGTTGGAGGCCGAAAAGTGTATCCGGAGGACATAGCGAAGCTTATCTTTGGTCGGTGTAATGAATAGAATGCCCACGCCAGCACCGTTGATGTTAAGGGCGCCATCAAAGTACATCACCCAGTGCTCGGGGCAAGTGGCGACAATGGGTTCTTGGATCTTGGTCCACTCAGCGACGAAATCAGCAAGCGCCTATGACTTAATGGTAGGTCTACTTCTAAATTCGATGGAGTAAGTATCGAGCTCAACATCCCACTTAATGATATCGCCATTGGCCTCTTTGTTGCGGAGAATGTCCCCAGAGGGAACTCGGTGACCACGGTGATCTTGTAGTATTCGAAGTAGTGTCGGAGCTTGCGCGACGTAATAAGAATGGCGTATAACAGTTTTTGCACCTAAGGATAATGAGTTTTGGGCTCATTAATTACCTCGCTGATGAAGTAGACCGGACGTTGCACTTTGTAAGCATGCCCGGCTTCCTCATGTTCTACGACGATAGCTATGCTGACGACGCGACAAGTAGCGGCAATGTATATCAGCAGAGTTTCATCCGGACGTGGCGCCATCATGATCGGAGGCTTTGTTAAGAACACCTTGAGCTGCTCAAAAGCTGAGTCTGCCTCCTCCGACTAGGAAAAATGCTCGGAGGCCTTGAGGAGCTTGAAGAAAGGTGGCCCTTTTGTGTCGAGGCGCGATATGAAGCGGCTTAAAGCAGCCATGCAACCTGTAAGCTTCTGTATATCCTTGATGCATGTCGGCCATTTCATATTGGTGATGGCGGAGACCTTGTCAGGGTTAGGTTCGGTGCCTCGAGCACTGACAATGTAGCCCAGCAGTATACCGGATGGAACTCCAAAGATGCACTTTGAAGGGTTCAACTTCCATCGGTACTTGTTCAGGTTGGTGAATGTTTCTTCGAGGTCGACGATAAGGTTGTCAGCGGTCTTGGTCTTGACGACCACATCATTGATGTAACCTTTGACATTGCGGCCGATCTGTTGGTCGAGGCACATCTGGATGGCCCTTTGATAGGTAGCCCCGATGTTCTTGAGTTCGAAGGACATAGTTGTGTAGCAGTATGCCCCGAAAGGCATGATGAATGATGTCTTGATCTGGTCTTCTTCCTTGAGGGAGATATGATGATAGCCGGAGTAACAGTCAAGGAAGGAGAGTAGTTCGTAGCCGGCGGTAGAGTCTACAACCTCATCTATCCGAGGTAGGCTGAAGGGGTCTTTAGGGAAGTGTTTGTTAATATCAGTATAATCAACACACATTCTCCATTGTTTATTCTTTTTTCAAATGAGAACAGGGTTTGCTAACCAATCTAGATGATACACTTCTTTTATAAATCTGGCCGCTAAGAGCCATTTTATTTCTACCCTAATAGCATCCTTCTTGTCTGGCATGAATCGGCGGAGTTTCTGCTTGATTGGTTTGGCGGTCGGTGAGACATTCAAGGAGTGCTCGATCTTCTCCCACGGTACCCCCAGCATGTCTGCAGGTTTCCACGCAAACACATCGGTGTTGGCACGGGAAGGAGATGAGCGCGCTTTCCTATTTGGGGTCAAGATGAGCCCCAATCTTTATAGTCTTGGAGGGGTCATCGAGGCCGAGGCCGACCTCCTTGACTTCCTTGGACTTGGCGGAGGCACGAGGAAGCTCCAGCTCTGGGATCTCCATGTCATCGGCGAGCGCCATCTTGGCTTCGACGACCACGCTAGCCATCTAGATGGAGAGGTCAGTGGCTTCAACGAGAGCGAGACTCTCTGTCTCATAGGCGTAGGTAACGGAGAGGTTGGCCTATAGAGACAAGACTCCTGTAGGCGAAGGCATCTTCATCACTAGATATGCGTAGTGCGGTACAGCCATGAACTTGACTAGAGCTGGCTGACCAAGTATGGCGTGGTAGGCGGTGTCGAAGCCGGCGACGTAGAAGTTGATATGCTCGACGCGGTAGTTGCTTGCCATGCCGAACTGTTCTAGTAGGGTAATCTCTCCAAGTGGTCTAGATGCCCTGCCAGGTACCACGCACTAGAAGGAGGAGTCCGAGGGCGTGAGATCTGTTATCCGGAGGCCCAACTCCCTTAGGGCCCCAGCGAAGAGTAGATTCAAAGTGCTCCCACCGTCGACGAGGACTTTTTTGAAGAGCACCTTCTAGATGGTCGCGTCGAGGACGAGGGGAAAATGCCCTGTGTAGGGTATGTCCGCCCTGGTGAAGGTGATAGGGACTTTGGACCATGGGCGATAGCTAGGGTTGGTGGTGGTTTCTTCTAAGGCGACGGCGAGCACTCATCGGGCGGTGAGCTTCCGTTCTCTTCTGCTCTCGGTGGAGGCGAGGCCCCCAAAGATGGTGGCAACCACCTTGTCATGGTCTTGGAAGGCATTGTTATTGCCCCCAGGTGGTCGATGGCCTCCGTTCCCGCCGTTGGCGTCGTCGTCCAGCTTTTTGTCCTAGAACTCCTTGGCCAAACCGAGGCAGTCTTTCATCTTGTGTTTGGCATTCTTGTGGTGGGGGCATGGGCCATCGAGGATCTTCTTGTACTGCTCATCGTAGTTGCGCTTGGCGCGCGGCCCATTGACGGCAGCGACAAAGTGGTCTGGCCGGCGGCGGCGATTCTAACCAGGCTTGGATCCTTCTGGTCGATCACGGCTGTTGTCCCGGTGGAAACTGCGATCGTCATAGTGGCGGTCGTTGTGGCGTCGGTTGTCGGGGCGGTCGTCGTAGTGGTGAGGCAGGTGATTTGTGCCCGTATCTTCGTTGAAACGCACCTCAGCTTCCTCCGCGTCAGCGTGCTGGTTGGCGGTCGTGATCATCTCGCCGATGCCTATAGGTGGCTTGTGGTTGAACTTGGAACGGAGCTCGCGGTGATGAAGTCCTCGAACAAAGGTGGTGATCACCTCAGCTTCCGTGATGTTGGGAATAGAATTCCTCATCTCGGAAAAGCGTCTGATGTAAGCGTGAAGGAGCTCGGACGGCTTTTGGGTGATGCGGTTGAGATCATGCTTGGTGCCCGGCCGCGTACATGTAGCCATGTAGTTGTCAGTGAAGACTTTCTTCAGCTCTTCCCAAGATCCAATGGAGTCCGGGGCAAGGCTTGTGAACCAGCCCATGGCGGCTGGCGTGAGCATGACGGGGAGATAATTTGCCATGACATTGGTGTCTCCTCCGGCGGCGCGGACAGCAGTGGCGTAAACCTGTAGTCACTGAGTTGGGTTCATCCTTCCTTCATAGGGCTCGACCCCAGTGATTTTAAAACCATGAGGTCACTTGAGTGTTCGGAGCACCCTGGTGAAAGCTGGGGGCCCTTTCAGGTTGTCGGCGCCGTTGTCTGCAGTGTTGCCGGCGGCGATCGGCTCCAGAGCTAAGTCTGGATTACCGTACTCTTGCTCGTACTCCTGGCGACAGCGTACTTCTTCTTCATGGCGACCGAAGCGACGTTGCTCTATACGCCGTCGTGCATCCCAAAGGTTACTGAGGTGCACTCGAGCGTCCTGTTCGACCTCCTAGTCGTGCTGGCGATGATGCTCGGTGTGGTGGCCCTTGGCTCTGCCCTAGAGAGGTAGTGACTGGTCAGCGAACCAGCTTTGACTGGGGCGGCGAATGGATCTAGGCACAGCTGATCGGCGGATCGTGCTCGTGGAGCACGATGGTCTCTGATTCTCTCGGATCTCATTGACTTGACAGTGTGCCGCTTTAAGCATAGCGGCGACCTTGGCGAGCTAGGGCATCTACGGGAGGAGGGCGAACTCATTGGCGGCCACCGCCAGATTGGCGCTTGGAGTCTTGAAGACGTCGTGGCCATCAACGCGAAGAAACTCTTCGTCGAGGTTGCGATGGAGCGGCCTTCCTTGCAAGTTGAATTGGTTGTCATGAGCGGCCTCGGCCATTGCAAGGGCGCGCTCGTTTTCATGGCGTTGCGCGTGGTTGATGTTCCTGTTTTCACGGGCGGCGCATTCCTCATCGGTTTCGCCGTTCCGAGGGGGGCTGTCGATGCTGACGTTGAAGATCGCGCCACCCCGGAAAAGCGGGAGAGGGGGTTGCTCGGTGAAGGTTTCGGCGAGGGTCTCCATGGAGCCCTGGGATTCGGAGTACGGATTTTCCTCCAGGATGGTTTGGAGGGATGCTCCGGGGCCTCGGCTGGCGTGCAGCATGTTGACCGTCGGTGGGAGCTGATCGATGATCTGGTCGGCGAGAGGATGGATATCCCCCACCTGATCGGTGAATTTGCCCCTCAGGGCGTCTTGGTATGTAGCGGTGGTGTTGGCGAGCCCGAAGGGTAGGTCTGTAACCCCCAGAGTTTAGCGAGCAGCTTCCAATAGATCTGGATCGGAGGGTGGTCGGCGCTGAACGAAAGTGTCCAGAGCTGACTCGACGATGGAGAGGCAATCGGCGAGCTTCAAATAGACCCGATCGATGGATTCAATCATATCGTCATTGTTGATGTGCCTCCTCTAGTAATGAGGAAGCGAGCGGTGATTCATTGATGAAGACGACCTCAGAAGTGGTTCTAAGATCGGATCTGCAGTCGCAGGTGCGGGGGTGGTCGGCGTCAGAACGGATCTGCATCGGCTCGAGGAGCTCTCGACTCTATCTAGCTTTGATGACCCATGAGATGGATCCGACCGTGAAGATCTAGCCAAGCTGCGGGAGGGACAAAGAGCCTGCGGAAAAAGCCATCTTGTTCGACAAGGAAACAGCACGCACACCCCTACATGGCGTCCTCCGAGGGGTATCCCACGAAGGTAAATACCCTACGTCCTGTGTCTTTGGTGAATTGTATTGAATACATGGTGTATGGATCGTGACCACTAGGGGATCCTTGCCTCTCCTTATATACTTTGGAGGGGTAGAGTTACAAGGTAAGTATCCTATTTGGTACTATACAATGTCTTGCAGTGCACGCCGAGCAGCGCCGTGCATGCCTTGATCTTATGGGTTGGGCCACCTCTGATGGTGCGGCCCATGTCTTGTCTTGAGGATATCGGGGGCCATACCCCCATAGCTAGTCTCCGAGCCTGACAGTAGGTGATGTAGTCATGTGGTGCCAAGGTCAGAAAGTAGAAAACCAGTCGAGCAGGCAGCCAGTCCCCGGGCGTAGCCTCGAGATGAGAAAAGCACACATTCACAACAAGGTGAAGTGTGCCCACTTAGTCTCCGAGCATGCTGGAAGATGAAGAATGAATCTTGTAGCAGGGTCAAAGAAAAAGAAGTCTGAAAGCTTGCCGACATCGTCTGACATAAGTGTATCAAGACCCCAGACGTGCTGCCCAAGATCAGCACCTTGATCCGAATAGCATGGAGCAGCTTGATAGCACACCGACGAGACGCAGCAAGATCCGAGCAGCAAGGGAGTCCCTGGCATCGCTGGTGATGTTCGAGGACCGAGGACCGAGGAGTCCCCGGCGTCGTTGGTGATGTCCGAGCACCGAGGAGCGAGGAGTCCCCGGTGTCGCTGGCGATGTCCGAGCACCGAGGAGCGAGGAGTCCCCGACGTCACTGGCGATGTCCGAGCGCCGAGGAGCAAGGAGTCCCCGGCGTCGCTGGTAATGTCCGAGCACCAAGGAGCGAGGAGACCCCGGCGTCGCTGGCAACGTCCGAGCACCGAGGAGTCCCCGGCATCGCTGGCGATGTCCGAGCACCAAGGAGCGAGGAGTCCCCGGCGTCGCTGGTGATGTTCGAGCACCGAGGAGCGAGGAGACCCGGCGTCGCTGGCGATGCCTGAGCACCGAGGAGCGAGGAGTCCCCGGCGTCGCTGGCGATATCCGAGCAGCAAGGAATGAGGAGACCCGGCGAAGCGGTGATGTCCGAGCACCGAGGAGTTCCCGTGAAGCTAGCGAGGTCCGAGCACCGGCGTAGTTGGCGACATCCGTGCGGTGAAGTGTGCCCACTTAGCCCTTAAACACGAAGAATCCTAGCGCCGAGGAGTAACCGGCGTAGCTGGCGAGAAAACACGAGCGACGAATAGTCTGGTCAATTGGTCGGCAGCGAAGTGAGCATTGAGTAGAAGCGACCGGCGAACAGTCCGATCAACTGATCGGCGATGGAGTCCATGAACCAAGCGGTTCGACCAGTTGATCGGTGGAGAAGTCCGAGCACTAGGTGGTCCGATCACCTGGACGATGATCCTGCAACACAAATATATAGAACGGGTAGTACATGATGTACAAATATATGAACTCCGGAGAAAAATCAGCAATAGCGTATGCAGTTCGGCGATCAGTTGATGTGAAGATGTATTTATATTTAATACAAACCGCTCGAACAGTTAGTGTGTAGCTGAGTCTCCAGTCCTAGCTAGCCCATTAACCATAACGCGGGGCGTGGAGCCCATGCACGTGTAGGAAGAACAAAGCGTCGCTAAGGAACCGCTGCCGACCACCCATAACGCAGAGGGCAGACGCTCGTGCACGTGTAGGGAGGAGTCAGAGACAGGGCCATCTCTGGAGGCGTCCGAGCATCAACATGACTGTTCGGGGGTTCAGAAAATCATTTGAAGAGCAAACATAGAGAAAACAGCTCGGAGAAATATCATGGCGATATACGGAGATTGGAGAATATTTAGAAGAATATTAAAACATGACTTAGCTTTAGACAGAAAGTCTAGTCGGCGACGTATGGCGTTATCTGGTCGGCGTTGACGACGAGCACCTGGCGAGCGGTGAGTTGTTGGTGAAGACGACCTCGGAGGTGGTTCCGAGACCGGATCTGCTGTTGCGAATTTGCGATAAGTTGCACCAAGACGTCGTGTCGCCATGGAAGCTGTAGATAATCATGAAGGCAGATGCAGAAGCATACATGCAATAGAATGCTTAATCTAAGAATAGAAACACGACTTAGCTTGTTAAGCAGCTTGGCGCGTATGGGCTTGCATCCTTCGTATATGCATATGATGTATATGTGCATACACCCGTACATGCAAGTTAGCCTTGCATGTTGCTATAGATCACGGGCCTAGCCAGCAAACGTATCCATGTCGATCTCTTGGAATCGGATCCCGAAGCCATGCATGTTTGCTTGCCGTGCAGATGCGTACATACTGGAGCCCTGCGTGCTCGTCGTGAGCCCGATGGGATCTCAATGAAGCGTCGCCATGTAGTTCAGCCGAGGAGAGGATCAAATGGACGTCGGTATGCAACGGAGGTTGCTGAGTTGTAGCCGTAGTAGATTGATTCCGTCGCCGAGTTGTCGTTGTACAGTGAAATCGAGGTCTGCCATCTAGTTCACCATGGATCAGCGCGCACACCCCTACCTAGTGCGCCAACTATCGATAGAATATCATCGGCAATCCACCGAGGGGTATCCCGCGATGGTAAATTTGTCGGTGGAGGTGCGTGTAATCAGGAACCGGATGGTGACACAAGGCGTAGAGACAGCGATTTAGACAGGTTCGGGCTGTCTGATCGACGTAATACCCTATGTCCTGTGTCTTTGATGAATTGTATTGAATACATGATGTATGGATCATGTCCACTAGGGGATCCCTGCCTCTCCTTATATACTCTGAAGGGGTAGGGTTACAAGGTAAGTATCCTATTTGTTATTATACAATGTCTTGCGGTGCATGCCGAGTAGCGCCGTGCACGCCTTGATCTTGTGGGCTGGGCCACCTCTGATGGTGCGACCCATGTCTTGTCTTGAGGATACCGAGGGCCATACCCCCACACCGGCGTAGCTGGTGATGAAGCACGAGCGATGAACAATCCAGTCAACTGGTCGGTGGCGAAGTGAGCATAGAGTAGAAGTGATCGGCGAACAGTTCGGTCAACTGGTCGGTGACGAAGTCCATGAACCTAGTGGTTCGACCAGTTGATCGGTGGAGAAGTCTGAGCACCAGGTGGTCCGATCATCTGGACGATGATCCTACAATACAAATTTGTAGAATGGGTAGTACATGATGTAAAAATATATGAACTTCGGAGAAGAATCAGCAATGGTGATGAAATAGCGTATGCAGCTCGGCGATCAGTTGGTGTGAACACTTAGTGTTATTTTGAAGATGCATTTATATTTAATATAAACTGCTCGAACAGTTAGTGTGTAGCTGAGTCTCCAGCCTTAGCTAGCCTGTTAACCATAACGCGGAGCGCGGAGCCCGTGTGTGTGTAGGAAGAACAAAGCGTCGCTAAGGAGCCGCTGCCGACCACCCATAACGCAAAGGACAGACACTCGTGCACGTGTAGGGAGGAGCCAGAGACAGGGCCATCTTTGGGGACATCCGAGCATCAACATGACTGTTCGGGGGTTCGCCTTAAACTTAGCTGTATGTCATCTTTAAGATGGTATACATGAAAGAAAATTGTTTGGAGAGCAAACATAGAAAAAATAGCTCGGAGAATGGTGATATACGAAGATTGGAGAATATTTAGAAGAATATTAAAGCATGACTTAGCTTTAGACAGAACGTCTTGTCGATGGTGTATGGCATTATCTGGTCGGCGTGTACGAAATTACCCGGCCCTTGAGCTTTCCGAGCTATCGTCATGGCGGCGGTCGCGGTTGTTACGACGCCGTTCTTCGCGACTCATACACTCAGAAAATCGATCTATGTAACGGACTGGAATCTTGGAACCGCCAACGACGATCTGAGCTTCGATACAGGTACAACACCATGTTTGACTATCTAATCCGATCTGGTGGCTCCGTTGGAACTTGTCGTTGAGAGAGACGCCGAGTAGCCGTTGCACAGAACAGAAAGCTCGAGTAGTAGATTGAGCCTTGGGAACATGACGTTGAATTCGACATCGAGTCTCGTCAGGTTGTCGGCGGACATCGTCATAGAAGACCGAGTTGTCGGGAATGGCGTTGATCTTTAGGTACGCCATCTAGTTCGTCATAAATCAGCACGCACAAGCACCTACCTGGCGCATCAACTATCGACAGAATATCATCGGTAGTCCTCCAAGAGGTATCCCACGAAGGTAGATTGATCGGTGGAGGTGCGCGTGATAGAAACCGAATGGTGACACAAGGCGCAGAGACAACGATTTAGACAGGTTCGGACCGTCTGATCGACGTAATACTCTACGTCATGTGTTTTTGGTGTATTGTATTGAGATGTATGTAGATGTCGACTAGGGGACCCCTGGCTCTCCTTATATACTCTAGAGGGGTAGGGTTACAAGGAAAGTATCATATTTGGTACTATACAATATCTTATGGTGCACGTGCACGTCAATTGCCCTCATGCCGTGCGCTTTGATCTTATGAAATTTGGGCCACTTCGATTCGCCCATGTCTTGTCCTATCTGATCGCAGGTCATATGTCTTGTTACAAAATATTGACCCCCTGATCTCAAGGCCCACAAACCTCATGCTAAAAATCGATCCAACATTTGAGGAACACGATCCAACACGTAGGACGTAAAGGCGCGTTATGCGACCGGTATAAATCCAGAGTCTCTAAGTGCTAGCCATTCGAGGCTACATGTGTGACTATAAATTTACTAGTCGACATGTGAATACCCTTGTTACAAAATATTGACAAAAAGGTTTTGATCTACTTTCAAAAATAAAACTACAAAATTATATTGCAAAATTTTCTTCTAAAATTAAGTTCAAATTTGAGTTTAAAAAAGTCTTTAAAATGTTTTTTAATTTGTTTTAAATATATTTAAAAAATATTTAAAATTTCAAAATAGTTTAAATACATTCCAAAAATAATCAAAAAATCTTTCAAATTCTTGAGAAATGGTTAAAATATTATTTTGAAATTTAAAAATGGGTTGAAAATAGTTTTAGATTGATCATTTAAAAATAAAGTTTAATAAGGATTTTATAATATGTTTGAGAAACGTTAAATATTTCAAGTGGGTTTAAAATTAAAATTTCTAAATTTATGTACAAAATTTATTTTTTTTGAACCTAAATAGTTTAAAAATAATATGGAGAAGTTGTTAAACCCAGGTTCTAAAAAGATTCGTGGAAAACTGGATGAACTGAGCTTGATATAGGTAGCTACAGACGATAAGCGACAATCCTAAGTTTCTCTAGGATAGTATAAGGTCCAAAGTAACGAAAGGCAAGCTTGTGATTAGCACGGCAAGCCAGAAGTTTGAACATAAAGTTGAAGCTTAAGATAAACTTTGTCGCCCACAAAAAAGGTATGGTCAGTTCTCTTCTTGTCTACTTGTATTTTCATACGTTATTAGGCTCGATGAAGATGTTGTTGAAGCAACTAAATCATCATTTTACGTTTGGCCAGACAAGTCTTTAAGTCTAGGTGTGCACAGGTCTCAATACCATCAATGCCAAAATATTTGGGTTCATGGCCCGTAAAAGAACCTAAAATGGTGTTGTAGCCAAAGCTATATGGTAGCAGGCATTGTACCGGTATTCTGCCAGGGAGAACCACTCTCACCATTTGGAAGGATAGGCATGTACAAAGCAACGCAGGTAAGTCGCAAGACACTAATTAACACGTTCGCTTTGGTCATCCGTTTCAGGGTGGTAGGTTGTGCTGTGCTCATGAGTAAGTCCGTGCCAGCTAACTTGAAGAGATTTTGCCATAGAGAACCGGTAAAAACTCGATCCCTATCTGAAACAATTATGGTTGGAAGGCCATGAAGCTTGTAGATATGATGAATGGACATCTTATAGTCCTGTTAATTAAGACAACCAAAGGGTGTTTTAATGCAAGGAAATGAGAGTACTTTGAGAATTTGTCCACTATCACCATAATGCAATTGAACATGGAAGAAGTAGGGAGGCCCTCAATAAAGTCCATGCTAATGACCTGCCAAGAGTGATCTAGCACATGAAGTGTTGTAGAAATCTAGGATAAGGAATTCTTTAAACCTTGGCTTGTTGACAAATGGAGCAGTGAGATACAAACTCGTTGACCATGGTTTTCATCTTATACCAAATAAAAAATGGCTTTGATACGTTTGTAAGTCCATCCTCCTCCTCACATCAGCATGGTTGAGGAGGACTCCCACGACCAGCTGTTGTTCTACACAACATGGAGCATGGGCTCGCACAAAGGAACATGTTGTATTGGAACAACACAGATCACTCTCCAAGACTCGCACCGCATGGAAGATTTTCACCCTCTCTTTGTAACCCTACCCCCAACAATATAAGGGGCATCATGGGTCTCTTCTTCCGGATGAAACTAAGAGACGCCAGTGTCTCAGCTTACTGTCTCTTGATTTTAGACTTGTTCTCCCTCTCTTTCACTCCTTATTTTCTAACCTCTACTGCAAAAATAGAGCCCTCATGCTAAGGAACACGATCCAACACCATCGAACAGGACGTAGGGCATGTTGTCTGAACCAGTATAAATCCAGAGTCTCTAAGTGCTAGCCATTCGAGGCTACATGTGTGACTATAAATTTACTAGTCGACATGTGAATACCCTTGTTACAAAATATTGACAAAAAGGTTTTGATCTACTTTCAAAAATAAAACTACAAAATTATATTGCAAAATTTTCTTCTAAAATTAAGTTCAAATTTGAGTTTAAAAAAGTCTTTAAAATGTTTTTTAATTTGTTTTAAATATATTTAAAAAAGATTTAAATTTTCAAAATAGTTTAAACACATTCCACAAATAATAATTTTTTTCAAATTCGTGAAAAATGGTTAAAAATATTTTTTTGAAATTAAAAAATGGGTTGAAAATAGTTTTAGATTGATCATTTAAAAATAAAGTTTAATAAGGATTTTATAATATGTTTGAGAAACGTTAAATATTACAAGTGGGTTTAGAATTAAAATTTCTAAATTTATGTACAAAATTTATTTTTTTTGAACCTAAATAGTTTAAAAATAATCTGGAGAAGTTGTTAAACCCACGTTCTAAAAAAAAAAAAAACTTTTTCAATTTCCTTTTCTTCTTTCTCTGCGTTTTGACCTGCCTTTTGTTTACGGCCTGAAAGGCCCAGCCCTTGGGTGCTTGCCGGCCTGCAGCGTCCCGCTCCAGCTCCGTCAGCCGTGGCCCAGTAAGGCTGGCCGCCAGCACCTCTTCTTCATTGTTAGTGCTCAAAAAGAAAAAAACCCCTCTTCTTCATTGTTTCCCTGACCAAGCGGGCCCACGGTCATCCCCTGGAACTGTTCTTCTCCATCCCATCCGCAACTGCCATCAGCAGCAGAGCCTGACTTAGAACTCGACCGCGCCACCGACTTCGACTCGATCCGGCGCAGAACTGCCCGTACCTTCGCACGGACGCCGAGAAGGGACTAGAACCGAAGTCATTACTGTGCGCCGCCAGATCGAACCCCCCAGGTTTCCGCACCGAACCGAGCGCTCCGTGCCCTCTGTTTTCGTCGGCGCCGCCGCCCTTGAATCCTGCCTGCCTCCGCCTCGAGTTCTCTCTCGATCCACTGCCGCCCGTCTGTTGTCAAAAAAGCCGTGGGCGCATCCGCAAGAGTGTGAGGAGATTCCCCGCAGCCCGATCGCTTCACCGCCACCATCGTTCTTGAGTTCACCGTGACACGCCGCCGAATTCGCCGTGACCCCACGATGCCATAGGGCCGCACGGAACGTGTCTAGGTGATGTACGGCCGGAGATTGATGTCCCGGATGAGCATGCCCCGCCGTGTTCTTGAGCTCGGCGAAGACCACCGCCGTCGCTCCGACCTCGCGTTTCGCGCCACCTGCGCTGCGCCGTCCTGCACAGCCGCGCGCACACCGTGCCCGCCGTCGCCCGGGCCGCCCAGGCCCCCACGCCCTGGCGCTGTTGGCCACCGCAGCAGTCGCCCGGGCCACACATTTGCGTGATTCAGCCCTTGATGTGCACAGCTTGTAGAGGATGCCTCGTCAAGTTCATAAAGTACTCCAGCGAAGCGACACGACGTACAGTGTCTTCCTATCCGACTGTCAATGCAATTTATTTCGGTTGATATAGTGTATCCATCCACTGAGATTCATCTTTTCCTTTGGCAGACGACGTCCGGGCCTAGACCACACCCTCATGGTGTTTGGATGTCCATCTAGAGATACATGTTAGCTCATTCCAGCAATATCCTTCTAGTCTAAAATCTAATATGTCAAATTTTATTAGAGTGTGAAAACATGTGTTCTAAACTCTTAATAGCGTAGCCACCAAACTGGCCATGGAAATCAAACACGACTAAACTTAACCAAACAACCAAACAAATTCCTAAATTAGGGTGTACATAAAATAAACATGTTCTAAATTAGGTAGGCTACCTTAATAGTGTAGCCACCAAACTACACCATGCATGGAAACCAAAATGATGTGGAATGCAATTGGATGGAGAAAACTTATTTATGCAAGCAACCAAACAAATCCATCTAAAGACTGATCTAGGACTAATACTTACTAATAAATGCTAATAATTAGGTAGAGTGGAAAATTAGCTAATAGGCTGCCAACTATTATCGATATGTGCATAACAACTTTTTCTCTTCTATCCCAAGTCCCAACACTTCTAGTAGTGTCTAAATAGATTGCAAAAATACATGTTATGCCCTACAATAACAAATAGAAAAGAAAAGGTATTTTATAAACAAAACAATAAATGCATCCACCTTTTAGTTGACGGGTCAGCTTAGCTAGTTAGATGCTAATAATTAGGTAGAGTGGATCAAATGGATCTAGCTAATAGGTCTGCTAACTATTATCTGACAAGCAGCTAACAACTATTTCTCTAGCTATCCCAAGTCCCAACACTTCTAGTAGTGTCTAAATAGATTGCAAAAATACATGTTATGCCCTACAATAACAAATAGAAAAGAAAAGGTATTTTATAAACAAAACAATAAATGCATCCACCTTTTAGTTGACGGGTCCAAATAGTAGCATCCTACTAATAGGTATAGTATTAGCGACGAACTATTAGTCAGCTAACTATAGCTGTTAGTTGTTGATCCGAACAATGCTTAGATGCTTGACATAGGAATCTTTGTGAACTGTGGAAGCTGAACTTGAGCGCCAATATAAATAAAACCTCATCCTCAGGAAGTCATGGTCGCCATTTGCCACTTCAGCTGTGTTGCGGCTGTCTGTGTGAGGAGCTAGCGTAGCGAGAAGCGACGACGTTGTATGCTGCCATGGATAAGCTTATTTCCCCGTCCTCCCCTCGACCCGCCTCGTTCTCCTTTTCCGAGCCGTCATGCGCGATTCTCGAACTACCTTCCTGCGAAGTCCCGGAGCAGTGGCTGCTCGCCGATGATGTCCTTGTGGGCAAGAACGAGAACGATGATATTGGCGCCTGCCTGTGGGAGATGCCGACGGACGGCGCGCTCTCCCCTGACTCTGAGCTCGCCAAGCTGCTCCCGAGCCTCTCAGCGCCGGCTCCGCAACGCCCGGCGAAGCGGCGGGGCCGGAAGCCAGGGCCGCGCCCGGGCACCGGCGCAGCCGCCGGCCACGTGGAGTCCGAGCGGCAGCGCCGCGAGAAGCTGAACCGCCGGTTTTGCGACCTCCGCGCCGCCGTGCCCACCGTTTCGCGCATGGACAAGGCCTCCCTCCTCGCGGACGCCGCGCGGTACATTGCCGAACTCCGCGCCCGCGTGGCGCAGCTCGAGGCCGAGGCGAGGCACGCCGCCGTGGCGAGGTGGGAGCGGATCAGCGCCGACGGCGACGGCGACCAAGCCGCGGCCGTCGTCGACGGTGAGCTGTGCGTGCGGGAGGTGGGGCGGGACACGGCCGTGGTGCGCGTGACGAGCGGCGCGCGCGCGCCCGCGCTGCTGATGGGTGCGCTCCGGTCGCTGGAGCTGCAGGTACAGCACGCGTGCGTGAGCCGCGTGCACGGCGTGACCACGCAGGATGTTGTCGTCGACGTGCCCCCCGGGGCCACCGCGCTGCAGGACGACGAAGGTCTACGCATGGCGCTGCTCCAGAGGCTGCAGGGCAGCGACTAGCCTCGTTCAAACTACGAAGTAAAGTATTGTGGTTTCTACGGTGCACAAGCGTATAACCTCCAGACTTTCGTAGATTAATTCTTCTAATAGTGTCATCATGTTCGCTGATTCTAAAATTTAGCTTACGCTGATGTTTATATTGAAATATTAGTTGAGGAAAATACTGTTTCATGATTGAAAAGTAGTTTGAATAAGCTCAAGCGAACAGGAAAGACATTGGGACGTATGGGATCGAGGTATATGCCAAGGATAAATCTGAAGCACTGCACAGGACAGGAGCATGGCATGAGGCACCTCTGCACATTATCTTCGCTATAGTAAAAGATGACCGTGGAGCTTATATATTTCCATCATAAAGTCCATGAATCCTAGATGTTGCCGTAAAATGGATGCATGCTCACTATCACGATTCAAAACATGGCTCTCCTTAGGATTTCTATAAAAGCGGGTTTACCTCTGTCAAAAAAATATGGCTCTCCTATGTACCACTGGCGGAGCCTCTCAGAGGCCAGGAGGCCAAACTGGGTGCTGGCCCCCCTTTCTACTCTCATTCCCTTTATTTGTTCACTAAGCTAGGTTATATTATATGGAGAAACTACTAGTATTCTTTATACAAAGCTCAAAAGTAGATTGTTTTGTAGATATATATTGCACAAATACAAAGCATTTGCACAACAACTTTCAAAAAAAATTATTTATTGGTTTTCCTTAACAATTTAGCCCCCCTTAATTAATCCCCACGCTCCGCCACTGCTATGTACCATTTTCTAAGTTTTAACGCACCTTTTTTTCAGGTTTCAATAACACAGGTGGGGTGATTAGGGTTGAGGGGGTTGCGGTTTTGGTGCTTTGAAGCATTGTCGACAACGATATCAATTATACAAAAAGATTCTAGTTGGTCAGAAGTTTTTGATATTTAATTTGTCAACTTAACTATTTAGTTACAGTTGCAAGATATACCGCCTAAAAGAATTAGAAAATTTAAATTTTATATACGGTAATGATTCTTTTTGAATAATTTGGCAAAGGCCTATATATGCTTTTCAAGTTTTAATTCAATTAATTAAGCTGGGAAAACAGAAGTTTAAGTTACAGGCCATGGAGTTACGCACCATGAGACTATGAGTAAAGGAAGAACTGCATACAAAGAGTACAACAAGAATACAAGATAGCTCTCTCAAGTACAACAATAAGAGACGGTAAATGATTGAAAAAGGTCAGAAATGATATCAGTTTACCGAAATAAACCTCAGAAAATAGGATTTTCTGTTGCCACTTTCATCCCAGTGTGGGTAGTGATGGTGATGGTGTCCCCGGTGCCTTGGACAATATGCGAGGGTGGACGGAATTAGTGCAGGGCCACAAAATTAGGATTTGTTTGATTCAGCTGTGAGTTGTAGAAAAATTATTGTATACAGTGTGTTGTGGAAAAAAATGTAAACTATCTGGTTAAAACTACTATGAAACATCCACCTCTCTATCTCCGTTGAACAATCATAAAAAATCTTCATTTCCATTCATTTGAAAAAAAAACAAAAGTCTGAAAGCAATCTAAGGTGTTGTCAAAATTATACTACACAAAAGCAGTTGCTCCTAAAAAAAGCTTGTGGTTCCATCTATGTTACATTCAATTTTAAGGATAAAATTGAATACATAAAACTCATGTGTGCCCAGGGATCAGTCACACACATAAGTTGACAAATTACAAAGTGTATCATCACGGTGTATCTTACATCACGATTAATACCATCACATAGTCTTACACAACACAACAGAAAATAAAAAGGAAGCTCTCTCGTGGTAGCTCCAACATAGGGACGGTCAACTGGTTGACCACAAGCCTAAAAGTCATCTGGAAACTCCTCATACTCGTTGACATCTATTACCCATTGGGGATTTTTATCCAAATATAGAAAGTAAACAAGCATAAGTACTTCCCGTACTTAACAAGATAACATGGGGTTATGAAAGCTCAAAAAGGATGACTCTGCTTTACTGCGGTTAGCACTTTTAGTAAGTCAAGATTTTATCATCAACTATTATCAAGTTATGCTTAAGCCTCAATTAAAACCACATGATCAGATATCAGAATCAATTGTATCATTTTATCATCGTAGAACATCATAAATGAACAACAATAAATAACCAGTTATTATGTGAGTTTTCCAGGCCGCTCGTGACCGTGAGCACGGTTGTTATAACAGTTTGTAACACTCTGCAGAGGTTGTGCACATTCACCGTGAGTCATGATTCCCATATGTCCGGGTTAATTACTCCCATAACACTGCCAAGATGAGCGGGCGGGATACACTATGAAGCCATTTCATAGGTTTCTCTAACAAGTTAGGGCCGCTAGGTTTCCTCGGTAGGCAGATGTAGGAACCCCCTTTCCTATGGCACAAATCCTTCGCGGCTATACACATAAGAACAGGGGCAGTCCTATACCCAACATGGCAAGCCCCTTTTGCGCCATAAAGGTAACCTCTAACAAGCTAGAAAAGGTCCTATTACTGAGCTAAAGTCAGAGCCATGTGACCCTCACGGTTGCACTGTCAGTCCCAGCTTTGGCCGACAGATAAGTCCTTATGGAGGGCCGAGAGCATCATGATCAAAAGTCATTTGCTCCTTCGCCCTATAATTCAGTTGTTTAAAAGCAACTTTTACCTTTTCTTTCCATAGAATCATTGTTCAATATGCAGATCATGTACAATTATGTTGAGCGCTAGCAACTACCCATATGCATATATCCCGTAGGAGACAAGGAAACATGATATTCAACTACTAGGATGTCCTTACGAGTATCAAAATTAGACACATGCAAATGAGTAATTAATAAATGGTGAATAGGACATCAAGGTAGATCCCATGCTATACTTGCCTTGGTTAACAAACTCCTGCTGGTCCTGCTGGTCATCAAAGAACTCTTGGTCTCCAACGTTCTTCTCACCGTCTGAACACGACCAACACGGCAGCATACAACATTTCAAGAACATTCATGCAAAGCAAACAAACCTATAGTTAGAACAGTACACCACAGTATAGAAAATAGGATAAAATGTTTATGAAAAGAATCTATGTATCGCTACGATCACGTCAACGTGAAGTTCATGAAATTTGGAGCTAAAACGCGAAAGTTATGATTTAAACAAGATTTCCTATAGCAAATTAATTAAGTAAACCTAACTATGAAATCTAAAAGTTGCAAACATGGTTAATAGTGGTATTAACATGTAGAGAACTTTATTATGAATCTAACGCAATTTGAACGGGTCGATTCGGAGCTAAAACGATGATTTTATAAGCAAAACAATGCAGTGGCATTTCTATAAATAGAATGAACTATTTTTGAATTTAAATAAATCAAATCTGGGATATTTAAACCGGCCGAGGACTGCAGGTTCAATTAGGCAAAACTTTGGGGTCTCTTTAGCAAAATGACCCACGAAGGGGTATCATCCATCCGGGGCCATTGGATCACGGATGGACGGCTTAGATTAGAGCTGAGGGGGGAGAGAGAGAAGGCCGACGGTCGGAACAGGGCTCCGGCAGGCGTGGCACCATGGCCGGCGACGAGGAACTCGTCGACGCACTCGGTTCAGGGTCTAGGGGCCACGGATCGATGAACCGAGGGCACCGGGAGAGAGGAGGTGTAGGTGACCTCGCCTAGGCCGAGAATGCGGCCGGATGACACTATTGGTGGGGTGGTCGCCATGGCCGGTGACGCGGAGGTCCTCGGCGCATGTGGCTAGGGCCCTGGAGGCCATGATTTATGAAATTGAAGGCACCGGGAGAAAGAGGGTATCAAGGTGGAGATCCTTACAGCGTCAATCGAGGCGAGGACGAACTAGAGACGACGAACGGCGGGGAATGGCGGCTCGGAGACGGTGGACCGTGCGAAGGAATAGACGCCAGCGGTTGTAGCTTATGTGCGCTCAGGCGAGTGCGAGAGTGGAGCGGGGGAGGCAGCAGGGAGGGCGGCGATGGGCTCGGCTCCTTTATAGAGGCCGGGGCGCGGGGGAAGACGCTCCCACGACGCGAGGTGGGCGCGGCGGCGGTTGCGGCTTGACCATGCGTGACGTGCGGGAGGTGAGTGACAGCGCCGACAAGTGGGCCTAGGCCTTCAGTGGCAGAGAGAAGGAGGGAGGGCATGGTGGCAATGGTTGCCAGCTCGCCCGGTTGGGCCGGTCCAGGAAGAAAACGGGAGGAGAGGAAAGAAAAAGAGAAGGAAAGCCAGGGGGGCGGGGGAGGAAATGGGCCAGCAGGCCAAAATGAAGAAGGGAGGGGGAGGGAAAGAATTTCCTTTTCTTTTTCCAAATCAAATTTCAAATTCATTTCCAAATGATTTTTTGAATCCTTTTGAGTTTAAATCAAAACAACTCAACATATTAAATACAATGCTGCAACATGAGTGCATCAACATGTATATATCCTTATGATTGATTTTTAATTTCACAAAAAATATTATTTTCCTATATTTGAATGCACACATAATTGCAAAAATAAATCAAATTTAGCTGTTTTAAAAGAATGCAAATTTTAGGGTGTTACAATTCTAATTTTAAGATGGTCCTCGTGACGGATGATTGCTTACTCCCTTGGGGATATGATGATAACGGTAGACAAACATCTCGCCCCTAGTGTGCTCAGCCCACAAGATGAAGCGATGATGACTGCTTCGGTGTCTCCCCTGAAGACATAAAGGAAGATATCATGAAGACACTACGAGATCTGTATAGGAACGTCACGATCCCGTGATTCTTGTAATCTGTTATTACTTCCGATTATCTCTTAGATCTAACCGACTTGTAACCTTGCCCTCCGGACTCTATAAAGGATCAGGATCAAAATCACCGGCATATCATACGATAGCTAATACCCTGAACTTATAACTCGTGTGTCCCTGTTGCCTTCTTGTTTTTGATCACGCGCTCCTCTTCCGATCAATCTACCTTCGTGGGATACCCCTTGGAGGATTGTCGACGATATTTTGTCGACAGTTAGCACGCTAGGTAGGGGCCCGTGCGCGCTGATCCCTAGCAAACCAGATGGCGTAATTCAAGATCAACATCCTTCGCGGCAACTCGGCTGATCGCGTCAACATCCTTCGACAACCACGGCGCATCCCCGAGCAGCACGCGTCGACCGTGGTTCGCCAACCACCGCTGGTGTGTGCACCGCATCTGCCGCATCTTGCATGATGTATGCTGCTCATCGCCGTACCCGTTGACACCAGTTACCAAGATTCAATCTACAAGACCATGCATGCAAGCCAATTTGCACATATGCATGCAAGCCAATCTGCACGTACGGCGCCACACGGTGGCTTGTTTGCCTCTGCACGGGCACTATCGCTTCAGTCTACTTTTAGTAGGCAAGCAAGCAATTGAGCAATCCAAATCCAAGATGTACACATCCAAGCTCCACGCGCATTGACACCGCCAAGCTCCGACTATGTCCGTCCTACTCCAACACAAGATCAACTTTGTTCTAGCCGTCAAGCGAGCTGCCCGCATCGCCGACTAGATAACGCCATACGTCGCCGACCAGACATTCTGTCTAAAGCTAAGTCACATTTTAATATTCTTCTAAATATTCTCCAATCTTCGTATATCGCCATAATGTTTCTCCGAACTATTTTCTCCATATTTGCTCTTCAAACGATTTTCTGAACCCCCGAACAGTCATGTTGATGCTCGGACGCCTCCAGAGACGGCCCTGTCTCCGGGTCCTCCCTACACGTGCTACGAGCTCCGCGCTCTGCGTTATGGATGGTCGGTAGCGGCTCCTTGGTGACGCCTGTTCCTCCTACACGTGCACGGGCTCCGCGCTCGACGTTATGGACTATGGGCTAGCTAGGGCTAGAGACTCAGCTACACACTAATTGGTCAGGCGGTTTATATTAAATATAAACACATCTTCACTCCAACTGATCGCCAAGCTACATACGCTATTTTTTCTCCGGAGTTCATATTTTTTTACATCATGTACTACACATTCTACATGTTTGTATTGTAGGATCATCGTCTAGGTGATCGGATCACCTAGTGCTCGGACTTCTCCACCGATCAACTGGTCGGACCGCTTGGTTCATGGACTCCGTCGCCGACCAGTTGATTTGACTGTTCGCCGGTCGTGCTTCATCGCCAGCGACGCCGGTTACTCCTCGGCGCTCGGGTTCTTCGTGCTCGAGGACTAAGTGGGCACACTTCACCGCACGTACGTCGCCAGCTACGCCGGGGATTCCTCGACGCTCGGATATCACCAGCGATGTCGGGGACTCCTCGCTCCTCGGTGCTTTGACATCGCCAGCGGCGTCGGGGACTCCTCGCTCCTCGACGCTCGGACATCACCAGCGACGCCGGGGACTCCTCGCTCTTCGGTGCTTGGACATCGCCAGCGACGCCGAGGACTCCTCGGCCCTCGGTGCTCGGACATCGCCAGCGACGCCGGGGACTCCTCACCCCTCGACGCTCGGACATCGCCAGCGACGCCGGGGACTCCTTGGCCCTCGGTGCTTGGACTTCGGCAGTGACGCTGGAGACTCCTCGCTTCTCGGTGCTCGGACATCGCCAGCGACGCGGGGTACTCCTCGCTCTTTGGTGCTCGGACATCGCTAGCGACACCAGGGACTCCTCACCCCTCGGTGCTCGGACATCACCAGTGACGCCGGGGACTCCTCGCCCCTCGGAGCTCGAACATCGCCAGTGATGCTGGAGACTCCTCGCTCCTTGGTGCTCGGACATCGCCAATGACGCCGAGGACTCCTCACTCCTCGGGGCTCGGACATCGCCAGCGATGTCGGGGACTCCTCGCTCCTCGGTGCTCGGACATCGCCAGCGACGTCGGGGACTCCTCGCTCCTCGGCGCTCGGACATCGCCAGCGACACCGGGAACTCCTCGCTCTTCGGTACTTGGACATCGCCAGCGACACCGGGGACCCCTTGCTCCTCGGTGCTCGGATATCGCCAGTGGTGCCGAGAACTCCTCGGTACTCGGACATCGCCAGCGGCGCTAGGGACTCCTCGCTCCTCGGTGCTCGGACATCGCCAGCGACGCCGGGGACTCCTCACTCCTCGATGCTCGGACAACGCCAGCGACGCTAGGGACTCCTCGCTCCTCGGTGCTCGGACATCACCAGCGATGCTGGGGACTCCTCACTCTTTGGTGCTCGGACATCGTCAGCAACGTCGAGGACTCCCTTGCTGCTCGGATCTTGCTACGTCTCATCGGTGTGCTATCAAAGCTACTCCATGCTGTTCGGATCAGGGTGCTGATCTTGGACATCACATCTAGGGTCTTGATACACGCATGTCGGATGACGTCGGCAAAAGCTTTCAGACTTCTTTTTCTTTGACCCTGCTACAAGATTCATTCTTCATCTTCCAGCAGGCTTAGGGACTAAGTGGGCACACTTCACCTTGCGGTGAATGTGCGCTTTTCTTATCTCGAGGCTACGCCCGGGGACTGGCTGTCTGCTCGGCTGGTTTTCATTATTTCTCTATTTCTGACCCTAGCACCACATGATTACGTCATCTACTGTCAGACTCGGGGACTAAGTGGGCACACTTCACCTTGCGGTGAAAGTGCTTTATCTCGTTTTGGGGGGCTACGCCCGGGGACTGGCTGCCTGCTAGGTTGATTTTCTATTATTTTTCTACTTTGGACCCTGGCACCACATGTCTACGTCATCTACTGTCAGGCTCGGGGACTAAGTGGGCACACTTCACCTCGCGGTGAATGTGCTTGTTTTTTTTGGAAGACTCCGTGCCTCCTAAAGCCAAAGAAAGTTATCTCCTTTCCTCGTGGTCGGACTCTAAGTGGGCACACTTGGTTCACTGTGAAGAAATTTTCGATTCTAGACTAGAGCTCCTTACACCCTTATGGCAGGCCGTACTTGGGATATGCTGCTCAATGATGGTCCGCGCTGCTCGGCGATGATGTACGCTGCTCGACAACTGCTCATAACTGCTCGGTGACTCATTACGGTGGTCAGATCATGAGTTGGACTGCTCGGCTTTGGTTCACACCTGCTCGGACGAGCTCAAGATGGCATTGCACAATGGGTACAAGGCGCTCGGGGACTAGCTGTGGGGAGTACGACCCTGGATACCCACGGCAGACCACATGGGCTACTGAAGGGTCGAGATGGCGGACTAGAGGGGGGGTGAATAGTCTTTTCTAAAATTAATCGCGTCGGCTAACCGATATAAATGCGGAATTAAAACAATCGGTCTAGCCAAGACTACACCCCTCCATATATGTTCACTAGCACCTTGCAAAGATACTAATAAAGCAACTAAGGTGCCGGGCTAGCTAGAGCTCTCCTAAACAATTCTAGGAGCAAGGTCACACAAACCTATGCCACTAGTACTTTAAGTAACAAGGGAGCTCCTACACATGCTAGTAAGCAAAAGCACAAAGCTAACTAAGCTCACTAGCAATGCTCAATAACAAGGCAACCAACGCCTAATTAGAGAGCGCAAATACTTAGCTACACAAACTAAGCAATGTGACTAACAAGGTTACTAAAACCAAAATTAGCCACGCAAGGAAGCTACTTCTATGCTACACAAGCAAGAAGGTAATTAGCTAGCTACACAAGCTATCTAATTACAAGAGCAACTACACAAGCTTAAGATATATATAAGGAATTGCAAGCTTGTGTAATGGGGATGCAAACCAACGGGAAGAACAAGGTTGACACGATGATTTTTCTCCGTGGTTCACGTGTTTGCCAACACGCTAGTCCCCGTTGTGTCGACCGCTCACTTGGTGGTTCGGCTAATTAGCATCACCCGCTAAGCCCGCGTCGGCGCCGCAAGAACCTACCCCTTGAGTGAGGGTAGCTCAATGACACGCTTTACTAGAGTTGCTCTTAGCGGCTCTCTTTGGAGCACAATGCCCCTCACAAGCACTTCTCGGAGCGCGCGCACAAGCTTCTTTGCGCGCTTCAAGAGAGACCACCACCAAGCCGTCTAGGAGGTGGCAACCTCCAAGAGTAACAAGCACCACCGGCTTGCAACACGACCACCTAGTGCCACTCGATGCAACCTCACGATGCAATCGCACTAGAATCGCTCACTCACACAATCGAATGATCACTATCAAGTATATGTGTGATGGAGGGCTCCCAAGCACTCACAAGCATGGACACTAAGTCCCTTGAGGTGCTCCACACCAGCCATGGCCGAGGGCCACTTCTATTTATAGCCCCAAGGGCTAAACTAGCCGTTACCCCTTCATTTGGGCAGCGGTCGGGCCGACCGGGACGCTCCGGTCGTGTTGACGGACGCCTGGACCTCGGCGTTCGGTCACCCGCAGACGCCACGTGTCTCTGGTTCCAACGGTCACTTGACTTGACCGGACATAGCAGCTTTCAACCGACCGGACGCTGAACCCCGGCGTCCGGTCGTTTCAAAGAAGGTACCGACCTCGACGCGGACGCGTCGGTCCACCTCTCAGCTTTCTGCAGGTCATCGTATATCGGCTGGCCGGCGAGCTTGCGGCGTTCGGTGCATTTGAATCGGCGTTGGTTGAAGCGACGACAGATTTCGCGACTAACTCGTTTTCACTTCTAACTTCATCACCCTTGCTCAATGTACTAACCACAAGAACTTGCATCCGGCGTAATAGAAAATAGGCATTCTATTTTCCGAAAGCGCCGAATCCCCGCCGGCACTTTCGGAAAATAGAATGCCTATTTTCTATTGCGCCGGATGCAAGTTCTTGTGGTTAGCACATTGGAGCAAGTGGTGATGAAGTTAGAAGTGAAAACGAAGTTAGTCGCGAAGATGTCAAGCGTCGATCAATGATTTGACGCCTGGATCTCGAATGCAGCGGAACAACAAGCTTCGGGGAGGGAGAGAGGACCCAAACCCATCTCACCACTGTAAACACCACCTCCTTTGTAAATGTGCCAACACCACCATGTGTATGTGTGTTAGCATTTTCACAATCATTTCCCAAAGGATGTTAGCCACTCAACTTGCCACGCCACTCGATCCTAGCGACAATGCAAAGTTAGATCACTCGAGTGGCACTAGATGACCGATATGCAAACAAGTTTGCCCCTCTTGATAGTACGGCCATCTATCCTAAACCCGGTCATAAACTTCTCTACACACCTATGACCGGTGAAATGAAATGCCCTAGGTTATACCTTTGCCTTGCGCATTCCATTCCATCTCCTCCAATGTCGATGCAACACATGCACCAACACGATCAACAATGATATGATCCACTTCATATCATCACATGATCATATTAGTTCATCGATCTTGACTCCACTTGCTCTTCACCGTTGCCATCGTCCATCGGGCGCCAAGTCTTGCTCAAGCTTCACCGCCATTGGTCCATCACTCCAAAGCCTTCGACTTGCCCTTCACGCTTTGCAACCGGTCCATCAAGCCAAGTCATGTCTTGATCTTCTCCACCTTGATCACATGACTCAATGTCATGTCTCATGTGCAATAAGCTCCTTCATCATCACATGTGTGAGCTTTGCAACATCTCCAAGCCATTTTCACCTTCATGGCATATGTTGCTCACACACATGTACCTGTGGACTAATCACCTGTGTATCTCACATAAACACAATTAGTCCACCTAGGTTGTCACTCAATTACCAAAACCAACAAGGACCTTTCAGCTACGCCCCTAGGGGCGGCTCAGCCCACAAGACGAAGCCTTGCGGGGCACGACTCTGCTCGGCGCCTCCCGCAAGACATAAGGAAGATATCCTGAAGATACTACGAGATCTGTTAGGATACGTAGGATCCCATGATTCTTGTAATCTGTTATTATTTTCCGGTTATCTCTCAGATCTAACCGACTTGTAACCTTGCCCCCCGGACTATATAAGGCGGGCAGGGACCCCCTCCAAAATCATGGCATATCATACGATATCTAATACAAACCAACAGACCACAGGAGTAAGGTATTACGTCATACTGATGGCCTGAAGCTGTATAACTCGTGTGTCTCTGTTGCCTTCTTGTTCTTGATCACGCGCTCCTCTTCTGATCAATCTACCTTCGTAGGATACCCCTCGGAGGATTACCGATGATATTCTATTGACACTCATCCTCTGTATATAGATTCCACTGTATCTTGCACATTTTTGTAACTCGGCTCCTTGTAACTCTTTCTACCATCTGTAAGATCTTTATCGGATACTCTTCATATGTGAGATCTTCCTTAACAGCAAGTTCTTCTAAAGGAATCTGCTATTCTGGTACTCGCAAACACTTCTTTAATTGAGAAACATGAAACACATCGTGCACACCTGATAAACTCTCAGGCAGTTCCAACTGATAGGCTACTTCTCCACGTCTCTCTAGGATCTTGAAAGGTCCAATATACCTCGGTGCCAACTTTCCCTTCATATGAATCTTTTCACACTTCTCATTGGCGACACCTTTAAGTACACATAATCTCCAACTTCGAAAGTTAGCTCTCTTCTGCGAGTATCAGCGTAACTCTTCTGTTGGGACTGAGCCACTCTCAAGTTGTTTCTTATCATTCTCACTTGTTCTTCTGCGTCTCTAAGGACATCGGGTCCAAACACTTGAGTTTCACTAGTCTGATTCCAGAACAAAGGTGTTCTACATTTACGCCCATACAGCGCCTCAAAATGTGCCATCTTGAGACTCTTCTGGTAACTGTTGTTGTACGAGAACTCAGCATATGGCAGACTCTTATCCCAACTAGTACCATACTGCCGTGCACAAGCTCTCAACATATCTTCCAAAATTTGGTTGATTCTTTTAGTCTGTCCATCAGTTTGTGGGTGGTAAGCAGAACTAAAATTCAACTTTGTCCCCAAAGATCTATGTACTTTCTACCAGAATTACAACATAAACTGAGTGCCTCTATCAGACACAATTTTCTTGGGAGCATCATGTAAGCACACTATCCTTTCCATGTACAACTCTGCTAGCCTTGCACCTGTATAGGTAGTCTTGACTGGTAGAAAGTGAGCAACCTTGGTGAGTCAATCCACTGTTACCCATATTGAATCATAACCTCTTTGAGTACGGGGCAGAGCTACGATCAAATCCATACCAACTTCTTCCCATTTCCATTTAGAAATCTTCATTGGTTGTAGCAACCCTGTAGGTCTTTGATGCTCAGCTTTCACTCTTTAACAAGTGTCACACAAAGCCACATACTCCACCACATCTCTCTTCAAACCATACCACCAATACTTCTCTTTGAGATCCAAATACATCTTAGTACTTCCGGGATGTATAGAATAAGCAGACTCATGTGCCTCTTGTAGAACTACATCATGGATAGCCTTCACTTCAGGTACACATATCCTTTTCCTGAACCAAAGAGTACCATTCTCATCCATCCTAAATCTTGGTGCCTTTCCAAGCATTATATTCTCCGCTATCTCCTTAAGTTTTTCATCCTTCAATTGACCTTTGTCTATCTCTTGCTCCAAGGTTGGCTCTATCACCAATTCCATTGCATTAGTGACAAAGCTCAAGTTGAGATACTCCATTTCAGCACACAACTCTGCTAGCATAAATGTCATTTGAAGTCCATTGGCATAACTCTTTCTGCTAAGTGCATCAGCTACGACATTTGCTTTTCCCGGATGATAATGCACTTTCAAACATAGTCTTTGATCAATTCTAACCAATGACGTTGTCTCAGATTCATATCTGACTGGGTAAAGATATACTTCAAACTCTTGTGATTTGTATAGATATCACTCTTATGCCCAATTAGATAATGTCTCTAGATTTTCAAAGCATGAACCACAGCTGCCAATTCAAAGTCATGAGTAGGGTAGTTCAACTCATGCTTCCTCAATTGTCTAGATGCATATGCCACCACTCTTCCTTCTTGCATAAGAACACATCCTAGGCCCAGACGAGATGCATCACAATATATAGAGAAGTTCTTGCTTAAATCTAGCAAAATCAACACTGGAGCTGTAGTCAATCTCTTCTTTAGCTCATCAAAGTTTGCCTAGCATTTATCATACCATACAAATTTAGCATTCTTTTCCAATAGAGCTGTCATAGGCTTAGCAAGCTTGGAAAAACCTTCAATGAACCTCCTGGAGTATCCAGCCAATCCAAAAAAACTACGAATCTCACTTACATTGGTTGGTGGTTTCCAATTCAATACATCTTGCACTTTGCCTGGATCCACTGCTATTCCACCATTGGAGACAACATGACCCAGAAAAGAGACCTCCTTCAACCAAAACTCACACTTGCTCCGCTTAGCGTACAACTTATGTTCTTAAGCTTTTGCAAGACCGACCTTATATGTTCAGCATGTTCTTCTTTAGTCTTGGAGAATATCAGTATGTCATCAATGAATACCACCACAAATTTATCAAGAAACTCCATGAACACCATATTCATCAATACATAAAGTATGTAGGTGCATTGGTCAATCCAAAAGACATAACGGTATACTCATACAAGCCATACCGTGTAGTGAATGCTATCTTAGGTTTGTCCGAGTTTTGAATCTTTAGCTGATGGTAACCTAAGCGGAGATCAATCTTGGAGAACACATAGGCACCTCTCAACTGATCAAACAAATCATCAATCCTTGGCAAAGGGTATTTATTCTTGATAGTAACCTCATTAAGTGAACGGTAATCTACACACATCTATTGGGTATCATCCTTCTTATCCACAAAGATCACAGGTGCCCCCAATGGGGAAGAACTGGGGCATATGAAACCTTTTTCTTGTAGCTCTTTTAGTTTTTTCTTAAGCTCTTCTAATTCATTAACCCCTATTCTATATGGACGCTTAGCTATTGGTGTAGTTCCAGGTAATAATTCAATAATGAATTCAATGTCATGGTCAGGTGGCATACCTAGCAAGTCATCGAGGAAAACATCCAAAACTCCTCCACAACACGATCTTGTTTATTGTCATCACCATCCAGCTGGTTCACAGTGGCTGTTGGCTAAGCTTGCACTACCACTTCTACACAGATTCTATCTCCATTGGGTGATGTCACAACAACAGATCTCTCCTGACACTGAATCACTGCCCGGTGTTGTTTCATCCAATCCATTCCCAGAATAAGATCAATTCCCGTTGTTCTCAACACAATAGGTTTCACTTTGAAGTCTACCCCCTTAAGGAAATGCTAGCTGAGGGACTCCAATAAGAAGCTAGCATGCTACCTCCTGGTGAATTTACTAGTATGGGATTTTTCATGGCACATAAAGGTATACTATGCATTCTAACAAAAGCTTGGGAAATAAATGAATGCGAAGCACCTAAATCAAAAAGTACTGTAGCAGAGATAGAGTTGACACTGAACGTACCCAACATGACCTCAGGCGTCTCCTGAGCTGCATCAGATGACACATAGTTGCCTTTTGCAGTGTGAGGTGGTCGGGCGTTGAACTTTGGATTGCCATTATGGTTCTATGGAGCTTGCTGGTTCTGCTTCTTTGGACACTGATGAGCATAGTGACCTACTTCTCCACAGTGGTAGCATGCGTTGGGGTTATTGGGTGCACCACTCTTCAAAGGAACATTGTTGGGCATTCCCTGGCATGATGCCGGATTGCCGGTCTGTTGCTGGGGACGCTGGTTACCAAACTATTGCTGGTACTGAGGGCGTCTCTAGAACTGGTTACGCTGAGGATACTGACCATGGTTTCCCTAGTTAGATGGTCCTTGATTCCTCTGTTGGAAACCCTGCTGGGGATAGGCACGCGAGTGGGTGTTGCTTCTAGAAGCTTGCCCTTGAAGCCTCCTCTTCTTGGCTTCCATCTCTTTGCGCTTATCGTCAATCACAATAGCGCGGTTCACCAATGACTGAAAGTTAGGGTATGTGTTGGACATAAGCTGGAGCTGTAGGCCATCATAAAGTTCCTTGAGGAAGCGGCGTTACTTCTCCCTATCCTCAGCTACATCATTTGGAGCATAGCGTGATAGTTGAGCAAACTTGTCACGATACTCTGCCACAGTCATGGATCCTTGCTTAAGGGGCCTGAATTCCTCCTACTTCAACTCCACTAGTCCATTGGGGATATGATAAGACCGGAAATTGTCCTTGAATTCCTGCTAAGTGATAACAGGAGCATTGTTGGGGCGTCCATACTGAAAAGACTCCCACCAATCCTGAGCTGCTCCCTGGAGTTGACCAGAAGCATACAACACCTTCTCAAGGTCATTGCATTGTGCTATGTTAAGTTGCTTTTCCACAGCACACAACCAATCGTCTGTCTCCAAGGGGTCTGAGGCATGGGTGAACACCGGAGGGTGACCCTTCATGAATTCTCCATGCTTATCTCTGACCTAAACAAGCGGTGGTCCTCTTGCAGGTTCGTTATCCAAACGTTGCATCATGGCTTGCATCAACTGTGCTTGCATTCCCATCAATTGCTCCATAGTCACTGGTGGCGGTGGTGGTGGATTCATGGGAGCACCACAACCACGATCATCACCTCTGCCTCTTCCTCCTCTTGCAGCCATCTGCTTTCCAAACAAATGCGCAAAATTTTAGAGATTTCCAAATTATAGAGAACTTATAAAAGATAAGGAACAACGCTGAGGATTTTATGGACAAGATTTAAATACAGCAGTTCAGTAAATCTGTCATAACTTGAGTTTCAGAGATCCAACAGAGGCATACCAAGAATGATTAGAAAGCTTAGGAGGTCAGCTACAACTTTTATTTAGAACACTTTTACGATTCTGATATATACATGGTAAAAAATAGAGCTAAACCAAATCTGTTCTGGGTTCCAGTCTGCGTAGAAACATCAACTTGTGACAGCTAGATCTCACACACCTGAACAGATATTGATGCGATTCCAGAGACATTTGAAAGATACAGAAGTATAGATATCTCCACAAAAATTTCAGAATTTTTGGCAGCCCAGATTTCGAGATATAAGATAAAGAACACAGGCTGCTCCAGAAAACAGCACAGCAGAGATATGATAAAGCAACCCATCTGCATTAAGACTTCATCTAAACTTAAGGTTCAAACCTATGAAATTTGTGGACATACCCACAAACTTCCAGCAATCAAACAAACTCCAAAATCATCCAAGTTCATAATTAAAAACATCTAATCACTAAAGTTCACAAGACAAAACAAGACTAGACATGACACACGAACTAACAGCGTCGTAGCTTTAAACAAGGCACCTAACACCTATGGGGTCATGTCAACCATGGTGAACGATCGGGCTTCTTCTTGTAGATCGGTGGCAGCCCAAGTTGAGCACGCAATTCGTCAACTTGCTTCTGGAGACGCCTCTCGGCCCTCTGCGATGCAACGTAGCTCTCCCTTGACTTCTTCATCTACCCCTTGCATGGCATGGACATGTTGCACTGTTGCTTCCAGAGTTGGATCACTTTCTGGTGGTGCCAGAACCTGCCAATTACCCTCATGATCATTGCGAGGAAGGAACCTAAAACGATCCTCCTTCATGGCCTCAAAACGACGACCATGGTAGTAGATGTAAGCATCTTGCGCTGCATCTTCCATGCCATCCAATGCATGAGCCCGTCTGGTAGTGGCACTGTGGATAGTCTCCACCTCATGTGCATTCTTTATGTCGTTCTAGGCGATGACAACCAGCTCTACCTTCCAAAAAGTTGCCTCCAAAGGGTGCTGGTACTCCGCACAGTGATAGTTGATGGAGGTGTGCAGGTCAGTGTAGTAGTCATCCAGCACCTGTGCAAGGAGGGTGTGGTAGTAGGCCGTCTTCGGAGCCTGCTTGAAGTAGTATTTGCACATCCAACCCATCTCCTCATCCACCACAGGGACAGCTAGGGGTGGCACAGGCGTTGGTGAAGTAGCTGATGACTCTGTTGGTGTAGCTGCAACAGTATAGACAGGTGCAATAGCTAGAGTAGGAGCAGGTGCGGGTGCAGGTGTCGGGGTAGTCATCCACTCCTCATCTTCCTCCATCAAGGGTTCCACCTCATCATCGGAGATGACCACAATCTCCTTCTCCACCTATGGAGCATGGGGGGTGAACATGGCACGGTAGCCTGCAGTGCTGAGGCGGGTGGTCTTTGGGTTACGAGGCATCTATAGATTTAGAGTAAGATAGAATTAGAATCAACAATTTTATATAATAGATTAAGGTATGAAAAGCATAAATATTTTAATAAAATAACAAGAATGAGTCAGTAAGCATGAAACCAGTGGAGCAAAGATGCTAAAACGACCATATCTAACTAGGCTTGCATCGTACAGTCAACACGGCTCTGATACCAATTTGTCACACCAAATTTTAAGGATAAAATTGAATGCATAAAACTCATATGTGCCTAGGGATCAGTCACACACATAAGTTGATAAATTACAAAGTGTATCATCACAGTGTATCTTACATCACGATTAATACCATCACATAGTCTTACATAACACAGCGAAAAATAAAAAGGAAGCTCTCTCGTGGTAGCTCCAACATAGGGACTGTCAACTGGTTGACCACAAGCCTAAAAGTCCTCTGGAAACTCCTCATACTCGTTGACATCTGTTACCCATCCGGGATTTTATCCAAATATAGAAAGTAAACAAGCGTAAGTACTTCCCGTACTTAACAAGATAACATGGGGTTATGAAAGCTCAAAAAGGATGACTCTGGTTTACTGCGGATAGCACTTTTAGTAAGTCAAGATTTTCTCATCAACTATTATCAAGTTATGCTTAAGCCCCAATTAAACCCACATGATCAGATATCAGAATCAATTGTATCATTTTATCATCATAGAACATCATAAATGAACAACAATAAATAACCAGTTATTCTGTGAGTTTTCGGGCCGCTCGTGACCGTGAGCACGGCTGTTATAACAGTTTGTAACACTCTGCAGAGGTTATGCACATTCACCGTGAGTCATGATTCCCATATGCCCGGGTTAATTACTCCCATAACACTACCAAGGTGAGCGGGCGGGGTACACTATGAAGCCATTTCAAAGGTTTCTCTAACAAGTTAGGGCCACTAGGTTTCCTCGGTAGGCAGATGTAGGAACCCCCTTTCCTATGGCACAAATCCTTCGCGGCTATACACATAAGAACAGGGGCAGTTCTATACCCAACGTGGCAAGCCCCTTTTGCACCATAAAGGTAACCTCTAATAAGCTAGAAAATGTCCTATTACTGAGCTAAAGTCAGAGCCATGTGACCCTCATGGTTTCACTGTCAGTCCTAGCTTTTGTCGACAGATAAGTCCTTATGGAGGGCTGAGAGCATCATGATCAAAGTCATTTGCTCCTTCGCCCTATAATTCAGTTGTTTAAAAGCAACTTTTACCTTTTCTTTCCATAGAATCATTGTTCAATATGTAGATCATGTACAATTACGTTGAGCGCTAGCAACTACCCATATGCATATAACCCGTAGGAGACAAGGAAAATAGGATATTCACTACTAGGATGTCCTTACGGGTATCAAAATTAGACTCATGCAAATGAGTAATTAATAAATGGTGAATAGGACATCAAGGTAGATCCCATGCTATACTTGCCTTTGTTAACAAACTCCTGCTAGTCCTGCTGGTCGTCAAAGAACTCTTGGTCTCCAACGTTCTCCTCACCGTCTAAACACGACCAACACGGCAACATACAACATTTCAGGAACATTCATGCAAACCAAACAAACCTATAGTTAGAATAGTACACCAGCAGTATAGAAAACAAGATAAAATGTTTATGAAAAGAATCTATGTCTTGCTACGATCACGTCAACGCGAAGTTCACGAAAATCGGAGCTAAAACACAAAAGTTATGATTTAAACAAGATTTCCTATAGCAAATTAATTAAGTAAACCTAACTATGAAATCTAAAAGTTGCAAACATGGTTAACAGTGGTATTAACATGTAGAGAACTTTATTACGAATCTAACGTAATTTGAACGGGTCGATTCGGAGCTAAAACGACGATTTTATAAGCAAAACAATGCAGTGACATTTCTGTAAATAGAATGAACTATTTTTGAATTTAAATAAATCAAATCTAGGATATTTAAACCGACCGAGGACTGTGGGTTCAATTAGACAAAACTTGGGGGTGTATTTAGCAAAATGACCCGCGAAGAGGTATCGGCCATCCTGGGCCATTGGATCACGGATGGACGGCTTAGATTAGAGCTGAGGGGGGAGAGAGAGAAGGCCGGCGACCAGAACAGGGCTTCGACAGGCGGGGCACCATGGCCGGCGACGAGGAACTCACAGGCGCACTCGGTTCAGGGTCTACGGGCCACGGTTCGATGAACCGAGGGCACCGGGGGAGAGAGGAGGTGCAGGTGACCTCGCTCAGGCCGAGAATGCGGTCGGACGACACTATCAGCGGGGTGGTCGCCATGGCCCCCGACGCACGCGGCTAGGGCCCTGGAGGCCATGATTTATGAAATTGAAGGCACTGGGAGAAAGAGGGGATCAAGGCGGAGATCCTTACAGCGTCAATCGAGGCGAGGACGAACCGGAGACGACGAACGACGGGGAATGGCGGCTCGGAGATGGCGGACTGCGCGAAGGAACGGATGCCGGCGGTTGCAGCTTCCGTGCGCTCGGGCGAGTGCGAGAGTGGAGCGGGGGAGGCAGCAGGGAGGGCGGCGATGGGCTCGGCTCCTTTATAGAGGCCGCGGCGCGGGGGAAGACGCTCCCACGACGCGAGGTGGGCGCGGCGGCGGTTGCGGCTTGACTGTGCGCGACGCGCGGGAGGTGAGTGACGGCGCCGACAAGTGGGCCCAGGCCTTCAGCGGCAGAGAGAAGGAGGGAGGGCGCGGCGACAACGGTTGCTAGCTCGCCCGGTTGGGGTGACCCAGGAAGAAAACGGGAGGAGAGGAAAGAAAAAGAGAAGGAAGGCCAGCGGGCTGGCGGGGAAGGAAATGGGTCAGCAGGCCAAAATGAAGAATGGAGGGGGAGGGAAAGAATTTCCTTTTCTTTTTCCAAATCAAATTTCCAAATTCATTTCCAAATGATTTTTTGAATCCTTTTGAGTTTAAATCAAAACAACTCAACATATTAAATACAATGCTGCAGCATGAGTGCATCAATATGTATCTATCCTTATGATTGATTTTTAATTTCACAAAAATTATTATTTTCCTATATTTGAATGCACACATAATTGCATAAATAAATCAAATTTAGCTGTTTTAAAAGAATACAAATTTTAGGGTGTTACAATCTGTTTGATTGATGTTCTACTTTTAAACAGTAGACACACTTTTTAAAATTTGAACTAAACACAACCTTAGGCTAGTCACTAGTTAATTAGGAGTACATAGAGCAGTGATGACAGATCTAACATTAGTATAATTAGGAGTATAGAGGGCAGCGATGACAGATCTAACATTAGTGCTCCCTCCGTCCAAAAAAAAATACAATTATGGAAATCGTGCCAGTTAAGGTAGCTCATGTTTGACCAACTTTACAATAAATAGTATTAGCATTTATGTCTCTCTATTTTTTTGTGAAAATAGATTCCATGACGAATCTAATGGTACTTATTTTATATCGTGAATGTTAGTAATTTTTATACAAATTTAGTTAAAGTTGAAATTATTTAGACTTCTCAAAAAGCGAGAAATGCATTCTTTTGTGGACGGAGGGAGTATAATTAGGAGTACGGAGGACAGGGATGACAGATCTTACATTGGTAAAGCTACCGATGATAGGGGAGGGAGAGGTTAGGGTATGAGCGACCACCAGGATGAGGAGCACAACAAGATTTGTTCGATGGGTTTGAAGAGAAAATATGAGCTTATCCATCTTGATCATGAAAGTGTGATTGGTTGACTGAAAAACCAATTGAAATATTACTCCAATCCCCTTAATCACAAAGATATGTCATATCAGGCTTGTACATAAATTAATCAAATGACATTATTTTTTTTTTTTTTATAAAGAGAGGAATAATATTTTGTTTGTGAGAATAGTACTACCTCCATCCTAAAAGTAAGGAATCCAAGATTTTTTTTTGAATTAATTAATAAAAAGAATTTTAACTTACTCTTAATCTCTCGTAGTTTGGAACAAAATTAAAATTATTAGATCGCTCATATTTTCATGACGGAACGCCATTATCTAGTCTAGCAAGATAAATATGGATGAAAAGATTGAAAAGTGCATACAAGTTACTTCCTCATTCCAAACTATAAATCCCTCTAACCTTTTAGATACATAGCTAGAAAAGATAATATGACTTAAAAATTAGAATGAAGGGAGTATAAAATTAAAAGTAACCTAACATTTGTGGGGTCACTGAATCATCCTATCTCTACGGTTATGGTCATGCCGCGTAGCAAGCGGCACCTCCTCAGCGCCATCTGCATCGTCGGGACCGCAATGGCCCATTGGACCTGAATCATGTTCAAGATCATGTAAGCCCAATCTCGTATGAGTATGAAGCCCATTGGGTGATGATTCATTACAATTTGCACCAACTCTTTCGCAGTAGGTTACACAACAATTCCACTAAAAAAAAGGTTCCCCAACAATGCGAATAAACCAAGAACACGCTTAAAAAATCAAACAGAAAAGCTACTGGTTATATTAAAAAGTAGAAACAAACTCAAATAGGGCAAAACAACTAATGAAAAATATTACAACAATTACAACAGTAAGTCAGTAACAACACTTTCAACCACGTTACCAACAACGACTCCAGTCGATTGGCCTAAGCAAACGAACAGGCTGGTGTTATCCACAGGTGATACTAAAAAACATCACTACTATAAAACACTCATCCAAACATGTAAAATTGGAATTTTGCATCAAGGATAAGTCAGCGATACTCGCTCATAATACGAGGCAACAACTATAAAGTCCAAACATGTAAATTTGTTTTAAATTTTAATAAAGTTGTCCAGTAAAGGTGCAAACCCCTCCTGTTTCTTAAAAAAAAGTGTTATCCACAGGCGTACCATGGATACATCGAGTATCCCTACAATCTCTGGTGACCGACCACAGCTTGATGGATGCCTCTCCATGACTATCCCTACCATATCTCTTGTGTCGCCTTCGTAGTGCTGGTTCTATTCACTACACTAGCACGGATCTGAGTTTATGAGCTACAGAGCAATAGGATCCCACATGAATGAGATATTTTTTTTCTTAAGAAAGAGACTAGGGAGAGTTTTATTGATTACTTATAAATGAGATTTGGGCAACCATGTTTTTTTTCAACAATAAAGGGGAACCTGCATAAGCCACATCGATGAGTGTGACATGTTTTGTCAATTGGCACACTTTTGTTTTTCCCTTTTTCGTCTAATAAAAACCACGATAAAACTACTGTCATCCTTTAAAAAAAACATTCTCTCCCCGCCTGTTGGCAGTCAGGAACTTCATCCGCGGCAAATAAGCCCTACTAGACTCCATGACCTCTCTAAAATAAACGGTAAGGAATCCACGCGACTCGGTTCTACCGTTTATAACACAGAAAATAATAGAAGAGATATTCTATAGTTGTGCATTAATTAGAAAATGTCAAATTAATTATACTAGAAATTATGACCAAAACTCTTGACCAGTGAATGATGATTCACTATCACAATCTGGAACCATGTAGGATGGTCGGCTGTGGAGAGTTTGCGTAAGAGGCAAATGCAAATTGCGAAAGAAAAATAGCAAACTTTATGGCGATGCCCCCTAAACCAAAGAAAATGACGTGCAAACTCCGACAAAGAAAAACGTGTGACGTTTGCTTGATGGTTGGCCGATAAGAAAACATTCGTTAGTGGTTTTGAACTCTCCGGAAAATTTAGTTTCCTGATAGTGACTAAATCAACATAGTTTCTTTAATTTTACATACTACTAGTATCAGTGGCGGATTCAGAACAGGATTGAAGAGGGCTGGACTCTTTTTCTTCCTCTCTCTCTCTCTATTTTTCTTCTTTCCTCCACCTTTTCTTCTCCCTCACCCTCCCCATATTTTCATTGATGCACCAGCTGTAGCCCCCCCAAGCCCCCCTTTAGATCCACCCCTGACTAGTACTAGGTCTTAACTCTGCGCGTTTCTCATGCACAATGGATTTTGGTGTTTTTGTTTCTGCTGTAGAGTCCTGTAATTTACAGCTGTTTTTCTAACTTTGTAGTTTTACTTGAAGCTTCCGTTTACCACCGGCGTAAGGTCACTCATGATTAAATGTCAAAAAAAATTAAAACAAATTAAGAGACCAAATTTCTTTTACCTTATCTCTTCCCACCATAACTTTTCAGTTGACGCAATTTAACTCCTACTGGGAAAATCCGAACATGTAACTCCTCTGCCTCCACTTATTAGGACACACAGTACTACTGTCAAGTTTGGTGTGGCAAGAACCCAGGCTTCCACCTGGAGATCTTGTAAAATCTATGATAGCTAATATTTTGTACTAAAAACACACGGATCGCACGATAAGATAACAATACTGTAAAAATTAAATACCAACGTTAAAGTGACATTTAATCCAAAAAGCAAAGTTTATGAATTTAACACAGTCACGGAGAGCGCAACGTTGTAGGCTCATAGGCTCTACTGTATAGATCTTTCCGTGATGCGGCTAAGATAATGTTTTATATCGGTAGGAAGAAATCTCCGATATTCATTTCTTTCGTGCGCCAATAAATCCACAAATAAGTTCCGCCGCATCTCCATACCATCCCGTATATAGGTTCGAGTATCTATGTAAATATAGGTAAATGCTCGTGCATTGCAATGGGAAAAAACAATGTTACGATAACATATGTATGGACATGTGTTGTACTATTACCTATAAGTATGATGTACAGAACACCAATATTGCATAAGTCTTCATGTTGAATAGACCATTATAAAGTTCAAGAAATCATTAATATTTTACCTTCTAACTTGACTATAAACCATTAGTTTAAGGGCCCTAGCATGCATGAAAAAAGACAAAGGTAATATCTTTCAGAACAAGATAATTAGATTTGGACAGGTAACTATAAACGTATTAGACAACCATCTGAACCAATTCATAACCTACAGAAGTATATATCATATGTTAACAATCAATAGTGCAAGGGAGGTGTCTTGCATAGTCCCTATTCTAGGTTGTTTGTTTGTTCATCATGCAATTGCAAGCATTTCATAATTTAAGCACATACAAAGTTCTTAAGCTGTGTGCCTGATTCAAAGCTTAAGTCGCCAGCTAGAATCGGCAGAACTTTGAGTCCACAATTAGGTCAGATATAGTATCCGTGGGTATCCCATTCTCTAATTCATGAAAGTATGGCATTAAACATAGCAATATCTAAATGAGCTACGCAATGCTCCATCACATGATAGAAACATAAAAAATTTCATGACTTCACATAAAAGATACCATTACCAAAGAAACAAAAATCAGCATATGAAAGCATACCAATTTTGCCAACACTGGTAAACATCCACACTCATGTCCACCAGCATGAAGAGGACAACTTCTGTTGAATGCATCATCAAATGCAGTTTTCCAGAGATCAATAGAAAAACTCCTATGTTGATGATCACCCAGAAAGCCCTAACAACCTACCAATCTTTGGAGTTGACAAATCTTCTACAGGGGTTTGCATGTGGGGTGTCATTGCATGTGAAATGAAAATCCTTCAGAAAACTAAAAAATGAATTAGTTTGCAGTAGGTTTTACTCATCACTGTTTTACAGGAGCCATACTCAGCTTTTTGGAAAGTGCCAAGATAGTAATAGGGTTAACCTTTATATGCCACCACATCTTCTCCAATGCATCTACAATGTGCTAGTTTCGCGCCAATCATCTAGCAGCTTCATGATATTGGGTATACTTGCCATTGTAGTTACTTTTCCATCGTGTTGTAGCGAAACTCCTCTCAGGCTTCTTTGCACCATTTGTGCTGAAAACCTTAAATGGACTTGAGTGCTGTGAAGTACCAAATGTTTGTGCAACGATCTCTCAGGATAAATGTGTTCGATAGCCAAAATGTCAGCCTACATCAAAATTAGGTTCTTACTTCTTAAATTTTGATCTGAAAGAATTGATGCTAACAACAATAAGGGAAATAAGCGGTAGAGCGTAGTCATAATTTACCTTGAAACATCATTCCCACGAGATTTTGAAACAAGCAGAAGCCTAGAAACTGAATTTTTTGCAACTGAAGCTTTCCTATCTGAGGACCAAAATTTTAATGCATGAATGTAAATCCTAGATAAATGGGGAGCTAGCATATGAAACTTATGTGATGAACAACCATGCTCTAGCACCACAGAGTAGAGAGAAACCTCAAGAGCAGCCTCATTATTTTCATACGAAACTTAGTTGCCATTATCAGCTAGGTTTTCTTCAGTATTAGCAATTCCATAGTTAGTGCCCCAAATCTGATCACATTTGGAGTTTCATCCAAATATCGATCTCTTTGACTCTTCAGTGGCTTTACCTTCAATCTCTCTGTCCTCAATGGTATTACCATTAGTTACTTTGCTCTAAATAGGTTTATCATTAGTGACTTGACATTCAACGGCCTTATCATCCTTTATTCTGTCCTCAATGTCCTCATCATTCTTTGCTCTATCTCAACAGCTTTGTCATCGGTGGCTCTGCCTTCAACAGTGCTATCATCCTTGATTCTGCCCTCAACTGCTTTATCATCTGTGGGTTATTAGTAAAAAAATAAAAAATCCATCTCAAAGAAAAAAAGAACAAAACTTACACCATTTAAACATGAAAAGATCAGACAAATATTAAAGCAATGGATATTAGTATGATTGTTGTTTTACATCTACAGGCAACAAATCATGAATGAATCATTGATGTCTAATGGAATGCATAAATAACCAGCGCCATAGTCATAAATTAAGTCTGTTGAGCTAAAGAAAACAGGGAGACAAAAACAACCACTTCCCTTGCTTATCTGAACAATCCAACATTTGTTGTTGCTTTCACTTCACCAACAGAAGATAAATATCAAGTCACTGCTAGTTTCTTCCAAACTGCCATGCCTACTTGTTCACATAGGTGGGAACATCATCACAAGATTATGTAAATTCAATTAGCATTCTATCTCTTTCTAGCAAGAAGCCAATTATGGCTACCAGCTCAAGATTATGATTTAGTAGTACATACTACCACCTTATTAATTCTAGAGCTTAGAGAAATGATGTGGTAAGATATTTTACTACCTTAAACAGTCCCTGTTTGTATTATTACCAGCAATAATCTTAGTATTTTTTATGAAACTATCCGAAGATACAAAATTACACGTGACAATCGAGTCATGCAAAGATTAGATAGAAAATATCAACGGTGTATGAACCCCATCATCTTCTTCCTCATCATCGTCCCCAGAATCATCCTGCTCAATGGCTCGCCATGGTACAGTGGCAGATTAAGCACCATACAAAAATAGGAAAAAAGATTATCAAGGTTGACTGAATTTTGACACTGGTCTGTACACTCACAATCACCGATTTCAACGAGCGCCATCAGCCTGTCGGCAACATTGAGCTCCTCAGTGTCCTACAGGGGGCACGTGAAGGCCTCGAGATCACGTACTCGCCACCGGCAGCATCATGTATGCCCATTCCTACAAAAAGCAGGAGGAATCAGCAGCGATCAGCGAAGTGCCCGGCCTAGGCACAATCGACCCCGCGAGATTGGCCTCTTGCTAGCTCCTGGACGACGCGGGCGAGGACGAGATTGTCCTCTTGCCAGCGGAGGCCAGTGAACGGCCACCTCCCATCAGCCGACGGTGCGACTGCCACCACAGGGATCAACCGCCACCGCAACATGGTAGATAATCATGTTTGGTTGTTTTGCATGAAGGAAAATCATAACCTCTTGATGAGAATAATTTCTTATTTGATTTGATTGATTGATAGTAGTTTCCTTTTGCATGCAAGAAAGTTATATCACAACAGGCATGATGGTCGCGCGAGGGAGCACTTCCTTTTGCATGGAAGGAAACTGCCATGATTGCCACCACACGTGGGTCTCATGCAAAGAAAATCAACAACTACCGTGATTATCGCACGGAGGTGGGACCGATCGTATGGGGTGGTAGACGGATGAACCAAGGCAATTGTTGCACCAAAACGATGTCCACACTCTGTTCTTTTTAGTTGTATGTAGGAGATAAATACAAGCCGAAAGCGGATCTTTTTGGAAAAATAATGAATCCTGCTATCTTCATTGTAGCCATATTTATTAATCCTTTGATTTTATTTGAAAGAAAATTAATCCTTTGGTATTGTTATAACTTTGACGAACCAGGGTCCTAGGGGTTCCCTATGGGAGTTCTACCTGGATGGGCCCTGGGATGGCCCACGATATGTTGAAGGACGCGAGACAAGGTGGCATGAACTTCAAGCTATTCTAGATCAACTTAGTCAGCTTACTATAAAAGCTAGATTCTGTAATAGGACTATGACTCTTCTTTTGTAACCGACCAGGACTAGATACGTGCTCTTACCCTCTCCCCTATATAAAGAGAGGTACGGCGCACTCCCTTGTAACCATAACAATCATAGAATCAATCCAACGCAAAATGCTACACGCCAACTGGATGTAAAAGCTATTACTCGACAAGAGGACCCAAACTAGTATAAATCGTTCATCTCTTTGCGTTTACCGTCGAGTTCTGCATACGTCGAAGCCCTTCGAACATCGTCCCGGGTAACCCCGTGACAAGTTACTGGTTATCAAACACTGACAAACTCTCTGTGAAAGATTCTAACTTAGTAAATAGACTACTATTAAATAAATTATCTTACTTAGGAATAGTTCGCTCCTCGATCAACGACCAAATATCCATCCAATTCAAGCAATAGCTTTTAAGGACCATTAAACCTAAACTCCTGTGACTTTGCTTTCTTGGAAATCCCTGCAATAGAAGGCCTTGAATAATGGAGACTGTCGGTGTTTCGAACTGTCACTGGCTAGTAAATTTATATTTGTGCGCATTAGGCCCGGATGGTGCGCTAAAGGACACATGGTTTATACTGGTTTGGGCTGAATGTCCCTACGTCCAGTCTGCTGTTGCTGCTTGTGTTATTAGCACCAAAAACGGTTCGTAGTAGGGGGTACAAACGGTCAAGAGAGGGATTAGTCCCAAGTCTCTGATGGAAAAGATCGAAAGGATGCCAAGAGCTTGGTCACTGCTTGGCTGCGTGCGTGATGTTTTGTACCTATGTCGAACTGGTCTTTGTGTGAGTCGTCCATCAAGAGTTGATCCCCGTTGTACGGGGCCCTGCCCTCCCTTTTATAGACCAAGGGGGAGCAGGGGTTACAGATGGGAGAAAGGAGAAAAACCAGAGGCCAAGGAGCCCCTCTGAAGGTGTTGGGCCCTCCTTTTCCGCTGAGCCAGCTTTCTGACATGGAAGACGGTGTCAGGGATTGGCACGTTCGCTGGGTGCCTATGTCCTGGTGACGCCATGCCCCTACCGGATCAGCAAGTGGCCACGTCCGTCTTGCCTCTCCGGGCGGCGTGTCGGACAAGGGTGTTGACCTATGGTCCTGTGGGGAGCGGACGGCGCGGTGATAGTACGTTCGTCACTATAGAGGGCGCGAGTCTCTTCCTAGACCATAGTGGTTGTCGTATGACTATGTCAGGTTCCGTGTCTGAGGGCTGAAGGCGGCGCCTACAACACTATTTGGACTCTGCCATGCCGGAATGGTCTAAAGCGCCCATCCCATCATACCCTGACATTACTTTCCTACCGTGGCATAGGGCATGGTCCTTGGTGCTGCGTTTGACTCGAATGTCATGTCATACCCTATGCTCATCTTTATGAAGGTGCAGGGTGTACTCGTCGGGCGAGGCGGAGCCCGCCCTCGGACGTCGGGTGAGGCGGAGCCTAGCCCTCGGGGGTCGGGCGAGGTGGAACCAGTCTTCCATTGTTCGGACAAAAAATGCAGTAGTCTTCCCGTCTGATCGGAAGTGTCAACGTTCGATGGTCATTAGTTCCACCTCATTAGGTACCCCGGTATTAGGTCCCCGACAGTAGCCCCCGAGCCCTTGGGTGATTCGGGCAGAATCACTGGGGGTGCTTCGATTTGCCAGAGGGTGTGTTTTGGTTTGCCAGAGGGTGCGCGCGAGCGCACTCAATAGGTGTAGCCCCCGAGCCCCCGATTTGGGCATAATCGCCCGGGGGGTGTTTCGGTTCGCTAGAGGGTGCGCTCACGCACCCGATGGGTGTAGCCCCCGAGCCCCTAGGTGATTCGGGTAGAATCGCCTGGGGGTGTTTCAGACCCTTCGCGGGTAAGGCTATGAGACTCGGTTTTTGTCAACTGGATAGTTTTAAGGGGACCCTGGTATCCCATTCGCGGGATTTCATCCAAGGTCAGCCTGGCTAGGGCTTGACAGTAGATCGATGCCCTACTGATGTTCGCGTACCTAGGTCTTAGTCGCCCGTAGGCCCATCCCTTGTTGGGATGGTCACCAAGACCGTCGGGCCGACCCTTGGGCTTTTTGGGCCCACCTGGGCCGACGAAGAGATTTTCTGGCCCGTATCCCCTCTGCGAGGGGAGAGTCCGATCCGTTCGAGAAGGCAAACCATCCGGGGTGATTTTTGTGGGAAAGGGTAGGGATCGCGGGCGCGTATCTCATGACGTGACATGGCGGCATGTCATGGCGAGCTCGGAGATCGAGGCAGACGGTTGCGCTTCTCGCATCCGTCACCCCTATAAAACCACAAGGTTCGCCCCCAGGGTTCCATACTCCGCCTTTTCGCCTTCACGTCGCCAACCTCTCGCCGCCAATCTCTAGAGCCTCCTACACTAGTACTGCCGCCACCATCGAGCTTGCATCCACATCGCAGCCGCAGTAGAGCTCGCATCCGCATCGCTGCTACCGTCGAGCTTGCATCCACATTGCAGCCGTCATTGAGCTTGCAGCCACATCGCAGCCGCCGTTTCAATGAAGTCGTGGTGCAGATCCAACATTACCTCTCAACGCCTGGAGGGCCTTGTCCGCCGCGGCCTCCTTCGCCCATTGTTCACCTTCACGGAGTGGCTGCTGCCTAGTGATGAGGATGAGCCGTCGCCGCCGAGGGATATGTCGTGTCCTTTGTTCTCTTCCATGAGCGGGGATTCACCGTCCCTGCCCATATATTTCTTCGGGGGCTGTCGGATTATTACCAGGTGGAGTTGCAACATCTTAATCCCAATGGGATCCAGCATATTGCGGCATTTGTTGCCCTGTGGGAGGGGTTCCTAAAATTAGTCCCCACTACGATCTGTGGCGGCACTTCTTCGCCGTCAGTCTGTCGAAGAAGCGGGTCGAGAAGCAGGAGCTGAGGACACCGATAGGTTGTGCCAGCATTCATCTACGCAACACCCGGGCGACCGACTACCCGTTGATGCGCTTGTTGACCTCCAACATGGGGTGGCACTCGCAGTGGTTCTACGTCAAGAATGACATGACCGCCCCCTTGTCGGCATACACCGGGCGCCTCATCGAATAGGCTCTGGGGTGGTAGAGGTGGGGTGTCCCGGACAAAGATAAGAAGAGGATCAAGGGCCACCTCGCCGCTCTCCAAATTCTAAAGGACATGGGCGTGAAGGGGTCGAGGATCATCGGTGCCTACCACACGCAGAGGGTAGCGCCGCTGATGAGCCGCGCGCTCCCCCTGTACCTAATGGCGCCTGGGGCATCGCTTGAAGGGACGACGCTGCCGACGGAGCGCACCCTCCCACCGAAGTGGCGCAGCGGATCAAGGAGGTGATGGAGCCTTCAAAGGACATCGACGGTGTTGTCCTTGACTTTGTGTATCCAGTGCTGGGACATCCTCCGATGTGGCTGGAACCGGGGTTCATCGATTTTGTAAGTTCTCCTTTCTCGTGTCTTTTTCTTCACTTGAACTTCCGGCCCTTTGACGCTGACCTTGGGATAGCGGGACCAACCGAGGAGTCTTGTCCTCACGGATAGCCCGGCTCCGCTGCCGAAGGACCGGATCCTGGCGGCCACAAATCATATCATGGCCGCCTAGGACAAAAGGACAAGGGAGCTCCAGAAGAAGGAGCAACTACGAAAGCAGCAAGCAGCGTGATCGAGGAGAGGAGACAGACAGTGACGACGATGACAATGACGATGATGAGGTAGTCGCTGGTGTGGATTGGGACGTCCTGGAGGATGAAGATATGCTGACAGTCGCCCACCGACCCATGCAGGGACCCCTCCCCTTCCACGTGGAGGGAAGCGAGTCCTCGGGGCCGGTGGGAGCCAGAGAATCTGGCACCCCATCCAGGGTGCCACCGGAGGATTGGTGGATGGGGAGAGATGGGTCGACCACCGCCCCCGTAGTGCTGAAGGAGGGTGCGGCTCTGTTGCCGCGCCCCACGAGCTGACGAGGCGGGCGAGTCCCCATTGCCATGCCCTCGGAGATGAGGGAGACGAGCCCCCCTGCCCGGGAGTAGGGGGCAGCCTCAAAGCGGTCCCGCCTAGACGAGTCGGGGCAGGGGTCTAGGGGTTCATCCCCAAAATGTTTCTGCCGCCCAAAGGCGCCAGAGTAGGCCACTAACTCCCATGTTTTTCCCTTTTTATTTTTCTATTTCGACCTTATGCCTTTTTTTCCTTGTAGATTCTTGCGACGGGGCCACTCTCTGGGGCTGGCGCCCAAGAAGAGCCTTGCCCTTCAGGCGGGACAGACGGCACTGCCCAACGTCGCCCCTGTTTCGGGCAGGAGCGGCGCTAATGCTGTGGCCTCGTTGGCTGATCCGGCGGCGCCCATGGTGGCGCCTGCGCCCTTGGTGGTTGCCGAGCGGGCGGCATCTTCCATGGCAGGTGCGGCACCGCCAGCCGAGGGTCCAGTGTCGCCGGTGGGGGTGGCCATGACCGCGCCAAGCCAGGAGCAGCCGGATGTGGCCATGGTGCTGTCTGAGGGGGCGGCACAATCCGTGCCTCTGCCGGCCCAAGCGATAGCGCCGACGTGGGCCAGGTGGAGGAGGACGTGGCCGGAGGGTCCCCAACCCTGACGAGCCAGGCATAGTCGGACCCATCCACGGTGGCGTTCGAGGGAGCAGCGCGGTCCGTGCCACCAGAGGCCCAAACGGAGGTGACCGCGACCGTGGCAAGCCTGGCGGGGTCGGACGTTGCCATGGTGGCGTCCGAGGGGGTGGCGCAATCCGCGCCATCGACGGCCCAGGCTGCGGCGCCCGAGGCGGGGCGAATGGAGGAGGACACGGCCGGAGGGTCTCCGGGTGTCATGGCGGTGGTGGAGAGGACCCGCAGGAGGTCGCCCCGGCCCTATTGTCGGGGGGCAGCCGCTCCCCGCGTGGGAGCTACCGCTCCAGTGGATGGCCGCCGAGGACCCAACATCGGCTCTTTTCTCGCTTGACGATGCTGCCGAGAGCCTAGAGCGGGAAAATCTTGACATCGAGTTCTCGGCTATGATGGATGCCTTGAGCCAGGCCAGTGGTGCCTTGTGCGAAATCCTCGTTCCTACTGGCTGGGTATCCGCTTGATCTTCTCCCTCATTTTCTTATTTCTTCATGTATTTTTGTGTTTTCGTGTTTTTGATACCGGTCTTCTTTTCAGTGTATTGTTGCTCGTAGCCGGAACAAGTCCCGGTTCCTCCATGAGCAAAAGGTAGAATGGTACCGCCTTACCGAGGAGGCCCGGCTGCGAGGAGATGTGGGCGCGCAGCTTGCTGCCGCCCAGCAGCGGGAGGCCGAGGCGCGTCGGGACACGGAGGAGATACATGGGATGTTCGAGGACTTGTTGGCGAGGGTGAAGCTAGACAAGGAGGCGGCCGCCAGGCTCCGAAAGGAGCGGGACCAGCTGCTACAGAAGGATGCCGTAGCCAGTGAGCAGGCCGTCGAGCTCCTGGCGGAGCTGGAGATGGAGCAGGACCTCAAGCTAAAGGCTGAGGAGAGGTCCGTGGTGTTGCAGCAGAGGGCGGACCGGGACGCCGAGGTGATCTCTCGGTTGCGCGGCGAGCGGGATGAGCTACGCCAGACCGAGGAAAGACTTCGCTCGGAGCGTAGCACAGCCCGTGAGGATCGCGCCGAGCCATTCGGGAGCGCAACGAGGCGCGTCAGGTGGTCGACTCCCTCCGGGTGGATCTTCGAGCCACGGTGAACCAAAGGTTGGACGCCGAGAGCGTTCGCTGCTAGGCTGGACAAGGAGCTCACCGAAGTGCGAGGGATCCTTCAGACCGAGTGTTATAAATACTAAAACTGCCATGTCATCATATGCATTGCAAAGCATTTGGTCATATTGAGAACTTTGATATGCATTCGCAAAAACAAGTTTACATTTATGTTATAAGTGTTGCTTTGTATTGTTTGAATCAAGTTCGAAATCTTTGTATTGATTTAAAATTCCGAAAACCCTAAATTCAGCATTTAAATTTCTACCCTAAAAACCCATTTCATAATCGAAGCACATTTTGGGGTTGAGCCTTAAAGCAAAAATGTAGAGCTTCTTGAGTTGTACAAAGTTTGTTTTTGGAGTTTTCAAAGTTGTTTAGAAAAATTTGGAGTAATTTGAAAAGGCGTAATTCTTTAAATGTCCCCTTTTTGAATTCAAATTTAAATTTCAAAATGTAGACCAAATTAGGAGGTGGTTATAAAAGCAAAGTTGTAGAACTTTTGATTTTGAACAACTTTTATTTTTGGAGATTTTTGAGTTGTTACACAAATTTGGGAGTAATTTGGATTTTAAAGCGGATGGAAATTCTGTAATTACTATAAACAGTGTTCACCGCCTAAGCTACATGGCTGGCGATCTTCTTCGGCGTTCCAGGCACGTCGTGGCTGTCTTTGGCGTTGCGCTGGCATGATGAAGGCTTCCGCGTGGCTTCTCTTTGCTTCTAAGCCGCGCTATTTAGCCTTAGCCATCGCCGTTCATCTCCTTTCTTCTTCCTCTGTTTTTGCCGTCACCACCACCTAATTCCGTTGAGCTTGCGCCATCGTCTTAGTGCTTGCCAGTCGCAGCTATAGCGCGTCATAGTTCCGCCTACTCCTTGCGCATCCAATCGACCTGCTTTTGTAGCTTGACTTTGCCGGGAAACTGCTGTGCGCGCTCTTCTTCCTCGCGGCCGGCAGCGTCGTCGTCGCGTTTGCCTCACCGTGGCCAGTGCTCCACGGTGCGTATCCGTCCTCAATTTGTAGCCCTTTAGCTTCACCGTGTTACCATGGTCCTCTATGACCTTTTGATTGAGCCATTCCTCTGCTATAGTCACCAGGAGTCGAGCTTGCCATCGCCGCCGTTGCTGTCACCGTCGTCTGACGCCACCTTTGCTGCTCATCGTCTACCGCACATTCTAACACATTTGTGGTGAGCTTCTATTGCTTTCTGAGTTGTTTGTGTAAGTTCCTGGTTCTTCCGAGTTGTTTGTGTGAGTTCCTGGTTGTTCCGAGTTGTTTGTGTGAGTTCCTGGTTCTTCCGAGTTGTTTGTGTGAGTTCCTGGTTCTTCCGAGTTGTTTGTGTGAGTTCAGGTTCTTCCGAGTTGTTTGTGTGAGTTCCTGGTTCTTCCGAGTTGTTTGTGTGATTACCTGGTTCTTCCGAGTTGTTTGTGTGATTTCCTGGTTTTTCTCGAGTTGTTTGTGTGAGCGGGTGATTTGAAAATGAATTTTTCCTTTTTCAGAAATGATTGAATAGTGCTGTAATTTGTTATTTTTGTGTAGATTTGTTTAAAGCTCCAAAAATTATCGAAAATTTGTGTGTGACCTCTCTGTGATGTATATTATTTAATAAAAATATGAAATGTTGTTTTTCAGTACTTTTTGAATGTGATAAAAATTGCTCAATTAATTAATAAATGAGTTTCCATGATTTTCTAGGCTTATTTATGTATCCAAAAATTATGAAAATTGTTTTGACACTCAGTTATCATGTGATGAACATTTACAAAAATTTTGAGGTTAATTGGAACAAGTTGATTTATTTCATAATTCTTAATTAATTAATTAATTCATAAAAGCAAATAGTAACCTTTAGTGATTTAGGTTTTGTTTGAATTTTTGATTGAGTGATGTCCTTGGGTCATTAGTTGATAATGATCCTTGGTAATTGAATTAGGTGTATGAAAAGGTTTAGTTAGTTTGACTTGTAACTATACCGCGAAAAAAAGTTGTATTCAAGTTGTTAACTTTTGCATCCATCATCGAGCATCATATTTTATATCTCGCATCATGTTAAACATGGCATTGTTACTACGTGTAGTGAACGAAGGTGAGCACGTGGTAGTTAATCAAGTAGTTGAGGAGGTTGATCCATCTGTGGAGGTTGGTGTTGATATCGGTGGAACGACTCCGGACCCAGATTTTTCCGTCAACAAAGGCAAGCCCCGGATGCATTTAAACCTACCTTGTGTTTTACAAAGTTATTTCTGCTTTTGCTTTTATCTATTGCATTAAGTAATTAGAAGTCAAGTGGAAACCTAATTTGATGCATTACCATCCTTGTTTCTCTGTATCCACCTTGTTACCAGTCTAAAAATCGTATATGCCTAGTTATGCTTAGCTATGCTTAGAATGATGAAAGTCGGGTGATTACCTATCACCTGCAAGTTTTAAATGGGACTATGATTACTTATGTTATCAAGTGATATGGACATGTGGAGTAATAAATCTAAACCGGGCAGACTCGGTGTGTGTGAGCCACAAGACACGGAGGTCTTGTGAGTGGATTCTTTCCGCCTGTGTCGATTAAGGCCCATACCGTTGTTGACCTATGTGAGTTGAGAATTTGTAGTACTAACTGCATACTCCGGTAAGCCTTAACTTGGATATTCTATTACAAGAATGACTACTCGCGCACTGGGAGTGGAGAGATGGTGGGAATAGCGTGTACCCACGTGGCAATGGGCTGGATTGGTGGAGTACTGTTTTCTCGGGTGGCGCGGACCCGTTCTTGTTTTAGAGGATCCGAGGGTAGGTTGATATATGTAAGTCGGGGACCTACATATGTCGTGTGGTCTGGAATTCCTAGCTGGGTTTAATCGGTTCGAATCGTCGTTGCTCCTCGGTTATGCAGACTCAACTCTCTGATCATCATCGTAGTTTAATAACTGGAATTTGAGAATGGTTTGAGAAGGTGTTGGTTATGAAGTTTCATGATCTCAATGCGGATCGTGTCAGCTTTGTATATGATCTTAAGAAGTTTTAAATGTTGATATAAGAATTTTGTTAAAAAGCTTTTACGCAAAAGAACTTTGATTATTGCTAAAGCCATACCTTGAATCCCTGAGCCTGCATTTCTGCGTTTTATTAATTCTTATTTCGGTTAAGTCTTGTTGAGTACTTTTGTACTCAGGGTTCGTTGACCCTTGTTGTAGGTGAGGCTCATGAGCAGATCTATTTTGGATCATGCTGCATGACTGTTGTTCCTTGTGATGAGGATAAGTAAATGTGTGGCTCTTGGGTAGGGCAACTTATTTGTGTGTTCTGTAATATGTATAATGCCACTCCACTACTTTGGTTTGTAATAATTATCGAACTTAGTTGTATGGTTTGAAACAAATGGTTTGTAAACTATGTTATTGTAAGTCTTCCGCTAATTTTACTCAGATGTAGATATTTGAATAAATGTTGTAATACTGCAATGACTCTGTAATGTGATCCTGCTCGGAAATCGTGGATGATTCGGGGTTCCCCGAGGACACCCAACAGTCTTCTTAAGTTACCGGGAACATATGCATAGATGTCAAAGTTCGTTGGACAGTGACATATGCATGTGGGCCCTATAATTTAGGAGGTTCTACCACAGTTTGGCTCGGGGTTAGAATCGAACGAGAAAGGTCGAGATGTCCCTGTCCGCTTCTGAGCGGGGTCGGGTAAGGCCGATGGGGCTCCTCTTGGTTTTTCTCCCCTGGCTCTATTTGACACAAGGCGGCCTCGAGCCCTTCGCGGGCCGGCCTTCAAACCTCGGTCGGTTGCCGCTCATATTGAATGAGGCGGCTACCGCTTCATGACGTGACATGAAGCGTTGAGATGCAGGGATTTGCATATGGAACATTTGGATGTATGGATTTAGTGTATCACTTAACTGAAACGAAAGTGGGGGTTGGTAACGTTACCTTGGTGATATGAGCGATGGGAAGCTTCTACCAGACATGTCCATGCGGGGTCCGAATCATGTTGTTTGCGATGGGGTCGGCGTAACCTGCATAAGCATTGTTATTTTTTGTTTTTGTCTCTCGGCGGTGATCCGAGCCGCTTGATTGATTTAGTCGACCTGACGATAGCTTCTCCTTGAAGGAGGCTCTACAGGGGGACCCTTCCGAACCCTTCTTGGGAAGGTGGGAGCTGAGGTTTGCGATGTGGGGAACGGTGAGTTCGATTACGCTGGTGAACAAAAAACACCGTAGCCATTGAGGCGTAGGGTCTGGCAGTTCATCCAGTTGTATTCAAAGTTTTATACCCACACACCGCGCTTCTAGTTTCAAACGTAAGGAGGGGTTGGGTGAAGAGGGTGTCTAAACAAATAGACACCCTCGACAACCCCCCAGCAACGTCCGCGCCCTTGCTATTGTTGGGGTCGGAGGCTCGCTAAAGAAATTATCACTTAAATTAAGTAAACAACAATGCTTATCTTTCAGTGGTCGTTCGTTCGTTGTTTTACCTAGGCCGCCCTGATCGGCCCAGGAGGCCCGTTGGGCTCCCTTTGGACGGGGGTTCCGTCGTTGGGTCATTCCACGGTCCTACCTGGGGAAGCGGAGAGTTGCCTGCATGGAGGTGTGCCTGGTTCTCGCGCCCGGCATGCATTAGTGGTGGGCCACACCCAGGCAACGTCCTGTTTGACTAGGCGACGTCTTGTTGACCAGAGCGTGTCCCGCCGGTTCCGTCGTGTTCCCTCGGATTTCTGTCAGCATTGATTTCGCATTTGCATTGAATAGGGGAAGGTAGAGAGTTTTTCGTCCCAACCTTTCGCCTTTCTTTAGCTGCTGAGCCCCTTCTTTAAATAGGGGGGAGGGGAGTTCTCATCCCACTTCCTTGCCAGCCTCTGTGCCGCTACCTCTTCTCCTTCCTTTCTGCCGAATGAAGCGGTTTCCTAAGTGAGAGATGGTAATGCCGAGGAGAGAAAACACTTACAGATCCGCTCGTGAATCCAGAGCATGATGTCGAGCTGGAGGTCATCCAACATAGATGAGATGGTGCGGGTCACCTTTGCTGAGAAGGGGTCGCCGCTGCCGAAGGAGGAGGAGCACTGGAGGGTGCCGAGCGTCGTTGGCCTCGCCGTCGTTCGTTGCGGCCTTCCTTCGGCGGGAGGCGCCCCCCGTTTAGACATCGTTGTTGGGGTTGCGGCTGATGACGATAGCATAGTCCTTGGATGCCCCGGTGGAGGTGCCATTGTCAGGGTTGTGGTTGATGACGATGGCGTAGTCCCCGGATGCCCGGTGGAGGTGCCGTTGTTAGGGTTGCGGCTGATGACGATGGCGTAGTCCTCGGATGCCCCGGTGGAGGGGCACCACGGTCGCCGATGTGGTGCTAGACGTTGCAGATGATGGCGCCTTCTAGGATCCTGTGGAGTGGTGGGACGTCGCCGATGGAGGGCATGGCGCGGTGGCCGCACTAGACGAACTGGCCCGTGTACATGCCCGGACGTTGTCGATGGAGAGCGTGGCGCGGCGGCCGTAGTAGTACTCGTAGTAAAGCTAGGTAGAGACTGTAATTGAATAACTTTATGGGGGAGCCCCTGAGTGAATAGTCCTTTGAATTTTAAGAGTACATTAGTCCTTTTCGTGATGAAATCACTTTGTAAGTGGTGAATTTGTGCAAAAATGAACAAATTTTCATCTTTTGTTACGGCAAACGGCTTTTCAGCTTCCTCTTGTTGTAGAAGAGGTTTCGGTGCCCTCCGACCCTTCCCATGGTTCAAGTTGCAAAAAACTAGGAGTGCGGGTGAATTAATTCTGATTACGCTGGTGAGCAAAGAGGTCATAGCCACTGGGGCATGGGTCTCTTGCAGTCCTACCAGTTATACTCAGAATTTGTTCCCAAAATCTTAGTCCTTAGGACTTGTTATGAGAAGAACGAAAAACTTAGAGAATGTTTGTAAAGATAACACAGGAAGTGTTTGCAAGATAAACGTACTTGTATCAGCCCCCGAGTGAGGTCTGACCCCTCGCAATTTGCAGGGGTCGGATGTCACTAATGATCGGGGATTTGTAAAGACAAAAACTGATAAGGAAAAGTATGCGTTTATTTAAGGGTAAAAACGACGTAGCTGTTCGATGTTCCAGGCATTAGTGAAGACCTTGCCGTCAATGGTTTTCAACTTGTAGGCACCTAGATGGAGTACTTCTGCGATGACGTACGGCCCCTCCTAGGGTGGGGAGAGCTTGTGGCGGTCCTTGTTGCTTCGTACGAGGCGAAGAACAATGTCCCCAACGTTGAAGGCTCGGTCCCTCACCCATCGGTCGTGGTACTGCCATAGCGCCTGCTGGTACTTGGCCGAATGGAGGAGGGCGATGTCGTGGGCTTTGTCTAGTTGGTCCATGGCGTCTTGGTGGGATGCCTCGGCTCCCTGTTCATCGTATGCTCTGATTCTTGGCGCTCCATAGTCTAGGTCCATTGAGAGGATGGACTTGGCACCATAGACCATGAAGAAAGGCATGTAGCTAGTGGCACGGCTAGGAGTTGTTCTTAGGCTCCAGAGCACTGTGGGGAGCTCGGTGACCCAGCGTGCGCCGAACTTATTCAACCGGTTGAAGATCCTAGGCTTGAGGCCCTATAGGAGCATGCCATTTGCGTGCTCGACCTACCCATTCGTTTGGGGGTGCGCGACGGCGGCCCAATCAACCCGGATGTGTTGTTCATCGCAGAATCAAATGAACTTCTTGCCGGTGAACTGTGCCGTTGTCTATGATGATGGAGTTTGGTACTCCAAAGCGATGGATGATGTTGAGGAAGAACAACACGACTTGCTCAGATTTGATCATGGAGATCGGTCGAGCTTCGATCCATTTCGTAAACTTGTCTATGATGACAAGTAGGTGGGTGTAGCCCCCGGGCGCCTTTTTGAGAGGTCCAACCAGATCAAGCCCCTAGACCGAGAAGGGCCATGTGATGGGGATCATTTGGAGTGCCTAGGCCGAGAGATGAGTTTGTCAAGCGTAGTACTGGCACCCTTTGTAGGTGCGTATGATTTGCTCAGCGTCAGCTACCGCAGTGGGCTAGTAGAAGCCCTGTCGGAATGCATTTCCAACCAAGGTCCTCGACGTGGCATGGTGACCATAGACCCCACCGTGGATGTCACTCAGCAGAAGCCTTCCCTGTTCGCTGGGGATGCAGAGCTGTAGGATCCCGGTGTGGCTCCGTCTATAGAGTTCACCCTCCACAAGAACGAAAGACTAAGCGCGACATGCAAGCCATCGAGCTTCCGTCTTCTCCATCGGTAGTGTGTCACGGAGGAGGTAGTCGAGGTAAAGTGTTCTCCAGTCGTCCTAGAGGGTCGACTTCTGCTGCTGGATCCTCTTCAAGCTCCATGACCTCAGGGTCGGATGGAGCAGTCGGCGGGTCGGCCCGGGGGCCGATCAGATGGGCCATCATCGGCCCTATTCTGACCCTTCGTAGCGCATCGAGGGCTTATGTTGATCACTGGCGAAGACACCCGTCGGCACTAGCTCTTGGCCGGACGCTGCTTTCATGAGTGCCTCGAGATGTGATTGAGTTTGAGGACGTCGAATCTGTCCTCCAGCCATCGGACTTCTTGGCAATACGCTACCATCTTGGCGTTGTGGCAGCTCGACTCCTTCATGACTTGGTTGACGACCAGCTAGGAGTCACCCCTGATGTCGAGGTGTTGGTTGCCCAACTCCATGGCGATTCATAGGCCATTGATGAGCGCTTCGTATTCAGTGACATTATTTGATGAGGGGAAATGGAGCCGAACCATGTACCTCATGTGGACCCCGAGGGGTGATACGAAGACCAGCCCCACACCGACGCCCTTCTTCATCAGTGACCCATCGAAGTACATCATCCAATACTCTTGATCGATGACCGCCGGTGGCATCTGGACCTCGGTCCACTCCGCGATGAAGTTAGCCAGCACCTGGGACTTGATTGCCATTCAGGGGGCATACGTGATGCCTTGATCCATCAACTCAAGTGCCCACTTTGCGGTTATTCCCATGGCGTCTTGGCTATGGACGACCTCGCCAAGGGGGAATGATGTTACGATGGTCACAGGGTGTGACTCGAAGTAATGGCGTAGCTTCCTCTTGGTGATGAGGACGGTGTATAGGAGTATCTAGATTTGGGAGTAGCGGGTTTTGGAGTCGGACAGTACCTCGCTGATGAAGTACACAGGGCGCTGCATGCCCCTCTTCTTCCCGCTCTACTACTAGGGTGGCGCTGACCACTTGCGTGGTGGCCTCTATGTATAGCAGGAGGGATTCTCCGTCGCTTGGAGGAACTAGGACCGGGGGTTTTGTTAGAAGTAGCTTGACCATGTCAAGCGCCTCCTGGGCCTTGGCTACCCACTCGAAGTGGTCGGCTTTCTTCAGGAGTTGATAAAGGGGGAGTCCTCAGTTTGTAGAGGCGTGAGATGAATCGGCTGAGGGCATCGAGGCACCCTACGATCCGCTGAACCCCCTTTATGTTCTAGATCGGGCCCATCCTTGTGATGGCTGAGATTTTCTCCGGGTTGGCTTCAATGCTGCGCTCGGAGCCGATGAAGCCGAGCAGCATGCCGCTCGGGACCCCAAAAACACATTTCTCGGGATTGAGTTTGATGCCATTAGCCTAGAGTTTAGCAAAGGTTTGTTTAAGATCGGCGACAAGGTGGCCAGCCCGTTTGGACTTAACTACGATGTCATCGACGTAGGCCTCAATGGTCTGCCCGATGAGGTCCCCAAGCAGTTGAGCATACAGCGCTGGTAAGTTGCCCCAGCGTTCTTCAGACCGAACAACATTGAGACGTAGCAGAATGATCCGAAGGGGGTGATAAAAGACATCACGAGCTGGTCGGACTCTCATCACGATTTGGTGGTAGCCGGAGTACGCGTCAAGGAAGCAGAGGGTTTCACACCCTGAGGTAGAATCGACTATTTGGTCTTTGCGTGGCAAAGGAAACGGGTCCTTTGGGCACGCATTGTTGAGACCCGTGTAGTCGACACATATCCTCCATTTCCCGCTCTTCTTTCATACAAGAATGGGATTTGTTAACCACTCTGGGTGGTGTACTTCCCTGATGAATGTAACACCCCTGGTGTTACGATCTCGCTTAGCACCTTGATTAAGGCCTAAAAGAAATTAATTAACCAAGCTCTCGTGTTTTAAAGTTTTAAACTCACATATAATGATAAAACAAATTATCCATGTTTTTGTATAGCTTGATGATTCCCGGTGAGTACCTTGGTTTGGTGTAGTTCGTAGGTTGGTTTGACAAGGCGGGGTTATCTCAAAAATATCCCTGAAGTCCCTTCATAACGTACTGGAACCCATGTTCTGACCTCGCGAAATGGTGCTCGAGTGACGAACCCATGTGGCGCTGCTTTTGCGTATCGGCAGAGGTCGGTGCCCTGGCCATCTTGTCACCTTGGCCGCTGTGGAACTCGTCCTTGCTACTCGACCCGCCTACCTCGCCTGTTCTCAACGTTGTCGCGTTGCCAGTCGTGTCGCTGTTGTAGTTGACCACGCACAGGCGCACCTCTTTGGAGCTGTCCATGCCAACCAACACGCTCTGCCGGCCACCTTGGGCTAGGACAAATCCTCCCCATCCTTCTTTGCTCTGTCTATCTTGGTCTCTGATTGATTTTCCAAGCCGTGGCCCGCTACCGTTGTTGCCTTGTTCGCTGTGTCACGCCGAGCTGAGTGCCGTCTGGCCATGCCATGTCGGTGCCTGTGCTGCACTGTCGATTCCGCGTCGCGTCAACTCATGGAGGCCGAACCTCGCGCTATTTTTTCCCACCCTCTCTTTTTCTGCTGCCGAGGTGGAAGCGCCCCTAGCTCTAGTCCGCCGTCGACCGAGCCCTGCTGCGCTCCTTTGCGCTGCTCATCCGCGCATGCACCGGCGCCCTTTTTTCCCCACCTTGCGCGCGCGTGAGTTCCGCGGTCCACTCTGGGCCAACTACCTGCGGCGCTATACCTCCCTGCAGCACCAAGTCGCTCTCCTTCCGTGCACCAGTGCCATGCGTGGCTTCACTCAACTCGCTCCCAGCGTGAGCCCCACTGCATTGCCATTCCGATGCGCCTCCTCCGCACGCCGTGGCCACACCTCCCGCCACTGTCGCATGTGCGCGCATGCACGCGTGCCCCGTGGCCATGCCGATGCTCTGCCCTCGTCGCCCAACCCCTCTCGCGTGCGCGCATCGTCGCTGCCCCGGCCCGCGCCTTTCTTCCTCGAGTGTGCGCGCCACCGCTGCGTGGTCGCCGCGCCTAGAGAGCCATGCCGCCATCCGTCCAGCCAGAGCCTCTGCTGCTGGCTTGCCGCCGCCATGGCTCGCGCGCGGGTAGGCTACCGTGGGCTGGCTCGGGGCTTGCCGTGGCTAGGCCATGGTCATGCGAGGTCCCGTGCTACTCCCCGATGGGACTCCTGTCGCCGCCGTGCCTTCCCGACCAGGATTGGTCGCCGGCCGGAGCTCCTCTGCCTCTGCTCTGTATCGAAAGAAGAAGATGAGGTGAGAAAAGGGTATAAATCCAAGACGCAGTTTTATACAGGGTCTTTATTGCTAACTACGAGACTCAAGTGAATAGTGCATCTATCTTGGGGAGTAATTTGAGGAAAATGTAGGGGTTTCACCGCAAAAAGGCCGCCGCTGCCCTGTTCTGGCCGCATGGGCCGACGTTGCTGGGCCATGCACGTCCGCGCGCCTGGGCCGGCCTGCTCGGCTGGCGCCGCCTGGGCCGTGCGTCCGATGGGACTGCGCACCACGTTGAGCTGGTCCGGTGCCGGCCCGCCTGGGCCAACTGGTGTCGGGCGCCACCGCTTGGGTCGGCCGGTTGCCGCTCGCGCTTAGGCCGCTCATCCCTGCGCTGGGACACCGCTGCGCGCCGTTCGCCTGGTCCGGACTGGTGCCGGCTGGGCTGCCTAGTTGCTGGGCCACCGCGCGCCTATGGGTCGAGTTGGCCGCCCAGGCCTTGTCTTGTGCGTTGTTTTGGTTTTATTAATTCAGTGCCTTTCAGAAATTGAAAATAAAGTGTAGAAAAATCATTAAAATGTCAAACTAGTTTGGTTGAGTTCCTAAAATCATGATCCATCCAATAGTATAATTTGTTCACATAGTTTGATGATATTTATAGGAGCTATATAATTAAATTGGGATACTTAATATTGTAAAAATATAACTTATATGAATTGTTGGGATAAATCGGTGATAGTGTTGAATCTGAAATTTTTATAGTAGGCTCTTAGTAATATTAGGTACTCGTGGTAATTTTTGTAGCTCCAGAATAATTAGTTTACTAGGTAGCTAATGATGCTCTATTTCGAACAAGGATTAAATCGATAGAATAAAATAAACAAAACACCTTGGTTTATATAACTGAAATATTTGTTGGGAAATGATGGCTTATTCGACAACATGTATACGTAGACCAACGATTAGAGCTATCTCGTTAGCTGGTGAGGCGCGATCGGATTTCTAAGCGTTTCGGCTGTTGTTGGTTATTTACATCTATGCATTTGCATCAATGCATATCATATAGGTACAATGATGGATCAACAGATCAATTGAAGGATGATTGGAAATCCGAAGATGGTGTAATGGTATTCTCTCTAGGAGATGATGCAATGGGCTTTCTATCCAGATGATTGTGGATGATCTGAAGATGCAGATACTAAATTTTTAATATCTCTTACCCAGGCAGGCCCCGGTGCATAACCCCTACTTTTCTGCAGTTTAAATTATATTTGTGCATTAAGTTTTAAGGAGTTGAATGAAATCCACTTTTATATATACCTTTATCCTATGAGTCTTACTAGTATGACAGGGTCATGTAGATTGCTATGCTACAAGACTCGGTAGAAATCGAGTGATTGCTTGTCACTCGCGAGAGATAGGAAATATATAACTCTATTATTATTATTTGGAAAATATAAATGGTGGAAAGGAAAATGGTGACCAGGCAGGGATATGGTTTGGGTATTGGTGGGTGTAAGAGGTTGTGTCGCCGTGGACGCGGGGTATGGCTTGGTTACACTGCTTTCCCTGTCTGTGTCAATTAAGGACCGGTCGTTGCATAAGGCTCTAGGCAAGTCACAGACTTATTATTCCGAGCACATACTTGGGTATGGGTGCTTGGAAGACTTGTTGCTCTCTTGTCGTGGATCCGGCTCTTTCCGGACCGACTGTTAGGGTTTTATTTTGGTGGAGGAGGTCCTTGCACCGCACTAAGTCCGGGACTCAGGGGCGGGGGCTTGGAGTCCTAGTTTGGATGGGGACCTAGACACCAGAGACAGGAGAGTGATGGGTTGGTCCTGCTTGTGCCTTGGGTATAAGCGGGGCATGTGTTTTTGGGGTACCTAGCTGGGGGCATTGATTCACGAATCGTCGGAAAATCCGGTACGGCTTGTCTACGGTTTAGCATCGTAGTAAGAACTGAAAGATAAAAGATGGAAGATGGACAAAGGAAATCTGATTGCTTACCACCTTCTTGAAAGTAGCACAGGTGCTTACATAGAATGGTTAGCTAATGAACCAATGTGTCTATTAATAAAAATCGAATATAAGGACGCACGCTTAGTAATGCTTCCTGCAAATGTAATAAACCCACAAGCCAGATAGCCTTGCATATCCTTGGAGTCTTTTCTTTTCTCCTATCGGGTAAGTCTTGCTGAGTACAATTGAGTACTCAGTGGTTTTATTCCCCCTGTTGCAGGTGATAGGTGGAAGCTAGAGCTGACTCTTGTGTGTGGATTCCTTCTGGTGGGCTCAGAGAGGATTTCCTTTATCGCTGCGATCATAGTTTTTATTTAAAATCTCTCACTAAATGTTTTTTTAAATGAAAGATTTATAATCTGTTGTCATGGCTTATATACTAATGCTTCATCATGTCATGAATATCTATTTATTTCCGCTGTAATTCTGATCACATGTTTATATTCCGCTATTCAATTAAATTGTTCATAACTCTAATAACATGATTACATTACCGCTGTTATACAATAACTATTATACTCTGAGGTTGTACTAAAAGTGATGTATGAATGGTTAAGAATGATGTAAGCTTTATTCTCTCATTTGTGATCCTGATGGCAAAAATGTGGATTTTTGGGTTCTCCCTTGGGGTGTGCTCGACGGAACCGAGTAATTTAGTGTTCTCCCTCGAGTGCTTAGTGTCTAATGGAAGACGAGCACTCCTATGAGGCATTAGATTAGGCAGTTCTACCACAATGAATCCGGCAGCCAACAGTTTTGCTATCTCTTCACCGATGGCCCAGCACTTTTCCTCATCGAAGCGGCGCAGGCGTTGCTTCACCGGCTTGGAGCCTGGCTGGATTTTCAAGGTATGCTCGGCGACCTCCCTTAAGATGCCTAGCATATCTGAGGGTTTCCACGCAAAGATGTCTTTGTTGTCGCGGAGGAAGTCGATGAGCGTGCTTTCCTATTTGGAGGAGAGCGGTACCAATGCGTACCATTTTACCCTCGGAGTTGTTGTTGTCTATGAGGACATCCTTGGAGCCCTCTGCCAATTTGAATGACTCAATTGATTATTTCACGTCGGACGCTTCTTCGGTGACCTCCTCCTTGAGGGCGGCAAGTTCCCCGGAGGCGACGATGGCTATGGTGTGGCCGCAACACTCGACCTCGCACTCGTAGGCCCGCTGGAAGGAGGTGCCGATGGTGATGACCCCGTGTGGGCCTGGCATCTTCAGCTTGAGGTATGTGTAGTTGGGGACGGCCATGAACTTCGCGCATAGCACGGTCGTCCTAGGATGGCGTGGAAAGTTCCAGGGAACCCCACCACGTTGAAGGTGAGGGTCTCAGTCCTATAATTGAACCGATCCCCAAAGGTGATGGGCAGATCGATCTGCCCCAGTGGCACGACCTGCTTACCGGGCATGATGCCATGGAAAGGCGCTCGGATCGGGTGGAGGTTCGTCCAATCGACGCCCATCTCGTCGAGCGTCTTGGCATCCATGATGTTGAGGCACTGCCTCCGTCCATCAGTACTTTTGTGAGTCGCTTCAGGCCAACAATAGGGTTGACTACAAGCGGATACCTCCCTGGGTGCGGGATGGTATCCGAATGGTTGGCCCGGTCGAAGGTTATGGAAAATTCCGACCATCGAAGGAAGGCAGGCGTGGTCGGTTCAGCCGTGTAGACCTCACGGCGCGTGATCTTCTGGTGACGTTTGGAGTCATAGGCCGTTGATCCTCCGAAGATCATAAGGACACCATTCGGCGTCAGAAAGGCATCGTCCTTCTCCTTGAGGTCATCTACGGTGGGGGTAGGTTCCTTCCCCTGCTCCCATTTGTTGGCGCTTCTGAGCAAAACTTTTGCATGAGGCCGCAGTCTTTGAGCAGATGTTTTACGGGAAAGGTGTGGTTCGGGCATAGCCCTTCGAGCATTTTTTTTAAGTGATTTGAGTGCCCTCCGTAGGCTTCCGACCACCCTTGCGGTCGGCAGTGGCCACGAGCGAGTCATCGCGCCGTTGCTTCTTATTCTTTCTTTTGGTGAAACGGTTGGAGGCGCCTTTGCCGGCGCCCTCGTCCCGCCTCGCCTTGCCGTCAGAACGGTCAAAGATTGCTTCGACCGCCTCCTCTCCTGAGGCGTGGCTAGTGGCGATGTCTAGGAGTTCCTTAGTGGTCCGCAGGCCCTTGCGTCCCAGCTTGTGAACCAAAGACTTGCAGGTTGTCCCGGACAGGAAGGTGCCTATCACGTCGGCGATGTTAGGGAGCTCATTGCACTATCGGGAGAAGCGCCGGATGTACCCAGGAGGGTTTCACCGGCCTTCTTGCGATAGTTCTTGAGGTCCTAGGGGTTCCCAGGATGCTTGTACGTGCCCTGAAAGTTCCCCACAAAGATCTCCCTTAGGTCCACCCAACCTTGGATGGCGTCGGACGGAAGGTGCTCCAACCACACTCGTGCCAAATTGGTGAGCAACAGTGGAAGGTAGCGGATAATGAAGTCGTCATTATCCACACCACCGGCTTAACAGGCAAGCCGATAGTCTTCAAGCCAAAGCCCGGGGTTTGTCTACCCGGAGTACTTAGGGATGTTGGTAGGTGGTCGATACCTTGGTGGGAACACAACGTTGAGGATGTGCCGGCCGAAGGCCTGAGGGCCTGGCAGGCCGAGGCTCGGGCTCCAGTCCTCGCCGCTATCATAGCGTCTGCCGCGTCGAGGATGATAGCCGTGGCGGGCTCCTTCTCTTGAGTCGTTGTAGGCACGTCTGCGGGCATCGATGGTGCTGCGTGCGTCGCAGTTGTGGCCGAGATGTTGATGCACCGGGACAGCGGTGTGCCGCCTGCCGCCTGGCGGTGTCTGGTGAACCGACTCGTCCTAGGAGGGGCGCACCGAGGGCGTGCGCTGGCTGGTGTCGAGCCCGCGTCACCGAGACAATGAGCTTTCCGCCTACTGCGCCACCGCACGCTTGAGCAACGTGCGAATTTCTCGGCGGGCCCGGCGATCCTCAGGCGTCGCGGCCTCTAGAAGGCCGTGAAGCAAGGCCGTTGTGGCGGCGATGTTCTAGCTTGCCCAAGCGAAGTGAGGGAGGGTCCCGTCGTCGGTGAGGATCCTTTGGTGTACATCACGGGCCGTGGCGTGTGCGCGCCCACCGTTTCCGCGGCGTTCGATCTCGCGATCGATCTCCACGTATTCCCACATGAGCCCTTGCCCGGCCTCATCGATCTTCCGCTTTCGGGCTCTCAGCTGCTCCATCCTTACGCAAGATGGGGCGGCTACCTCTCCTCCGGTCCTGCCGTCGGGGTTGCCTACCGGGGCAACTTCCTCCCCGGAGATGCTTTCGGCGCGCCCTTCGGGGGTTTCCGCCATAAAGCATTCCCGGGAAGGGTGATGGCTCCCCTGCTGGAGTTAGAGCTAGAGGACGATCCTGGTTCCTCCATGAGGAGCTTGTGGAGAGACTCCGTGTCGTGTTCAATTACCCCCACGAACTCGCTGTCCGTGGGCGGCTGAACCATGCGTAGTGCCACAAGGTGGCCAGCGATCGCCGCGGCGTTGCGGAGACCGAATGGAAATGCTATCAGGGCGCTCCGCACGTGGTGTTCTGGAGAGAGGAGCCCCTCTCCAGAAGGTCGCGCCACGTCGTTGTCGTCGGAAAGGGCGAGGCGACGCTGGTTCTCCCTTGACTGCTGGGGTCCAAGGGAGACGCCGAACTGGCGCCCAAGCCTCTCGTGGTCGAGGCCGATGGAGGGGAGAGATTGGATGGCGGTGTGCGCCCATACCAACTCTCCTCCACCGTGATGACAAAATCTAGGATCTCAAAGTGCATGTGTGCGCCTGGGACCCAGCTGACGTTGTGGTTAGCCATCCGTGGCCTGGTTTGGAACGCACAAAGTCCCCTACCTGGCGCGCCAACTGTCGATGTTTTGAACTGTCATCGGCTAGTAAATTTATATTTGTGCACGTTAGGCCCGGATGGTGCGCTAAAGGACACAAGGTTTATACTGGTTCGGGCTGAATGTCCCTACGTCCAGTTTGCTGCTGCTGCTTGTGTTATTAGCACCGAAAACAGTTCGTAGTAGAGGGTACAAACGGTCGAGAGAGGGACTGGTCCCAAGTCTCTGATGGAAAGATCGAAAGGATGCCAAGAGCTTGGTCGCTGCTTGGCTGCGTGCGTGATGTTTTGTGCCTGTGTCGAATTGGTCTTTGTGTGAGTCATCCATCAAGAGTCGATCCCCTTAGTGGGGGGCCCTGCCCTCCCTTTTATAGACCAAGGGGGGAGCAGAGGTTACAGATGGGAGAAAGGAGAAAAACCAGAGGCCAAGAAGCCCCTCTGAAGGTGTTGGGCCCACCTTTTCCGCTGAGCCAGCTTTGCTGACACGGTCAGACGGTGTCAGGGATTGGCACGTTCGCTGGGTGCCCGTGTCCTGGCGACGCCATGCCCCTACCGGATCAGCAAGTGGCCACGTCCTATCCCGCCTCTCCGGGCGGCGTGTCGGACAAGGGTGTTGACCTGTGGCCCTGTGGGGAGCGAACGGCGTGGTGACAGCACGTCCGTCACTATAGAGGGCGCGAGTCTCTTCCTGGACCATAGTGGTTGTCGTATGTCTATGTCAGGTTCCGTGTCCAAGGGCTGAAGGCGGCGCCTACAACACTATTCGGACTCTGCCATGCCGGAATGGTCTAAAGCGCCCATCCCGTCGTACCCTGGCGGTACTTTCCTATCATGGCGCAGGGCATGGTCCTTGGTGCTGCGTTTGACTCGAATGTCATGTCTTACCCTGTGATCATCTTTATGAAGGCGTAGGGTGTACTCGTCGGGCGAGGCAGAGGAGGCCCTTGACCGTCGAGCGAGGCGGAGCCCGCCCTCGGACATCGGGCGAGGCGGAGCCTAGCCATCGGGGGTCGGGCGAGGCGGAGCCTAGCCCTCGGGGGTCGGGCGAGGCGAAACCAGTCTTCCGTCGTTCGAACAGAAAACGCAGTAGCGTTCCCGTCTGATCGGAAGTGTCAACGTTCGATGGTCATTAGTTCCACATCATTAGGTACCCCGGTATTAGGTCCCCAACAAAGACCATCTACAAAAAAGAAGTCTTTCAAATGAGGGCATTTACCTAAAGATGACAGCTCAAGATCTCTCAAGAAAAAACTTATATCCCCAAGGAGCTTCTACATTGTGGTCATGAGTCATAAACTCATAATATGACCAAGATCCAAAACCACAGGCTTTTCTTTGTTGGTGGGCTGGGAATGCCTAACTTAAAATTTTTATTGTTAGTACTAAGCACTCACAGAAGAGAAAAAAAAAGCTAAGGTTGTAGATTCAATTATCTGTCTACAAAAGAAAATGCACGGCAAAGTGCAAGAGAAGGTATGAAAAAGGAAATAAGGCAATCACGGCTTCTAACACTAGTACAGAAATGATTTTTACAGACGCCTCTCTTTTCGAACAGAGACGGATGACTTAGGACACCTCTAACCTTGGTGAGAGGCAATGTAGTTTCATAACCATTGCTGGAAATCAATTTTTAGGGGCAGTTCACTTAAGAAAGACCCCCCCTAAAAACGTATCCATTTCTTGGGGCGGTTCAGTTAAGACAACCGCACCTGAAAATACGATTTTTGAGTACGGCCATCTTTACAGAACCGTCAGGTAACTTGTTTTCTTTTGTGAATGACACAGCACTGACATCGACACCCACACCTACATGAGCACATCGCCTACGACTAAAAGGAATATATATCTAAATTCTAAAATAAATCTAGCAAAATGTGAACACCTATGTTAACTCGATGACGTGAACCCAAGTAGTTAGGTGAACATTCTGCTAAGCTCAATTGGCTAAAGTCAGGTTCCACTCTGACGTAGTAAATGTATATTTGAATGATGAAGAAGAGTATAGCATAGTAGATATATACAATGGCTACACACGCTTCTTTTTAATTTGGCCCGGATAATAAACCGGATCTACTACTGTACAGCTGCAAATTGATAAAGCAAGAACAAATCTACCGTCGATTCCAAAGGTATAAGTAATTAAACTGCACCTGAAGACTACTTTATCAATGAATGGATCAAGGCTCTATGTCGCCGTACGTGTATAAGGGAACTCAACATAGCTAGATCCCGCTCTGATTGAAGAAATAAAGAAGCTCCCAGCACGTTCAACTTGTTGAAGGACATGTTATTGGATCCGTAGTAGTATACACGCTATAATAATTTTAACAATTGATTCAACAATAAAATTAATTAATTTGTACACAAAGTTACACCTTGTTTGGAATTCATCCTATTGACACATGTGTTGAGTTACAAATTATCCAAATTCAAAACACATGTGTACGTGAATATATACAAAACCGCACACGCACACCATGGCCAATCATTATTGGGTAACCTATTTGGCTATTTGAACGAATCATGAGATGTGACGATGTTCACAGGATCCAAGCCCTCTTCAATAGTAGCTACATAGCTAACATACACTTTATTCCACGGACAGGCAGAGACAACAACATCGAGATTCCAGAGCGCACACAATGCAATGGATTAGTACGTCACGATCGTCCATCGTGGTCGTTTTAGCCTCTAAATCAACATTAGCATCTACTTACCCTGACCTGACCCACGACATTTTCGCACTGATTGTACGTGACGCGAGTGATGTTACGTTACGTACGGAGAGAGACGACGACTGGTTGAGATCGGCCGGCGAGCTAGATTCGCAGAGGATGGGATGGCAGGCGGGACCGAGCCAGAGCCAAATTCGCAGCGCATGGTCATTGTCAGCGCAATTACTCGTGCTAGGTGCTACTACTGAGCCCCGCTACCGCCCAGTCACCTCCGGCCTTCAATTGAGCCCGCCAAGCTCCAATTGGCCGTTTTCCCCTCCAGCCGTGCCATTAAGGCCGGAACCGGCCGTGGCCGAGTGCAGCTACCCGCCGCACCACCTCTCGCCAATCCACCATCACCATGAGTTCCGCCTAGATCCTTCCATCACCCCGCACACCTCAGCCTAGCCGCTACTAGCCCGCCTTGGTCGCTGGCATGACAGTGTCACCGCAGTGCGTCACCGCATCCCACCGTCGCACGTGGCCAGCTCGGTTCGGGGAATCCCCGGCCAAACCATCACCACAGCAGCAACCAGGGTACGCTAGTGGTGCTTTAGAGTTAGCACTCCCCGCGGTGGATTAGGGTGGCCGGCGTGGTCGCGCTGCCGTCGTGCATGGCCGCGCGCCGTGGCCACCGTTTTCGCGAGCTCCGCCGCCCCTGTAACTTCGGCTAGGGTAGGCGCTAGGGGTGAAGCTGCTGCTCGGCTCGCTAGCGGGGGCGGGGAGGGGCCCGGACGGCCGGCATGGCGGTTCAGTGCCATCGCCGCTGCGCCGGTGCGCGCGAGGGTGGCCGGAGGACCCGCCCGTTGTAACAACCCAAAAATCCACACACCAAAAATACCAACTTCAAATTTTTCTTAGAACTCCCATGTGATGATGAGTGTCATGTATACAAACCCAACCTAAGAGATGCATTAGGTCTAACCCCAACCCAAGTCAACACATAAGCATGGCATGTCATTAGTTAACTGTGTTTATTTAAATTCTAACAAATAAAGTATTGCATACATTGTTAATTCAAAATGTGATTTGGATTTTCATTTGAGTTATGTTATGCTTAACAACTCCAATAAAGTAAGAAATCATAAAGTAATTAATACTCAAACCAAAGAATAAAGGTTTAAAGAGAAAAACTAATTCTATTTTTGTATAACAAAACCACACCTATTTTTGTTATACAAAATAGCTAAATAAATTCCTAATATTTATATAAGAATATTGTGGGCCTCATATCTAAATCTCCAATGAATTTGGTGCACCAATTTTGAATTCAAATTCCAAAACTAAATTTGAATTCAAACAAAGGAGAAGAAAAGAAAAACAAAAAAAGAAAAGAAAGGAGGAAGCCTCGCTGTGGCCCAGGCCTGCTCGGCTTCATGGCCCAGCCAGCCCCACCATGCCAAATGACCACCAGCCCAACCGGCCCGCCTTAACCCTTCCCGTCTTCCAGTATGCTGCTGCCCACGAGCCGCCCAAGACGCCGCTCCACGCCCACGCCGTCCGTCTGCCTTCCTTGCTTGCCATTGCCGCAGGACCCCACCCGTCAGCCTTTCCTGTTCATCTTCTCCACGCCACACCTCAACTGCCGTTCGAACGAAGGCCGACAGCGCTGGCAGGAGCGGGTCAGGGGGTCACGCCCGGGGCATGGCCTTGCTCCCCCTTGCACCGCGCTCACGCAACCTCACGCCACCGTTGGATGAGATGCACACGCCTCTGATCCCCCCTCAATCTCCAGTTGCCGATCACCGAGCTCCATGACCGAGCTCGGCTATAAAAGCCTCGGTCCCAGGTGCCCTAGAGCTTGTCCCATCGCCCCGCCACCACCTTGGTGGCCGTCCACTGCGCACCCGAGCCAAGAGAGCAGAGGGAGAAGAGGAAGAAGAAGGGGGAGTGCCGAAGCCGTGCGACGCCGCCGGTGTTGCCGGAGCAGGAGACGACGCCACGACGCTGCACTGCACTGCGCTGCTTCCGGAGCTACACGACCGCAACCCGCCACTGCATCGCCATCCTATCTCCCACGACACCAACGGTGAGCCCCCCGGTTCTTCCCCTGCTCTCCGCCGGACCTCGCTGCTCCGGCCATGGCGCTCCACACCGTGAGCGCGTAGGCCAAGGCCATCCCTGGCCTCCGGATACACAAGCACAGCCCACTCACACGACACACCCGCGACCATCTCCTAGCCCCTGGACACCATCGTTGTGCAGCATGCGCCGCGCGCCGCATAACGCCGCCGTCATGGCGCTGCCGCCAGACGCGCGATTCGGGCCGTCTCATTGGCTAGGACATAGCCGTAGAGCATCACCGTGACATCTGGACGATAGCCGCATAGACCAAGACCCTGTTAGTCGACCACAGCGTCCTGGCCACGAGCACGAACCTCGGTCGAAGTCCCGCCGTGCACCACCACCGCTGCGTAGAATTCTAATAGGATTTTCTTTATACTCAAGTGTATCTTGAATGTCAAGTGTCTCAGTTGGAACTACTTCATCGAGCACTCTCAAACACTTGCATAGTTGAGAGACATGGAATACGGGATGTACACCCGCCAATTTCTCAAGTAGCTCAAGTTTGTAGGCGAGCTTTCCAATCCTCTTGCAAATCTTGTATGGGCCAACAAATCTAGGGGCAAGCTTCCCTTTCACATGGAATCTGACAGTCCCACGTAGCGGGGATACCTTGAGATAGACAAAGTCTCCCACATTGAACTCAAGTTCTCTTCTCCTTTTATCAGCATAGCTCTTGTATCGAATTTGGGCAATTCTCAAATTCTCCTTTACTTGAGCAACTCCTTCTTCTGCATCTTGAATCTTAAGCGGAATCAAAGAACGATCTTTCACCCTGGTTGAGACCACATCAAAGGTGTCTTACAAGGTCTGCCATACAAAGCTTCAAACGGCGACATCTTGATACTAGCTTGGTAGCTGTTGTTGTAAGAGAACTCTGCAAAGGGTAAGTATTTCTTCCAATCAGAGCCATAATTCAGTACACTAGCGCGAAGCATGTCTTCTAAGATCTGATTTACTCGTTCTATCTGTCCATCTGTCTGTGGGTGGTAAGCGGTACTGAAATCAAGTTTGGTTCCAATGGACTTGTGCAGAGCTTCCTAGAATTGGGACACAAACTGAGGACCACGATCAGATACAATACTAGAGGGAGCTCCATGCAGTCTGAGAATATGCTCAATATATGGATCTACTAATTTTTCTGCATTGGTCTTGGTCTTCACTGGTACAAAGTGAGCAATCTTGGTCAAACGATCAACAATCACCCAGATGGAATCATTGCCCTTCTGTGAACAGGGCAATCCAACTATGAAATCCATGGATATGCTCTCCCATTTCCACTCGGGAACGTCAAGAGGCTTTAGCAATCCTGCAGGCCTTTGATGTTCAGCCTTGACTCTATTACAAGTGTCACATCGGGCCACAAGTCCTGCAATGTCCGTCTTCATGCCTTTCCACCAAAAGTGTTTCTTCAAGTCTTGATACATCTTCGAACCTCTAGGGTGAATATAGTACTTAGAGTCATAGGCTTCTAACAGAATTTCCTCTCGTAGGGCTGGATCAGAAGGTACACAGATTCTGTCCTTTAACCAGATGGTCCCTTGTTCATCTTCATGGTGGTTGGTCTTGTAGCCTAGTTTCATCAGACCACGGAGATATTCGATCTCTTCATAATTTTTCTGAGCTTGACGGATGCGATCTGTGAGATCATACTGTATGCGGAGCTCATTCAATAAGACATGCGGTAGTATCTCAAGTTGGAAATCATCAATCTCTTCCTTGAGCTTAGGTGGTACGGATTTAGTGATCAAAGTGTGACAGTAACTCTTACGGCTGAGGGCATCTGCGACTACATTAGCTTTTCCCGGATGATAGTGAATTCCCAGGTCATAGTCCTTGATCAACTCTGGCCATCGGTGTTGCCTCATATTCAGATCTTCTTGAGTGAAAAAGTACTTCAAGCTCTTGTGATCGGTGTAGATATCACACTTGTTGCCTATCAAGTAGTGCCTCCAGATCTTTAAAGCATGCACAACTGCTGCTAACTCAAGATCATGAGTAGGGTAATGGTTCTTGTGTTCTTTCAACTATCGAGAAGCATAAGCTATCACTCTTCCACCTTGCATCAATACACAACCAAGTCCTTGACGGGATGCATCACAATAGACCACGAAATCTTTGCTGATATCAGGCAATGCAAGCACAGGAGTTGTGGTAAGTTTCTGTTTCAATTCTTGGAAGCTCCGCTCGCACTCGGGCATCCATTCAAACTCCTTAGTCTTCTTTAGAAGGTTGGTCATCAGACGGGCTATCTTGGAAAAGTTCTCGATGAATCGGCAATAATATCCAGCCAATCCCAAGAAACTTCTGACTTCTGTCATATTACGGGGTTGTTCCCATTCTTTCACAGCCTCAATCTTAGCTGGATCAACTGCAACACCTTCAGCTGATAGTACATGGCCTAGGAAGGCAACTTACTGTAGCCAAAACTCACATTTGCTGAACTTTGCGTAGAGCTGATGTTGGGCTAGTTTCTCAAGTACAGTTCTCAGATGATGTTCATGTTCTTCAGCGGTGGGTGAATAGACAAGGATGTCATCAATGAATACTACCACAAACTTATCCAGATCATCCATGAAAACCTTATTCATCATGTTCATGAAGTATGCGGGAGCATTCGTGAGTCCAAAGGATACCACAGTGAACTCAAACTGCCCATACCTAGTCACGAAAGCTGTCTTCGGGATGTCACTCTCTCGATTCTTCATCTGATGATAGCCAGATCTGAGATCAATCTTGGAGAAATACTTGGCACCTCAAAGCTGATCAAGTAAATCAACGATCCTTGGCAGGCGGTACTTATTCTTGATGGTGATTGCGTTCAAGTTCCGGTAATCAATGCACATTCTCATCGAGCCATCCTTCTTCTTAACAAACAGAACAGGGGATCCCCAAGGTGAAGCACTGGGTCTGATATATCCCTTCGAGATGAGCTCATCAAGCTGTTTCTTGAGCTCGGCCAGTTCATCAACTGACAAGCGATAAGGTCTCTTAGCAATGGGTCCTGTTCCTGGCAAAAGATCAATGATGAACTCTACATCATGGTCTGGTGGCATACCCATTAATTCTTTAGGGAATACATCGGGATAGTCTTTGACCACAGGCACATCATGAACTGTCTTTTCCTCTTTTTATGATTCTGAACTTGCTTTAAGGGCACATAGGATAGAGGTGGACTTTCCGGACTGGGGTTCACATCTAATAATTTGGTCTGATGGATGGGTCACTTGGACGTATCTAGGTGAACATGATATGATACCTCAGTGAATGGTTAGCCAATCCATGCCTAAGATGACATCTAGATTAGTGGAAGGTAACAGGGTTAGGTCGGCTTTAAAGGTAAGACCCTCAATGGTAAGACTCACTCCCTTACAGATGTGGGTGCATCTTAGGTCTCCTAAAGGTGAGCTGGTGATGATAGACTTTTCACATGGGGTTACAGGTAGGTCATGCTCTCGTGCAAACTTGGATGATACGTGTGAACAAGTTGCTCCAGAGTCAAATAGAACTGATGCAGTATTGCCATTAACTAAAAACAAACCGTACACAACGTCAGGGGCAGCCTGTGCTTTCTCGGCATCTAGATGGTTATGACGTCCATGGGTAGCAGATCCCTTAAACTGAGACTTCTGAGCAGCTGAGTTCTGAGGGCACTCAGTGGCTTTGTGACCCGGTTGGCCACAAGCGAAGAAAGTGAAAGGCGCACCGCCTATAGGGGTTGGCGTGGGTGCCTTCCAGTTTCTAGTGCCTGGTGCGGAGCGATTCTGTGTTGGGCGTTCATTCACAGAGCGGGAACGGTTGAAACGATCCTAAGTGTTGCGGTCCTGAGCATAACGGTCCTGGGTGTAACGATCCTGAGCAGGGCGGGAGTATTTGGTGGTGTAGCCTCCTCCACCCTTACTTGATCCAGGGTTGTCATCCCTATTGTGGCGTGAGCGTTCCCTAGATGGTGCATCTCTGCGGAACCTCTTGCGATCACGGCCACGGAAGGACTCCTTAGGCTTACGCTTCCTCTCCCTGTACTCTTCTCCAGCTTCAGCATGGTCCTTCTCAATCTGGATGCAGCGATCCACCAGAGCACGCAACGTGTTACTCTTAATACCGCCAAACTTCAGCTTGATGTGCGGGTTAAGTCCCTTGCGATAATAGTACAGCTTCTCCTTCTCAGAGTTCACAACATAGGAAGGTGCATAGCACAGAAGGTTGCTGAAACGAGTAGTGTACTCGGTCATCTTGTCCTTTCCCATCTTGATGTTGCGGAACTCCTTGGCTTTGGCCTCCATGATACCCTTGGGAATGTGATACTCGGTGAATGCTTCGGTGAACTCATCCCATGAGATATTGGTAGGGTCCTCATGGGAATCACTGAAACTGTCCCACCAAGCGCGTGCTGCACCTATGAGCTGGTGTGTGGCAACTCCAACACACTCATCGTCGGTGAAAGTGGTGAGATCAAGCTTCTTCTCCATGTCCTTGAGCCAGTCATCGGCCACAAGCGGGTTAGGGTTGGTGCCATCATAGGTAGGTGGCCTTAGCTTCAGAAATCCTTCTAACTTCCTTTGGAAGTCATTCTGCTGACCTCCCTGGCGATGGTTTGCTCTGTCAACAAGGGCTGCAAGAAGCTGGGTCTGCTACGCCATCACTTCTGCCAGGTTCGGTGGTGGTGGTGGCGGAATGTTCTCCTCAACAGGCGGCGGGGTATTCTCCAGGTTGAAGGGTATCCCTCCACGTCCATGGCCACGGCCACGGCCATGGTTGTTGCCACCACAGCCCCCATTGGGTTTAGCTGGTTCGGGGATGGGTGCACGGTTCATTAGGCGAGCAGATCGGCGATTCGGCATCTGCAACACGGATCATAGGAATTTTAGTGCTTGTGCCATAAGTGCTTATAATTCAATATGATTACATGATTTTGATGATTTAAAAGAAAAAAAACATTTATACTATCCAACACTCATTACAAAGAAGCAATAAGATCCATAAGATGCAATAAGATCCAAAACATTCATTACATAGGTTTTATTACATAGCATCGTCTCTAGTAGCTACACTTGAAGACGTGTGAGAATCGTACTACGCATAGTGTCTCATAATACATCTCATAAGGGGTACAACTTATGGAAGCCATTGACATGACTCATGACCACGCAGGGTCATCTACTCTAACTCGTACACCACAGCTGGGATACAACTGTTCTCGATCTCAATCTCCTCGTCTGACTTGTGAAGTCGGGACACGTACTTCAAGGCCTCGGCGAGCTCCTTAGTAGGCTTGGCTCCAGGTAGGGTAGGGCAGGCGTCTAGGTTGAGGCGAGTCAGGGCTAACTCAAACTCCTCTATCCTAGGCTTCATCTTGCTGCGGATCTCCTTGGGTAGATGATCCCACATACCCTTCATCTCCCTGAGGCGCTTCTTGTCAGACTTCTGCCAAGCCTGCCAAGTCCTCTCACACTTGTCCTGTAGGTACTCGTTCTACCTGAGTGCCTCGATCAGGTGACCCTGGTTGCGAACGGCCTTCTTCCTGAACTCCTCTAGCTCCTGGGTCATGGTCTTGTTTCGAGATTGGATTTTCAGCATATCAATCCCCTTGGATCTCTCTCTGTCTCCCTCTACGGTTGGACTCGGCCTTCTTGTCATCCAACTCTCTCTGCAACTCCAAGACCTTGCTGTCGAGGTAGTAGTTCCTATTGCCTAGGTCAGCTGCTTTGTCCTGTAAGTCAGTGACCTCAGCTTTGTGGACTTCTTCACAACGATTGAGCTCGTCCTGTAGCTTGGCAACTGTCTCGAGCAGACTAGCTCGCTCCTATGCTCCCTACGAGTCTCGCTCCTACTACTCCCACAGAAGGGCTCGGTCCTGGCGTCTCTTCTGCTCAAGCTGGGTCACGTACCTATCCTGCTCTAGTAGGTGGATAGCTGAGACGCAAAGGCATCTGTCCTCCTCTGCAAAGATAACTCTGTCGGCTGCGAAACTCTACTCACTAGGGGTGAGGCTGAGGTCGAGGGCCTGGGGAAGTAGACGAAACTCTATCGTCTTCAGGTGCTCATAGTGGTCCCTCATCACTCTGCGAAGTGCCTTGTGTGAGACAGCTCACAGTCCCTCCTCAACTGTGTCTTCTATAGTCAACTCGGTGAAAGCTGGGACAGACGGTAAGGTAGTGCTAGCTGGGAACTTGACTGAGGTGACAACCGGTCCTTCGATTCCTCCTTCTTGAGCTGTCTTCCCGGTGCAGGTGACCTTGACAAGCTCGTCAAGGACTCCTAACGTGACGAGAACTCGGCAGAGGGTCTGTGCAAAACCCCCGAGCTCACGTAGGTCGAAGGTAAGCTTGGCGTGGTCCAGAGGTAGCGGTCCTAGAGGCGGTCATTCGACGTTCGTTGCCATCTGCATGTTTTAAGGAACAGGTGTTAGTAGGTCAATAATAGATAAGCCTTGCATAGAAGTAAATGCAGGGTCGGTTTATAACCGAAAGAAGGGATGTTCACGTCCTATTCTATCGTCCATTTCTAAGGGTTTCGTCCTATGGTCAAGTATGGCTCTGATACCAACTGAAGCGACTTTGATTTCATGTCGAAGGACCCCGGACCCAGTCGAAGTGTAATAAGACCGTTATAGATCATATTACCCAAATTCCAGTCGAATATCACCTCCATACAATGATAATATCAGAGTACAAATAGTGCAGAATTACATAAATTATTACATCACCGCATTGGTGGAACCAAAAGTAGCATTCATTCAGAACAGCTTGAAGATAAGATCACCAAACTTGAGCGTAGGAACGAACCCCTCAACCGTCAAACTCCTCGGAGCTATACTCCTCAGCAAAACATATGTGCCAAAATTTATCAGTACGATTTATACTGGCCACTCCCACCCTATGAGCATTGCTTTGTGGAAATTGGATGCAAGTTGGGTATAATCAAAAGGAACCTATAAGGCTAGGGTTTCCTATGTATTAGCATATCAAGTACATAATAATAGTTGGTCAAGTTATAACACCATTCCCACACCCATTCCACCCCATTTCCGTTATCTCGGACTATGGGGAGAGTGCTACGTGTGTGACTTGGGCCACGAGGTGAGGGGTTGGACCTTGGCGAGTCCCGCCTGGTGCACCGCCACCGCTACGACTCCCTAGTGGCTGTGGTGGGTAAATGGGAGCGCCTGGAGCTTCCTTGACTCGTCCGCCCTGTTCACTAGAGCCACGGGAAACTCACGCGCCACGCCAAGCAAGCTCAGGGAAGCCCACCACCACCCGCCATCGTGAATGAAGAACTACTAGGAGCACCGCCATGCCGATCCGCCGTTTGCTGTGGCCAGAGCCCTAGGAAGCCCTAGCCGTCGCCCCGACCCCACCGTCGCAGTCGCCATGGCGTGGGGGAGTTTTTCCCCTTCCCAATTGGACACTAGCGCCGCCACGGAGGCTCACCAGCGAGCTTGCCGCCGCCAAGAGCACGCCGGGAGGAGACAGAGGATTTCTTCCTCGTGTATGGTTGCGACACGCCGCACGGTGCACATGGACCACGTTTCGAGAGAAGAAGGTGGACTCGGTCCACCGTGAGACCTATCTGCGGTCCATGGACCAACAATGTCTTGGTCTCACCGTGAGCCACGCTCACGCCATGTGGAGTCGAGGACCACGGATCCAGTGGAGGCCTGACGGCTATGACGAAATGGCGGCGGAATGGGTGTGGGAATGGTGTTACGTGATCCGGCCGGCCCGTACCTGATACCGCCCAACCCAAAGCCCGCAAGAGCCCGTTTGAGACCCAGTCCATGTTGACCGTTGACCGGTCAACATTAACTGTTGACCTGGCCCACATGTCAGTGGCACAGACACACTAGACCCACATGTCGGATGGTGACGTCATGCTGACGTCACGCGAGACCCACACGTCAGAAGCCAACACAGCCGGGGTGACGTCATGCCGACGTCATGATGACATCACTGACGTCGGTGAATCATTGGGTCAAGGGGCCCCACCCCTTATTACACGCCAATGACCACGACCACCATTGACTTTGACTTTGGACCCACATGTCAGTGACCCAAGAACCCCTGGACCCACCTGTCGGAATTGATGACGTTGATGACGTCATATCGATGTCATCTTCGACGTCACTTTTGGACCCCACCTCATATCAGTATCACTCGGAACTGAGATGCTCATGCCACGTGGGACCGATCTTATGTGACAGTTGACGTCATTAAACCGTTTATGATTAATTCAGCCTTTTTCATTTTTAGAAATGGATTTAATCTTGAAATTCATAACTAATTCATGTGACCTCAAAAAATACGAAACCAGGACCAAAATTCATCTAAAATCAAGCTTCACGCAATGAACCCATGTTTGAGTGCATTTGGCTCTTTTGAATTTTATTGCTTCTTTGTGTTATTCTATAGACGCCGCTAACGCGACTATTTAGCGATCGTGTTTTTGCGAGACTCGGAGGAGAACCGGACGGACAAGGATCGTGAGTACCGTGAGGAGTACTGGAGACGACTACTACTTGAAGGTGCCACATCCCACCCAATCTCGTAGCACCTATTACGCATGGCTAAAATAGAAATGCTAGTGCTTTACTTTATTGTTATGATCACACTATGATAGGACTTGCATGGTAGTATGCTTTCTTGATGACCTTTACCTTGACGTAACCTTACCCCTGCTCACCCTTCTGTTAGGCTAGTCACACGCTTGCTACTATATTTCATTGCTTATTACTTCTACTACGCTTGCACTACATTGATGCGTGGTGGAAACTGGTGTTATCTGGACTATGGGGAGAGTGCTACTTGTGTGACTTGGGTGCGTGGAGGGTGAGGGTTATGTCGACCAAGTTGGAGTATACGACGAGCCTGGGGCAAGTCTTGCCGTGGGGTGCTACCTGGGCACCCCTAGAATGGATATCTATGGTGGGTAAATGGTATATGAGGTGGCCCTAGGTGTGATCCTATGATGGGAGGAGCCCAGGGTGGAGGTGCTGTGGTGGCATGGTAAATGGAAACCCTGATGAAGACATTCTGGCTTGGTCATCCCTAAGGACTTACTAGTACTCAGATTTACCGGGAAGCCTTACGTACCACTCGCCTATATGGTGCGGGACGGCCGGACTACTGGGTAGGATATTGCCACTACTGCTAGGTTGATAGCGGACAGTGTAAGGAGGTATGGAGCACGGAGGATTTCGTCCACACCCTTCCGAGACTTCATGGAGACCTTGTGGACCCGGCTCATGACTCACAGTTTTAGCCACCCTAGACTAGACTTGGGGGTGTAGCAGGGCTGAATGGTAGAGTGGCATTATCCTAGGCTAGCAAGCGGCTGAAATCAGCCCAGTTGACAACGATCAGCGAGGAAGGCAGATCTTGTGGTTATGTAAAACCTCTGCATAGTGTATGGTTGATCGATCGATACATATGCCGACTTGTCGACTATGGACCTTTCCTGGGTTTCGCTTAAACTAGATAGTGAGATGAGTCCTTCTTTTCTCCCTCGGGAGTGAGTGCTCGGACGTAGCCAGGGGCTACGGGCCTTGAGACAATGCCGAGTGTGAGTTGGCCTGTCGACTGAGTGATGGTATGGGTGTGGTATGGTGATGGTGTGGAGATGGTGGTGTATCGATCCCAGGATCGAAACCTGGCTCTGGACGGAAATGGGGTGGAATGGGTGTGGGAATGCTGTTATAAATTGACCAACTATTATTATGTACTTGATATGCTAATACATAGGAAACCCCAGCCTTATAGGTTCCTTTTGATTATACCCAACTTGCATCCAATTTCCACAAAGCAATGCTCATAGGGTGGGAGTGGCCAGTACAAATCGTACTGATAAATTTTGGCACACAGGTTCTGCTGAGGAGTAGAGCTCCGAGGAGTTTGACGGTTGAGGGGTTCGTTCCTACGCTCAAGTTTGGCGATCTTATCTTCAAGCTGTTCTGAATGAATGCTACTTTTGGTTCCGCCAATGCGGCGATGTAATAATTTATGTAATTTCGCACTATTTGTACTATGATATTATCGTTGTATGGATGTGATATTCGACTGGAATTTGGGTAATATGATCTACAACGGTCTTATTACACTTCGACTCTGTGGATTTCCCTTCGCGGAAATCAGGTCGCTTCACCCGTGGTAAAGACGCGATTGGGGAGGGGCATATTTGTAAAAGAGCAATCTGTAGGAATAGTATTGCAGACTTCGGGGTGAATCATCGGTAGGTCAAGGGGTTTTTATGGTTGTTTCACAAGACGCTGGCCCCCCGTCGTGGGTCGTTGTGAACATTATGCATTGGGCCGCCGACATGTGCGACATTTTCGCACTGTCGTGCGAGTGATGCGTTACGTCGGAGAGTGTCGCTTGGTTGAGATTGCGGCGAGCTAGATTGAGTGGGCGGCCGAACCGCCATGCCAAATTGCACGAGTTGATTTCGCTTTTTACTTTATAGAAGATAGAAATAGCTTTATATTTTACATTCTAAGTTAAATTTTGGAAATTAATATCAATTCATATAAGTATCTAAAAATTGTGAAATAAATTCTGTTGACTTCCTAAAAATGTGGTCTACCTGATAGTATTGTTAGTTTATGTATGTCAGAGTTGATGCTAAGGTCTATTAAATCATTTGGAATTGGAAGTGTTTATGTTATTTAGATTAATAATTGTAGGAATTTTTATGGTAAATTGGTAATAGCTTTAGCCATGAAATTTTTATAGTAGGTTCATTAGATTATTATGTTCTCACTGTAATTTTTGTAGCATTAGAATATGTTGATAAATAGGGCAGCTAGTACTCCTTATTTTATTATATATATAGTAAATCGGTATTAAGAGTAAGAATGCCTTTAGTTGCTATGTTAATACATGAAATGTTTCATACCTGTTTAGTGTAAATGATAGGCAACTTAGCATATTGGTCGGTAGAGCTAGCTTAGTAGCTTGACAGATGCATTCTTATTTTAAGAGTTGTTGTTGCCATATTATTAAATATTGCATCATCATTTTATGCATGTAGATAACGAGTTGGTAGAGTTCGTGTTTGTGGGTGAGCAGGATGTACGAGGAGGTAATTGAAGAGTACGAGGACAAGATTCTCGTACAGGAGGGAGCCCCAGAGCCATCAGTTGCTAACTTTGTTGACACCCCACCTGCCCAAGGCAAGCCCCGGTGCATAACCCTTATTTTTGAATGATCACTGGATATATATATGATATGCATTTACGTTACAAGCATTTTATGGAAACTACATGTATAGATATACCTACCTATGAGTCCTACTAGCATAACAACTATTTCTCTAGTAGTTGCTATGCTCTAGGATTTTGCAAAAATACATGTAGCGTGAGTAAAGGTATTTTATAAACAAAACAATAAATGCATCCACCTTTTTGTCGATCTTACTCATAATAGGTGATTATTATTATCACTCATGATAAAAATATTGAAAGGAAAATAGAGACCGGGCAGAGATATGGTTTGGATATTGGTATGTGTAAGAGGTTGTGTCCTGCAGCCAATGGGGCATAGCTTGGTTACACTGTTTTCCTGTCTGTGTCGGTTAAGGACCGACCGTTGCTTATTTCCCCGTCCTCCCCTCGACCCGGCATAATAGCTAACTAGCCACCAAGCCCGCTCAATGCAAAGAAACGCTGAGCTATATCGGTTGGTGAATCAATGGGTGGCTGGATCTCGATGGAGATTAATTAACGACGCTAGCTTATACCGATGCTAATAAGCCAAAGTGTCACGATCAATTGATAACTTGAAGAGACAAGCACCTGTCTGTGTCGATCGAGATCAGGCGATGGAGAGGGATGCCGCAACTTGCGTGCGCCTGCTGTCGCTCCCAAGCCATTACTAGTTAGGAGTACGAGTTAGTAGTAGTTGATTGAGCGTTTTGCCCACTCCAGACTCCGTGGCTCTAGCCTCCAAGCCACGACACAAGCTGCGCCACCGATCTCCTGCCCCTGTCGCTCCACCCCACCCTCCCCTAACCACAGGGTGACGCGCCGCGGGATCCTCGTCCTCGCCGCACCGCCGCCCATGTCCACACCACCGGTGGCCGGAGTCGAAACCAAGAGACGCCAGTGTCTCAGCTTACTGTCTCTTGATTTTAGACTCGTTCTCCCTCTCTTTCACTCCTTATTTTCTAACCTTGTCGACAAAATATCGTTGGCAGTCCTCCGAAGGATATCCCACGAAAGTAGATTGATCGGTGAAAGTGCGTGTGATAGGAACCGAATGGTGACATAAGGCGCAGAGACTGTGATTTAGACAGGTTCGGGCCGTCTGATCGACGTAATACCCTACGTCCTGTGTTTTTGGTGTATTGTATTGAGATGTATGTAGATGTTGACCAGGGAACCCCTGCATCTCCTTATATACTCTGGAGGGGTAGGGTTACAAGGAAAGTATCCTATTTCGTACTATACAATATCTTATGGTGCACGTCAATCAGTGCCATGCACGCCTTTATCTTGTGGGCTGGGACACCTCTGATGTTGCGGCCCATGTCTTATCTTATGGATACCGGGGGTTATATCCTCCACAGCTAGTCCTCGAACGCCTTGTATCCTTTGAGCAACGTTGTATAGAATAAGTCCGAGCACTTTGACGTAAAGCCGATCAGTTTAATCGGTGATCCGAGCAGTGGAAGTCAAAGCCGATCAGTTTAATTGGTGACCTGGGCGGTGAAAGTCAATGCCGACCAGTTTAACTGGTTAGGAGATCTCGGACTTAGCCAAGTAAGGCTTGCTAGAAGGATGTAAGGGGCTCAAGATAAAATTTAAAAATTCTTCCACTTAGGAGAAGTGTAGCCACTTAGACTCGTCAATAAGGAGGATAAATTAAGAAATAAGCACTACATTCATCGACAGGTGAAGTGTAGCCACTTAGTCCCCGAGCATGCTGGAAGATGAAGAATGAATCTTGTAGTAGGGTCAAAGAAAAGAAGTCTAAAAGCATGCCGATGTCATCTGACATGCGCGTATCACGACCCCAGACGTGTTGTCCAAGATCAGCACCCTTATCTAAATAGTATGGAGCAGCTTGATAGCACACCGATAAGACGTAGCAAGATCCGACCACCAAGGGAGTCCTCAGCTTAGCTGCCGATGCTTGCACGAAGAATCTTAACATTGAGGAGTCCCCGGCGTAGCTAGCGATGTCCAAGCACCGAGAAGTCCCTGGCGTAGCTGGCGATGTCCGAACACCGAGGAGTCCTCGACATAGCTGGCGATGAAGCACGAGCGACAAACAGTCCGGTCAACTTGTCGGCGGCAAAGTGAGCATTGAGTAGAAGCGATCGACGAACAGTCCGGTCAACTGGTCGGCGACGAAGTCCATGAACCTAGCGGTTCGACCAGTGGATCGGTCGAGAAGTCCGAGCATCAGGTGGTCCGATCATCTAGACGATCATCCTGCAATACAAATATGTAGAACGGGTAGTACATGATGTAAAAATATATGAACTCCGGAGAAAAATCAGCAAAGGTGGTGAAATAGCGTATGCAGCTCGGTGATTAGTTGGTGTGAACACTTGGTGTTATTCTGAAGATGTATTTATATTTAATATAAATTGTCCGACCAGTTAGTGTGTAGCTGAGTCTTCAGCCTTAGCTAGCCTGTTAACCATAACGCGGAGCACGGAGCTTGTGTGCTTGTAGGAAGAACAAAGCGTCGCTAAGGAACCGCTGCCGACCACCCATAACGCAAAGGACAGACACTCGTGCACGTGTAGGGAGGAGCCAGAGATAGGGTCGTCTCTAGGGACATTCGAGCATCAACATGACTATTCGGGGGTTCGCCTTAAACTTAGCTGTATATCATCTTTAAGATGGTATACATGAAAGAAAATCGTTTGGAGAGCAAACATGGAAAAAAACAGCTCGGAGAATGGTGATATACGAAGATTGGAGAATATTTAGAAGAATATTAAAGCGTGACTTAGCTTTAGACAGAACGTCTGGTCGGCGGCGTATGGCATTATCTGGTCGGCGTGTACGAAATTGCCCGGCCCTCGAGCTTTCTGAGCTGTCGTCATGGCGGCGGTCGCAGTTGTTACGGCACCGTTCTTCGCGACTCATACACACAGCAAATCGATCTCAGTAATGGACTGGAATCTTGGAACCGCCCAGCGGTGATCTGAGCTTCGCCTCCATTCACGTGCAACAGCAGCCAGCAAAATAATTTGTCGCCGCCTTCGGTACAGGTACAGCACCGTGTTTGACTATCTGATCCGATCTGGTGGCTCGTTGGAACTTGTCGCTGAGAGAGACGCCGAGTAGCCGATGCACAGAACAGAAAGCTCGAGTAGTACATTGATCCTTGGGAACATGACATTGAATTCGACATCGAGTCTCGTCAGGTTGTCGGCGGACGCCGTCGTAGCAGACCGAGTTGCCGGGAACGGCGTTGATCTTTAGGTACGCCATCTGGTTCATCATAAAACAGTACGAACAAGCCCCTACCTGACGCGTTAACTATTGACAGAATATCGTCGGCAGTCCTCCGAGGGGTATCCCACGAAGGTAGATTCATCGGTGGAGGTGAGCGTGATAGGAACCGAATGGTGACACAAGGCGCAGAGACAGCGATTTAGACAGGTTTAGGCCGTCTGATCGACGTAATACCCTACATCTTGTGTTTTTGGTGTATTGTATTGAGATGTATGTAGATGTCGACTAGGGAACCCCTGTCTCTCCTTATATACTCTGGAGGGGTAGGGTTACAAGAAAAATATCCTATTTGGTATTATATAATATCTTGCGGTGCACGTCAATCAGTGTCGTACATGTCTTGATCTTGTGGGCTGGGCCACCTGTGATGTTGCGGCCCATGTCTTGTCCTATAGATACCGGGGGTCATATCCCCCACAAACCTCTACTGCAAAAATCAAGCCCTCATGCCAAGGAACACGATCCAACACCACCGAACAGGACGTAGGGCATGTTGTCTGAACCAGCATAAATCCAGAGTCTCTAAGTGCTAGCCATTCGAGGCTACATGTGTGACTATAAATTTACTAGTCGACATGTCAATACCCTTGTTACAAAATATTGACAAAAAGGTTTTGATCTACTTTCAAAAATAAAATACAAAATTATATTGCAAAAATTTCTTCTAAAATTAAGTTCAATTTTGAGTTTAAAAAAGTCTTTAAAATGTTTTTTAATTTGTTTTAAATATATTTAAAAAAGATTTAAATTTTCAAAATAGTTTAAACACATTCCACAAATAATAATTTTTTTTCAAATTCGTGAAAAATGATTAAAAATATTATTTTGAAACTAAAAAATGGGTTGAAAATAGTTTTAGATTGATAATTTAAAAATAAAGTTTAATAAGGATTTTATAATATGTTTGACAAACGTTAAATATTACAAGTGGGTTTAAAATTAAAATTTCTAAATTTATGTACAAAATTTATTTTTTTGAACCTAAATAGTTTAAAAATAATCTGGAGAAGTTGTTAAACCCAGGTTCTAAAAAGAAAAAAACTTTTTCATTTTCCTTTTCTTCTTTCTCTGCGTTTTGACCTGCCTTTTGTTTACGGCCTGAAAGGCCCAGCCCTTGGGTGCTTGCCGGCCCGCAGCGTCCCGCTCCAGCTCCGTCAGCTGGCCCGCTAAGGACTCCCGCACCAGCTACACGCACCGTTCCTCCCTTGCAGGCTTGGGCCGTGGCCAGTAAGGCTGGCCGCCAGCACCTCTTCTTCATTGTTAGTGCTAAAAAAAACCATCTTCTACATTGTTTCCCTGACCGAGCGGGCCCACGGTCATCCCCTGGCCCTGTTCTTCTCCATCCCATCCGCAACTGCCATCAGCAGCAGAGCCGGACTTAGAACTCGACCGCGCCACGACTTCGACTCGATCCGGCGCGGAACTGCCCGTACCTCCGCACGGACGCCGAGAAGGGACTCGAACCGAAGTCATTACTGTGCGCCGCCAGATCGAACCCCCCAGGTTTCCGCACCGAACCGAGCGCTCCGTGCCCTCTGTTTTCGTCCGCGCCGCCGCCCTTGAATCCTGCCTGCCTCCGCCTCGAGTTCTCTCTCGATCCACTGCCGCCCGTCTGTTGTCATACAAGCCGTGGGCGCATCCGCAAGAGTGTGAGGAGATTCCCCGCAGCCCGATCGCTTCACCGCCACCATCGTTCTTGAGTTCACCGTGACACGCCGCCGAATTCGCCGTGACCCCACGATGCCATAGGGCCGCACGGAACGTGTCTAGGTGATGTACGGCCGGAGATTGATGTCCCGGATGAGCATGCCCCGCCGTGTTCTTGAGCTCGGCGAAGACCACCGCCGTCGCTCCGACCTCGCGTTTCGCGCCACCTGCGCTGCGCCGTCCTGCACACGCCGCGCGCACCGTGCCCGCAGCCCGCCGTCGCCCGGGCTGCCCAGGCCCCCACGCCCTGGCGCTGTTGGCCACCGCAGCAGTGCCTTGTCTGCAGGCCATAGGTGATGGGCTGGAGTAGAGTAGACAGGAGGGAAGGAAGAACACAGGCTTCAGCCGTCCAAGCTGTTTCTTTTCCGTTTCTAACTCAGAATGCTGTTTCTTTTCCGTTTCTAACTCAGAATCTTGATTAAACTTTAACCTTGCATCCCTTTGACCAATTAGAATCTACCTAACACATCTTTCTCACACATGTTAGTCTTAAGCTTGTATTATCTTCTCAAATCACCAAAATAAAAATATGATCAAGGACCCATGATCCTTATAGATGTGGCGTTTTTGAGGTTGACCTCAAACACTGCAAGATTGACCTTAGGTGAAAATTAGCTTGTGGCCAGGGTCTCAAGTCTGATACCCAAACTTACGAATAAACAACAGTAAAAAAACATGGAGTAGCTGCTATTAGAATGCATCACAAGCAGGTGGTTGCCACCGGCATGCCCCGTAAGGCCAAGGAGGGAGAAGGAACAGGAAGGGCGTGATTGGCACTTGGCAGCCGATCGAGATAACTGCGAGTCTGCGACGAGAACCACACAGCTTCTTCTGACTAGCGCCCAACCGGATACAACTCCATTCTTTGTCCCCTCCCATGGTAGTTGTGGCAGTGGGGAAGAAGATGACCCAAATGCGGTAAACGATGGTGGCATAGGCTGATTGGTTTTGGACAAAAATCGTTTCACTAAAAAGTCAGGCTGAAAAGTAATGTTCGCTGATTTGTTGTGAGAGAAAAACATTGTGCCATAACTAATAAGTCGGGCTGATAAGTTCAAGCGAACAGGGCATGCTGAATCGGTGGATTGAGATGGAGGTGGTGATGGGAATGGTACGGCAACAGTGTAGACTACGTAGCGAAGTAGCAGTAAAGAAGATAACTGCTCTGTTCTGGAGCACTACTTCAGCAGTACTTTTCAGCGAGACGAACAGGACCAACATCGATAACTTTTTTTATTTTTGGTGTAGGGCCTAGTTAAAAGCCAATCCAGATCTCAGTACTTAGGTCCTCGGTTCTCCACAACGTGCAAGGAGAGTTTGAAAAATATGGATGCCACAGTGATAACGTGGGCATCATTCTTCCTACTTGAAGTGTCCAACAAATTTTGAAACCGGAGCTATGTGCATGTATGGGACCCATATACATGCTGTCTACTCTCTCTCATGTGACATCAAAACATTCTCTTCTCTCACCGAATACAAGAAAATATTCTTCTTTAATTGCTAGGCACCGGAGCTTCATCTTGCACTACTCTAGAATCTTGAGAATTTGACATCGGTAGCTGCAATGTAGGAAGGGATGCCTAAAGCAAAAAGAAAGGGTTTGGCATCACTCTAGGAGTACACCGTGGAAGGCCTTAGCGGGCATGGCCTTTGGAGTTAGAAGGGGGCCACCTTAGGGTTGGCGTTGGTCATATACATAGCATGCATGGTAATAGAGTGAGTTTTTCTAAGGTAGAAATGTAGCCTTACCATAACGGTCTTGGTGGTTTGCTAAAATAGAGTTACCGCACTAACTTTGCCACGACAAACTTTCCTATGTAGTGTCGTGGCAAACTTTTCACGTGAAATATGTGTTAGTGGATCGGTCTAGCGTGACATACCTTGCTATGGTAATAGATGTGATACGATGGGGGATTGCTATTATACAGTGTCTTTTTGCAATCTATTAGGCGACGTTGCTGGCCATGTTATGCTCATATCGTTGCTTACGTTAGCTTAGCACTAAAAAAGCATTAGTCAGTGTATGAACTAGTCGCCTGATATTTCAGGTAACTAAAGACTAGCAAATGTGCATACGATGGAGTGAGTTTGTCACACCATGTGATCTGGCGTGGCCAAAATAGTTAGAAATAAAAAATAAAAATTGAATACAACTGTTTTAAAATATAATTTAAAAAGCTAAATAGAAAAAAGTCGGTAAAATGACCTTGGTTGCCCCTATTTGACGCATATAGTTGCCTTTACCAAGGGACGTGCAACATGCACATTGCACATAAACAAGGGGTTAGGATGACATTTTTTTGGGACATAATTTGAACGTTAGAGTGACCTTTTCATATGGATGGATAAAGTATCGTATTATACTAGTGTTAACTGTTAAACCAACACACCATATTTGGTATGGTACCCAACGCCGGGATCCATAGGGTTCCGACGGAGAAGAGAGAGAGAAGACCGTACATGTAATCCCACATTTGCGTGATTCAGCACTTGATGTGCACAGCTTGTAGAGGATGAACACAAACGTCATACTAGTACATAAGATAAATCGTTGTCTCCCCTGCGTTTACTCCACGCCGCGAAGTAAAACATACACGAGATGCAATTCACCGCCCCGGGTACTCCCGTGGCGGGTTGATATACTCAATTTTTGTATCCATCCACCGAGATTCATCTTTTCCTTTCTAGGTGGCAGAGGACATGTTTCATACTATCAGATTGTTCGCTTGTTGATTTCAGCCAGGGCTTATCAGTCATGATACTGTGTTTTTCTCTCACGACAAACCAAATAGCAACCAGCCTATCCACACCCGGGCCGCATCGGCGTAGGCGCCGTGACTTTCCGTTGTCGAACCAGAGATAAATCGTTGTCTTATCGAACAAATCACCGCCCGGGTACTCCCGTGGCGGGTTGCCGAAACCAACCATGACTTGTAGAGGATGCCTCGTCAAGTACATAAAGTACTCAAATGAAGCTACACGACGTATGTATCCAATTTGTATGGTTGACGTATCCATCCACCGAGATTATCTTTTCCTTTCTAGGTTGCTTGTTGTAGCCATGGCTTATCACCATGAGTTTTTCTCTTAACCTAAACCAAAAATAACAGGTTGTAGGCGACGCTTATTGGTAGCCGGCGACATGGCCGGTCACCCGGCCCAGACCACACCCTCATGGTGTTTGGATGTCCGTCTAGAGGTACATGTTAGCTGATTCCAACAAGATCCTTTAGTCTAAAACCTAACCGATCAAAATTTATTAGGGTGTGAAAACATTTATTCTAAACTCTTAATAGTGTAGCCACCAAACTGACCATGGAAACCAAACACGATCCAATGGAGTTGGACTAAACTTAGCCAAGCAACCAAACAAATCCATAAAGACTGATCTAGGATGGTACATACTAATAAATCTTAGCCGAAAAATTAGGTAGGCAACCAACCACTACATATGTGCATATGTTTTCTCTTCTTTCGGTCACTGCAACTTAGCATTATTCATGCCATCTAGAAGCATCACAGAATCCTTAGGCTCCTCCGTTTGGATCCATCTAGCTAATAGCTTAGCTAGTTAGATGCTAATAATTAGCTAGAGTGGATCAAATGGATCTAGCTAATAGGTCTGCTAACTATTATATGGCAAGCAGCTAACAACTATTTCTCAAGCTATCCCAAGTCCCAACACATCTAGTAGTGTCTAAATAGATTGTAAAAATACATGTTATGCCCTACAATAACAAATAGAAAAGAAAAGGTATTTTATAAACAAAACAATAAATGCATCCACCTTTTAGTTGACGGGTCCAAATAGTAGCATCCTACTAATAGGTATATAGTATTAGCGAAGAACAATTAGTCAGCTAACTATAGTTGTTAGTTGTTGATCCGAACAATGCTTAGATGCTTGACATTGGCATCTTTGTGAACCGTGAAAGCTGAACTTGAGCGCCAATATAAATAAAACCTCATCCTCAGGAAGTCATGGTCGCCATTTGCCACTTCAGCTGTGTTGCGGCTGTCTTTGTGAGGAGCTATCGTAGCGAGAAGCGACGACGTTGTATGCTGCCATGGATAAGCTTATTTCCCCGTCCTCCCCTCGACCCGCCTCGTTCTCCTTTTCCGAGCCGTCATGCGCGATTCTCGAACTACCTTCCTGCGAAATCCCGGAGCAGTGGCTGCTCGCCGATGATGTCCTTGTGGGCAAGAACGAGAACGATGATATTGGCGCCTGCCTGTGGGAGATGCCGACGGACGGCGCGCTCTCCCCTGACTCTGAGCTCGCCAAGCTGCTCCCGAGCCTCTCAGCGCCGGCTCCGCAACGCCCGGCGAAGCGGCGGGGCCGGAAGCCAGGGCCGCGCCCGGGCACCGGCGCAGCCGCCGGCCACGTGGAGTCCGAGCGGCAGCGCCGCGAGAAGCTGAACCGCCGGTTCTGCGACCTCCGCGCCGCCGTGCCCACCGTGTCGCGCATGGACAAGGCCTCCCTCCTCGCGGACGCCGCGCGGTACATTGCCGAACTCCGCGCCCGCGTGGCGCAGCTCGAGGCCGAGGCGAGGTACGCCGCCGTGGCGAGGTGGGAGCGGATCAGCGTCGACGGCGACCAAGCCGCGGCCGTCGTCGACGGTGAGCTGTGCTTGCGGGAGGTGGGCCGGGACACGGCCGTGGTGCGCGTGACGAGCGGCGCGCGCCACGCGCCCGCGCTGCTGATGGGTGCGCTCCGGTCGCTGGAGCTGCAGGTACAGCACGCGTGCGTGAGCCGCGTGCACGGCGTGACCACGCAGGATGTTGTTGTCGACGTGCCCCCCGGGGCCACCGCGCTGCAGGACGACGAAGGTCTACGCATGGCGCTGCTCCAGAGGCTGCAGGGCAGCGACTAGCCTCGTTCAAACTACGAAGTAAAGTATTATCATGTTCGCTTGTTGGTTTCGGCTAAGCTTATTTTATTAGTCAATAGTATTTTCTTCTCGTAAAAATTCAGCATTAGCCAGTTTAAATCAGCACCAGCACTAACCAGCGAACAGGGTCATTGTGGTTTCTATGGTGCACAAGCGTATAACCTCCAGACTTGATCGTAGATTAATTCTTCTAATAATGTCACCATGTTCGCTAATGCTGAAATTTGGCTTATACTGATGTTTATGCTAAAATGTTTTTTAAGGAAAACACTGTTCCATGATTGAAAAGTAATTCTGAATAAACTCAAACGAACAGGGAGACATTTGGACGTATGGGATCGAGGTATATGCCAAGGATAAATCTGAAGCACTGTACAGGACAGGAGCAAGGCATGAGGCACCTCTGCACTTTCTCTTCGCTCTAGTAAAAGATGACCGTGGAGCTTATATATATTTCCATGGTAAAGTCCATGAATCCTAGATGTCGCCATAAAATGGATGCATGCTCACTATCACGATTCAAGACATGGCTCTCCTTAGGATGCTTATTTCGCTTTATATGAAAGCGGGTTTACCTCTGTCAAAAAAACATGGCTCTCCTATGTACCATTTTCTAAGTTTTAACGCACTTTTTTTTTTAGGCTTCAATAACACAGGTGGGGTGATTAGGGTTGAGGGGGTTGCGGTTTTGGTGCTTTGAAGCATTGCCGACAATGATATCAATTATACAAAAAGATTCTAGTTGGTCAGAAGTTTTTGATATTTAATTTGTCAACTTAACTATTTAGTTACAGTTGCAAGATATACCGCCTAAAAGAATTAGAAAATTTAAATTTTATATACGGTAATGATTCTTTTTGAATAATTTGGCAAAGGCCTATAGATGCTTTTCAAGTTTTAATTCAATTAATTAAGCTAGGAAAAACAGAAGTTTAAGTTACAGGCCATGCTGTAGGAACTGCATACAAAGAGTACAACAAGAATACAAGATAGCTCTCTCAAGTACAACAATAAGAGACGGTAAATGGTTGAAAAAGGTCAAAATGATATCAGTTTTACCGAAATAAACCTCAGAAAAATAGGATTTTCTGTTGCCACTTTCATCCCTGTGTGGGTAGTGATGGTGCTGGTGTCCCCGGTGCCTTGGACAATATGCGAGGGTGGACGGAATTAGTGCAGGGCCACAAAATTAGGATTTGTTTGATTCAGCTGTGATTTGTAGAATTAGTGCAGGGCCACAAAATTAGGATTTGCTCCTAAAAAAAAGCTTGTGGTTCCATCTGTTTGGTTGACGTTCTACTTTTAAACAGTAGACACACTTTTTTAAATTTGAACTAAACACAACCTTAGGCTAGTCACTAGTTAATTAGGAGTACAGAGGGCAGCGATGACAGATCTAACATTAGTACCCCTAAACCAAAGAAAATGACGTGCAAACTCCAAAAAAAAAATGACGTTTGCAAATAGATCTACATTCAACACAAGTACTACTACCTCTGCGCGTTTCTCATGCACAATGGAAAATCCGAACATGTAAAAGTACTGTCAAGTTTGGTGTGGCAAGAACCCAAAACCTTCACTCCGGGTCATAACTTGAGGATTAAAGAGGGATTTTAGTACAAAGGCTTCACCTCATGGGAATCGAATCCACAAGGTAGCTCATGTTTGACCAACTTTACAATACATCCGGTTGGGGTTACCAACGACTATGGATTCATTCCTTTAGTCCGGTTGGTAACCCCTAACTGGGACTAACGATTCCTTTTCTTTTTTTTTTTGTTTAATTTGTTTTCGAATTTTATACACGTATTTGTTTAATATATAATATTAGCATTTATGGCTCCAATTTTTTTGTGAAAATAGATTCCATGACGAATCTAATGGTACTTATTTTATATCATGAATGTTAGTAAATTTTTATACAAATTTAGTCAAAGTTGAAACTGTTTGACTTCTCGAAAAGCAAGAATTGCATTCTTTTGTGGACGGAGTGAGTATAATTAGGAGTACAGAGGGCAGGGATGACAGATCTAACATTGGTCAAGCTACCGATGATAGGGGAGGGAGAGGTTAGGGTATGAGCGACCACCAGGATGAGGAGCACAATAAGATTTGTTCGATGGGTTTGAAGAGAAAATATGAGCTTATCCATCTTGATCATGAAAATGTGATTGGTTGACTGAAAAACCAATTGAAATATTACTCCGATCCCCTCAATCACAAAGATATGTCATATCAGGCTTGTACATAAATTAATCAAATGACATTATTTTTCTTCTTTTTTATAAAGAGAGGAATAATATTTTGTTTGTGAGAATAAGTACTACCTCCATCCTAAAAGTAAGGAATCCAAGATTTTTTTGAATTAATTAATGAAAATAATTTTAACTTACTCTTAATCTCTCGTAGTTTGGAACAAAATTAAAATTCTTAGATCGCTCATATTTTCATGACGGAACGCCATTATCTAGTCTAGCAAGATAAATATGGATGAAAAGATTGAAAAGTGCATACAAGTTACTTTCTCCATTCCAAACTATAAATCCCTCTAACCTTTTAGATACATAGCTAGAAAAGATAATATGACTTAAAAATTAGATGAAGGGAGTATAAAATTAAAAGTAACCTAACATTTGTGGGGTCACTGAATCAACCAAGAACACGCTTAAAAAATCAAACAGAAAAGCTACAGGTTATATTAAAAAGTAGAAACAAACTCAAACAGGGCAAAACAACTAATGAAAAATATTACAACAGTAAGTCAGTAACAACACTTTCAACCACGCTACCAACAACGACTCCAGTCGATTGGCCTAAGCAAACGAACAGGCTGGTGTTATCCACAGGCGATACTAAAAAACATCACTACTATAAAACACTCATCCAAACATGTAAATTTGGAACCGTGCATCAAGGATAAGTCAGCGATATGATACTCGCTCATAATACAAGGCAACAACTATAAAGTCCAAACATGTAAATTTGTTTTAAATTTTAATAAAGTTGTCCAGTAAGGGTGCAAACCCCTCCTGTTTCTTGAAAAAAAAGTGTTATCCACAGGCGTACCATGGATACATCGAGTATCCCTACAATCTCTGGTGACCAACCACAGCTTGATGGATGCCTCTCCATGACTATCCCTACCATATCTCTTGTGTCGCCTTCGTGGTGCACTAGCACGGATCTGAGTTTATGAGCTACAGAGCTATAGGATCCAACATGAATGAGATATTTTTTTTTGTTAAGAAAGAGACTAGGGAGAGTTTTATTGATTACTTATAAATGAGATTTGGGCAACCATGTTTTTTTTCCAACAATAAAGGGGAACCTGCATAAGCCACATCGATGAGTGTGACATGTTTTGTCAATTGGTGCACTTTTGTTTTTTCCCTTTTAATTTCGTCTAATAAAAACCACGATGAAACTACTGTCATCCTTAGAAAACATTCTCTCCCCGCCTGTTGGCAGTCAGGAACTTCATCCGCGGCAAATAAGCCCTACTAGACTCCATGGCCTCTCTAAAATAAACGGAAAGAAATACACGCGACTCGGTTCTACCGTTTATAACACAGAAAATAATAGAAGAGATATTCTATAGTTGTGCATTAATTAGGAAATGTCAAATTAATTATACTAGAAATTATGACCAAAACTCTTGACCAGTGAATGATGATTCACTATCACAATCTGGAACCATGTAGGATGGTCAGCGGTGGAGAGTTTGCGTAAGAGGCAAATGCAAATTGCGAAAGAAAAATAGCAAACTTTATGGCGATACCCCCTAAACCAAAGAAAATGACGTGCAAACTCCAACAAAGAAAAACGTGTGACGTTTGCTTGATGGTTGGCCGATAAGAAAACATTCGTTAGTGGTTTTGAACTCTCCGGAAAATTTAGTTTCCTGATAGTGACTAAATCAACACAGTTTCTTTAATTTTACGTACTACTAGTACTAGGTCTTAACTCTGCGCGTTTCTCATGCACAATGGGAAAATCCGAACATGTAACTCCTCTGCCTCCACTTATTAGGACACACAGTAGTACTGTCAAGTTTGGTGTGGCAAGAACCCAGGCTTCCACCAGGAGATCTTGTAAAATCTATGTGTGCCCGCTGCACGCAACGTACTACTTGCTCATTCTTCTTATAAATATAAATACAAGCCGGAAGCGGATCTTTTTGGAAAAATAATGAATCCTAATATCTGCTATCTTCATTGTAGCCATATTTATTAATCCTTTGATTTTATTTGAAAGAAAAGTAATCCTTTGATATTGTTATAACTCTGACGGACCAGGGTCCTAGGGTTCCCTACGGGAGTTCTACCCGGATGGGCCCTGGGATGGCCCACGATATGTCGAAGGATGCGAGACAAGGTGGTATGGACTTCAAGCTATTCCAGATCAACTTAGTCGGCTTACGATAAAAAGTAGATTCTGTAATAGGACTAGGACTCTTCTCTTGTAACCGACTAAGACTAGATACGTGCTCTTATCCTCTCCCCTATATAAAGAGAGGTACGCCGCACTCTCTTATAACCCTAACAATCATACAATCAATCCAACGCAAAATGCTACACGACAACGGGATGTAAAGGCTATTATTCGACAAGAGGACCCGAACCGGTATAAATTGTTCGTCTCTTTGTGTTTACTGTCGAGTTCTGCGTACGCTTGCCCATCGAACATCGTCCCGGGTAACCCCGTGACGAGTTACTGGTTTTCAAACATCGACAAACTCTTTGCGAAAGATTCTAACTTAGTAAATAGACTACTATTAAATAAATTATCTTACTTAAGAATAAGTCGCTCCTCGATCAACGACCAAATATCCATCCAATTCAAGCACACAGAAGCTTTTACGTTCCAATATTTTATTAAAAAAACACATCAGAGAGCTGGCCTGACTAGTAAACCTAAACTCTTGTGACTTTGCTTTCTTGGAAATCCTTGCAATAGAAGGCCTTGAATAATGGAGACCTTCTACAAAAAAGAAGTCTTTCAAATGAGGGCATTTACCTAAAGATGACAGCTCAAGATCTCTCAAGAAAAAACTTATATCCCCAAGGAGCTTCTACATTGTGGTCATGAGTCATAAACTCATAATATGACCAAGATCCAAAACCAAAGGCTTTTCTTTGTTGGTGGGCTGGGAATGCCTAACTCAAAATTTTTATTGTTAGTACTAAGCACTCACAGAAGAGAGAAAAAAAGCTAAGGTTGTAGATTCACTTATCTGTCTACAAAAGAAAATGCACGGCAAAGTGCAAGAGAAGGTCTGAAAAAGGAAATAAGGCAATGACGGCTTCTAACACTAGTATATAAATGATTTTTACAGACGCCTCTCTTTTCTAACAGAGACGGATGACTTAGGACACTGCCTCTAACCTGGTGAGAGGCAATGTAGTTTCATAACCGTTGCTGGAAATCAATTTTTAGGGGCAGTTCACTTAAGAAAGACCGCCCCTAAAAACGTATCTATTTCTAGGGGCGGTTCAGTTAAGACAACCGCACCTGAAAATACGATTTTTGAGTACGGACGTCTTTACAGAACCGTCAAGTAACTTGTTTTCTTTTGTGAATGACACAGCGTAGACGTCGACACCCACACCTACATGAGCACATTGTCTACGACTAAAAGGAATATGTATCTAAATCCTAGAATAAATCTAGCAAAATGTGAACACCTATGTTAACTCGAGGACTTGAACCCAAATAGTTAGGTGAACATTCTGCTAAGCTCATTTGGCTAAAGTCAGGTTCCACTCTGACGTAGTAAATGTATATTTGAATGATGAAGGAGAGTATAGCATAGTAGATATATACAATGGCTACACACGCTTCTTTTTAATTTGGCCCAGATAATAAACCGGATCTACTACTGTACAACTGCAAATTGATAAAACAAGAACAAATCTACCGTCGATTCCAAAGGTATAAGTAATTAAACTGCACCTGAAGACTACTTTATCAATGAATGGATCAAGGCTCTATGTCGCCGTACGTGTATAAGGGAACTCAACATAGCTAGATCCCGCTCTGATTGAAGAAATGAAGAAGCTCCCAGCACGTACGTGTATATGAAGCTGACAAGGGCAGCAAAACAGATGCGTCTTTCTATCCGTAGTAGTATACACGCTATAATAATTTTAACAAACCATACAACAATAAAATTAATTAATTCAGTCTACTACACATGTCGTTGACACGTTCAATTTGTTTGGATGTTATTGGATTCATATCGATTCACATGTGTGGAGTTGTAAAAGTTATACTCCAATTCATCCCAACACATGTGGATTGATACGAATTCGACTATATAAACAAAACCTTCGGTATATATATATATATATATACGCACACCATGGTCAATCATTATTGGGTAACCTATTTGGCTATTTGAATATGAATCATGAGATGTGATGATGTTCACAGGATCCAAGCCCTCTTCAATAGTAGCTACATAGCTAACATACACTTTATTCCATGGACAGGCAGAGACAACATCGAGATTCCAGCTAGAGCGCACACAATGCAATGGATTAGTACGTCACGATCGTCCATCGTGGTCGTTTTAGCCTCTAAATCAACATTAGCATCTACTTACCCTGACCTGACCCGCGACATTTTCGCACTGATTGTACGTGACGCGAGTGATGTTACGTTACGTACGGAGAGAGAGACGACGACCGGTTGAGATCGGCCGGCGAGCTAGATTCGCAGCGCATGGGACGGCAGGCGGGACCGAGCCGCGCCAGAGCCAAATTCGCAGCGCATGGTCATTATCAGCGCAATTACTCGCGCCAGGTGTTATTACTGGAGCCCTGCTACCGCCCAGTCACCTCCGGCCTTCAATTGAGCCTGACCGAGCTCCAATTGACCGTTTCCCCCTCCACCGTGCCATTAAGGCCGGAATCGGCCGTGGCCGAGTGCAGCTACCCGCGGCACCACCTCTCGCCAATCCACCTTCACCACAAGTTCCGCCTAGATCCTTCCTTCACCCTGCGCACCTCAGCCTAGCCGCTACCAGCCCGCCTTGGTCGCTGACGCGACAGTGTCACCATAGTGCGCCGCCGCATCCCACCGTCGCACGTGGCCAGCTCGGTTCGTGGAATCCCCGGCCAAACCATCACCACAGCAGCAACCAGGGGTACGCTAGTGGTGCTTTAGAGTTAGCTATCTCTCCCCGCGGTGGATTAGGGTGCCCGGTGTGGTCGCGCTGCCGTCGCGCATGGGCGCGCGTCGTGGCCACCGTTTCCGCGAGCTCCACCGCCCCTGTAACTTCGGCTAGGGTAGGCGCTAGGGGTGAAGGTGCTGTTCGGCTCGCTAGCGGGGGTGGGGAGGGGCCCGGACGGCCGGCGTGGCGGTCCAGTGCCATCGCCGCCGCACCGGTGCGCGCGGGGGTGGCCGGATGACCCGCCCGTCGTAAAGACGCGATTGGGGAGGGGCGTATTTGTAAAAGAGCAGTCTGTAGGAATAGTATTGCGGACTTCGGGGTGAATCATCGGTAGGTCAAGGGGTTTTTTGCGAAGTTGTCAGCGCACACGGGCCTCCCCTTCGCGGGCCGTTGACGCGCGGTTGGGCCGCGCCCCGCGTGGGCCGTGCCAACGGGTCGCGCATGCGCGCGTGCTGCGTGTGCGTGGGCCGCGCCGCTCACTCATGGGCCGCGCGAGTTGATTTCGCTTTTTTATTTTATAGAAGATAGAAATAGCTTTATATTTTATATTCTAAGTTGGACTTTGGAAATTAATATCAATTCATATGAGTATCTAAAAATTGTGAAATAAATTCTATTGAGTTCCTAAAAATGTGGTCTACCTGATAGTATGGTTAGTTTATGTATGATTGTGTTGATGCTAAGGTCTATTAAATCATTTAGAAGTGTTAATGTTATGTAAATTAATAATTGTAGAAATTTTTATGGCAAATTGGTAATAGCTTTAGCCATAAAATTTTTACAATAGATTCATTAGATTATTATGTGCTCACTGTAATTTTTGTAGCATTAGAATAGGTTGATAAATAGGGCAGCTAGTACTCCTTGTTTTATTATATATATAGTAAATCGGTATTAAGAGTAAGAATGCCTTTAGTTGCTAAGTTAATACATGAAATGTTTCATACCTGTTTAGTGGAAATGATAGGCAACTGAGCGTCTTGGTCGGTAGAGCTAGCTTAGTAGCTTGATAGATGCATTCTTATTTGAAGAGTTGTTGTTGCCATATTATTAAGTGTTGCATCATCATTTCATACATGTAGATAACGAGTTGGTAGAGTTCGTGCCTGTGGGCGAGCAGGAGTACGAGGAGGTAATTGAAGAGTACGAGGAGGAGATTCTCGTACCGAAGGAAGCCCCGGAGCCATCAGTTGCTGACTTTGTTGACAACCCACTTATCCAAGGCAAGCCTCAGTGCATAACTCTTATATTTGAATGATCACTGGATATATATATATATATATATATATATGATATGCATTTACATTACAGGCATTTTATGAAAACTACATGCATAGATATACCTATCTATGAGTCCTACTAGCATAGGTCGAGTAGTTGTTATGCTCAGAATTTTTGTAGCGTGAGTAACCTGCTGTTACTCACAATAGGTGATTATTATTATTACTCATAATAAAAATGGTGAAAGGGAAATGGAGACCGGGCAGTGATATGATTTAGGTATTGGTGGGTGTAAGAGGTTGTGTCATGCGGCCAACGGGGCATAGCTTGGTTACACTATTTCTCTGTCTGTGTCAGTTAGGGACCGGCCATTGCATTGGGTTCTAAGCAAGTCACAGACTTATTATCCCGAACACATACTTGTGTATGGGCGCAGGAAAGGCTTGTTGCTCTCTTATTGTGGATTCTGGCTCTTTCCGGACCGACTGATTAGAGACGGAGATGGTGGAGGTCTAAGCACCGCACTGCGTCCAGGACTCAGGAGCGGGGGCTTGGAGTCCAAGTTTGGATGGGGACCTGGACCCGTGATAGGAGAGTGGTGGGTTGGTCCTGCTTGTGCCTGGGGTATAAGCGAGACGTGTGTTTCAGGGTACCTAGCTGGGCACATTGATTCACGAATCGTCGGGCGATCCGGTACGGTTTGTCTACAGTCTAGCACTGTAGTAAGAACTGAAAGATGAAAGGTGGTGAAATAGAACTGCTTGCTCAACTCTTGCTTGAAAGTAGAACATGTGCTTTCATAGAATGGTTAGATAATGAACTAATCGTGACTGCTAATAATAAACATACATAAAGATTCACTATTAGTATGGCTTTCCGTAAAAAGAAACCCGGCAAACCATAAAGCTTATCATATCCTTTGGAGTCGGGAAATTAATCCCACTAGTCGGATAAGTCTTGCGAGTACATTGTGTACTTAGGGTTTATTTACCCCTGTTGCAGGTGTAGCTTGAGAAGTAGTCGTTGTGTGAAGGATTCTTCTGGTGGGCACAGACAGATCCTTGTATATTATCGATAGATGTTTATTTTTATTTTGCTGTTAATTTCCACACTCTGAATTTGGTATGTAATAATGTCTTTCTAAGAAGTCTGGTTGTATGAAATAGACTAAGTAATGTAAGTCCGTTCTCATTATTGGATCCGAGGGAATAATGTGGATTATTCGGGCTCTCTCTTGGGGTGTGCTCGACGGAATCCGCCCGATGTAGCTCGCTCTCGGGATGCTAAGTGTCTAGTAGAAGGCAAGCGCCTACGTAAGTGCGTTATTTCGATCAGTTCTATCACAGACAACCGCGCCTGAAAATACGATTTTTGAGTACGGACGTCTTTACAGAACCGTCAGGTAACTTGTTTTCTTTTGTGAATGACACAGCGCAGACGTCGACACCCACACCTACATGAGCACATTGTCTACGACTTAAAGGAATATATATCTAAATCCTAGAATAAATCTAGCAAAATGTGAACATTTATGTTAACTCGAGGACTTGAACCCAAGTAGTTAGGTGAACATTCTGCTAAGCTCAATTGGCTAAAGTCAGGCTCCACTCTGACGTAGTAAATGTATATTTGAATGATGAAGGAGAGTATAGCATAGTAGATATATACAATGGCTACACACGCTTCTTTTTAATTTGGCCCGGATAATAAACCGGATCTACTACTGTACAGCTGCAAATTGATATAGCAAGAAAAAATCTACTGCCGATTCCAAAGGTATAAGTAATTAAACTGCACCTGAAGACTACTTTATCAATGAATGGATCAAGGCTCTATGTCGCCGTACGTGTATAAGGGAACTCAACATAGCTAGATCCCGCTCTGATTGAAGAAATGAAGAAGCTCCCAGCACGTACGTGTATATGAAGCTGACGTGGGCAGCAAAACAGATGCGTCTTTCTATCCGTAGTAGTATACACGCTATAATAATTTTAACAAACCATACAACAATAAAATTAATTAATTCAGTCTACTACACATGTCGTTGACACGTTCAATTTGTTTGGATGTTATTGGATTCATATCGATTCACATGTGTTAAGTTGTAAAAGTTACAAGTGTGTTTCTTCTCAACACATGTGGATTGATACAAATTCGACTATATACAAACAAAACTATATATATATATATATATATATATATATATATATATATATATATATATATATATATATATATATATATATATATATATACGCGCACACCATGGCCAATCATTATTGGGTAACCTATTTGGCTATTTGGGCCATGGGCGCGTTTAGTTGGCCGGAATTTGGATGTGTAAAGTTTGCATAGTGCCAGATTCCCTACTGTAGTATTTTGTTTGTATTTGGTAATAATTGTCTAACCGTTGACTAATTAGGCTCAAAATGTTCGTTTCGCAAAGTACAACCAAACTGTGCAATTAGTTTTTAATTTCGTCTACTTTTGTATATTCCTTACATGTACCGCAAGTTTGATGTGACGGGAAATCTTCTTTTTGCATAGTACCAAAATTGGGAGTTTAGGAGGAACTAAACAAGGGCCATGTTTAGTTCCACCAAATTCCCAACTTTGATACTATGTCAAAAAGAAGATTCCCCGTCATATCAAACTTGCGGTACATGCATGCAGTACTAAATGTTGATGAAATCAAAAACTAATTGTACAGTTTGGTTGTACTTTACGAGACGAAAGTTTTAAGCCTAATTAGTGAACGATTGGACAATTATTACCAAATAAAAACAAAAACATCACTGTACCTACAGTGTAGCTACCGTGATTTCGTCGGCGCCGAATCGGCCGAACGCCGAATCGGCCGAACTAAACACGGCCATGAATGAATCATGAGATGTGACGATGTTCACAGGATCCAAGCCCTCTTCAATGGTAGCTACATAGCTAACATACACTTTATTCCATGGACAGGCAGAGACAACAACATCGAGATTCCAGAGCGCACACAATGCAATGGATTAGTACGTCACGATCGTCCATCGTGGTCGTTTTAGCCTCTAAATCAACACTAGCATCTACTTACCCTGACCTGACCCGCGACATTTTCGCACTGCTTTGTACGTGACGCGAGTGATGTTACGTTACGTACGGAGAGAGAGACGACGACTGGTTGAGATCGGCCGGCGAGCTAGCTCTACGATCTGGCTAGTGGCCAGCACTAGCTAGCTAGGTAGCCGCGCTGTCCTCCATCATCTGGAGCAGCGCGGCGCGGAGGCCGTCGTCGTCGTCCTGCATCGGGGTAGCCACGTCAACCACGACGTCCTGCACGGTCATGCCGTTCACGCGGGTCACGCAGGCGTGCTGCACGTGCAGCTCCAGAGACCGGAGCGCGCTCATCAGCCGCGCGGGCGCGTGCGGGGCCGCGCTCGTCGCGCGCACCGCGGCCGCGTCCGGCCCCAGCATCCGCACCTCCACCTCCTCGTCGGCGCCGCCGCCGGCTCCCGGCCCCTCATGAGCGCCGCAGGGGGCGGCGGCGGCTACGGCGGCGGGCTCCCACCTCGCCGCGGCGGCCCGCCTGGACTCGGCCTCGAGCCTCGCGATGCGGGCGCGCAGCTCCGCGATGTAGGCAGCGGCGTCCGCGAGGAGGGAGGCCTTGTCCATGCGCGATACGGTGGGGACGGCGGCGCGGAGGTCGCAGAACCGCCGGTTCATCTTCTCCCGGCGCTGGCGCTCGGCCTCCACGTGGCTGGCGGTGGGGCCGTCCGGGCGGGGCCCGGGCTTCCGCCCCCGCCGCTTCCCGGGGCGCTGCTGCGCCGGAGCCTTGACGACGCTCAGCTCCGCCTGCTGCGGCGGCGGCGGTGGCGGTGGCTGGCGAGGAAGCGGCTGCTCGGTGAGCTCAGAGTCTGGGGAGAGCGAGCTCCCCACGGGCCACAGGTCGTCCACGTCGTCGTAGCCCTCGTTCTTGGCCACGACGACGTCGTCGAGCAGCCATTGCTCGGGGACCTCACAGGAGGCGAACTCGATGACTGGGTGGAGGCCGGCGTGGGAGAAGAAGGATGGCGGCGAGGGCGGGGAGGAGGAGGAGCACGGGGAGAGCAGGTCGTCCATTGTCACGTACGGCCTGACTATGGTGACTGAACCTCAAGTGCCAGCGTGGGTGTGCGGCACTGCTTGCCTGTAGTAGCATACTAGCATATAGGGTTCTGCTTTTATAGAGCCGGCGATACATTTGCATTTACGACCTCGGCTACCTGCTTTTGTTGCAAACAGGGAGGCTCTGGCAGCTGGGGAAGTTGGGAGTTGGGAATGGGAAACTTTGCTTGTCCACCGGTTTTTAGAGCAGGAATGCTAAACACCACGGGTGTTTTAGCACCGATAAACATATGATTTTTTCCGTGTCTCTGACATGAGGCTCTGACCGACTCCTCCCCTCGCGCTCCCATCCTCCCCTCCGCGTGCTCTCTCTCTCTCACCGGAGCTGATCCGGGACCGACGAGCTGGCCCGGTGCGATGGCGCCTCGCGCCCCAGTCGGACGGACCTCCGTCGCCGCCACCAGGTCGGACCTCCGCCGCCGCCCTCAAGCTGGACCTCCGCCGCCCCCAAGTCGGACCTCCGCCGCCGCCCCCGCGGCATGGCCGTGCCCGCTCCGCCGCTATCTGTTGCTTGTGATCTGTGCCGACACAGCCGCGATTTGTCCTTGTTCTTTCATAGAAAAAAATTGTTTCCTGATCTGTGCCAACGAAGAAGATAAACAGTGCCGCGGGCGGCGCGACGGCCGGCTGAAGGTAGAAGATGAACAGTGCGCGTGCTGCTGGAGGTAGAAGATGAATAGTGCCAGAAAAATTCAGGTGTGGAGTTGGGGTAAAACACCCAAGTGTCAAACAGACATACTCTTTTAGAAATGTATAATTTGCTCGATACGAATACAACACACCACACGGTGAGAACGTGACAGGAGTTGGTCAAACAATAACAAAAATGCTATATAACACATGTGTTTTAACATAAAAAAACACATAGATTTTTTTGTATCTCTCTCCCTCTCTCTTTCTCACGGTGACCACCGGCGCCGGCGACAGCGACCGGCGAGCTCGCCCCGGCGCCCGTGCCCGCCCCGGCCATGGCAGTGGCGGCGGCGGCGGATCTGTGATTTGTCCTTCCATAGAAAAAATATGATCTATGATCTGTGGAGGCTGGAGGCTAGAGGTAGAAGAAGGGTGGAGACTGTTGGATCTTAATCCTATGGTGCAAAAAAATCATGTGTTGAAACTGCATAAAACATGTGGTTATGTAGTAGACAGACTCATATGGGTTTGTCTCAAAATAAATTAAGTTCTTGTAGCTATGTACATAGACAAGCACTTGTCTAGATATATAGCTAAAAATTAATATATATTGGAACGAAGAAAGCATATAATAAATCACTAACATTCTTTTTGGTACGTGAATCTTATTTTCTAAATCGTACGCTTTTCTATAGAAATATTTTTTTTGCGAAATTATTGTGTGGTTCCTATAAAATTCTTACATTGTAAAGGGGCTTTAAACGTACAGTTGGTGAATTGATAATGAAAATGCTAGACTACATACTCATGAAAATGTGCAAAAAAAACATTAGGTAATGTTTCTTGTTAGAGATATCATCACGATCGAATGGATCTAGTAGTTTGTTTTTATTTCATCCTCTTCATCTTTGTCCTGACTCCAGACCATTCTTATGCCTTCAGCCATCACCATAAACACCATTGTAACACTAACCAAGATAATCCAATTGATGCCCTCATCACTGACCCCTCCAACCAGGCCTCTAGTCATCCCACCATTGTCATCAACGATCTATAGAGAAGACGAAAAACCCTCCTCATAAACCCTACCTGGCCATCTTGGCTCTGCCACCGAAGATTCTTAGATGAGAAGACGGAAACCCTCCTCCTTTAACCTATCACAGACTTTCTTGCCGGCAAGAATAGGCACCAGTCGCATGAAAAATCTCATGACTAATGGTGTATAGGAGATGTGAGTGTATCAACACATGAGGTGTTCACTGGGCTCCCTCGGTCAGGTTTTAGAGTGTCACACATGAGAGGTAACGTCTGGGCTTCCCCTATCACCTCATTTGACCACGAGAGAGGTTCCAGGTTTTCCAACCATTGCTATGATAGCTGCGCCACTTGTTATAGTTCACAAAAAACTGGTCTAGCTAGATATACTCACGAGCCGGTGCCACACCACTGCACAGGTGCATGCACATCTACAAGATCCCGCTACGAACGAAGTCCTTATCCTAAACTCAATTAAAAAAAAAACTAGCTTGATGGGTGCGTGAGAGCTATATATCCCACATATATATTGATGGTTCTCCCATCACCATTGATCTTTGGTATGAGACTAATACATCTAACAAGAGGCGTGAGAAATAGTAACCCAACAAACAAAAGTAAGGTCAATTGACGTGCATATCCATGTATTCTGAAATCAATCCCCCCCCTGCTTTTGTTTTAGGATGCAAGCAACAAGCTAGTCTTTTTCTTGCCAGCTATATATGTGTGGATCGACCTGTACGTGTGTTTACACTAGCTAGCTAAAGTCGGTCAAGAGCAAAGTCTACTGGTGTGTCCCTGTAGAGACACACGGAATGTGCGACATCACCGGCCAAAGCGCGCGATATCGCTGTCGTCACACGCGTAGGTGCGGCATGTACAGTACTCCCTCAGTTGGAATGCAATTCTCGCTTTTCTGAGAAATCAACCAGTTTAAACTTTGGTTAAAATTATATAAGAAAATACTAACATTTTTTATATAAAATTAGTATCATTAGATTAATCATAAAATATATTTTTTTAATAATTTTATTCGAAAATATAAATATTAATACTATTTACTATAAACTTGGTTAAATTTGAACTACTTCGCCGACACGAATCCCATAATTGCATACCGATGGAGGGAGTAGTATGTACACATCTACACAAGAGATCGAATAGTAGGGACTGCATACGTACGCACGCAGACATTTATGACCAGCAGGTGCGCCTTTTGTGCATGCAGAAATTTTAAATTTAAATATATGTGGCACGTACGTTCTTTTTCCGGGGGCAGTGGAAAAATATTATATGCGGCGGACCATGCATGCATGCATGTGTTAAATCTTTTGGGCAGGATATGTATGCTCGAAGATTCGCTGTGCATGCATAGTGTTTTTATGATGTCTGAGGAGGTCGGGTTCTTTTTTTTTTGACAACATGCCTGAGGAGGTCGTTGGGTCGCTTTCGGAGCCAGATCCGGGCCTTTGTTTAGATGCTACTTTCTATCTCATCAAATATTTAGACATATGTATAAAATATTAAATATAAACTAAAAAATAACTAATTACACAGTTTACGACTAATTTGCAAGACGAATCTTTTAAGCCTAATTAGTCCATGATTTGACAATATGGTACTATAGTAACACATGTGTTAATGATAAATTAATTAAGCTTAATAAATTCGTCTCACGGATTACTAATGAATTCTGTAATTTATTTTTTTATTAGTATAGCGGTGTCAAGCAAGGACGGCCAGATGCCAGGGCAACGAGGACGACGAGCATAATCAGGTACACTTTCTCTGTCCGCTCGTGTTGTGTAGGTCCTCGGCTCCCCACATCATCTCGTCTCTCCTGCAGGGTGCGTCGAGATCCTTAGGCTCCTGCAGATGCTGGTGTCGAGCAAGGACGGCCAGATGCTGAACCTCTGCACCTATCGATTGAGGTCATGGAACAAAACTATGCTGAAGTTTTTTGCTTGCTTGCTTGAGCCACGTATTGTAATCAATGCAAGAATACTATTGTTTTGAAATTTATACTTGAATTGTTTGATTAAATGCCTATAAGAACACTCGTCTAGATATCTGTTAATTAGCATTTGTAATGTCATTGCAACATTGAAATTTCACGCCTATTTAAATTTCTGCAGGAGAGGAGGATAGTACTCTGACCCAGCCTGAACATGCTGGTCTTGACTTTGATGCAAACACTCAATTTCAATGTTAGTGCTGACTCTATATTGTCACATGAGAAGGTTCCTAAAGGCAGCAAAAATCTTAGAAGAAGGTGGGATACTATACATACTCCTATTTTTGTGATAGCTGAATGGAGATATGCAGTCATCTTTCTATTGAGGATAGTAAGCTCTTTACACATTTTCATTGAGATCTTGTTGGACTTGTAGAATAGTTGAATGGAGATATGCAGTCATTTTTCTATTTGCTTCACTGCAATGTCTGTTTAAACTATTTAATTAGTTTCAAAGCTCGCTGATAAATAGATGACATTTCTTTTTTGAATCTTTGACAATTCTTTTTTTAAGCTTACTCATAATGAGTCTGATGTAGTATTGACTTGTGATGTTTCATCCAGTTCATCCATTTTCATAGTCACTAAATTAAATATGCATATCAAGATCCCACAAAACCCTGCTTTCTGAATTTGGTTTAAATGTGCAGATCATGACAAGCTACTAACGCTGATTGCAATCTTAGCTGGCAAGCTACAGGTACATATCTCCATTTTCTTGGAACCGTGAACATTCTTACATATATTTTTGTGAACATTCTATCACGTGAGCATTGCTGAATTATTACTACTTGTGATTCACTATGTGAAGTTTAATGAGAATCTGAGTGTTGGTGCGAAACTGAATTATTGCTTCTTAGTAACATGTAATCTACTCTTGCTATGATGAATATGAACTTAGCTTCATTTGACACCAAATGCTAACTGCTACTTAGATGACATTTTTTAGAGTTTTTGCTGAAAACTAACTTATCTTATATTCATTTTGATTTCCAGGTAGCACATCTTATGGATTGGAAGCCAATTGAAGTGTTCGTGGATACAAATGTTTAGTTATTTTAGACTCCCTAGAGATGAAATTTTTAAGTTCAAACTTAGTTATTGTGATAGTCAAACTAAATGACCGTGGGCTAGGCCAATTTGTAGTTTGATAAAATATGACACCAGTGGGATCGCTAATACATGAATGATCAATGTTTGTTTATATGATTGGTGTATCTTATGAGCTATGATGCATGCCAATTCAGTGATGATTTGGCAATAGTTTGTGATGTTCTTTTTTGTCACTATAGTTTGGATTTGGGCTTGAATATGGGCTGGTTATAAGATGCAGACAACTATTCTACGACGAACACAAATAATAATTTGTGACGTCTCAATTTGGGCCAACAAATGTATGACGCAGGATACATGACGTTTTTTCCGATCGTCATGGTGAGTTAACTGTGATGCATTTTTGCTTGTCTGTAACCAAAGTAAACCGTTATGTATAAGGGTACCTTTTGTGTTCGGATAGTAATAATAAAACAAATTACAGAAGTCGTCAGTAATCCGCGAGACGAATTTATTAAGCCTAATTAATTCATTATTAGCATATGTTTACTGTACCATCATATTGTCAAATCATGGACTAATTAGACTTAAAAAATTTGTCTCATAAATTAGTCATAATCTGTACAATTAGTTATATTTTAATCTATATTTAATACTCAATACATGTGTCAGACATCCTATTTGGAACTAAACAACTTCTCACCATGCATAGCCAGTGTGGTCTTGGTCTCCCAGTCAGTGTGACAGTCAGCCGCCTCAGCCATGCATGGCATGGCAGCTACACGACCGACGCGGTTCGGGTAGGTATCGATCGGACGGAGCGGAGGCACTCACCGTACCACGCAAGGCGTCAGAGGTTACGTACGTTGCGCGGGCGGGCCTGGTGGAGCGCCGCAGTGCACACACATGCACTCCGTCCCTGTGGCTCGCTTTCGCTTTGGGAGGCGCGCGGCGGAGGCGCAGGGGCCGCCAGGCGTCGGTCCAAGTGTCCAACCACACCACACCACGGCGTGCCCCTCAAGTAGGTAATGTTATATGGATAATTAGTAGCTGATCAAAAATAAAACTACCGAAGACTAAACTAGGCCACACGTCCGCACAGACACAGAATTCATGCAAATTAGAATCTGATCAGTTCACACAGAATTGATGGCATGAGTAGCCACACCGCTACAATTTTTCTAAATTAATTTCTGAATACAAAATCCGTCTATCCATCAGGTTACAGTATTATTATTAGTATGTGATGTGAAGACTGATCGTGTAAATGTCGAACTAGTAGTTACTATTATTATTATTATTATTCAAGTTGGCTATAGCGTTGACTGAAAGAACCTTTTTAAAATTTAAATTGTTAAAAATCGTTGTAGATCTTCAATATTTCTCTGTTTTAAGAGAGGTTAAATAATTTGGGGAAGGAATTTTTAGATGAGATCAATATTGATGTCATCGTCAGCGACTTTGCAACAAGCGTTAGAAGGTAATTTTAAGACAATTTAATGTGTACCGTTTTATGTTTTTAGTATCTTGATACCATAGGGCCCCGAGTGTGGACTGTTCAGTTGATCCACTTTTGGATGATTTTGGATGATTCAATAGTGTTCTGTGAGAGAGAATAAGCTGAAATAAGCTGGAAGAGTCTGGCTTGTTTAGGGCCGGTTTAGTTTCAAAAATTTTCACCCCAAAGTGTCACATCGAATCTTGCGGCACATGCATGGAGTACTAAATGTAGACGAAAAAAAACTAATTGCACAGTTAGGTGAGAAATCGCGAGACAAAACTTTCAAACCTAATTAGTCCATAATTAGACACTAATTATCAAATACAAACGAAAATACTACAGTAGCTGAAACCAAAAATTTTCACCATCTAAACGCGCCCTTTAGTCTGGCTCCAGGTCACGAAATCCTCAGGACCGGTGCCGCCGCTGCCCGTACGTGGTCCTCGTACGGCGGAACACCTGCCGGTGACGCTGACGCCCTAGCTTGCGCGTCCACAGCACAGCAGGATCCGCCCTGCCTGCGCCTACGCCGACGCCGCGACCACCTGCGACTTGCCTGTTGCAAACATGCTGCTGCACGGCGGCCAGCATGCAGCGGACCAGACGCCGACGGCCGAGGCAGAGACTAATAAATCACCTTGCCAGAAGGGTTCCTGGGCAAGAACCCAACGCCCCGTCAGGTCTCGTTTGGTTGATAAGTCATGACTAAAAATACTGTTGGCTGATTTGGTTTGAGAAAAAAATACTATTTATTGACTGAGAGAAAAATTAGCACGCATCACGTACATTTTTTTTTTTGCTAGTCCTCAACAGTCTAGCTACGCCCCGAGCGTGCGTGCTTGCAGGCCATTGCTCACGGAGTTTCTTTTCGAAACAGACACACACAACACGTACAGGGCAACGCGACGACGTTGGATGGATCATGGATGGAGATGATACTGGACCTTCCAACGGAACGCGACGACGTTTTTTTTATTAATTTCGTATACCTCTTCCCATATACAAGTTTCTCTAGTTTTTAATCGATACATACATACTATCTACCCCCTAGGCCTCTCTCTAGCTCCAGGTGGAATAAAAAAAGATGTCGTCCTAACGCCATCTCTTTAACGTCAGCTATACCAGTGCATATGTATTATTGTTCAGAGGAATTGAAACAACTTAAAATCGTTTCCGATCCTGTGCCAAGTCATAAACTAGGCTACCATCAGCTACTACTTGAGTACTTGGGTTCTATATCCATGCATATTATGTCGGTAACGCTACGATTAGAGCGTCCGTCCGGACGTGTGCATCCGGACATACATGTTCCTAGCCTACGCAACGACCGGGTCCAATCAGCAGTTGGTCTGCTTCCATCTACACTCTCCCCACCATCTCTACCCCACAACAGAATTCAATCGACAGAAATCCCCATTCGCTTTCGCTCATCGCGGGTTCACCGCATCGGACGCCCGCCCCACTCCGCCTCGCCGTTACGCGCCGCTTCTACCGCCACACCGTGCCCACTCCTCCTACAGAACCAAGTCGGCTCCTGCCCCACTCCGCCTCGCCACTACGCGTCGCTTCTGCCGCCACGTCGCGCCCACTCCTCCTATAGAACCTCGTTGATGCCGGCGTGGTCGACGAGTCAGACGTCTTCGGCGGGGGAGTGGGGGTGACAACGACGACTTTCTCCGGGTGCTTATCAACGCGGACCTCCCTAGCGGGGACCTTGACCTCGGCGTGTGGAAGCTCCTTGCCATCGCAACACTCTCCATCTCCGGCGTGCTCGCGCTGCTCTAGTACCTCGTCCAAGCAGCAAGGTGACGTTGCGTAGAGCTTGTTGCAAGCTTGTGTTTCAGATGTTTTATCTGGATGTTGCAAGTGTTTCATCTTAATGTTGTAAAAGTAGATCGTGATGTTGCACATGTTGCAACGGCTATACATGTATGTTTCAAGGTTTTGTTTTAAATGTTTCATCTATTTTTCAGAGCGTTTGTTGTAAGTGTTTCATCTAGATGTTGCATATGTTTCACACGTATATTGCAAGTGTTTTTTTCTAGATGATACATATGTTTGCAATGATTTTTTCAAGAGTTTCCAAGTGTTTCAGATGCATGTTGCAAATGTTTCAGCTATTTCATACGTATGTTGCAAGTGTTTTATCTGAATCTTTTAAAAGTAGATCGGGATGTTGTACATATGTTACAATGTGACACACCCTGCCACAACCGCCTGCTGCAGCTGCTTGGGCACCGTGCATGCTCGTGGCGGAGTGGAGGGATGGAGTGCTGCTCAGCAGCGGGCACGGGAAGCGGAGGGCGATGGTGGCAGGGCGCAGGCGGTCCCCGCGCGGCATGCGCGGGCGGCAAGCGCAGGGGGCGTGGGTGGAAAGCGGAGGGGGCGTGGGCAATCCGGACAGAGGCATGGAGTGGGGGCTCAGTTTCCTAGGAGCAGCAATGTCAGGTGCAAAAACGGACGGTAGCCATGGGCGTCCGTCCAGGCGCTAGCAGAGCCGATATTATATTGGGTATATGTCCCAAAAAAATATTGTTATGAGTTTTGTGGTGGTCAAAATTTATTAAGTTTGACTAGGTTTGTTAAAGATATTGGTAATAGTTGTATCTTCAAAGAAGTTTTTATGAAAATATTTGTATCTTCAAATAAGTTTGGACGATTTATCTAATAATACTAATTATGCACCATAAATATTAATATATTTTAATATATATTTAGTCAAAGTAAAAAAGTTTGATTTCTTAAAAAGTGATAATTTTTTTTTAATGAGATGGAGGGAGTATACGTGAAGAAGCTAGGGGATCGGTAGCTTTGTTGTTTTAGCAGGTGTTTGCAGTTAGAGCGACGTGACGGTGCCTAGCTACCTTCGTTATCGGGCTAGCCGATCACAGCTCCGATGATCCGACGACACAGACAAGGCGAATAATGTGAGATTGGGATCTCGGGCGGGTGGTGGGTTGCTCATCTTGCGCGATCGACGACTTTGCTCGCCTGGCGCAGCGGATACCTCACCTGCCGCCGGCGAAGAAGGCGAAGGCGCGCGTGTCGTCCCCAAATGGCCAATACTCATCTCTACACTCTTTCGTTCGTGCTAGTCTGCTAGACACGGCATAATAGCTAGCTAGCCAGCAAGCCCGCTCAATGCAAAGAAACGCTGAGCTATATCGGTTGGTGAATCAATGGGTGGCTGGATCTCGATGGAGATTAATTAACGACGCTAGCTTATACCGATGCTAATAAGCCAAAGTGTCACGATCAATTGATAACTTGAAGAGACAAGCACCTGTCTGTGTCGATCGAGATCAGGCGATGGAGAGGGATGCCGCAACTTGCGTGCGCCTGCTGTCGCTCCCAAGCCATTACTAGTTAGGAGTACGAGTTAGTAGTAGTTGATTGAGCGTTTTGTCCACTCCAGACTCCGTGGCTCCAGCCTCCAAGCCACGCCACCAGCTGCGCCGCCGATCTCCAGACCCTGTCGCTCCACCCCACCCTCCCCTAACCACAGGGTGACGCGCCGCGGGATCCTCGTCCTCGCCGCACCGCCGCCCCCGTCCACACCACCGGTGGCCAGAGGCGAGCCACCTCGACGCACCACCCACCTCCCGCCCTCCGACCCTCGACCCGTCCACCCTAATCCTAGGGCGCCACGCCCCTGCCACCAACTCCGCCCAACCATCATCCCTCGGCGCCCTGGCGGGCGGTACCCCCTCTGCCATCTCGCCCGCCGTGTTGTAGCTACCACCCCCAAATCCCTTCTAAGGCCGTAAGGGAATAAAACCCTAACCCCGCCAGAACCATAACGCTGGCGAGGTCCTCATCTCCGACTCCGGCAACCTCCTCCTCCTTCCTCTCCGACGCGAGCTCCTTCTTCCTCTCCGGCGCGAGCTTAATAGAGTTTGCGTATGTATAGTTACTCGATCTGTACTTGCGTAGCAAGTATGCTTTGAGGCTTTCAGCTCAATCATCTCAGTCGACTCATAATCTAGGTGTTGTTAGCCGTTCAGTGCTGGCAAAAGCAATATTAATGTAATCAGTAAGTGGTGTTGTGTGTTACAGTGTAAAGGAAAACAACTTTTTTTTGGTTGCTCTTGGTCGTTTTCCATTCCTACAATCTCGCAAGGAAAAAAACAGTTTTATCTCTCTTCTCAAAATGAATTAGAGCAATTGATATCAACACTACCTCTTCAATATACTATTTTGATTTGCATTATCTATAAAAACATCAATTTCATAATGAATCGTTATCTTAAGTATTTTCTTGAATAGCATCAATCTTATAATTAAGAAAAATATGTGCGCATTTTTTATATTGATGATTATTTGAACTTAATATTGTGAATATAAACCATAAACGTACATAATTTGATATTATATAGATAGTACTTGTTTGATTAATACGGAGTATGCACTCGTAAGTACATACAGTAGTATGTAGTTAGCATTGGATATATGTACCCTGGAGTCAATCGAATAGGGTATGCTAATAGTGACGTTTATATAAGAGGAGGGGCTAATGGTGTTTTAGAACAACTCGTGTGCCGCGACCACTACCCTTAGGGTTAGAATACAAAGAGCATTGCTGCCTATATATGGGCATGCAGCCCGAGTCCATCAGCCCGGCACGAGACTCGTTTTTTGGCCCGACCCAAGCACGGCCCGAGGGAGCAGGCCGTGCCTGGGCCTTACCCAGGCACACGGGCTGGCACGGCCCGGCCTGTAAAATGGCCAAAGCCCCGGTGAGGAAAATGGCCAAAGGCCCAACAACAGCCCAGCAGGCCAACCCTCCTCTCTTAACCTGACCGCCTACCCTCTCCCCCGCGCGCCGCCGCACTATGCTCTCGCCCAGTCGCTCGCCTCGCCTCCTCCCGACTCTCGCTCGCTCCCTTTCTTCTCCGCAACTCGCTGGCGGGGTGCGCCGCCGTGGGCTCCTTTCCTCCCGCCGCCACCTCCCGCCTCCACTCCAACCCACCGGCGCATGCGAGCAGAGCGTGACGGCGGCTCCCATCCTGCCGCGGAGCAACGGCGGCGACACACCTCGCTCCTCCTCGCCCCCTGCCCCCGCACCACCGGTAGACGAGCACGACCCCTCACGGCACACGCTAGGCCTCCACGCCTCTACCGCGCCGGATCTGGGGGCGAGCATGGCGTTGACCTCCTCTGCGGTCTCGAGCTGGTTGTCCGCTGTGCGGATCTGATGAAGCCGACGCGACCAATGGCCCCCTCGACCCCGTGCCTCTCCAAGCTTCACGCGGTCGCGCTAACTCCCAGATGCTGTCGTCATCGCCTCCACGGCCTTGAGCTCCCCTCGACTCCTCTCCTCCCATGCTGAAGCGGGCCTCGGGCTAGGCCGACCTCCCTGACAGGCCGTGCTTATCAGGCCAACCCGGCCGAAAATCGGCCCAGCAGGCCGTGCCTGGGCCAAAGGACATGCCTGCGTGTCTGATAGGCACGGCCCGCTGGGCACGGCGTGCCTGTCGGCCCGGTCCCCATCGGGCTGTGCCAGCCCGTTGCCGTGCCATGCGGGGTCGGCCCGTTGCCCATATATATTGCTGCCTCGGCAAAACCTGCTGTGGGTGTAAGATATACTAGCATGGGTAGGCGCGCTCGCCGGCCGAGGAACAGTGGTTAACGGTAAAAAGCACCAATGCCTTGTTTAGACTGGTGTTAGGAATCAGTATTTGACACTGTAAGCACTTTCATTTGTATTTGACAATTATTGTTTAATCATGGCCTAACTAGGCTCAAAAGATTCGTCTCGTAATTTACAATCAAACTGTGTAATTAGTTATTTTTTATCTACATTTAATACTCCATGCATGTGTCCAAAGATTTGATGTGATGGAGAGAGAGCGGAAAAACTTGCAATCTAAACTAGCCCCCAAAAAGTGTTGAACAAGTAGAGAAACAGTGGCTAACAGTGAATGAACTGTTAACAAACAGTGAGGGACAATAGCATAGATAGTGTGCGAACAGCGCATGAGGCCCCGAGAGTTCTCAAATTTATTCACGGATGAGGGTTAATCTTATCTTATGTTTCTTGTCTAAGAGTTGGTGAGACGACCAAAATTAATAATTTTCTATGCTTTTTGTCATATTTGTTTAAGAGAATCTTCTTCATTTTTTAATCGTTAACAAACATGCATGCTCGTGCGTGCAAATGGTTACGTACAACTTGTTACGTTGGGGCTTGGAGATTTATTGAACAATCAATTCATGTGTTTCAATTCATCTTGAATCGAACTTCATACAATCACCGGATGTGTGCTGCTTGGACTCCAAACCATGCCTAAATTATCTGCTCTAACCTATACAGCACGGAAGAGAGAGAGAGTTATCCTAGGCAGCCAAAATACATTAACGCAGGCGGGCATACCATCCGCCTGCAGCTAAAGGTCTGCATTAATCGGGATCTACGGAGGTGAACAGTGCCTATCTGCATTAATAAAATAAAGAAAATAAAGAAAAGCTTACGAGAGGTGCCCTGGAGCTATGCGTGTTGCCCCTGCTTGTCCGTGGCGGATGAGGAGAGCAGAGAGAGAGGGTTGCAAGAAAGAGAACAAGCGAGAGTAACTACAAATTAGGGTTTACTTGTTTATATAGGTGAAAGAGTTACCTGTCACGTTGGGCCGCTGGTGGGGCTCGGCCTCATTAATGGTGCCTCCAAAAATGGCCTGGGTTTTTGAGGCGGACCTCTTAAGAGACCCACTTCGTAAACCGACTTTAGGAGACGGGCAAATTTTGACTGCCTCCGTAAATCAGTTTTAGGAGGCAGGCATTGTTTGACCCCTGTGTAAACAAAACGTCCACCTCCGTAAATCCTCGAGTATTTTAGGAGACTATTGGATTTTATGACCACCTGCGTCAATGGTTGGGCAGTGTCTCACGAAATCATTTTTGTTGTAGTGAGTGGTGAACCATGAAAATACTCTGTCACTACTGTTGATGGTAGTTAACAATCATTATAAACCGTCAATATAATATGTATAAGGGCATAAATATAATCATCAATGAAGGTTTAGGGGTTTAAACTAACAAATTCCACGTGTTTTGGTGAATCTATATTTTCTGCAAAGTTTATCCAGAAAACCATCAAGGTGGACCTACATGTTAGATTTATTTACGCTTATCCACAGTGAAACGGACACCACAAGACTCTAGAAGACTAGAGAGAACTCCACACCGAAGCGGAGGGCGAGACGTCACCACGTGGGTCCAGCCGGCCCCACCTGTAAGCCGACCGCCCCCTGGAGCCCACCTGTCAGCCCCTCGTTGTTATGTCGGTTCTCCACCTCCTCCTAGGGTGCATCTACTCCGTCCTTTAAGTCGGTTTGATCCAAGGGCTCACGTTGGACGCTCCGGCCTATATATATCAGCCCCTGCCCCCCTGAGAATGGCATAAATCATTTGAGAAGATAGAAACCCTAATCATTCTCAGAGCTCCACCATATTTTAGGGCATAGCTAGTTAGGCTAGGTCTAGAGGGAGGCAAGCATGCTTCGTTTGGGTTCCCGATCTTGTCAAGAACGTGGTTTGGTATAATCTTTGTACCCCCCTCTCTTTTGTATCTCCATTACTTTTATATGCTAGTTACAATTGTTATGATAATATCAATATTCATCTTATTCATGTTATTTGTTATAATGTTCATGGTCTACTTTGATTATATGCATAGTATAGTTGGATTATCATTATGTTCATGCATAAGTTCGTATATCGCTCACTCTAAGGATCCATGGGTGGGTGGTCGACATTGTATAAGCGTGGTGCTTATACGTTGTTTACCTGCGGATACACCCTATATTCTGGGTCATGTGATAGATCATGGATGTGACACTCCCATTGAGTCTTTTGTAGTCCACTCCCGAATATAGGCGCACGTAGGGTTCGGTTACGGAGGAAGAGCAAGCTCTGTTCTTAATCTTCCTTAGTAATGTCCCTAATGTGTAGATGTGACGATGATCTTATCAATGTATGCTTTGACTTGTAATTAAGAATAACTTAGGAATTATTCCTCTAATATTCTACCTGACCATGCTAATGCCATAGAAAGGAGTACTCTGAGTGATTTATCATTATCATTGATCAATACTCATCATATATATATATATATCTTATCCTATGACATACCCCTGTTATCAATACTCATCATATATATATATCTTATCCTATGACATACCCCTGTTATGAGTAGAATATTGGTTATGATTAGGCTCAAAAAAATATTGGTTATGGTTTACTTCTCCTTCAATAGTATAAGTTATCAGTACACGTCCATGCTAGACCTTTCCTGTGGTAAAAATATAAATAACGATACCTAGAATACTCTCAGTAAAGTGCTACAATGGTATATTATTTGTGCGCTTGCAGATCCTTTTCATTCATATATTTATTTATTCTTCCTAGTCACATAATTAATAAAGAACTGCTTAGTATTATTCTAGTAGTAATGCTATGTAGTACCAACAAGTATCTCTGATATCATCACTAGGGATGACAACCTAGTAAAATTAGGAGATATAGGTTTATAATAGGTGGCTATTTAAAAACAAGTGACACGTTAATAAATACCAACAAGTATTTCTAGCGCTATTGCTAGGGACTAGATTTAAAACTCTATTCCTAGCAGCGACGCTAAGAAATGTCAACAACTACTACACTCGAACCATTCTTGAGCTGCGCCGCTGCTCATGGACTACATTGAAGATGCAGAAGCATTAATAAGAAAGACTAGAGCTAAACTCAAGAAAGTTCTAGCTATAAAGTCGAAGGACAACCATATAAGGCGAAGCTTAACACCAGAATTTGAAGCCATGGCTAACATTACTCTCCATGATTTCTCTGCTCCAACTACGGCCAACATCCATACTGGACCAACAGTCAATGTTGGAGACAATGAATTCGAGCTCAAGCCAGCTCTCATCAACATGGTGCAAGCAAACCAGTTTTGTGGAAAGCCACATGAAGATACGAGTGCACATCTCCAACACTTCCTAGAGATTTGTAGCACTTTCACCATTAAAGGAGTAACCTAGGATGCCATATTACTTCACCTCTTTCCATTCTCACTCTTGGGGAAGGCAAAGCAATGGTTCTACGCCAACAAAGATAGAAATACTATATGGGATAACTACTCCATTGCTTTCCTAGCAAAGTTCTTTCCCACAGGAAAGACCAATGCTCTGTGTGGGAGAATTTCAAGCTTTCAGCAACAACGTCATAAATATGTCCCTGAGGCATGGGAACGTTTTCAATATTACATTGTGAAATGTTCAAACCCGCAAGAGGGGTGGAGGTATGCATCAATTCAAGGAGGTAGACATGTTATCTGCCAAGATGGACCTGCTAATGAAGAAGCTTGAAGATCAAGCCAATGAGAAGCTAGAAGTCATATATATTCATGATTCTCGCATGACATGTGAAGCGTGTGGAAACATTGGGCATTCAGGAAACAGCTGTCCTGAAACCCAAGAGGATGTGAACTATGTCAACAACAACAACTACTTTGTCCTCAGCAGAATCAAGGATGGAATCAGCAACAAAGGCCGAACTACCAAGGTAATTAACAAGGTAACTATTAAGGTAATAATTTTAATAATTTCAATTAACCACCCTTAAGAGAATTAATTGCTGGCCAATCCAAACTTATGGAGGGATTATCTAGAAAGGTAGCTACCAATGATAAAATTCTAGAGAACATTAAAACCAGCATAGCTTTAATAAAATGATAGAATCACAAATAGCTCAGCTGGCTACTGTTGTTCCTCCATCCAACAAAGGTAAGATTCTAGGGCAACCGGAAGATCTAAAAACTACAAATCTTATCGATATTCACAATGCAGCATATTGCGTTGTATACAACTATCGATGAGAAGGTGGATAGACTACCTTGCTGGAAAAGAAGAGCGATCTAGGGAGACCTATCACCCCCATCGCAATTGGACCTCACATTTTTCAAGAAGCTGTCTGTGACTTTGGAGCAAGTGTCAACATCATGTCTAAGGTAATTTATGATCAAATTAATAGAGATACTTTGTTGTACACAAATATGCGTTTGTAGCTTGTAGATCAGTCACTCTGTTACTCCAAGGGAGTTCTTGAAGACGCTATTATTCGAGTGGGACAATTATATGTTCCCATAGATTTTGTGGTTTTGGAAACAAGTGGAGATGTAAGGGCACCCATTATTTTAGGCCAACCTTTGCTAAGCACCACAAAAGCCATCATCTACGCGGAAAGTGCCAAGATCTATTTCACAATCTAGGATAGAAAGAAAAAGTTCTTTCAAGAATCGTATCTTTGAATCTCCTAGACATCTGCAGACGCCATACCTGCCTGAAGAGACAACAGTGACCAAAAAGAAGAATAACAGGAGAAGGACAAAGAACAAAGCCAAGCAGCCACAAGAAGAATAAGTCAACATGATCAACACACTCCGATCAGAGTATGACCAACTCCTCGCTTCTCCATTCCTTGCTAAGAAGGATGATCTAGGTGTACCCACGATCGAGTGTACCATTGAACAAATAATCTTCCACAAGACCTTCTGCAACATTGGGCCAGGTGTCAATATAATATCCAAGGTAATGTATGTATACTTATTTGGTGATGAACCTTTGTTCCCTACATATATGCAATTGCAGATGGCGAACCAATCAATCTGATTTTCGGAAGGAATAGTAAAAGATGTCATGGTAAGGATACATGATCACTATGCCCTTGCCGACTTCATGGTTCTAGACATGGGAGAAGAAGATAATACACCCATCATCCTTGGATGACCGTTCCTCAACACAACCAACGCAATCATCTACGTCGGATCTGGACAAGTCCACTTCCAATTCCCTAGAGAAAAGGTATGTTGTTATTTCAATAGTTATACCACTTATGAGCAGCCGAAGAAGTCCAGCTCTAGGAGGAGACGTCGACCATCCCAAAACCAGAAGAATCAATCCCCTAAGAAAAGTTGGGAGGAAGATGAGGAACCTAAAGAAGATGTTAAAGATGTGCTCGCTCCGCTAAAGTCAAGTCCACAGACCAAGCAAGTATGGAAAGAAAAGGTAACATCGCCACCAGAGTCACAAGAGGTGCAACCATCAGGGTCTCCATCCCCAGGACCGACTAATGCACCCAAGGAATAAACAAGATAGGAAAAGAGTCCTGTCCGGAGGACTTAAAAAATCTAAACCCTCGTTGAGAGTTAATATCAGTAGTTATCCATATTTACTTTTTAGTATTGCATTAATTACTTTTCACTTTAGCATATTTACTTTTCTACATTAGCATTGCATTTAGAACAGGAAGATAAAAAGTTTCATGACTGCATTATAGCATTGCAACATAAATCATAAGCCCCACATGAGTAATTTTACGGTGTGTAAACACCAACGGGAAGATTCACTGTGGTGGCATAAATAATATATATATATATAACATACATGCATATTTTTCTTTTTGCATTATATAAATAAGAAAATTCAAAAATATTAAATAGACATCCTACTAGAACTTTGTCAATTAGAAAATCTGTCTAAACCTCCAAGGACAACAAATCTCTGAATGGTTGACTGCTAACCCCTTATCCTAATCTGTGCCATGAGTTTTGGTGTCCTTTGTTATAGTATTTTACAGGATAATCAAGAGTAAAGTCATCCATCCGAAGTACATTTCCCAAACTATCATTACATTCGCTGCATGAGGAACAAAACTTCTGGATGGATGAGAAAGACTTCTGCTGTTAGACTCACTCTAAGAAAGACCACGACAACATCCATCTTGGGAGAGGAGCATTCCCATGTATCTAGATACGGATTTATTTCCCTTTGGTTTTACTGTTAAGTTTGCTTCATGTTAGTTAAAATAAAAAGATGCATAATAAATAAAAGCAAAATAAAAATTTATCATAGCTATATAATAGTAAGGTGTGATCTTAAAAATAAAAACAAAATAAAAATGTGCATCTAGTTTTCTATTTTTAAGAAGCTAAATAAATGAACTCTGAGAATAATCTCTTGCAATGGAAATGATGAATAGTTGTTTTGTCGTAATTCCTTTCAAGTACCTAGTTTTCAGCATTGAATTCTCCTGAATTTTGGATACAACTGTTTTGATATAAGAATTTACTCTGAACTTAAAACTCGTGGGTAGCATATGCTTTATCTAAGTCTAGGTAATTGACGGATATGATATGAGAAGGTCTGAGTGTTGTTTATCTTGTTCCAAGTGACACTAAAGTTCTGAAGATTTGTTTTTTGAAAAACATAAAAATCCTACATGATGAGCTCATATATGACAAAGCTTAAATTTCAACTAGAGCCATATATGATATTTAGATTAGAAAAACATCCACTTATATGCTGCTTGCATTGCATTGAGTTTAGTCAAGCTTCGTTGACCCTTATGAGAGGTTTGTCATACTCTTAAAATCAAGATCACGTACACACCAACCACATATGCACTACTCCTACACTGGGGTAGGCGTAAAAACATGCCATTACATCTAGATCTATCCAAAAATGTTTTACTCCTACACTGAGAGTAAACACCAAAAACATGTTCATAGGAAATCCGCCAAATAAATGCTCTAAGTTCTGGTTGCTATCTCTAAAAAATTCTGTTGCAGAAAAGAAGCATATGGCTATGCAAAAGTTATTCATAAAAAAATAGAAAGATGAAAAAAAATGGACAAGTGTCCGATATATTTAAAACACTAGGTACTTAGATGACCGCCCGAAAAAAAGAAAGATGAATAAGATAATTCATGTTTTCTTACAAAGTTGTTTTCAAGTTTTAAAAGAGAGATATGTTTTCAAGGAGCAGAGTAGAATTAGGTTAGCCACCAAATATATCTACCATATATCCACACACATACACATCTTGATTTGATTTTATGCCTTAACTCTCTCTGGATCCAAGGTTTGACATTACAATATATGTATTGCAAGTATGCTCTTTCATGCTATCTTCATTCCTATGAGCTCCACATAAGCCTTAGTTATAGGAAGAGAAAGGCATAACACCACTATTGCCTTGGTGAGGATCCATAAATACCATATATATTGAGAGACTTGAGAGTGTCATATAAAGGAAGCTCTGAGTTTTATTTTGAAAACCTATAAAAACTCCGGAATAATGGTTGAGCAAAGAACTTGAGACATAGTGCTTGACTTGATCGTTCTTTCTTTTAATTGCTCAAGACCCGAGTGAAGGCCGAGAAGCCCCATGGTTGAAGGTAATATGGGTAAGTTTGAAAATCAAATCAGTTTATTCTAATCTAGGGGAGAATTCTTGTTTGAACGCATGTGTACTTTTGGGGAGTAGCGTCAATGTTTTTAAAATTCTTAAACTCTTGATCCATTTACTGAGTTTAGCTTTGCTAAGGGACTAGCAAAGGTTAAACTTGGGGGAGTTTGTCGACGGTAGTTAACAACTATTATAAACCATCAATATAACATGTATAAGGGCATAAATATAATCACCAATAAAGGTTTAGGGGTTTAAACTAACAAATTTCATGAGTTTTTGTGAATCTGTATTTTCTATAGGGTTTATCCGGAAAACCGTCATGGTGAACATACATGTCAGATTTAATTGCGCTTATCTGCAGCAAAATAGACACCAGAAGACTCTAGAAGACTCGGGAGCACTTCACACCGAGGCGGTGGGCAAGCCCTACCTATAAGCCAACCGGACCCCGGGGCCCACCTGTCAGTCCCTCGTTGTTATGTCGGTTCTCCACTGCCTCATAGATTGCATCTACGCCATACTTTAAGTCGGTTTGATCAAAGGGCTCACGTTGGATGCTTCGGCCTATATATATCATCCCCTGCCCCCTGAGGATGGCATAAATCATTTGTGAAGACAGAAACCCTAATCATCCTCAGAGCTCCACTATATTCTAGGACATAACTAGTTAGGCTAGGTCTAGAGGGAGGCAAGTAGGCTTCATTTGGATTCCCGATCTTATCAAGAACATGGTTTGGTATAATCTTTGTACCCCTCTCTCTTTTGTATCTCCATTACTTTTATATGCTAGTTACAACTGTTATGACAATATCAGTATTCATCTTATTCATGTTGTTTGTTATAATGTTTATGGTCTACTTTGATTATATGCTTAGTATAGTTGGATTATCATTATGTTCATGCATAAGTTCGTATAGCGCTCACTCTAAGGATCTATAGGTGAGTGGTCGACATTGTGTAACCATGGTGCTTATACGCTGTTTACCTATGGATACACCCTATATTCTGGGTCATGTGGTAGATCGCGGATGTGACACTCCCATTGAGTCCTTTATAGTCCACTCCCCGAATATAGGCGCACGTAGAGTTCGGTTACAAAGGAAGAGCAAGCTTTGTTCTTAATCTTCCTTAGTAATATCCCGTATATGTAGATATGATGATGATCTTAGCAATGATTACTAGGTATAATTGCAATAATCAATGTATGCTTTGACTTGTAATTAAGAATGACTTAGGAATTATTCCTCTAATATTCTACCTGACCATGCTAATGCCATAGAAAGGAGTACTCTGAGTGATTTATCATTATCATTGATCAATACTCATCATATATATATATATATTATCCTATGACATACCTCTGTTATGAGTAGAATATTGGTTATGGTTTACTGCTTCTTCAATAGTATAAGTTATCAGTACATGTCCATGCTAGACCTTCCCTGTGGTAAAAAAATAAATAATGATACCTAGAATACTCTCAGCAAAGTGCTACAATGGTATATTATTTGTGCGCTTGCAGATCCTTTTCATTCATATATTTATTTATTCTTCCTAGTCACATAATTAATAAAGAACTGCTTAGTATTATTCTAGTAGTAATGCTATATATTACCAATAAGTATCTCTGATATCATCACTAGGGATGACAACCTAGTAAAATTAGGAGATATATGTTTATAATAGGTGGCTATTTAAAATCAAGTGACATGTTAATAAATACCAACAAGCATTTCTAGCGCTATTACTAGGGACTAGATTTAAAACTCTATTCTTAGTAGCGACGCTAAGAAATGTCAACAACTACTACACTCGAACCTTTCACAGCCATGTCGTAACCCCCATCACAATCCAATTTTGACCTCGGCAGTAAGCTATCGACAGTGATAGTCAGAGTCATCATCGTCGGTATCTGAGACTGACTAGGGTGCACACTACACCACCGTATTGGCTTATCATCCGTCCGTTATAAAGTCCTTACTTCGTCGCATTGGAGCATGACCTGCCTATGTGGGTATGCACTAACACCGCCGCATGGCTTATAATCCATCCGTGATCAGATCCTCATTCCATCGCATTGTAGCATGGCCAGCCTGTGTCAAGGCAAACATCACCATCGCTTCAGTGTATGAACCGTCTGGTCATAGGGCATGATCACCATCATGTTGTAGTACGATCCGCCCGTGATGATCCTATAGTCGGTGTTGGGTTACTAAATGAGGTAGCGGTGATACACTATTGACCCCTGCCACATCAGACGAATAGCGGCAGTGATGGCCGTCTGCTTCACCAATGGCGAGTGGTATGGCGGTGATGACAAAACAACCAATGACCCTTACATCCGACGGTGACAGAATTACATTCGGTTTTTACAATGTATTTACTAATTTAGCTGGGCCTTAATAATTTACTAAACACACACCATACAGATATAATTATTACACATCATTCATCATGTCCACAACAAAGAGTACTTGTTATAATAACAATGCTCGACACTAACATAACAAATGTGTCAACTAATGAATTATCAAAAGCGGTACATAGATAGCATAATAAAGGTTCTGCTCTCTATAGACTTATGTAACTAAAACGAGGTAGATGTGCTCCGCTCCTTCAAATTGGCACTCCTTGATCAGCTTGGCAGCCAATGCACCATGAAACCCATCTTCCTCCTCCAATAGCCATTGTAGGAAAATTGTTGAAAAGCACTGACACTCCAAAACTTGCACAATGCAAAGTTTTACTGCTCTAAACAAAATGAGACTATACATATAGACTCAAAACAACTCCCTACCTAAACAAAGACATGTCCTAACAACAAAATATAGCATATGCACTTTTATTGCTCTGCTAATGACTCCATGAATAAGGGAACATAAGGCAGATAGTGAGGTCCGTTCAAATAAATACTATAGGTACTTCTAGGATAGCGGACGACCCAGGTAGGGAGGACATGAACTTTTTTATGGCTCATGTCATATGCCATCAGTGCTCTGTCCTCCCCAACAAGGAAAATCAAATTCTATTCTAGGTGAACTACAATCACTCTGTAGTCCGCATTGGTAGCCTCGGAACCAAGTCGAATATTGTTCAGTCTAAATAGCTGCAGTGTGTTTACCGTATGCTTCAATGTCCATTTACTAGTACCATAGTCTTTAAGGATTCTGATTGAAAGGTCAGACCTATTGAAAATATCAGCAATATATAGACACAACTGACCCTGATCTCCATGGATAGACATTGCAGGGCCTGGTGGCCTAAGAATTTTCCTCCATGTCTTTCCCTCCATATCAACAACAACTATCTGGGACACCTCCAGCATGTGCATAAAACCATTATGAAACACAGTTTCTGAAAATTTGCATACTAGAATATCCTCTACCCATTTAGATTCTTTACACATCCATGCTCTAGTTTTGTATGAGTAGATGCTGACAACTAACACTCCAAGCGACCTTACGCATAGTTCTACCACATGAAAGTGCGAGGAGATTGTGGGATCGAACCCCAAGCGAGCTGAACCTTAACAAAGGTTGCTATGTGCCAGTACCATTGATTCACAAGTCACCGGATTGCAAAGCACCGGCAGAGGAAGAGGCCTCTGTAGCAATCTGAGATGACTAAATCCTGAATGGGGAAGGGCAAGAAGGAAAAGGAGGGGTATTCACTGGTGAAGCTGGCGAATTGGTGTTTCCCTTTCCAATTGACATACATGAATCTAGTGATAAACTAGGGCAGATCCTTACGGTACTTGGATTCAGAGATGAGGCGGTACCAGGAGTGACACTGTTGGCGGTCCTTAGTGACAATATTTTACCGCCAATTAAGATCCAAAAGAGGAGGAAACTAAGCATGACTTACACATATATGTTATCACTTTGACCTATTTCCACTTGTATTGGAAGATTATTATTTTACAGGACATATACACGAATACAGTGGAAAAGGTGACAAAAATATGCTTTCCAACAAAGCGTAGAAGAGAAACAAGGAGAGAAGCCCACCTACCTTGTGAATATGGGCCAAGCACTGACGTAGACCTGACCCTGGCCCAAGAACAAACTGCCATGCAGAAGACGGTGGCGGAAAGGCCACACCTAGGTGCGGTCGCACCCAGGGTGTGCCCGCACCCTAGGGGCACCAACCGCCTTCTCCTTCCATGAGGCATCTCCTGGTGGCGCCTCCATGACGGTTGCATGCGGGATCTGGTGGAATATTCTCTAGAACCAATGTTTTCATGGCTATAAATAGAAGAGGAGGCCTCCCCTATCTCACACACACACCACACAAGAGCTTCTCTTCCACAGTTGTATCTTTTTACTATTCTTAGTAGTTTTACTTGGAGCAAGGCAAGAAGCTTCATGGGAGAGCTTATACTTTGGAGAATTCTTGGTATGAATAATATTAAGGATTATTCTATGTTTTTGCTCTCATATTATCAATATAGCTATCCTTATGAAATAGAGGTAAGTTCTTATGTTATTAGGTTAGCATATAGAACTTTATGCTTAATCTTTCACACAACATACATGTTTAGACCAAGACATAGAAATGCTTCCGGGTGAAATGTTATAATGATATATCCGTGCGCTTGTGGAATATTTCTGTATGTGTTTAGAAATATTGTCACAGCATTTCTAGTGCCATTGCTAGGAAACACCAATCCTAGTGATTGCGCTAAGAAATGTCAACAAGCATTTCTAGCGCCGTTACCGAGGAAGACACTTGTTAACAGAATCTTTTTGGACATGTTCATGATAATATGCATGTGTAGTAGCCATTGCTCATAACAGGATAACTTTGCTTATTTTCTCCTGTTGTAAATGAAAACAGGATAGTGTTAGACTGGTTTCGATTTGTCGACGAACTTCACCAAAAATCCTGAGGCACTCTGTTGACGGTAGTTATCATTCATTATAAACTTCAATATAACTCGAAATAATGCATGAAAATAATCACCAACATAGACTTAGGGGTTTAAACTGATAATTTCCATGAGTTTTGGTGAATTTGTGTTTTTAGCAGGGTTATTTCAGAAACCCATCAAAGGGGATCAAAATGTCAAATTAAATCACGCTTATCCATGGTGAAAACTACTTCAGAAGGTTCTAGAGGGCTCTAGAAGCCACATCACTGAAGCAGAGGGCAGGAGGCTACCAGACCTATAGGCTGCCTAGCCTCCTAGGGCCACTTGGCAGTCCCTCCTTCATACATTGGTTCTCCACCGCCTTAAGGATTGCATCTACGCCATTCTTTCAAGTCGGTTTAATCTGAGGGCTTAGGATTGATGCTCCGGCCTATATAACCAGCCCCTGCCCTCCCTCTAGAGGATGCTACCATAAGTCAAGATTAGACCAGAAATTAGGGTTTTCAAAGAGAAGAGAATAGAGCTCTAGTTCTTTAAGTTTCTAGTATAGGCTAGCTAGCAATGTTCAAGTAGAGTGTGGGCTATTGCTCAGAATTCTGGATCTACCGTCTAGAGACTGGTATAGCCATTGAATCTCTATATTTATGACTTTGTGCTACTTCAATATCATGTTGCTATTTATTATGTTCCTAGTTTGCTCTAGTTATATGCTTGATATAGTTATGATTTGTGATGAATTTATGCATATGTTCGCAAAGCTCTTAGCTCAGTACTTGATTGAGTTAAGTGGTCAACATTATGTAAGCATGCTACTTAGATATTGTTTGCCTGCAGATGCATTTTGCACTCTAGGTCATGTGGTAGATCGCGGATGTGACACTCCCGTTGAGTCCTTTGTAGTCTACTCCCTGTTTGTAGAGCAAGTAGAACGCGGTTGCCAAGGGAGACAAGCTCTATTCTTGATCTTCCTTAGTAATGTGCCTTATGCATAGATCCAAAGTTAGTTATACTATAGATGAGAGTGTATATACTTGGGTGTATAAAAGACTTAGTAAATAAGGAATGACTTAGGAATCTTTTGCTCTTAACTAATCTCCTACTTAGCCGTACTACATTTTATGAGTCTCCATTTCTATCTCTGGAATACCATTATTACTTTACACTTATTATTCATTTGTCATTTGACTTACCCCTGCCATAGCATGAGAGTAGTCTTATCATAAGTATATATACATTTATCAATATCTCTATGACAACACAACTCCATAGCTCCTCTCTGTGGATAAAATATAAATAACGATACCTAGCATACTCTCAGGTGAAATGCTACAATGGTATATTATCTGTGCATTTATGGATACTTTAATATATATATATATATATATATAATTTTCCTCTAAGTTTTCAAGTGTCATTTATAATTACCAACAACACATTTCTAGCATCATTCTAGGGATGACAACTTAGTAAAGAGTGATGCTAAAAAATGTCAACACACTCCTAAGGAAGAACTAGTCTCGTACCGTTTCTTCTTCTGCCACTCCACCAACAAATGAACCAGTTACCCCGACACCATCCGCTACTACCGCTATGGCCCAAAAGTCGCTCTGTGAGCACTCCACCCCCGCTGTTGCCAATGTGCCCATTGGGTTCGCTATCAACACGGGTAATAGAAACTTTGAACTCAGGCCCAGGCAGATCACAATGGTGTAGGCAAACCCTTTCTGTGGTTTGCCTAGCGAGGACATGAATGCACATCTTCAACACTTCGTTGAGTTGTGCAACACAATTGTCATCAAGGATGTTGCACCAGACGTCATCAGGCTCTATCTATTCCCTTTCTCCCTCGTGGGGAAGGCAAAATAGTGGTTCTACAAGGACAAGTAAGCTATCAGCACGTGGAACAAGTGTTCCACAGCGTTCCTCATGAAATTCTTCCCTGTGGGCAAAACCATTGCCGTGCGGAGGATAATTTCAAGTTTGTAGCAAAATACTATAGAATCCATCCCCGAGGCGTGGGAGAGGCTACAAGAATACATCCTTGCCTACCCGCACCAAGGGATGGAAAATTGGCTAGTCCTCTAGAACTTCTACAATGGGTTAACCCCCATGTCAAGAGGACACACTGATGCCGCTGCTGGAGGAGCCTTCCTCTCACTCACCATCAATGGAGCTACGACTCTCATTGAGAAAATGGTGTCCAATCAATGGTGGGGTGAAGAGAGGCTCCAAGGTGAACAACAAAAAGGCATGCATACCGTGAAGAAGATTGATGTGCTTGCCATAAAAATGGACCTCCTAATAAAAAGGCTTGATGAGTGTGCCCATGGGAAGGAGGCAATGTACAACACCATCAAGGCCATGGACTTACATATGACATGCGAGGTTTGTGGTGAAACTGGACATTCGGGGAATGATTGCCCTGAAACCCATGAGGACGACACCTACATCAACAACGGGTCCCATCCACAAGCAGATAATAAAGGGTGGAACAACCAACCACCATTCCAAGGAGATAATTCGAACTTTAAATCCAATTACAATTCAAATCAACTTTCCATGGAAGATCTTGTGTTAGGGCAAGCTCAAATGCATGAAAACTTGAAAAAGAAACTTGCCTATAACAATGAAATTTTTGAAAACATTAATTCAAAAATAGAAGGTTTAAACGTCCTCCCTTAATAATCAATTAAGCTTAAATAAAATTTTCAAAATCCAACTAGCTCAAATTGCTGCTACAATTCCTGCATATGATTTTTTTTGAAAGATCCTGGGGCGACCCGATATTTCATTTGAAAATGTCAATGCGGTAATCATCAGAGATGGTAAGTCCACTCGTGATCTACCATATCCTAACCATGTAGGCAAAGCCAAAAAAAGAAGCACAGCGGTACAAACCTGGATCTAAGGCTTTGAGCTAGCTTGGGGGAGGACCCCCATAAGGTAACGTGTATCTTGCACTCTCACCACTTTCCGTTACCTTGCATAAATGAAAAAAAGAAAGAGAAAGTTAATTGTTCACTGTTGACGGTCACAAACATCAATTATAAACCATCAAAATAATATGTATTTATACTTAATTCCATCACCAAACATAGTTATAGGGGTATAAACTAATAAATTCCATGAGTTTTAGTGAATCTATGTTTTCAGCAGGGTTTATCCAAAAACCGTAAAGGAGGACCTATTCGTCAAAGCAAGTCACATTTATCCACAATGAAACCGACGCGGGAAGACTCTAGAACACTTCAGAGGGCACCCCACCAAAGTAGACCCTGAGGGGCTGACATGTGGGGTCAGCCAGCCCCACCTGTAGGCCGGCCAGCCCATGGGACCCGCCTATCAGTCTCCGCTTCGAATGTCGATTCTCCACTGCCATTGAGATCCAATCTACGTCGTCCTTTCAGTCGGTTTGATCTAATGGCACATGTTGGATGCTCCAGCCTATATACACCAACCCTTGCCACCCTCCCTAGAGCCATCCTGAAACCCTAATTCATATTCTCCTCATTAGGATCAGAGCCAGCTATCAAGAGAAGATTAGTCCTCTATGAGATTTAGTCTTATAATTAGAAATAGTGAGATAGAGAGTGAGGGAAGAGTTTAGAGGAGATGCCGGCTTGTCGGTGCTCTCTCTATGGCTTGTACCTTGGTGGAATCAAGTTCTACTTGAGCTTGCTTCTGAGATTTCTCTGGTAATCAACTTCTGATTCAAGTAAGTATTTTGTTTATATTGTTCATCAGGATTATGACTCTCTTTTGAGTGCTTTATTCTCTTTCTAGGGGGAGTAGAGTATTAATCGTGAGTGTAAACATGGTGCTTAGACTTAGGTTAATCGTGGATGCACCCTGCATTCCGGTGGTAGATCGCGGTTGTGACATCGGTACTATATAGCATCGTTGATCCTTTGTAGTCTACCTCCCGTCTGTAGGCCAAGTAGGACTCGGTTACGAAGGAAAGCATCCTCTGCTGTGTCTTTCCCTAGTAATGTCTCTAGTTGAATAGTGGAAGGCATAGCTTACCTAAGTTAGAATTAGAGAATCTCAGTTATCCTCTCTACGCTCCTATTTATCCTTAGCCTTGTTGTTACTCCTAGTTAAGTTAAACCTTAACCTAGTCGCTACCCCTTGTTAAGTTAGACCATAGTTAGTCTCACACATTTCCCTATGGATACGATACTCGGAATACTTCTGGGTGAAAGCTACAGCGGTATCCGTGCGCTTACGAATTTATCTATGTGCGTTAAATATACCAGCATTCACCAATTCCATTAACTCATTTTTTGTCTCCATGAAGATATACAAATTCATGCTTACCTTGTTTATGTCTTTTGCTTTGGTTTGGGTGTATTCACATGGGCACATGTGGTACATCCATAGGCTTTTTAAATTAAGCATGGTGCTTAGGTTAAAATGATCTTTTTAATCAAAATTAGACATGGTGTTTAATCTTGATTAATGAACTATGAGTAATTATTTTCATAAACAATGGAAGCAATCTACAAAGGAGATGAATCAAGGCTAGAAGTTGACTGTAGATTTACCTTTAAGGCTTGTTTGAGTTTTGCTAAAAAATAAAAAGTTGGGTGAACAAATAAAAAAATATATATATATATATAAAATATTAAAATGAAATTTGCCTACAAGTTTGCCTCTTTTTAATAAAAGCAGCTGAAGGACTGTAGCCCTTGGGCTAGCTTGGGGGAGAACCCCATGGAGGTAACTTGTTTTCCGTATTTCTATCTTACATTAATTTCATTATTTTACTTAATAATAATAATAATGAATATATAAATAAAATAAAAAATATTTATTTCACTCCACATATGTGTAGTAAGAATGTTTAGTTTCTCCTTTGTTGAAATAATGAATAGTTGCTCTGTCTTATAATTTATCTGTGCCTAGTTTATAACTTAGTATTCTCCAAGATTTAAGTTTGTTGGCTAAAAAATATCTCATCCTAAAACTTAAAACTTATGGGTTGCAAACGTATGATCCTTTCTAAGTTGTTGCGAGTTATCATATGGTATAAATGGAATTTGTTATGATTTTGTTCTAAGAGAGACTTGGCATCCGGAGTTTTCAATTTAAAAATGCTAAAATGAAAAGTTCCTCAATGATTATGAATACCTACCAAGGCCATATGACAACACTCAAAGATACAAAACCTTAGTCATGTACTAGTTGTTATTACAATGAACTTTGTCAAATTGTTTGTGACCCTTGTTGAGATTTTTGTCATGCACCTATGATCAAGATTCACGTACACCCACAAATAAATTGTTGACTCTTACACCGAGAGTCACGTAAAAATATGCTCTTTATGTCCACAAAATAAATAGTACATACCTTTTTCATGAGTCTCTCTCTAAAATTTTCATATGCCAAAAGAAAGTATTTGCTATGCTAAAAAAAGAAAGAAAATATCCATGCTAAAAAGCATAAGAGAAAAAAGAAATGCATGCCAAAGAGCATGAAGAGAAAAAAGAAGAGAGAAAAGAAATAAAAGATAGCCCATACTTTCAAATAAAAGACATCCATCCCAAAGAGAGAGTTGTGATCAAAGGAGTACAAAAAAAATATTTTAGCATTAGGAAGATTTCAAAATTCCACACACTTGCACTTCTTGATCAAAGTGTATGACTTGCATCTCCTTGAGGTCTGATTTTTTTACTTAGCAATATTATGTGATGCAAGCATGTCTCTCTTTCATCCCTACCTAAAACTCCACCAAAAAACCTTTAGTGGTAGGATAAAAAGAAAGGCAATATCAAGCCTTTGGTGTGGAGCATACACATTTGAGCGATAGAGTGAATCATTCGAGGAACTTACTTTTATTTTACAAAACTCTTAAAACCTCCAGAAAGAAACTTGATCAAAGAATGAATGACTAGCGGTTCTTAGCAAAACTTACTTTTATTTTACAAAACTTTTATTTTACCGCCAACTAAGATCCAAAAGAGGAGGAAACTAAGCATGACCTACACATATATGTTATCACTTTGACCTATTTCCACTTGTATAGGAAGATTATTATTTTACAGGACATATACACGAATACAGTGGAAAAGGTGACAAAAATATGCTTTCCGACAAAGCGTAGAAGAGAAACAAGGAGAGAAGCACACCTACCTTGCGAATCTGGGCTATGCACCGACATAGACGCGACCCTGGCCCAAGAACAAACCACCATGCGGAAGATGGTGGTGGGAAGGCCACACCTAGGTAAGGCCGCACCCAGGGTGTGCCCGCACCCCGAGGGGCACCAACCGTCTCCTCCTTCCATGTGGCATCTCCTGGTGACGCCTTCATGACGGTTGCATGTGGGATCTGGTGGAATATTCTCTAGAACCGATGTTTCCATGGCTATAAATAGAAGAGGAGGCCTCCCCACTCTCACACACGCCACACAAGAGCTTCTCTCCCACACTTGTATCTTTTTACTATTCTTACTAGTTTTACTTGGAGCAAGGCAAGAAGCTTCAGGGGAGAGCCTGTACTTTGGAGAATTCTTGGTATGAATAATATTAAGGATTCTTCAATGTTTTTGCTCTCATTTTATCAATATAGCTATGGTTATGAAATAGAGCTAAGTTCTTATGTTATTAGGTTAGCATATAGAACTTTATGCTTAATCTTTCATACAACATACATGTTTAGACCTAGATCTAGATTGAGGTGGTGAGTTCTACTTTAAGATTAGTTTTGGTCATTAAATTCTTGTAGGTTCGTCATCCGTCCCCGTGGCGGATGCTCTAGTAGAGGACTCCTGATAAAGACGGATGTTCCTGACCGACGATAGAGTAGTAATTGATAACATAGACTTGGTGTCTAGGCTAGAGGCTACCTTCATTTGCCTCGTATCCTCTGGTTGAGGGGTAGGAGATAGGTGGTGACAGCCCTATCCGTCCTTCGTAATGCCCACGTTCGGATATGGCATAGAGCTGTAGGCCGGCAACGCTTGGCAGACCAAGTGTTATCCGGTGCCTAAAGTAAGTTTATAGTGACCAAAGCTATCTTAATTTAGGATTGCTACCCTTAGATATTCATGTATTTGTATGACTATTTGCTTAGCATAGCTATATTAGGTAAGCCACCTCCGATTTAGGTATATTCTTTTATTATTTATTCTTTCCATTATCTTTATCCTTGAGATTGGCTTGAGTGTGTGTCTCACACTATCCACTATCTATCTTGGAATAACCCTATTATGGACTTTGATCTGCTATGCAGTCATGTTATCTTGTCCATATCCTTAGTAGAGACTTTTACACCATGCCTTTCTTTGGGAAAATATAAATGAACGATACCCGAATACTTCCGGGTAAAATGCTACAATGATATATTCATGCGCTTGCGGAATATTTCTGCATGTGTTTAGAAATATCATCACGATGTTTCTGGTGACATTGCTAGGAAGCACCAATCCTAGTGATTGTGCTAAGAAATGCCAACAGACACACACACTTGTAGCTGTACAAGGTGCGGGCGGTGAGGTGGCGGAGGATAAGGACCAAGACTTCGTATGTGAGGATGTCTACTTCATTCCTCTTGTTGGTGGCCTCCTCTGCCATCTTGACTAGGATGTGGTGGAGCAGGGTCGGCGATGGAAGCGGCGGCACTATCACCTGAATCAAAGTATGAGCGCCTACGGAGATGTGCTCGTGAGCTCCTTAATGATCAGATGGAAGCTTGATTCGTACTCAGATGAGATGAGAGGGAAATAAAAAGCCAAGAAACATGGATAAGGGAAGTGTGATAAAGCATTACCCTTACCTTTGGATCTTGCGGCAGTGAGCTTGAGCGGCCACGGTGGTGATGAGTACCAGCCTGGTCACTAGTGGATTTGTGCGGGTGTGCCGGTGAGGCGTACCGGCGCGGAGCACTAGCTTGTCGGTGATGAGTGGCGGCTTGCACGCCGATGAGTAGGTGAGGAATAGCAGCACTTGAGGAGGATACGGACAAGGTGGCTGGGTGGGTAGCGGTCTTTGTAAGCTAACTACAAAGTAGGACTTGCGAGAACAGAAATGCCCACCAAAATTTATAAAAACGAGCGAGAGTCTCGCGCTGTCTTGCAAATTTTAACAATATCGACGGTGAAGGCTACCCTCTATCGGCGGTGGTGATTGGGTCTTAAAGAAGATGGAATCGTAGCACCTAGCGGCAGTGATACTTTATATCCGATGGTGATAGAATTGTACAATGTTGATACGAATTCAGCTGGACCTCAATAGCTTACTAAACACACAGCGTAAAATTTACAATGACAATGGACGCTAACATAACAAAGTTTGTCAGCTGATATTGCATAATAAAGGTATTGATCTATACAATAACAATGGACACGATAATAAAGCCGTACCATATGACAGTTTGCACATACAAAGCAACACTCCACTACCATGTCAGTAAGGTAACATCGTTCAAAATCAATAAAAGACATTCATTTTCAATTAACTCTATTACACTTTACATTCATCGGGCGTACAATAATAAGGATCTATCAGCAACTATAGTTATGATGACAAAAACCTAGCCCTGTTCTTCAGCACTACTTCAGTAGTGCTTTTCAACGAACGAACAATGTTTTTCTCACACAACAAATCAGCATAAGCACTAGGATAAGCCAAATTTCAGCAAAGAGCGTAGGTTTATCCCCACACTCAGCGATGAACATCTCATGAAGCGTAGAAGCCAGACCAAGGTGTAACTAAACCTTCATCACGCCTCCAGATCTTTGCCATGAGTAGGGACGATGCCTAGAAGAAACCTTGGAAAGAACCACCTCGCAGAACTCCCTCTAACATCCGAGAGGATGAGGAGCCCCGCGAGGAGTCTTGCCCACGCTGTCTTCTTCATCGTTGAGGAGGAACGCATGGTGGACGAAAGGAGTTGTCACTCTCTCACTCAGTCTAATGCTAAGGGATTTGGAGGAAGGGGAGGAGAGGGTAGGGGCGAGAGAATCAATGCACCTAGACCCATCTTAAAGAGGCCAACCTTGAAGATGCACCTAGACTCAATGTAGTTAAGATGCATGATCTAGGGAGCACACATCAGGGAAGATGAGGTATACGATGGTTCCCAGCGTAACAAGTGGTGGGGATGGTGTTGGAAGTTGGGACATTCAACACTCACCTTGAAGATGCACCCAGACTCAGTGCAGTTAAGATGCATGATCTAGGGAGCATGACAAGGTATATGACGGTTCCTGGTGTAACAAGTGGTGGGGACGGTGTTGGAAGTTGGGACGACATTCAACACTCACGCATGCTTCCCTGAGATTTAGGCTTCCTGTGCATCTTAATAAATTTTGGTGTGAACACATGCCCCCCAATCTTGCGTGTAACTCGATGAACCCACTATATAGGTCCCCTGGGGCTATAAATGTGGAGGCAAGGCAGAGTAGAAGGAATAATGCTTGTGTTCATTTGTTGTGTTGTGACACATATGTTTTCTTCTTCGTTTTCTCCTTCTAGTCTTCTTCTAAACAATGGCTCATGGCAAGCGTCCAAGGGAGGAAACTCCAAAAGTTGTGGATCCACCTCCGTGCCTTTGTGTCCCTCTTCGTCACCACGGGTGAAAGGGAATGATTTCTTATATCTTTGGCCGCCATGCATTAATACTTTAAATATGCAGGGCTACCTCTCATGCTGCGGTACATCAGCTAACTCCGACAAAGGTTGGACAACAATCGATTGTGCGTGCTATTGAAGCACATCTTGCTAGGTCCATAGTATCTTAATCTTCATCTTCATCCTCTAACTCCGAGTCATATGATGGTTAGGATGTCCAGAATCTTATCCGTGAAAGGAGGGAGGCAGGAAACCTGTATTCTGAAGTGACGCGTGAGGTAGGTCAACTCGAGCTATGTCTCGATGCCATTAAAACAGCCCTCTCTGCATCTGAAGAGGATACCAATGTTGCTCAGATGAGGGCTGATGAAGCTCATGCTAGGGCAGCAGGTAAAATTTCCTTGAAGAGTCTTTCCTTTTATATTCGTGACTTTATTCGATAACCCTTCATTTTTATTAGATCTTGAGGAACAACTGGCTGCTTCTCATCGTGAGATTGAGGAAGCTTGTCACTAGAAGATTGACCTAGAGAGTCACCACGAGATCCTCCAATGGGCAGCACAAGGCGTAGTTGCAGCAGTCAACACCAAGGGAGTTTCTCTTGTAGAACGCCTGCACAATATCTCAGTTCATGCCAGAAAAGTGGCAACTCATGGGGTCCGCTATGGTGCCCATGCCACTCTAGCTGCAACGCAATTGCGTTCAGGGCACAAGCTTCATCACCTAAAACTTGGTTTTCCAGACACTGATCGGCTAGAAGATCAAAAGAACCTGATAGGAGACTTCACTGATGCTACCAAGGCTATTGCAGTGATAATCCATGTAGAAGATATAGTAAACAATGTTTTCTCAGGACCATAGATTATATCTACGGCCTTATAAGTAAAAAATCTACTGTTTGAATTTTACTTTTGATCCTATGTATTTTATTGTTATTTTTTGTTATAAAGGCAATACTCTAGGTGTCAGCTATATTTTGAGCCGATGAGACTCGGCTATCAAGCATGGACCCAAATACTTGGGTATATATAGTACTTCTTTATGTATTTTCCATTGAGATCTACACGATAATAGATTTGTATCATACGGCGGTTTGCACATATAAACCAACAGATCTGCATCTTGATTCTCCGAGGTACAAAGATCATGGAATCTAAAGAATGACATAGCACATCGCAAAACTTCACCCTCAGTGAGGAGCTCTACCTTCCATCTTACAACCCTCATGGTCAAGGGATGTGATCTGCTTCTTGACCGTGAGGACAGCAAGATCGATTGAATATAAGCACCCAATCTTGAAGGACGAGCACCTCGCAAACTTGAAGCACCCCTAATCAAGTATGGAGCCCCTGAACACTGGAGAGAACCAGATGATTATAGATCTTCTATTAACACAAGATCTGCAAGAAGATCTGCAATCATCAAGGTCAAGCTCCTGTTCAGCGGCAGCACCTCGCCAAGGATGGAGAAGGAGCACCTCGCAAAACTTTCACATGCATCTCAGTGAGGTTCTGTATATTCCATAATCTTTCTACCTCTTAGCGTTGAGGGATGCAGATCTGCATCTCGATGCTAAGGGGCAGCAAGGTTATGGAATCTAAAGCACCCAATCTTGAAGGCATTCTCCAAACACCCTATGAGGTGCTTTATCTCTATCTTGCACCTCTCACGGCCAGGACGAAGACAAAGCACTTCTTGGCGATGAGGAAAGTTACAATAGCTCTCGAGTGTGTGGTTTCAAGAGTGTGTGAATTGAGCCCAAGAGGTGCATCTAGACCCTGGTTAAATAGGCTAACCTTGAAGATAGAGAAGTGCAAGTAATGGTGATGCAACTGTTGTCTAACAAAATGGTGATGCAACTATGTTGTGGGTAGTTGGAAAATAACTCATGCTGACTTTACCGCCGGAAGACCAAACAGTCATGGAGGGCCGGCGGCCATAACACGTATCTCAGTTGGCTCGGCTTTTCATACGACTGAGAAAATACCACTACCGCATCTATTGTTAACCCATCGGTGGTAGAAGTTTCAACTGTCGGTTTCCTTCCTCAGGAGGCCTCACGATCGGTCCAACCGGCGGTGGAAGTATAACACCGTCGCTTCTATCACTACGACAGTAAAAGTGGCGCAGTGATAAATCAATTTGTAGTAGTGTATATTCCAATTCGGTTTGGAATTGAACTTTGCATCATGCTTGAACAAACTACCGTAACTTTGTACGAGCAAGTGAGAGATTAATTGGGTTCATTGGATTCCTATTGGATGGTTGTGAGCGATAACAGACCAAGAAGTCTTCCACCATTTAATATTAGAAAAAAATGAAGATTAACATGTGGAACCAAACTTTAGAAAAAAAATTGGCCAGGGTTGTAGCTGCAACCATATGATTAATAAACTAGCTCTTCTAATATATTTTGAGGATGATAAAATAAGTCAACACTAGTACATATTTATACATTACTATTGGGTCTAAACACACAATCACCGTCGAAAACTGGATCCAACAGAGGGCAATTGGCAGTGATGGGACTTTCTATCATTATCAGTTTCATAGCCGATAGTGAAATCATCCTATCACTGTCAGGTCTAGCCACAAAACAGCAGTGATAAAAAGAAACCGGATCCGGTAGAGGGCAACTGTCATCGTCAATTCCAAAGCCGACAGTGAAATCGTCCTATACTGCTAGGCGTAGCCACAAACCAGCAGTTATAAAAAAATATGTGTTGCCAGGAATCAAATTCAAGACCTTATCATTCTCTCAAGCACATATACCATCTGAGCTACACAACACTTGTGACTATATAACGGATGATATTCTTTTATCTACATCTTTATGAATCTTATATTGTATATTTGACACTCTAAACTGTCCTAAATTAAAAAAAAAATAACTACAAAGTTGTAGATCTTCTCAAAATTACTATAACTTTGATGTTGACTTTGTATCCATTCAACATTTTCAACCATATCAAATTAAATCCGCCCCAAGAACTTATATTGAAAATTTGGATGGCATAAAAACCATCTCAAGTTAAAAAGTTATCAACTGCAAAGTTTTAGATCTCTTTGAATTCGACAATTTTGATATAAAAGCTGTCTTGATTCGACTTCATATGAAAACAATTATAATCTTTTATGCAAAATAGCTTATCACTACCTGTTGTAGCTAAGAACTGACAGAAAATATATCTATCACTGACGATGGTAGCTAGCCATAAATTGATAGTAATATATTATCACTGCTGATTCGAAAGCAATCGGCATTAATAATCCAGCAGTGACGTGTGAATATGTAGTGCAAGCTGTCTACGAACCAACACCGTAGCTCAGTCATAATCCCTACGACGATGAAAACCGCTGAAACACTTCATGAGTGAATGGTTTTCTTCAACCGTGGTGGTTCGGTAAACGTACGCGCGTGGCCCGCCGCTGCACCTCTCTGCAACATCGGACAAGTCGAAACGCAGCAAGCAGATCCTCCGCTATCATTTCATCAACCCTAAATAGTACTCCGCCATATCCGCCGCGCACGATGATCAGAGTTGCAGCTCAGCTTGTACGGGGATCCCACGACAAAACCTGCATGCATACGAGCGATGATCTTGTAGGATATTACTGCATATACGTAGCCTTGTACTATCTCACTCTCTCTTGATGATGATGATGATAAATAAATAAATAAGAGCAACAAATAATGAACACAGTTACCGCACTGGATGGTATGGTACGCGTTCCGCGTTCTCTTACACCGCACATGGCCGTGCTGGCCGGCTGGGGGGTCGGCGATCACATGATCACGTCGATTGTTGCGCGACAGGCTCTTTCGTCGGAGCCTCACGGTGACAGTGCTTTAATTACGCATGTACTCGATCCTGTCCTGCATCCTGAAAATTTTGCATTTTAGCTCTTTTCAAAAAATTTTTTATAAATAGATTCCCTACTAAACCTTTTCTAAGAACGCACCCGAAGCTCAGCGTTATAGAACGCTACGCCGAGATACAAGGCTCGACGTCATGTTAGAATATGCTGACCCCAACCACGTCAGCGAGAACACCGGGCGTTGTAGCCATGTAGGATCCAATGTGGCGCTAGGCCCCATGGAGCTCGGTGTTGGTTCAATTAATGCCAAAGAACAGACCACGCTGTGGTCTGACTCAACGTCGAGGTCCAGGCACTAAAGCCACGTGTCGGCTCCTTCTTCCTCCTCTATCCATTCTCATCGGTGTTGGCTCCCTTTTCTCTCTCTCCCCAAACTCCCCTATTCTCTCGTGACATCTCTTCCTCGAGGGACTCCTGCCTCTCTTCCATTATTCAATCTAGTTGGATTTAGTTGCATTGGTTGTGTCTTTTATGGCTAGAACCCTAGGCTAGAGTTGTTTGGTTAGTTTTATATGATTAATCTCTGAACCATCTGTGTTCAATTGTTCGGTTATTCACTTATGATATATTGCATAGGTTTGGTCTGGTGATTTATGGTTAGAACCCTAAACTAGTCGTGCCTTGGTGGTTTAGAGCTAGATGTGTAATGTTGGTTATATGGTGTTGCTTACAATGTTGTGAAGTATTAGGTAGAATAGATAGTGCATAACTTGTTATATGAAAATAAGAAAATTTTGGTTAGTGTGGATAGAAGTATATTTCGTACCGTATGTAAGGATATTACGATGTATTGTGACTATATTAGTTGTATGACGGTTGTAGATGGACACATTAGTGAGATTGCATCATGGAGGGCGTGCACTTAGGACCAGGGATTATAGTGTTGAATTTGGGGACATGGTAGACGACGTGTTGTGATTTTTAGGGAATCACCCTCCTTACCAAGCTAGTGGAACGAATGAAAGGAAGGTTGGGTTGGACTGAAGCAGATGTGGTTGTGCAGTTGGAAGGGGTGACAGATGTAGGGTCTTCAAAAGGTCCAAGAATCAATAGGATGCTCAAAATGAGTAGTGAGTCCGAGTGGGATGCTTACAAGGTAGTTGTGTTGGCCTCATAAGTTTGGTCTCTCGTTGATGGTACATAAAGATTGTACTATCCAAAGCCAGAACATAGAACCTTTGGATTCGTACTGCCCAAGCTACAAAATCGTCCTACAGAAAAAGAAATAGCACTCACACAACCAACATATGTTGGTATGGATGGTTATGGTGTGGCAAATGGAGATACTTATTTGAGGACACTGAAAGCCCTATGTTTGGTTTTGATAGTTGAGACAACTAGTGGACTAACGTTTTATTAAGTGTGTGATTAAGCTAGGTTATAGGTCCACACCAAGATGGAGAGCAAGGCTTGGAGATGGATGAAGGATGATCAGTCCAATTGGAGCAAGATATCGCTTGGAAAAGAAGAAAGAGAAAAATAAAATCCAATGGTGTGAAGGCAAAGGTATAATTAGGAATTTTGCTTTGCTGGTCAAGATGCAATAGAGTGTATGTCGGGTTTAGAATAGATAGCTGTACTATTAGGAGGGGAGCTCTAATTATCAAACACGATTATCTTGTGCCAATAGGTATTGATCTACATGCATTTGCATTTAGCCCTAGTGACATGGTGAGTAGCAAGCAAAAATGGTTTTGAAAACACTTGGAAAAATGCCAACTTAGGGCTTAAATGTTTGCAAAACATTTAAGAGTTAGCACATTTTGCAAAGAGATGAGATCGAGTGTGCTGTCAATGTTGCTATTTAGCATGCACCGGACGTCTCCATTGTGCCACCGAAGCCGGGCACCGGACACGTCTGCCTCTGCCCTAACTATTGAGAGTTTTAGTCAGAGCACCGTGATCTCCGGTATACACTGGACGTGTACTGACCAGAGACATCCGGTGAAGGCCAGCCGAGCCCACAAAGTTCAAACCGGCTCATCGGAGGTGTCCATTCTTAGGGCGCGTTTAGATGATGGAATTTTTTTTTGTTTTGGCTACTATAGCATGTTCGTTTGTATTTGGCAATTAGTGTCTAATTATGGATTAATTAGGTTCGAAAGTTTCGTCTCGTGATTTCTCATTCAACTATGCAATTAGTTTTTTTCGTCTACATTTAGTACTCCATGCATGTGCCGCAAGATTCGATGTGACACTTTGGGGTGAAAATTTTTAAGAACTAAAGAGGCCCTTAGAAAAGGTTTGGCGAGAATATATATATATATATATATATATATATATATATATATATATATAAAGGTTCTAAGGTGTTGTTTAGTTGCACTTCATTTTGCAAAAAATTTTAAGATTCTCCGTCACATCGAATCTTTAGACGCATGTATGAAACATTAAATATAAATAAAAATTAAAACTAATTACACAGTTTAGACGAAATTCACGATACGAATCTTTTAAGACTAACTAAACTATAATTGGACACTAATTACTAAATAACAACGAAAATGCTATGGTACTATTTCGTCAAAAAATTTTACCAACTAAACACAGCCTAAAAGGAAAATGCAAAATTTTCACTCATGCATCTGTACGGCAGGAGATTCAGATACTCCAACTCGGAAGGCACTAGTAGGCAGTAGCTGCAGAGGCATAGGTCATCCCGGATCTACCCTACGCAAGCACAGCGGGCATCCTGTAGCAGTAGCGTAGCTAGGTCTTGTTTAGATGGTAACTTTTTTCAATTTGATGAATAGTATCATTTTCGTCTTATTTGGCAAATATTGTCTAATCATGGACCAACTAGGCTCAAAAGATTCATCTCGTGATTTCCAACTAAACTGTGTAATTAATTATTTTTTTACCTATATTTAATACTCCATGCAAACGGCTAAAAATTGATATGATAAAAAGAGAGTGAAAAAACTTGAAACTTTGATGGGATCTAAACAAGGCCCTAATAAATGTGCGGCAGGTACGCTTGCCGAGCAAGTGCAATGATACAGACTGCTGCCGGCGAAATAAACTCCAGCCTGGCTTCCATTAAATGCAGCAGCAGCAGCCAGCAGCACGTTGCACCTAATGCGGAGCTTGCGCAGCAGCAGAGCAGCCAATAAAAACACAGCACATGCGTATCCACCCGCTCTAAACTGACATTTTGCGAGACGCTCTCTCTCTTGTTCTCTCTCTGCCAGCAGGGATTCGGCCGCCTTGCAGTCAGCCATAATCCTTGCTCTGTTCTTCGTTGTCCAGCATCATAGCGTGCATGTCGTCAGCGACACAGCTCCTGGACACAGCTAGCTGATCATAGCCTCATACATCGTCCTTTCCGGTCCCTCGTATTATCAAAGAAACAGACATGACGTGGTGCAGCGCTGCAGAAGGTTTTCCAACTGCTTTGATTTGAGAGTTGTAATTGATCAACTTGTTCGGCTATATTACTTTCAGCTTATTTCAACAACTTATTTTCTCACAGAATATTATTTAATCATCCTAAAGAATCCAAATATCTACTGTTCTACCTACCAGCCGAACGAGCTGGATGTTGTGAGGGCACGGCTAGCAGTGTTAATGCAAGCGCGGCTCATCGTAGCATTCAGGTTGTTTGCATTGGCGGACCTAGGATTTAATGCAAGAGGAGTTGAAGTCATTTTCAACCTCGAGGCCCTCCTTTCTCTCTTTTATGTCCATAAAAATTAGGAGTTTAAGAAGGGGCTCCATTGTTAGAGATAGTAGGACTTAGAAGAGGATTTAAGCCCCATCTGTCCCACCGCTAGATCTGCCCTTCGTTGTTTGCCGTTCCTTCTTTCTATCACGTCTATAGATAGGTGTCTTTGGTTCTAATTATAGAAGCTCTCATACTCCTCTGACAATTAGTTTTTTAAGAGCACACATCTTCACAACTTGCTTTTTGTTCAACTATACTTCCTGGTGGCACTTGAACTTCTAATTCCAGGAGTGTAGGGCACGACTCCAAACATAAGATTTAAGATCGATTACATCGAACAGTCGACTCTCGATCATGTTGCTGCCAGATCAGAGTAATAACACCCCTGGTGCCCCCCCGGCAGTTGTCCCACTATGGGTTATTCACTTGTGACTTGCATGTTTACTGAGTAATTTGTTTAGCATGATGTTAGCTGTGACGGTACTGGCAGATCACTTGTGCACATGAATGCCATATTTATCTTCATATATTTCTGGACAAAAAAGATGTTGTAATTTAACTAAAGAGTTAAGTTCATGGCTGGTCCTCAAACTTACACGTGAGGGTGTGCCATCCCGATCCCCAAACTCAAAAAGTGTGTCATTCTAGTTCTTAAACTCTATCTAAGTCTCATATTCATCCAAACGGGTCTAGGTCCACATGTCATCTCTATCTCTCACCTCTCACCTCTCTCATGCCCATGGTCATTTTGTCGGTGCATTACATGTGAGGGTGTGTCATCCCGATCCCCAAACTCAAAAAGTGTGTCATTCCGGTTCTTAAACTCTATTTAAGTCTCATATTCATCTAAACGGGTCTAGTTCCACAAGTCAGCTCTATCTCTCATCTCTCACCTCTCTCATGCCCATGGTCATTTCGCCGGTGCACCGCTGTTCGGCCCGTGCGGCTGTGGCAGCGACAGCAGCTGCTCACCTGCGCACCTATGCAGCGGCGGCGGCTGCTCTCTCGCGCACCTGTTCGCCAGCGGCGACGGCTGTTCACCTGCGAGGCCGTGGCGATGGCTCACCCACGGGCCTATGCACGGCGGTGGCTCGCGCACGTGCCTATTCTCAACGGCAACTGCTGCTCGCCTCCGTGGACCGCAGCTTGCGCACGCCCTTGTGCGGCGGCAACGGCAACTTTTCGCCTACGCGGCCGGGGCGCCTATTCGTGGTGGTAGCTGCTGCTCGCCTATGCGGCGGCGGCGGCTCACGCACGTCCCTGTGTGCGGCAGCGGCGGCTCGCCCATGCCCCTATGCAGCAGCGACGACGGCTGCTCGCAAGCACTCCTGTGCAACGGCGAGGGCGGTGGCTCCCCCGCGCCCACGCCTGTGCGCCGGCAGCGAGAGCGGCGACGAGGAAGAAAATGATTATTTTCAAAATAGTCCCTTGTGAAGTTTGTAAATATTTGTGTAATTTATGTGTCTGGATGATTTTGTTTATAACCCCCTTTAATCTTTTCTTTTAAGCAATCAAGTCGTATCTTTGCACGCAGTCATGAATTTGTACCTATTTGGATGAATATAAGACCCAAACAGAGTTTGAGGATAGGATTAACATAGGCCCCATTCGGCTGGAGGTTTTCGGCTGCTGGCTGATTCTATAACAGTGACGGAGAGTAGCCAAAACCAGCTGAACTGCAGCAGCTCCATTTGAATTCAAAATATGGCGCCAATAAAATTGAATTCAAACACCAGCACCAAACAGCATCCATGGACAACCCTTACATCAATCACATGAATCTAAAGTACCAAATTCTCCGATTCACCGAAGACTGGCATACGACTATCACAAGCACGTACATGCTTAATCCAGAAAAGCACGGAGATCAGACATCAGAGAGGCCGAACAACACACCCACGATTGCTAAAAGTAAAATAAAATAGTACAAGTCTCAACACTTCGAAGTGGAAAATGAAACCTTGAGCCAACATTTCAGCCAATGACGGCAAATATATGACACCACACCATTGATCAATTGGTTGCTGCTCATGAGGTTGGGATGCTACCCATTCCTTCCACTGGATGGATAAGACCATGCCGACCAATTTGTACCAGCAACAGGTCCAACCTCCTGCAGCAGCACAATCTAGAGACAAAAGTGAGAAGCATTTTTCAAGCAGAGCAAAACTTAGGGCATCAATACATCCATGTGAAGCAAAAACTGATCACAATCATCTTCTTGTAGCCATCCTCTGCTCCCCGTGCACCATGTCGGCACTTCCTTCACCTGCATGTGTACATATCCTCATTAACCCCAAACTAGGCAGCCAAAGGAAATTTGCATGACTGCACTGATTTCTACCAATACCATAAATGTTTCACTTACGTTGCCTTCCCAAGGAGTCCAAGTCCATATGTAATCCAGTCGCGGACCTGTTCCATATTATTAGGATCACTCAACGCCATAGCTGCCACTTGACTCAAAGGCCCAAGGTCTGGCGCCTGCATGAACCTCCCTGGTTGGTGCTAACCCTCCATCTCATGCACGTAGTTGTGCAGTGCATAAAGAGCAATAATTATCTATGTTTGTTTGGTCCCCGGATAGTGAGGTACGCCTTTCAACATCTGCCACTTAGCTTTCGCTGCCTCAAATGTCCTTTCTATGACATTACGCAACTTGGAATGGTGTCGGTTGAACACCTCCTGTGCGTCACAAGGCCCCCTAGTCTGGAACTCCTTCACCCCTTATTTGGATACGGCATCAGATATCCGAGGCGAAGTGCGTAACCGTAATAGCGGCCTGCATACATACATAGCAAGACATCAGTTCAAATACAATTAGCTCCAGCATGAAACCTTTGCATCAATACATCAACCAATCGGACTAAGTTAAACTAACCTGATGGTGGACGTGGGAAAGAGGCATCGTCGTCTGCCTTCTTTTTCACCCGCATGTCATGTGCTGAACCCTCTGTCCCCACGCTAATATACGTGATCCTCATGTCAAAGTCACAAACCGCAACCACATTTTGGGTTGGCTTCCCTTTCCTATTAATATGGTTATCACGGACTCCTTGATCAACTATCGCATCTATGTGAGTGCCATACATGGCGCCTATGCAGCCATCAAAAAAATGTGTACTCCAACAATTCAGCTGGCAGTACTGAATAAGTGGTGTCCCTAGGCCTAAGCACATCATCTGCAAATCTAGTCATGGCTGCCAGAACATGGGAAAATACCTTGCTACATGTCCCCAACCCCCTCCTAAATCTCTCATGCATTTGCCTCTGACATTGATTTGTACCACATGCCCATAGAAACATGGCTAAAGCTTCAATGGATTCAAGTTCCCTACTGCCTTTTAGCCCATAGCAGTCACATAGTATGTTATGCAACCTAATCAAATTTTCAGGCCGCATTCGGCAGCTTTTAGAGCACCTACCAGCATCTGACAATATTTATCTACCCACTATCTTCCGGTCAGCTCAGGCACACGGATAACATGGTTACCTTGTGGTGGTACCTATAGCATGTACACAAATGCAAAGCCTCCCGCCATAGCTACAGTAACCATCTCATTGAAACTATTTTCACTTGAATTTTGACTGTCCTCGTCGCTGTTGTCCATGTTCCAATAGGCTGCAAAGGAAAAATATAAACCAACGTTGGTAACTAAATTCCAATAGTACATTAAGCATAACTTGTGAATACAATTTGCATACACACCTTCAGACTCGTCGGCAACTAATGACCCCTTAAATCAGTATAACATGAATAGAGTCTTGTCTTATCACAGTCCCATAGGTACCTGCAACAAAAGTACCCCGTTATGATTTGTTCAAATACAGAACAATTATAGCATCTGTTAACAATGAAATATTTGTTAGCTTCAAAAACCTAGTAATGTCAACTAGCTCAAACAAATGCATCGAATTACACAACTTATAACAAGTTTGGGATAAAGAATACGACACATGGTTTTGGCCACGGGCCCCATTACAAGACAGAAACCTCAACAAAACTAGGACAACAATGAATGTAAAGGATAAAAGACGACACTCAAATGTCATCGTTGGTTCACACCAAACTCAACATCCTAGCTGCTGAACTACTTGTTCCTGTTCATGTGATATGTCAGCCAAGCCATACGTTCTTCAGCTGTTAGCAAATTCTTGAACACCCGCCGGGTCACTGAGTCCTTGAACAACACCATTGCCAAGAAGAACAAGTCTGAAGTGGATGGCACACCATCTTCTCATAAAAGTTGCATAGCTTCGTCAACCTCGGCCTATTCACGGGTCCGCTCTCTATCCCGTGATGTGCTCCTTGCAGCAATGCTCTCAGACAACCGGGCCATGTACTCCCCCACACTGCAAGTCTTCTTCTTCTCTGGGCTATTGACAACATTGTCCATGGTGTCCCTCTTCGAACCAGAATGGTAGCTGGATGGCCCACCAAAGTCTATTGGACACAAAGCAGCAGGAGGCGTTGACTCACGAATACCACCAGCGGACATGAAGCAGCCCGTGTTCCGGTTGCAGTCCCCAAATAGTGCCTCAAGCTGGTCCAGGAAGCGAGGTTGCCTACCATGTCGTATCTTAGGCAGACTATCTTCCTGCAAAAAAGCATAGTACAAAATGTTAAACAATGTATCCAATGTAATCAGAACTGTTAACAAGATAACATACCGATGTCACGGGCTGGGAACCTGCTTGAGTTTCCTAGTAATCAGGATCAGCGTCAATGTCACCCGTACGTGGGTCCCTCCCAAGCCTAGTGGCCGTTAGCTCATCTTTCCATGTCAGGTAGGGTTTTTGTGGGAACCTAGTTTGTTGTTGCACTATTTCTTATCATAATGCGGGAAGTTAGTGTAAATGTTGTTCCAGGCAGTGGTGGTTAGACCCTGCTGATTGAAGTTCAACTTTTCCTTCTCTTGAAGACAAAGGTCCAGCAATAGCTTGGTGTCATCCTCGCTCCAACTTGCACGCTTCGGTGGCATCTATTGGAACGTGGAAGGGCTAATGTCGTATGTGGCTGGACATTGTAATAGTACCACAAAAAAACCAAAGGCAAGCACGGGTGAACTAAAACACGATGCAATGGCCACAATTGTGTACTTGCCTTGATTTCTCGCTTCACGTGCTTGGAACGCAAGTTGTACCGAGTGGCTTCCGACAGGGAGTAGGAAGCTATTGATGATGGTGCTAGTATATAGACTTAGAAAGATCACACCTACATGATAAACATGTGAATCTATCAGAGCTATATGTATACCAAAGTAATTCCCCCTCAATATCTCCTGCTTGTCCAAATTCGGAATAGAAACTGTATGTATATTGTACTAACAACAGATTATAAGAGTAATAAAAAAATAAACTGATGTCATGACTGTATTTGTATAGGAAGAACACCGTGAAAAATATGAATACCCATACATCCAGCATTGGTTAATATATCCAAATTTTGAGATATGGGGAGAATTTGGCGTGAACAAAATATAGTTACATCACAAGTAGCATCAAATCATCCTAAAATTTAGTAATGTGAATTTAGTAATGTGACAAACAATAAGAAATTTAAAACAACCCGAGGAAGACCATGTAATTCATTCATTGATGCATTATTCATAAGCCGTAAGATGAACTGGCAGAGTTACAGGCATACAACCCATCCAACATTGGACTACATGAGAAACCAGGGGAGCCAAGTCTACATGAAAATAGTAAAAAATAATGGAGTTTATGCCAACCCTCAAAGCAATGGATATGCAAGGACTATGCTTCCCTAATAATCCATCCCTACGTAGCCATCCACATCTGGGAGCAGAAACCTTAACCCTAATGAAGCGGATCTGGAAGTGTGTAGCAAAAATGAGATGAAAAAGACGGGAACGTACCAAAAATGGCGCTGCAGGGAGGGCAGAAGTAGGAGAAGGTGACGGATCTGGTGCCTTCGAAGGCGACGTCTGTGGGTCAGATCTGGAAAACGCACAAAGGACACTGAAGAATCGGCCGCGCGTGGAAGCAACGGTGGCATCGAGGAGGGAAGGCGACGGAGCCAGCTAAAATGGTAGTAGGGAAGCAAGGATTTGTAAACCCTAACAGCAGGGATGGTCACCGACCAATGATTAAGGGGAAGGTGTGGAGTGGACTACATTCCCAAAAGGGCAGATCTACTGCCATAGGCGACGAAGGGGCTAGATCTGCTTGGCAAGACGGCGATTACGAAGCGGTTACTCGGGGAAGGCGACGTCGAACCAAATTCAGCGAGACGCCCCGTGTGGATGTTGCCTTCCTTCTCAGGCCCAAGGGATGGGAGGGGATTAGGACGAAGGGCGGCCGGCGGTGATACGGGATTGGGGGCGCGGGCGAAGAAGTCACCTCGGCGGCAGCGGCATCAACAGCTGGGAGCGGTGGAACCCTAAGCGCGCGAGCGAATGCGAGACGGGAGAGAGAGTGAGAATGGCGGCAGCTGGGACTTCTAGAGCAGCCGATCGGCTGGTGTTCGCCTAGGCCAGGAGGCCCAATCAGCTCCAGCCGGTTTCTGCCACAAATTCGAGCAGCCGAACGGTGCCATAGTTTCTGAGCTTGGGGACTGGAATGACACGAGAAATTGTCATAAACTTTACTCTTGCCTAAATACATAGGATCCAAAAACCTGGCACGCTTTTTTCTTATTTGGTTTTGCTATTGTGCTGATACCCAATGCGTTCTATGATAAGACTTCGGCCTATGCGAAAAATCCTAAATAGGAGGCACTTTGTGGTTCGATCAAAGGACCTTCTCTTCATTGTTAAAATGAAGCACAATGTTAGTATCCCAAATAAAACTTTGTAAATCAAGTCTAGGAAACCAAGATTTCAAATATGGTGGAAAATTTCAAAAGTTTAAACAAGGTTTCAGTGGTGGTTCAGTTTCACCAGAACCGGCCTTATAAATAGATTTCCAGGAATGATTTGTTTAAGGCAACAACCCCCTTAAAATATGTTTTAGTTGCGGTTGCCTTGCCACAACCATCGTAGAAAAAGTAGTTTCAAGACGGTTTTGTTAAGTCTACTGCATCTGAAAACGTGGTTTAAGGGTCGGTTGTCATAGAGAAACCGCCACCGAAAATCTATTTACTAGAGAGGTTGTCATAGAGCAAGCACCATTGAAAATACAATTTCAAGGACGGATGTCGTAAACCAACCGCCCCTAAAAATATATTTTGAAGAATGTTTTCGTGGATTTACGAACGAAACCATCTCTGGAAATGTTTTTCCATGGACAGTTAAATGCTCGACACAATTCAAAGTCCATATCTTTACAATCGATGGTATAGCGGTGGTTTTATGAACTGGCCCTGAAGATCGTTTTTTACGGTGAGCAAAAAAAAAATTTGTAGTAGTGTTGATCTTTCGACTAAACTATGTTTCTATGAGATAATGCCATATGAAATGCATAGGAATGCAGGTTGGTATATGAACCAGTTGTGAAGCTTCCAGTTTCGTAACCATAGACCTACAATACAACAACCCGGTTCAGTTTCCAGCTGGTAAAGGGTGTTACAAACTTGTTGTGTAGATACCATTTATGGTGTAGTGCATCATGGTGGTTTTTTTAAGACGTCGCCGGAGGGGAGACATCCCCACCTGAATGGATTCCATTGATTCCGGCAAGCCGGTAGATGGAAGGTGCCGTGGCACCTTGGTGTTTTATTTTCAGTTACGTCTTACGGAAACTCGAATTGTTCTGTGGGTGATGAATTTTTCTGTGTTTTTTTCGGTATGCACAGAAAAATTACGATTTTTCTGTCGGTTCCAAAATATCCCGACAAGAAAAATATGAAAACCCACAGAAAAATCATATAATTTTTCTATGCGTGACAATACACACATGGAAAAAATCAGCACTCACAGAAAAATACAATTTATTCTGTCGGTTCTTTAAAACGCATAGAAAAAAAATATGTGCACGCACGAAAAATCCCTCTGCGACTAGACCGCGCCCCCTCCCTCACTCTCTCCTTTCAGCACGCCCCTCCCTCTACGACTCAGCGTCGCGCCCCTCCCTCTGCGACTCAGCGCCGCGCCCCTCCCTCTGTGACTCAGCGTGGGGTCTCCTCCCCTCCCCGAGCAGCGCCGCCACTCCCCCTCCTCCCTCTCCCTCTACATCGACGCGGCGGGCGCGGCCCCTCTCCTTCACCCCGGATCCGGCCAAATCCATGGCGGGCGCGCCCCCAGGTGGCTGGATCTGGCGCCACCATCTCCACGCCGATGGCCGCACGCATCGTCATCAACTCCGGCGGTTCTACTCTCCTCCCTCACCGGTGGCGTGAGGACGAGGCGGGGCCGCATCCGGATCCGTCGCCGCCACCAACGACCGAGCAGATCCGCGCCCTCCCCCTTTTTCTTCCCCGCCGGTGCCCCTCCCCTCCCCCTTCTTCCCCGGCGGGTGCCCCTCCCCTCCCCCTTCTTCACCCAGCCGGATCCGGCCCTCCCTCTCCCGGATCCGGCCGGTGGTTGCGGTGGTGGTGGTGGTGGTGGCCGGCGACGGGGCGTGGTGGTGGTCGTGGCCCTCCCCTCCCCCTTCTTCCCCGGCCGGAGTTCAGCTGCCTTGGTTTCTTAGTTCAGCTATAATGCAGCGTGTGTGGTTCCTCTGACTGGTTGGCAGGTAGCTGCTATTGAGTAACAAATTTGTGCTATTCTGGAATTCCGAATGTATGTAGTGTTCTATCCATTTGCTTCTACTTCAGATATGACTCTAGACAAAGGTAATTAGTAGCCATGGTTGATCCTATCTGTTTTACCTTGCATCCATTGTAGACACAATCTCACTTTTTGTCAACTTAGTTACAGCTGTTCTGTATTCTCACTAATAACTGACACTTCTGTACCCATAGATTGGATTCAAGTGCACTCAATAGCAAACTAATTTTAAGTGATGCTACAATCTTGGTCAATTTCTCATTTTTCTTCACCTGCAGCTTCTCTATATGTCCTTGTTTTTTCTCAACAATGCTATATCTATATTGACACAAATATCTGCACTGCATGGAGACTGTAAGATGTAGTGCGGTGTAAATTGCTTGATGAGATGTCTCTCAAGGTTGTATTGAAAAATCTGGAAGGCTAGCTACTTACACACAGAAACAGCTTTAGGTTTATATAAAAAATCTTTGTGGTTTAATTTGCATTTGCACATCCAAAATGACTTCGTGCCGCGCTGCTCTCCCCTTCCCTAACTATGCCTTGTGACTTTTTTTGTTTTGTACTACTCTTGAGTGGCTGTGATGAATCAAGTTTCCATTAGAGAATTTCTGCACTTTAGCACCTTATGAGCTGGTACTTGGGATATTTTGTTCTGTTTGCTGCTTAACTAGGATGGCTTGTACTAGTACAAGCAACCAGTTCTGTGGCCAGTTCAATTTCCATTAGAGAGAGAGAATTAAATTAAGTTTCAGTTGAAATTAAGTTGCAGTTGTCATGCTGATAATGGGTAATCTGAGCCATTTCTCGAGTTCTTTTGCTCCAAGTGAAATATATGTAGTTCTTGTGCTTTTGACATACTGCTCTCTAATGGATCTGGAATGACCAATAGTTTCTTTTCTATTAGCTCAGTTCAATAGAGCTATGTGATTTTTGCATTGCTATTTGTAGAAGAACAAGACTTTTTTAATTCAATATATTAGCTAAGCCGACACCTGTATCTGAGCTTGTTTTTGTGCTCCGATTGATGCTAAGAGTTAGGACTTGAATGTTTGTTCAGATTGGATCAGGTTTGTCTCCTCTTTCTTGTGTGACAATTTGACTGTCGCCACCTATACATGTGTGCATGACCAACTTTAGTGTTTGCTTGGTGTTCTATACTACTGTGCAGTTTATTTTTAGAATTTGTTGCAATACAGTAGGGTATCGGGGACTTGGGTCTGTCAGTTAACCTTGTCCATGGGATAAGTATGTATGAAACACCAAAGTTTCTGAAATCTGAATCGATGATGTGGTCTAGCAATGCAACACCAAAGGTTCATATATCAAGCACCTGTGATTTGGGGTTTTGCATATATGAGCCCATATCATTTACCTTCTAGTTGTAGCCTGCTTATTGCATATCTTATTATCCTACACTATATCATATAAGATCTTTAGTTTCTAAGCCCCGGCTACTGTGTTTTTGTGAAAAAATAGATATGCTAATTTGGGCTGCAGCTAAGTGCTCTTATTATGATGCATGCATCTATCTCCGAATTCACATTGCTATATGGTACCTCAGTGCTTGGTGCATGTAAAAACCGTTTTTGTTGATGCACCATGTATTGTTGTTGCACTGTCAGCTGACAGCGGTGCAAATGATGAAAATCTTTACTTTTCAGCCTGTGATGAAAATGACATCATGTAACTTGAGAGTATAGGCTGATGATCTTCTCAGCTATTATCATAGTTACCATTAAAATTTGCTCAGCTATTACTATATATACCTTCACTCATTGGGACATGTTTGGTTTTAAGCAGGAGCAATTGCCAAGTGAGGACAGTAGGAAGGCTGGTAGTGAGGCAACATATAGTCAATTGAATTTACACTTGCATATATAGTGTAGTAGTTATCATTAGTGAAATTCATCAAATGTTGAGATGAAATGGTAATGCTTTTGAATGTATTGATGCCGGACCATTTTGACATCATCTATATGTAGCCCGGATGCCATTAATGAATATGCTGAACATTTGGATCTTTATATGTATGCAATCTATTATGTTGTGATGAAATTACAGTATGGATAGTCCATATTTAATATGTTGTTGCTACTGTTCTGTTTGTATATAATTATTGTATCCAATTTCGCTGCATGGTTAAGGGTTTTTTCTGTCGGTGGTCTGTTATTTTTTAGGCGTTAACCGAGACCGACACAACATTTAAATTTAATCTGGGCTAACGCAATTTTTCTGTGCGTGTAACACCCATAGAAAAATTATTTTCTGTTGGGCTTTTTTTTTTTCTGTGAGGATCAACGCACACAATATTTAAATTTAATCTGGTCTAACGCAATTTTTCTGTGCGTGTAACACCCACAGAAAAATTGTTTCTGACGGTGAACATACAGAACAATTGAATTTTTCTACAATTATATTTATGTGGGTATTTTTCGGACGGTATTCGTATTTTTCTGTGTGTTTTAGCACACACAGAAAAATATGAGATTCCAGTAGTGTCCTGGTCTTGGCTTCCTCATCTCCTGGCCTTCCAAAGTCTACGAGGATTGTCTTGGAGCACAAGCTGGTCACAGGTCAATCTCTTTAGTTTCACTTTTAGAGGGCGACCATGAGTACATGAGATCATCATCAATCGAATTCTGCGATCTCGTCAAGCAGAGCCATCGATGGTCAAGTACGTCTACTGCCGTCAGTACGAGCTAGTAACATAAAGACTCGATCGAAATGACTCGTGGTATCGATCACGACGAAAACATGTGGACATCATCGTGTACGTATAGGACTGTCGTATCGAGTTATCGACGACGTTCTAGCTAGCTTGATGTCCAATAATGCAAATCTCATGCTCTATGACTCTATCGTCTATATATATTGTGGCGTTCCTTTTGCCACCCTAGCTACACTAGCTAGTCGTGTTGCTTGATGGTGGATCGGTGGCTGTATTACTGTTTACCGTTGAGGCGCTGGATCCCTATTCCCTGACAGCAAAATTCTCTGTTCCGTGCTTGCACAGTTGTACTACGAGATTTGAAGGGATGTTGGCCGGCCAGTATAGTAACAAAAACAATATGTCGTACAGTATATTAATTAATTCTTGATTTTTCATCGAGTCTGCCTGAAAAACATTCTAAGGTCTTGTTTGATGCGCATGTATTCATGTCAATCCACATATGTTAAAGTAGATTGTAGTTGAATTAAACTAAGTTCTATTCCAATCTACTCTTACACATGTGGATTGAGGTGTATCCACCTCTGATCCAAACAAGACCTAAGGTGAGTGACAGATAATAAATAAATAAACAAAAAAAAACGATATGGCCAGTACATAGGTGTTATTGGTTGTTTCATAAGGCTTATTGGCCAGCATGGAGTCTACAGGCAGCACAAGGTAGACCAAACAATAATATATAGGAAACAAACGCAGCTTATATGTTAGATGGTGAAAGCGAGTATGCGAGTATGCGAGAGGGACAATAATAAAATCCGACTAATCTGAAGTATACTACAGTTAACCGGTAGACAGTGTATGTTGTTATAGGCGAGCTCTTTTCTATGAGCGTCTGTGAAGGTTCTCTTGTCTTAGCTTTAGAGCTACAAGTTTGTCTTTGGGATATGAACTCCCAAAACTTTGTACTCTGGTTCTAATGATAATATATTTGAGTACTTGTCAAAAAAAATCCAAGTTTCTTTTTTTTCCCACCCCAAAATCTAGTTCACGTAAACTCTATTTTCCTTATTATTAAACAGGAATTATCTTTAGCCTATGCATGAACCTAGCTCGCCCTGTAACGAAAGTAGAACCTAGCATGGGCCATATATGATTTTGATGGTTGATTAGCAACATCATCAAATGGACTAATGGCCCCGTTCGCTTGTCTTAAATTTGACTTGTTCGGCTTATTTTTTTAGCGGGGACAGTGTTTTTCTCTCACAACAATTCAGCCGGAACAGTGTTTTCAGCCAGTTTCAGCCAAAGTTCAGACCAGCGAACGGGGCCAATGTGTTTGCTAGTATACAAGTTGTTTAGTTCATTTGAATGCAAGGACATATTCGACTTAGCCCTTGTTTAGTTCGTGAAATTTGGATTTTGGGGCTACTCAGTAGCACCTTCGTTTTTATTTGGCAAATAGTGTTTAAACATGGACTAATTAGGCTCAAAACATTCGTCTCGTAATTTCCCACCAAACTGTGCAATTAGTTTTTCTTTTCGTCTACATTTAATGCTCCATGCACGGGCCGTAAACATTCGATGTGACAGATACTGTAGCAACTTTTTGAAAATTGGGGTGGAACCAAACAAGGGCTTAGGCAACTTAAAGATCAAATAATTAATCAACAGGTGAACTGGCCATCTGGTCTGTGTAGGTTAGAAGTAATGATCACAGGTGAACTGGCGTTGCAGACTTGCTGGTGCAACTTGCAACAGAGCCAGATCCCTAGGTTTGCTTCAGCGGCGCTGGCCCAGCCGGGCAGGCCGGCGACACATTATATTCTGTGGCAGGTCTGCGCCACTGTGCCATGGATCTGCTCACATCAACCGTAGCCCTGGCGCCCTCGATCTTAAAAATCTGAAGGGCTGGCACATTTGCATGCATTGCCGTTTGCACAACCACTGGTAACTGGATCACATGATGTAGGGATGGATTCTGATAGAATACGTACTGATAGCATTATATACCATATTTTAATTCGAATACAGATATTGGCCATGTCCGCTTTTCTTTTAATCCGTCTTTTTCAGCTTGTTTTTTTAGCCGGAACAATATTTTTCTCTCACAACAAATCAGCTGGAACAGTGTTTCGGCTTGTTTTTTCAGCGAAGCGAACGGGGCCATTATCGATCAAAACGAATATGAAACGGTGTCTCAAATTTGGATTCGCATTCGGATATCTACTAAATCTTGACGATAATGTATATATGTTTACTTGTCGAAAATTTTAGTAGAACAAAATGATTGTGTAGATTGTTAGCCCCTGGATCTCCGGCGCGGTTGAGCCGACCGCTCACCGATGTTGCCGATCATACACTATGGTTAGAGATAGAAGAAGGGAAGGGGACCAGAGTGCGCACACACAGCACAAGCACTAGCATTGGACAGAGCTCTGCAGAGAAGATGGCAAAACTGAAATCGCGCTCTTTACTGAGTTGCAGTGGGAAACTATATATACAACTCTACCCATCTAATCATAGTACACAGACATGTCAGGCTGCCATGCTGCTACAGTGACTAGATGTGACAGCATGACTGACTTTGGCCCCTGCCCCTGTTGTGGCTACAGTGAGGCAGGGGAGCCTTTCGGCGCCTGCCCCTGCAGCGGCTACAGTGCAGCAGCAGGGAGCCTTTCGGCGCTTGCCCCTGCCGCGCGTTCACACAAGGGAGCAGCACATTACTTAACAATTCTTTCCCTAATCCTACTGCTAGCCCTAGAACCCTCTCCATGCCGATCATCTTCTTCAGCTCCGTGAACTGAAGACGGCCGAGCAGCTTGGTGAGGACGTCCACGAGTTGCCGACCAGTTTTGACGAACTCGATGACGATCTGCCCTCCATCGACATAGTCCCTGAGGAAGTGGAACTTGACGTCGATGTGCTTGCTCTGGTCGTGGAGAACCTGATTCTTCGCGAGGGCGATGGCGGGCTGGTTATCCACCAGCAGTGTTGGTGGGTAAGCTTCCACACCGGTCAGCTCGCCAAGGATCCGGCGCAGCCACACAGCTTGGCATGCGAGTATGCGAGAGGGACAATAATAAAATCCGACTAATCTGAAGTATACTACAGTTAACCGGTAGACAGTGTATGTTGTTATAGGCGAGCTCTTTTCTATGAGCGTCTGTGAAGGTTCTCTTGTCGTAGCTTTAGAGCTACAAGTTTGTCTTTGGGATATGAACTCCCAAAACTTTGTACTCTGGTTCTAATGATAATATATTTGAGTACTTGTCAAAAAAAATCCAAGTTTTTTTTTTTCCACCCCAAAATCTAGTTCACGTAAACTCTATTTTCCTTATTATTAAACAGGAATTATCTTTAGCCTATGCATGAACCTAGCTCGCCCTGTAACGAAAGTAGAACCTAGCATGGGCCATATATGATTTTGATGGTTGATTGGCAACATCATCAAATGGACTAATGTGTTTGCTAGTATACAAGGTGTTTAGTTCATTTGAATGCAAGGACATATTCGATTTAGGCAACTTAAAGATCAAATAATTAATCAACAGGTGAACTGGCCATCTGGTCTGTGTAGGTTAGAAGTAATGATCACAGGTGAACTGGCGTTGCAGACTTGCTGGTGCAACTTGCAACAGAGCCAGATCCCTAGGTTTGCTTCAGCGGCGCTGGCCCAGCCGGGCAGGCCGGCGACACATTATATTCTGTGGCAGGTCTGCGCCACTGTGCCATGGATCTGCTCACATCAACCGTAGCCCTGGCGCCCTCGATCTTAAAAATCTGAAGGACTGGCACATTTGCATGCATTGCCGTTTGCACAGCCACTGGTAAGGCCCTGTTTAGATCCAAAAAATTTTGGATTTTGGCTCACTGTAGTATTTTGTTTGTATTTGATAATTAGTGTCTAATTATGGACTTATTAGGTTCAAAAGTTTTGTCTCGCGATTTCTCACCCAACTGTGCAATTAGTTTTTTTTTCGTCTACATTTAGTACTCCATGCATGTGCCGTAAGATTCGATGTGACGAGTACTGCGTAAAATTTTTTAGAATCTAAACAGGCCCTAACTGGATCACATGATGTAGGGATGGATTCTGATAGAATACGTACGGGTAGCATTGTATACCATATTTTAATTCGAATACAGATATTATCGATCGATACGAATATGAAACGGTGTCTCAAATTTGGATTCGCATTCGGATATCTACTAAATCTTAGACGTTAATGTATATCTGTTTACTTGTCGAAAATTTTAGTAGAACAAAATCATTGTGTAGATTGTTGGCCCCTGGATCTCCGGCACAGGTGAGTCGACCCATCACCGACGTTACCAACCACACATTATAGCTAGAGGTAGAAGAAGGGAGGAAGAACAGAGCGCGCGCACACACACAGAACAAGCACCAGCGTTGGCCGGAGCTCTGCAGAGAAGATAGCAAAACTGAACTTGCTATCTTTACTAAGCTACAGTGGGAAAACTATATATACAACTCTACCCATCTAATCCTAGTACACAGACATGTCAGGCTGCCATGCGGCTACAGTGACTAGATGTGACAACAGGGTGACTTTTGGCACCGCCACCTGCACAATTCTACAAGCAAAGAAATAGGAGCCTTTCGGCGCGCTGCTCTCGTCGTATGTTCACTGCGGGAGCAAGCAGATTACTTAACAATTTTCCCCTAATCCTGCTGCTAACCCTAGAACCCCCTCCATGCCGATCATCTTATTCAGCTCCGTGAACCCAAGACGGCCCAGCGACTTGGTGAGGACATCCGCGAGTTGCAGGCCAGTTTCGACGAACTCGATGACGATCTGCCCTCCATCGACACAATCTCTGAGGAAGTGGAACTTGACGTTAATGTGCTTGCTCCGGTCGTGGAAAACCGGATTCTTCGCGAGGGCGATGATGGGCTGGCCGTCCACCATCCATGCTGGTGGGTTAGCTTCCACACCGGTCAGCTCGCCCAGCAGCCGGCGCAGCCACACAGCTTAGCACGCTGTTCTGGCCACCGCCACGTACACTGCCTCACGCGTGGACAGCGCCACCACCTTCTGTTTCAGCGACAACCATGAGATTGGAACCGACCTGAGGAAAACGAGCACGCCAGAGGTGCTCCGCCGTCCGTCCATGTCCCCCACCATGTCTGCATCGCTGAACACAGTGAGTTGCAGCCCACTTTCGCTAGTATTGGGGAAGACGATCCCCTGACCCACCATCCCCTTGACATAGCGCAGCAGCCGCTTCACCGTAGCACACTGTTCCTCTCGGGGATCCTCCATGAAGCAGCTGACGTAGCCCACGGCTAACGCAATGTTCGACCTCGTGTGGACTAGAGAGCGTAGACCATCGATGATGCTCCAGTAGATTGTTGCATCTACATTTGCTGCGGTACTGGCCTTCGTCAGCTTCAGCCGCTCCTCCATCGGAGTCACGCACGGCTTGCACTTAGCCATGCCGCTCCACTCCAACAGCTTTGAGGCGTACGCGCTTTGACCGAGCATGAGCCCCTCCTTCCCCTGTCTCACCTCGATGCTAAGGTCGTAGGAGAGCGCGCCGAGATCACTCATTCAAAAATGAGCCACCATCTCACGCTTAAAGCTGTCGATGTCCTCCGCACGCGCGCCGATGACGATCAAGTCATCCACATACACGCCGATGATGAGCTCCTCCTTCCCCCATCGCTGCGTGTAGAGCGCATGCTTGGTTGCGCACCGTGTGAACCCAAGTTCGCCCAGTGTGGCGTCAAGTTTGGCGTTCCACGCTCGCGGGGCCTGCCGCAGCCCGTAGAGCGCCTTGCGCAGTCGGAGCACCCTATGCTCCGCTCCCTTGACAGCGAAACCCAGAGGTTGCCTGACGAAGTCCGTCTCCACCAGCTCGCCGTTGAGGAAGGCCAATTTTACATCTAGGTGATGGACGCGCCAGTCCTTCATTGCTGCCAAAGCCAGCAGCAGTCGGATAGACTCCATGCGCGCTACCGGTGCAAAGACTTCCTCGAAGTCGATGCCCTCGTGCTGGACAAAACCTCAGGCGACGAGACGTGCCTTGTGCTTGACAATGGCGTCGTGCTCGTCCCGCTTGACCTTGTACACCCACTTCAGGCCGATCAGACGATATCCTAGAGGTGGATCAACAAGCTCCCAAGTCTCGTTTTCCTCGATCGCCTTCATATCCTCCAGCATCGCCCGTCGCCAATTTGCATCGTGCTCGGCCAACGCGAACGTGGATGGTTCCTCTACACTGATGAGAAGCAGCTCTAGGTCATTGAATAGCCGACCCGCCAGGCCTGAGGGCCCTATGCCGCCAACGATGTCGCCTAGCCTACGAAACTACACCTCCTCACCGTCGTGGAAGGCATCCACGAACTCAGTGATGTCACATGGAGGTGAGGCGAACTCGATCGACGTCGATAGAGTCCCCTGTTCCGCCGGAGTGGTCAGCACAGCACCTGGAGTGCTCGGCACCCCTACTGCAGTGCTCGACACTACTCCTGGACTGCTCATCACCACTCCTGGAGTGGTCAACACCACTGCAGGAGTGCTCGACACCAGTCTTGGAGTGGTCAACACCACTGCCAGACCTCTCGGCTCCGCTACGGGAGTGTTCGGCACCCGTCCTGGAGTGGTCGACACCACTGCAGGACCGCTCGACACCACTCCTAAACTGCTCGGCACCCCTCCCAGAGTGCTTGGCACCACCCTAGGAGTGTTCGGCTCTGTTGCTAGAGTGGTTGGCACCTCCTCTCTAGCGTCTCCACCACTGTGGATGACCAAATGCTCGACGATGAAGGTGCTGATGAAGCCGCCAGCTTCCCCCATGCCCAGACTGTTCTAGTCCAAGGCTGCCTTCTCGTCGAACACGATGTCACGCGAGACAACCACCTTGCCTCCACGTGGGTTGTAGAGCCAGTATGCCTTGGTACCTTCTGCGTAGCCTAGGAGCACCATTGGTGTGCTCCTGTCCTCTAACTTGGTGAGGACCGGCTTTGTCTTCCTAACATGGCCGATGTAGCCAAATGTCCGGATGAAGGACACGCATGGCTTGCGCCCATACCAAGCTTCAAACGATGTCTTGCCCTTCAAGGCCTTTGTGGGTGCGCGGTTGAGGATGAACACCGCCGTGGTCATCGCCTCACCCTAGAACCTTACCGGCATGCTCTTGGCCATCATCATGGATTGAGCCATGGCGACCACCGTCTTGTTCCGTCGCTCCACCACACCATTCTGCTATGGTGAGTATGGCGTGGTATGGTGTCGCACCACCTCGATCCGTGTAGTACGCAACGAACTCCACTGAAGTGAATTCACCGTCGCGATCAGTCCGTAGCACGCGTAGCTTCTTGCCCCTCTCCACCTCTGCACGTGTCTTGAACTTCTTGATCGCCTCCTCCGCCTCGTCCTTGCTCGTTAGGAGTTGTAGCCACATATAGTGACTACAATCATCCATGAGGAAGGGGAAGTACCGCCGACCATCATTTGTGGTTGGCATGATTGGCCCGCAAAGATCGCCGTGGATGACCTCGAGAGCGTCCGCCATGCGATACTTGGCGGCCTTTAGAAATGATAGCCTCCTCGGCTCCTCGGCCAGGCAACTATCACACAGCTCGTCTGCGTGCGACGTCGCCATCAAGAGAGTGGCCTCATCATCCTCATCAGCCTGCGCTAAATGAGCCTCAGCCTTCTTCTCCTGCTTGTGATTTGGGCACTCCTTTGCCCAATGGTCTGTCTTTCTACAGCGCCGGTAGGCGTTGGGTTGACCTTCTTCTTCTCCAAAGAGGCCTTGCCGTGGCGCTTGCCATCGCCACCACGGCTGGAGGAGGCTTCCCCGGAGTTCCTCTGGGTAGCCCACTCCTCTATCAGTAGTAGCTTGCCGCTGTCCGTTGTTGCTATGGCCTGCTCTATGCGCTCGTCCACCGCCCGCAGACGACCTGTCACATCCTCAATGGTGTGGGTGGACAAGTCCAGCATCGTCTCTATGGAGAGAGCGATCTAGATGTATTTCACCGGCACAGAGTGGAGGTACATGGAGACCGTCTCTTCTTCATCAATGGTGATGTTGTGGCTCCTCAGCTTGTTGATGAGCGACTGCAGGCGAAGGGATAAGTCCTCCACCAATTCACCATCCTTGAACTTGAGGTTGGCGTACTCCTGTGATGAGCGTAGGTTGATCCCCACACTCAGCGATGGACATCTTGTGAAGCGTAGAAGCCAGACTAAGGTGTAACTAAACCTTCATCGCACCTCTAGATCTTCGCCATGAGCAGGGACGATGCCTGGAAGAAGCCTTGGAAAGAACCACCTCGTGGAACTCCCTCTAACATCCGAGAGGATGAGGAGCCCCACGAGGAGTCTTGCCCGCATCGTCTTCTTCATCATCAAGGAGGAACGCATGGTGGACGAAAGGAGTTGTCACTCTCTCACTCAGTCTAATGCTAAGGTATTTAGAGGAAGGGGAGGGGAGGGTAGGGGCAAGAGACTCAATGCACCCAGACCTATCTTAAAGAGGCCAACCTTGAAAATGCACCTAGACTCAATGCAGTTAAGATGCGTGATCTAGGGAGCACGCATCAAGGAAGATGAGGTATACGATGGTTCCTGGCGTAACCAGTGTGGGGGAGGTGTTGGAAGTTGGGACATTCAACACTCACCTTGAAGATGCACCTAGACTCAGTGTAGTTAAGATGTGTGATCTAGGGAGCACGACATGGTATACGACGGCTCCTAGCGTAACAAGTGGTGGGGACGGTGTTCGAAGTTGGGACAACATTCAACACTCACGCACGCTTCCCTGAGTTTTGGGCTTCCTGTGCATCTTAACAAATTTCGGTGTGAACACATGCCCCCCAATCTCACGCGTAACTCGATGAACCCACTATATAGGTCCCCTGGGGCTATAAATGTGGAGGCAAGGCAGAGTCTGGGTGAAAGGGAATGATTTCTTATATCTTTGGCTGCCATGCATTAATACTTTAAATATGCAGGGCTACCTCTCATGCTGCGGTACATCGGCTAACTCCAGTAAAGGTTGGACAACAATCGATTGTGCATGCTATCGAAGCACATCTTGTTGGGTCCATGGTATCTTCATCTTCATCTTCATCTTCATCCTTCGACTCCGAGTCATATGATGGTTAGGATGTCTGGAATCTTATCCGAAAGAAGGGAGGCAGGAAACCTGTATTCTAAAGCGACACGTGAGGTAGGTCAGCTCGAGCTATGTCTCGATGCCGTTAAAATATCCCTCTCTGCATCTGAAGAAGAGACCAATGTTGCTCAGATGAGGGCTGATGAAGCTTATTCTAGGGTAGCAGGTAAAATTTCTTTGTAGAGACTTTCCTTTTATATTTGTGACTTTATCCGATAACCCTTCATTTTTATTATATATTGAGGAACAACTGGCTGCTTCTCGTCGTGAGATCAAGGAAGCTCGTCACTAGAAGATTGACCTAGAGAGTCACCACGAGATCCTCCAACAGGCAGCACAAGGCGCAGTTGCAGCAGTCAACACCAAGGGAGTTTCTCTTGAAGAATGCCTGCACAATATCCCAGTTCGAGCTAGAGAAGTGGCAACTCATGGGGTCCGCTATGGTGCCCATGTCGCTCTAGCTGCAGCGCAATTGCATTCAGGGCACAAGCTCCGTCACCTAAAACTTGGTTTTCTAGACACTGATCGGCTGGAAGATCAAGAGGACCTGATAGGAGACTTCACTAATGCTATCGAGGCTATTGAAGTGATCATCCATGCAGAAGATGCAGTAAACAATGTTTTCTCATGACCATAGATTATATCTACAGTCTTATAAGTAAAGAATCTACTGTTTGAATTTCACTTTTGATCCTATGTCTTTTATTGTTATTTTTTTGTTCTAAAGGCGATACTCTAGGTGTCAGCTATATTTTGAGCCGATGAGACTCGGCTATCAAGCATGGACCCAAATACTTGGGTATATATAGTACTTCTTTATGTATTTTCCATTGAGATCTACACGATAATAGATCTGTATCATACGGCGGTTTGCACATATAAACCAACAGATTTGCATCTCGATTCTCCAAGGTACAAAGATCATGGAATCTAAAGAATGACATAGCACATCACAAAACTTCACCCTTAGTGAGGTGCTCTACCTTCCATCTTGCAACCCTCATGGTCAAGGGATGTGATCTGCTTCTTGATCGTGAGGACAGCAAGATCGATTGAATATAAACACCCAATCTTGAAGAATGAGCACCTCGCAAACTTGAAGCACCCCTAATCAAGTATGGAGCCCCTCAATAGGAGAGAACCAGATGATTACAGATCTTCTGTTAACACAAGATCTGCAAGAAGATCTACAATCATCAAGGTCAAGCTCCTGTTCAGCGGCAGCACCTCGCTAAGGATGGAGAAGGATCACCTCGCAAAACTTGCACCTGCATCTCAGTGAGGTTCTGTATATTCCATAATCTTTCTACCTCTTAGCGTCGAGGGATGCAGATCTACATCTCGATGCTAAGGGGCAGCAAGGTTATGGAATCTAAAGCACCCAATCTTGAAGGCATTCTCCAAACACCCTATGAGGTGCTTTATCTCTATCTTGCACCACTCACGGCCAAGACGAAGACAAAGCACTTCTTGGCGATGAGAAAAGATACAGTAGCTCATGAGTGTGTGGATTCAAGAGTGTGTGGATTGAGCCCAAGAGGTGCATCCAGACCCTGGTTAAATAGGCTAACCTTGAAGATGGAGAAGTGCAAGTAATGGTAATGCAACTGTTGTCTAAAAAATGGTGATGCAACTATATTGTGAGTAGTTGGAAAATAACTCACTCTGACTTTACCGCCGGAAGACCAAACAGTCGTGGAGGGTCGGCGGCCATAACAAGTATCTCAGTTGGCTCGGCTTTTCATACGACTGAGAAAATACTACTGCCGCATCTATTGTTAACCCGTCGGTGGTAGAAGTTTCAACTGTCGGTTTCCTTCCTCAGGAGTCCTCGCTATCAGACCAACCGGCGGTGGAAGTATAACACTATCGCTTCTATCACTACGGCAGTGAAAGTGGTAACAATGATAAATCAATTTGTAGTAGTGTATATTCCAATTTGGTTTGGAATTGAACTTTGCCTCATGCTTGAACAAACTACCGTAACTTTGTACGAGCAATTGAGAGAATAATTGGGTTCGTTGGATTCCTATTGGACGGTTGTGAGCGATAACGGACCAAGAAGTCTTCCACCATTTAATATTAGAAAAAATAAAGATTAACATGTGGAACCAAACTTTAGAAAAAAATTGGCCAGGGTTGTAGCTGCAACCATATGATTAATAAACTAGCTCTTCTAATATATTTTGAGGATGATAAAATATGTCAACACTAGTACATATTTATACATTACTATCGGGTCTAAACACACAATCACCGTCGAAAACTAGATCCAACAGAGGGCAATTGGCAGTGATGGGACTTTCTATCATTATCAGTTTCATAGCCGATAGTGAAATCATCCTATTACTATCAGGTCTAGCCACAAAACAGTAGTGATAAAAAGAAACTGGATCCGATAGAGGGCAACTGTCATCGTTGATTCCAAAGCCAACAGTGAAATCGTCCTATACTGCTAGGCGTAGCCACAAACCAGCAGTTAAAAAAATATGTGTTGCAAGGATTCAAATTCAAGACCTTATCATTCTCTCAAGCACATATACCATCTGAGCTACACAACACTTGTGACTATATAACGGATTATATTCTTTTATCTACATCTTTATGAATCTTATATTGTATATTTGACACTCTAAACTATCCTAAATTATAAAAAATATTAACAACAAAGTTGTAGATCTTGTCAAAATTACTATAACTTTGATGTTGACTTTGTATCCATTCAACATTTTCAACCACATCAAATTGAATCCGCCCCAAGAACTTATATTAAAAATTTGGATGGCATAAAAACCATCTCAAGTTAAAAAAGTTATCAACTGCAAAGTTTTAGATCTCTTTGAATTCTATAATTTTGATATAAAAGCTATCTAAACGGGTCATCCAAACGGGTCTAGGTCCACATGTCATCTCTATCTCTCACCTCTCGCCTCATGCCCATGGTCATTTTGTCGGTGCATTACACGTGAGGGTGTGTCATCCCGATCCCCAAACTCAAAAAGTGTGTCATTCTAGTTCTTAAACTCTATTTAAGTCTCGTATTCATCCAAACGGGTCTAGGTCCACATGTCAGCTCTATCTCTCACCTCTCTTATGCCCATGGTCATTTCATCAGTGCACCGGTCTTCGGCCCGTGCGGCTGTGGCAGCGACAACGGCTGCTCACCCGTGCACCTATGCAGCGGCAGCGGCTGCTCTCTCACGCCTGTTCGCCAGCGGCGATGGCTGTTCACCTGCGAGGCCGTGGCGACGGCTCACCCACGGGCCTATGCACAGCGGTGGCTCGTGCGCGTGCCTATTCGCAGCGGCGACTGCTGCTCGCTTGCATGGCCGCGGCTTGCACACGCCCTTGTGCGGCGGCAGCGGCAACTTTTCGCCTACGCGGCCGAGGTGCCTATTCGCGGTGGTAGCTGCTGCTCGCCTGTGCGGCGGCGGCGGCTCGCGCATGTCCCTGTACGCGACAGCGGCGGCTGCTCGCAAGCGCTCCTATGCGACGGCGAGGGCGGTGACTCCCCCGCGCCCACGCCTGTGCGCCGGCAGCAAGAGCAGCGATGAGGAAGAAAATGATTATTGTCAAAATAGTCCCCGGTGAAGTTTGTAAATATTTGTGTAATTTATGTGTCTAGACGATTTTGTTTTTAACCCCCTTTAATCTTTTGTTTTAAGCAATCAAGTCATATCTTTGCACGCAGTCATGAATCTGTACCTGTTTGGATGAATATAAGACCCAAATAGAGTTTGAGGATAGGATTAACAAAGTTTCTGAGTTCGGGGACTGGAATGACACGAGGAATTCTCATAAACTTTACTTTGCCTAAATACATAAGATCCAAAAACCCGGCACGCTTTTTTCTTATTTGGTTTTGCTATTGTGCTGATACCCAATGCGTTCTATGATAAGACTTCGGCCTACGCGAAAAATCCTAAGTAGGAGGCTCTTTGTGGTTCGATCAAAGGACCTTCTCTTCATTGTTAAAATGAAGCACAATGTTAGTATCCCAAATAAAACTTTGTAAATCAAGTCTAGGAAACCGAGATTTCAAATATGGTGGAAAATTTCAAAAGTTTAAACAAGATTTCAGTGGTGGTTCAGTTTCAGCAGAACCGGCCTTGTAAATAGATTTTCAGGAACAATTTGTTTAAGACAACAACCCCCTTAAAATATGTTTTAGTTGCGGTTGCCTTTCCACAACCATAGTAGAAAAAGTAGTTTCAAGACAGTCTGCCGCATCTGAAAACGTGGTTTAGGGGTCGGTTGTCATAGAGCAACCGCCACCGAAAATCTATTTACTAGAGAGGTTGTCATAGAGCAAGCACCACTGAAAACACAATTTCAAGGACGGTTGTCGTAAACCAACCGCCCCTAAAAATGTATTTTCAAGAACGGGTTCGTGGATTTACTAACAAAACCATCTCTGAAAATGTTTTTCCATGGACAGTTAAATGCTCGAAGCAATTCAAAGGCCATGTCTTTACAATCGATGGTATAGCGGTGGTTTTATGAACTGGCCCTGAAGATCGTTTTTGACGGTGAGCAAAAAAAAATGTGTAGTAGTGTTGATCTTTCGACTAAACTATGTTTCTATGAGATAATGCCATATGAAATGCATAGGAATGCAGGTTGGTATATGAACCAGTTGTGAAGCTTCCAGTTTCATAACCATAGACCTACAATACGACAACCCGGTTCAGTTTACAGCTGGTAGAGGGTGTTACAAACTTGTTGTGTAGATGCCATTTATGCTGTAGTGCATCGTTTTTTTTTGAAGTCGTCACCGGAGGGTAGAGACCCCCACCTGAATGGATTCCATTGATTCCGGCGAGCCGGTAGAGGGAAGGTGCCGTGGCACCTAGGTGTTTTATTTTCAGTGCGATTACGTCTTCCTGGTCTTGGCTTCCTCATCTCCTGATCTTCCAAAGTCTGCGAGGATTGTCTTGGAGCACAAGCTGGTCACAGATCAATCTCTTTTGTTTCACTTTTAGAGGGCGACCGTGAGTACATGAGATCATCATCAATCGAATTCTGCGATCTCGTCAAGCAGAGCCATCGATGGTCAAGTACGTCTACTGCCGTCAGTACGAGCTAGTAACATAAAGACTCGATCGAAATGACTCGTGGTATCGATCACGACGAAAACATGTGGACATCATCGTGTACGTATAGGACTGTCGTATCGAGTTATCGACGACGATCTAGCTAGCTTGGTGTCCAATAATGCAAATCACATGCTCTATGCCTGTATCGTCTATATATGTTGTGGCGTTCCCACTAGTACATAAACGAGCTTTACTCCTGGTTGGGAAACCTCTTTAGTCCCGGTTTCCCAACCGGGAGCACCAATTCGGGACTAAAGAGCCCTTCCTTTAGTCCCGGTTTTTCACCGGGACTAAAGGCACCTTTAGTCCCGGTTGGTAAGACCAACCGAGACTAAAGAGGCGTCCGGCTGGCCATGTGGGGCGGCCCTTTAGTCCCGGTTGGTTGGTCGGTTGGTATTACCAATCGGGACTAAATGTTTCTCTTTTTTTTTTTTTTTGTTTCTATTTTCAATTGATGATTCGTTTTGGTTTTCGAATAGGTTTTCGAATACGCATTCTACGTTGCTAATAATATACGTATTGTACACGTTTATAATGTTCGAACATTTTATACAAACTAAAGTATGAAACTAACGTATATATTACATGCATATACATATATTGTACGTTATTTTATATACATATAATATGTATATATATATATATTATAAATAAAGCTTGCATTGTATATTGTATCATATCCTTGGGATAACAAATTTACTCAATCTGGTTTGGCTTCAATATTTCGTTGACGTCATTGTAGAACTCGCCGGTGGGGTTGAGGGCCTGGTCATTAAGAAATCCTGCTATGGTCTCTTGAATTGCTTTCAGTTAGTCACGTCGTATGACTTTTTTCTTCAACCATAGAGTCTTCAATAAAAATTAAAGAAAAAGTATTAATATATATATATATATGTGTGTGATTTGGTCACGTGATTACTTATATATATGAGCAATAAAAGAAATTGTAAATATATGAATATATTTATATAACGTACTTTGAGGTTCTCTTTAGGAGTTCTTTTTGAGTATGCCATGATGAACTCGCAAACATAGTATCCTCAGTAGTTGTTCCCCTGTTCTTGCCTCGAACCTACTTTTTACGAGAAAAAGATCCGGTGAATTGAAAGCATGCATGGTGTTAATTGAATTATATATATATATATATATATATATAGTTGGTAGTTGGTACTTACTTTGTGTGCGATTACATCCAATCGCTTTGCAATGTTTCATGTGGTGTTACTCAATGAAACTTTTTTCAAACACTCGTCCAATAAAATAAAAAATTAATTTGGCATTTAATAATTGTTGCGAGTTTAAGAGATCGGGTATATATAGTTGCTAGAGAGACCAAATTACCCTTGGATAATATATATCATATCTTGGTACGAGTCTGTTTGCTCAACCGACTATTCTTTTCAATATCCAATGAGTCTAAGATATGATCGACATTAACTATAGTCAACATATGACTATTGACCATATTGATGACCATCAATATGATCGACATTAATTATTTAACACTCACTTGAAGTTGTGGGAATAATATATCCTTGTTTTTTTATACACAAATATGATGGGGACATTAACTATAGTCAACATATGTATATGTGGAAGTTAGCTTAGCTAGTAAGCAAATAATTGAACAAATGTCCATATGATCGACATTAACTATTTAACACTCACTTGAAGTTGTAGGGAATATAGATCTATATCCTTGTTTTGTTGGTTCACTAAGAACCTCATGAGATTTTTTGAAATCAATTGAAATTTTCCATCGGAATCATGGGGAGTAGTAATACGTTAAGGGGTGTTTGAATCGACATTTGAATCAATCTGAAACCAACATCGTTATCTGTCTCTTTCGAAGTTACATCATCTCATATCGCATATATAAAAATATAGTGTGAGGATATATAATTTATATATATACATGTAGCTTTATATATATACACTTTAATAGTAGAAAATAATCACACTTACAGACAATAGCAGCTAATAAGACTTTTGTCGAGAGAGTCCAGGTGGCATAGTTGATGTAATTCTCCAAACTCGACATATATAACGTCATCGCCACAGAAGTAATTTTGGTTTCTAATTCTGATAGAAACAAAGTTTTCTCCCCGTTTACACGCCGCCATGTACCACTTGTTTAGCATGTACATTTGTGTACCCAGTTCACCTAAGGCCTCAGGGTTGTATAGACTCTTTCCATGTTCAAATTTCTTCTAAGGATCCACTTTCGGAGCAGATGGTCCTTCAATGAGCACTTAGGCAAGGTTCAAACCTGTATCCTCGTAAAACCGAACCAGTTCCTCAAAATCGACGTCCGGTAAGTCTAAGTTTGAACCATATTCATTACGAATGACAAGAGGGGGGACTGATTGTTGCGATTGTTGTCCGAGTTGTGCAACACCTTTCCCTGCTCTAGTCTTTTTCTGCGCCGCCTCAAATGACTTGGTGAGAGAGCGGTCGTAGTCTGATTTTGGCCGGGTCTTTTGAGATTCCCGCTTTTTCTGGTCCACCTTCTTTCTTAGAAGATTTGGAGCTAGGTAGAAGTACGGTTTCTCCGGGTTCTCCTTCGCTTGTCGTTACTTTGTTACATTTTCGAAGAAACTTTTCACATCTTTTTGTACTTCAGCCTTTAATTCCTTTTCACTTTTCTCGTAAGACAGTTTTCGGGGAATAACTGGATTAGAGGAGGCTTTCTTCTTTGTCGGCTGGTGGGCCAACGGCTTCGTTTGTGGGGCTGACCTCTTAGGAGCTGGAGACCTCCTTGGAAAAGCGTTGGAGACCTCCTTGGAGGTGGCAGCGGTGGAGACCTCCTTGGAGGCGTTGGAGACCTCCTTGGAGGTGGTGGCGGTGGCGGCGTTGCATAATCATTGCCCGGAGCACTATGATGATCTAGAGATTGAATAATTGGACTTAGGTTGGTGGAGGCCCTGCTGTGTGATTACAAAAAAGAATAATTATATAAGAAATTGTTATTATTAATCATGCATGTCAATAAAAAATTTGTGAAAAAATTGTTTCGTTCACTTTTGTCCGCACCTATTGTCTGGCAGTTGAGGAGGCGGCGGTGGACTAGAGACCCCAGGAATAATGATGTAGCGCTTACGCCATAGTATGAATGTCTTCTCTGCTTCTCCTAGAGTCTTCTCCCCATCACCTCCTGGAATGTCAAGAGGCAGATCACTAAAACCTTTGTTAACTCTATCCACTAAGACGCTAACATATCCAGGTGGTATTATTGCCCCATGGATTCTTGGTGTCTTGGTAGGATCTGAAGGAGACAAAACACCGAGAGCCACCATGATTGTGGCATTCTCTTTTGGAATATGTAGCTCACATGATGTAAACGGTGCAATGATGTCATCCACGGGGAAACATAGCATTGCGTCATCTTGATTTGGCAACTTCATGGAAGCACAGCTGCTTTTCAACTGATAAGGGGGGCTAATAATGTTGATTCCTTAATCTGATGCCTACCTTTAGGCACTCATTGCTATTTGCACTTGCTTTCTGATTTTGTCATGCATTCTAGCTTGCATGTCTTTTTCGCGCTCCTGTGCTTGAAGCAATGCCTCCCGTGACTCACGAACCAATTCCTCCAACCTGCTGATTCGCGTTGCATCCTCATCCTTTCTTCTCTGCCGGCTTCTGCAGGTATCTCTGTCATCAGGGAAACCATGCTCCCAAGAAATGTTCCGTCCTAAACCTCTCGTTCGGCCACTGTGTTCAGCGGTTCCGAGGGCATACGTCAGTTCATCCTTCTCTCTATTGGGCCTGAACGCACCAATAGCTTTAGCTTGTAGAGCATAAGACAATCTTTGTGTTGCTCTTTCGAATTTTGTGCCATGAACCAGCTTTCCGGTCTCTAGGTCCAGTCTTCCCCCATGAGCGAAAACCAATTCTTCGCGCGTTTGGGCCAATTGAGTGATTCTGGTGTAATACCCTTGGCAAGAATGTCCGCTTCCATTTTCTCCCACTTGGGAATGGCAGTCGCGTAGCCACCTGATCCCATGCCATGGTGGTATACCTTCTGTCGGGCATTCTCTTGGTTCCTTCTCACCTGTTCCTCACCCTCTTCCGATGTCTTGTACTGTATAAAATCATTTCAGTAGGGCCTCAACTTCGCGAGCGGGCCGCTAGTATTGAAATTGGGCGTTAGGTTCTTCTTGACGTATTTCGTGTATAGGGATTTCTTCCAAGTCTGGAATTATGTGGCCATCTTCTTCATAGCCCACTTTCAAACTAGTTCCTTCAATTCATTATCATTGATAGCACCATAATCATCCGCTTGCAACGTGAAATGTTGAAGGATATCATCCCAAATTAAATTCTTATCAAGATCAGAGACAAAACTAACATGAGGCTCATTGATCTTTTGCTTCCATTCATGGGCACTGATCGGAAGTCTATCCCTTACAAGGTACCCACAGTGTTGCATGAATTTCCTTGCATGTGGACCAAGTGGTTCGCCTATCTCGATATTGAATTCCGATATTATGTAGCGCCCCTCCAATGGCTTTTTCGGGCCTCAAATATTTTTGCTTTTCGACGTTGTGGTCATCGATCCAGAGGGCTACGTATAAAAAAAAGAATAAATAAATATCATGTGTACACATAATAGATGATAGATGTTCAAATATATATACCTCGCCAGTATTTTCTTGCACAATATTTTCTTGGTTATCTTCAAGAGCTAGGTATTGACTCCCATCATCTACATCCTGCTGGTCACCATCGGCAAATTGAGTGCCGGTGTTGATAATATCCATCATTTCTCTATCCATGTTGTCTCTCGGGGCAGCCATCTAACTTTTACTCCACTAGATATATCTACAAAAAATAAAAACTATATCTATAAAATGGACTCCTGCAGGACGTGCCACCTCAAGGATAGTAACATTTGTAGATGACATTTGTAGGTCTGAAGTTATCAAATATCCATCAAATTCTAGCTCAAAAACATGTTTAAATAAGTAACCATCCGTACTAGTTGACCTTACTTACGTGATCATCTCGGTGAGCATTTCTCCACCGGGCAGCACCGTACTTGGCCACGGAAGAGCTCTGTTTCTACGAGAAAGGGAACATGGTCTTCCACGACCGTTGCCGCTCTCCCTCATAGAATCAAAGCTCCTCCTTGACATCCGTTACCGCTCGGCAGAGAACATGCTAGCCGAGATGAACACGGTCCGCAAGTTCAACTAGTTCATCAATCCATGTTTCTGCATGGCCTAAAATCTTAGGACATCAATCCATCTTTAGTATGGATTATTTGAACCCACCTCTTACTAATAGGTGGTTGGATAATTGGCTTATGTATGAGCTATTAGGACCTATTAGTATCTCTTCACCAACTAATGATCACCATCACATGCTAATATATAGTTAGCGGTCTATATTTGTAGACTTCTCAGGCTAACTATTAATACTAATTAATAGATCAAACTATTTTCAGACTCCACAAGGTTGTTATAGCTTTTGATCCTTGAACATGCCCTAACGATTTTGTGCTCGCTATGCTACTGACATACTCTAAGTTTGAAGGCTCTTTATTGTTATCTTCTACACTCGACTTGTTTGAATACCAAGAGCACACCGAACTGGGCATATTGCAAATTGGAACTTTCGTTCGATGGACCCGAGCGCCAAGTCTCAAAAACCGTTGCTCTGCGTCGTGCGCGGCAAGACACGAGGGCACGGTGCGGGCGTGCGGCAAGGTGAAGGCATGAACCAAACACGCCCGAAGTCCTCCAGAGCTGTACTCCATGGCCGCCCCATTCCCCTGCTCCCTCTCCATGGCCGTCGGTTCGAGCACACACATACACAAATAAAATCTATCTAATTTTTCTATGTGCACACACTTATACACACATTGTTGCTGACGAGGATGACAAGGGTGGAGGACGACGAGGATGGCCGGAGGTGATCTCTCGACGACGAGGATGCGATGGGGACGTTAACAAGCGCTCTGACAAAGGGGACGACGACGAGCGCTCCGGTGAAGGGGACGACAAGCGCACGGCGAGGCATGCGAGCGCGTGGAATCAGGGACAAAGCGGGCGATGATGAGGACAAGGATCGACGACGGCGATGAGGCCGCGGTGGGTCCAAATTAGATCTGGGCGAGGGCGAGGATGATGGCGGCAGATCCGGGTCTAGGCGCCGCGCACGAATGGGAGAGGCGTGAGCCAGGCCGCTGGCGGAGATGGCGAGAGATGGCGCGTGGAGGTGACTGGAGGCTATGGGGAGCGGCGGCGGCGCGGTGGCTCTCGGGCGAAGAATGAAGACGATGGATGGGAGAAGAAGACGAGGCGATATATATTAGGCCGATCTTTAGTCCCGGGTGAAGCCACGGCCCGGGACTAAAGGACCTTTAGTCTCGGGTGATGGTAAGAACCAGGACTAAAGCTCTGACCTTTAGTCCCGGGTGCATCCATAACCCGGGACTAAAGGTATTTTTTTGGCAAGCCGCGAAAACGTAGCCCACCTTTAGTCCCGGGTGGTTGATCGACCCGGGAGTAAAGGTGGGCTGCAGTTGTCTTCCTGCCGGTTCCAGAAGTTTTTCCTTTTTTATATATTTCTTTTATATAAATATGCAGACAGTTATTAATTGCCTAATAAATAAAATATCATCCAAAAAATTATAATAAATATTCCTAGACTTGGTTTTGCATTATTATACACAATAAAAATTTGTAACCTATACTCTTTTGTTTTACTGTATAAATATTTAACATAGTGTAAATAATAATTACAATTTGCACCATGCAAAAATATACTACTTGATTAAAATCATTAAAACTATTACTTTTCGATAGGAAATAAGTTTTCACATCTTATTAATGTTGATCATTTGGTTTTTCATCACACATTCTCCACGGAAATCCACCGTCAAGTAGAAAATTCATTTAAACCATATAAAATACGAAAACTTGACAAAAAAATATGAAGTCACAATTATTACATAATAGGTCTAATACATCACTATATATATCAAGCGGGCACAGTAGTGAACTTTTTCTTAATGTATATCCCTTGGTTATGATCGAGCTATAACCATGGAGTGTCCTCATCATTTAGCTGGATGCTTGGGTCTTTGTTCACTGTGAAGGGTGAAATTCGGTCATCCTTTTCATAATCTTCTGATATGTCTGACTTGTCTTCAATTCCGACGATGTTTCTTTTCCCTGAAAGAACTATGTGGCGCTTTGGCTCAATGATTGGGTCGTTGTTGTTTTTCCCTCTCTTCGGTTTTGTAGACATGTCCTTGACATAGAACACCTGATTCACATCCTTGGCAAGGACGAATGGTTCGTCTTTGTATCCAATATTGTTGAGGTCCACGGTTGTCATTCCATACTAGTTGTCGACTGCTACCCCGCCTCCAGTCGCATTTACCCATTGGCACTTGAACAAAGGTACCTTAAAAGTAGGTGCATAGTTTAGTTCCCATATCTCCTCTATGCGGCCATAATATGTTTGCTTATTTCCATTAGGGTCGGTGGCATCTATGCGGACACCACTGTTTTGGTTGGTGCTCCTTTTATCTTGGGCTACTGTGTAAAATGTATTCCCATTTCTCTCGTACCCTTTGTATGTGAGGATATGCCACGATGACTGCCTAGCCAACAAATACAGTTGCTCATCAATACTCTCATCACCCTGACATTTTTTTCGCAACCAGTCACTGAAAGTTTCCATGTGCTGACGCGTAATCCAAGCTTCAGACTTCCCTGAAAACTTGGATCGGAGCAACTCTTTATGTGTCTCGATATACAAATCCACCGAGGAGTTTTACAGAATTGTGCAGTGTGCTTTATTAAAATAATTGTCCTGCATACCAATATATGTTTTCTTCCCTAATGTCCCCTTTCCACTTAGTCTCCCCTCGTGTCGCGATTCAGGAACACCAATCGGGTCAAGGTCGGGAATAAAATCAACACAAAACTCAATGACCTCCTCTGTTCCATAGCCCTTGGCGATGCTTCCTTCTGGCCGAGCACGGTTGTGAACATATTTCTTTAGGACTTCCATGAACCTCTTAAAGGGGAACATGTTGTGCAGGAACACAGGACCGAGAATGCTAATCTCCTTGACCAGGTGAACTAGGAGGTGTGTCATGATATTAAAGAAGGAAGGAGGGAACACCAACTCAAAACTGACAAGACATTGAACCACACAATTCTGTAGTTTAGCTAGATCCATTGGATCGAAGGCCTTCTGAGAACTTGCATTGAGGAATGCACATAGCTTCACGGTGGCTAGACGTACATTTGGAGGTAGAATTCCTCTTAATGCAACTGGAAGCAATTGCGTCATGAGCACATCGCAGTCATGGGACTTTAAGTTTAGAAATTTCTTCTCTGGCACATTTATTATACTCTTTATATTCGAGGAGAATCCAGATGGTACCTTAATGCTTGCTAGGCATTCAAACATGCTTTCCTTCTCTTCTTTGCTAAGAGTGTAGCTGGCAGGACTTAAGTAATGGCGTCCATCATCTGTCTTACCTAGATGTAGGTTGTCTCGTTCTTTCAAACACCGCATGTCCTGTCGTGCTTCAAGTGTGTCCTTAGGCTTCCCATACACACCCATGTAGCCTAGCAGGTTCATACAAAGATTCTTCGTTAGGTGCATCACGTCGATCGCGCTACGGACCTCTAGGACTTGTCAATAGGGTAGCTCCCAAAATATGGACTTCTTCTTCCACATGGGTGCATGACCGTCGGCGTCGTTCGGAACAGGTTCGCTGCCATGTGCCTTTCCAAATACTACTTTGACATCCTTGACCATATTGAGTACATCATCACCAGTTCGGTTGCATAGCTTGGTCTGGTGGTCTGCCTTACCTTTAAAATGCTTGCCTTTCTTTCTTAGGGGGTGATTCGTAGGAAGAAATCGACGATGCCAAGGTACACGACCTTTTAACATTTTTTCAAGAATATACCTTTAATGTCATCGAAACAATGCGTGCATGCATTATATCCCTAGTTTGATTGTCCTGAAAGATTACTTAGAGCAGGCCAATCATTGATTGTTACGAACAACAATGCTCGCAGGTCAAAGTGCTCCTGTTTGTGCTCATCCCACACACGTACACCTGGTCTATTCCACAAAAGTAGAAGTTCTTCAACTAGTGGCCTCAGATACACATCGATGTCGTTGCCAGGTTACCTTGGGCCTTGGATGAGCACTGGCATCATAATAAACTTACGCTTCATGCATAACTAGGGAGGAAGGTTGTAGATATATAGAGTAATAGGCCAAGTGCTATGACTACTGCTCTGCTCCCTGGAAGGATTCATACCATCCGTACTTAAAGCAAAGCTTAAGTTTCTTGCGTCATTTGCAAACTCCGGGAATTCTCTATTGATTGCTCTCCACTGTGACCCATCAGCAGGGTGTCTCAACATATTGTCTACCTTACGGTCTTCTTTGTGCCATCGCAATAACTTTGCATGGTCTTTGTTTCTGAACAGACGTTTCAAGCATGGTATTATAGGAGCATACCACATAATCTTGGCAGGGATTTTCTTCGTGGGACGTTCGCCCTCAACATCACCAGGGTCATCTCGCCTAATCTTATACCGCGATGCATGACATACTGGGCATGCATCTAACTTCTCGTACTCCTCGCCGCGGTAGAGGATGCAGTCATTAGAACATGCATGTATCTTCTAGATTTCTAATCCCAAAGGGCAGACTACCTGTTTTGCTTCGTACGTAGTGACGGGCAATTCATTATCCTTCGAAAGCATCTTCTTTTGGATTTTCAGTAACTCCCCAAATCCCTTGTCAGATACACCATTCTTTGCCTTCTATTGCAGCAATTCTAGTGTGGTACCCAACTTTTTCTGTCCTGCATCACAAGTTGGGTATAGCAATTTCTTGTGATCCTCTAGCATGCGCTCGAACTTGATCTTCTCCTTTTCACTTTTGCATTCTCTTTGTGCGTCACGGATGGCCTCACCAAGATCATCAGCGGGCTCATCTTCTGCCACTACCTCTTCTTCAGCTTCCCCCATTGCAGTATCATTGAAGGCACAATATTCAGCAATAATGTCGTCATCATCCCATTATTCTTCTTCACCTTCTTCTATTACAACCCCGATTTCTCGGTGCTTCGTCCAACAAATATAGTTTGACATGAAACCCGACTTCAACAAGTGTGAATGAAGACTCCTTGAGCTAGCATATTCCTTCAAATTCTTACATATGGCACATGGGCAGCACATGAAATCATCGCGTTTGTTTGCCTCGGCCACACGTAAGAAAGAATGCACGTCCTCAATGAACTCTTGGGAGCGGCGATCAGCATTGTACATCCAATCCCGGCTCATCTGCATTACATGACATACATACCATATTAAAACCTAGAACATAATTAGTTAATTATACGACATGTATGCCACCACACAAGGTATTAATTTATGAAAGTCTCGCTATAATGTAGACAATTCCAACTACCAGTAAAAAAACTAAAACTAAAATGCACTTCAGCAGCATAAGGATTTCGCGACCAATCCCAACTAAAACATACATATCATCCATTTGTTCAACATCTATGGCTTCTTCCGCAGGATCACTGCCTCATCAGCCGCCGTAGCCGTCTGTGCAAGAGAGTTTTGCACGTGTTCAACATACTCTTCCTCCCAGTACCAGCCTGAACATCCAGTGCTATCCCACTAAAATTAAAACAAAAAATTAGAACTTTAATCACAATCATCATAAAAATAAGTATAAATGAATCATCAAATGCGACAAAATAACTCACATTGCGATCCGGACAATTGTAGAAGATATGGCCCTTGTTGGGACACTCCTTCCTCACCCGGTACTCCATCACAATCTTCTCCTTACACTTGCCGCATGCAATGAGAGGGAGGTCCGGCCTCAGTCGCTTTGGAACCCGATGAGAGGCCGAGGATCCAGAAACAGTTGTCATCTACTCTCTATACTCATTTTTAATATAATATAAATTTCTCATTTTATAAACAAATAAAATTAAAAAAACTCTAAAATTCTTTATATCTCTAAACCATAAAGTTTGCTATGCATGCTAGAAATGAAAGCTGAATACTAGTTTTGAATAACAACTTTAACCTTCCTTCATCCAAATATGCAAACTTTAAAGTGATTTTGAGCTTAAATGGCTTACACATAAAAAAATTCCACCATAAAAAACCACATATATCTAGTCCACAAAATAAAATATGCTACTGATGAAACATGAGAGTATAAAGTTGGTAACCTTTATAACCGAAGAATCGATGGAGGAATCGAAGAAAATCTTGTGATTACCGGCGATGAGGAAGAAGAGAGGCAGGCGATGAAGCAAGAAAACACTGAGCTCGAAGTGGCTCGGGCTCGGGGAGGAAGAAGGGCTATATAGGAGGGGAACTGTAGTCCCGATTGGAGACAGCAACCGGGACTAAAGGTCCCTTTCTAGTTCCGGACGGAGCCTCCAGCCGGGAGTAGACTTTTACTCACGATTGGAGGGGCCAACCGGGAGTAAAAGTTAACCTTTAGTCCCGGTTGGTAGCTTCAACCGGGACTAAAGGTCCCCTGCAGCAAAAGCCTGCCACAGTAGCCATTGGGCAGGGATCTTTAGTCCTAGTTGGAGCTAACAACCGAGACTAAATGTTTCTCTAGTCCCGAGCGTGAAAAATATCAGGACTAAAGCCAAATTTCAAGGTGGAATCAAATGTCGTTTCTCTACTGGTGTCCTTTTGCCACCCTAGCTACACTAGCTAGTCGTGTTGCTTGATGGTGGATCGGTGGCTGTATTACGGTTTACCGTTGAGGCGCTGGATCCCTATTCCCTGACAGCAAAATTCTCTGTTCTGTGCTTGCACAGTTGTACTACGAGATTTGAAGGGTTGTTGGCCAGTGTAGTAACAAAAACAATATGCCGTACAGTATATTAATTAATTCTTGATTTTTCATCGATGAATTGAAGTTCTCGAAAATGATGTTGCGCCCTGAAGTGAGGCATCGAGGCTGTAAGAAAAACATTCGCCTTGTTTGCATGCGCATGTATTCATCTTAATTTACATGTGTTGAAGTAGATTGTAGTGGAATTAAACTAAGTTCTATTCCAATCCATTCCTGTACATGTGGATTGAGATGGATACACATGCATCCACCTCTGATCCAAACAAGGCCTAAGGTGAGTGACCGATAATAAATAAATCAAAAAAAACGATATGGCCAATATATAGGTGTTATTGGTTGTTTCATAAGGCTTATTGGCCAGCATGGAGGCTACAGGCAGCACAAGGTAGACCAAACAATAATATATAGGAAACAAACGCAGCTTATATGTTAGATGGTGAAAGCGAGTATGCGAGTATGCGAGAGGACAATAATAAAATCCGACTAATCTGAAGTATACTACAGTTAACCGGTAGACAGTGTATGTTGTTATAGGCGAGCTCTTTTCTATGAGCGTCTGTGAAGGTTCTCTTGTCGTAGCTTTAGAGCTACAAGTTTGTCTTTGGGATATGAACTCCCAAAACTTTGTACTCTGGTTCTAATGATAATATATTTGAGTACTTGTCAAAAAAAATCCAAGTTTTTTTTCCCACCCCAAAATCTAGTTCACGTAAACTCTATTTTCCTTATTATTAAACAGGAATTATCTTTAGCCTATGCATGAACCTAGCTCGCCCTGTAACGAAAGTAGAACCTAGCATGGGCCATATATGATTTTGATGGTTGATTGGCAACATCATCAAATGGACTAATGTGTTTGCTAGTATACAAGGTGTTTAGTTTATTTGAATGCAAGGACATATTCGACTTAGGCAACTTAAAGATCAAATAATTAATCAACAGGTGAACTGGCCATCTGGTCTGTGTAGGTTAGAAGTAATGATCACAGGTGAACAGGCGTTGCAGACTTGCTGGTGCAACTTGCAACAGAGCCAGATCCCTAGGTTTGCTTCAGCGGCGCTGGCCCAGCCGGGCAGGCCGGCGACACATTATATTCTGTGGCAGGTCTGCGCCACTGTGCCATGGATCTGCTCACATCAACCGTAGCCCTGGCGCCCTCGATCTTAAAAATCTGAAGGGCTGGCACATTTGCATGCATTGCCGTTTGCACAGGGTAACTGGATCACATGATGTAGGGATGGATTCTGATAGAATACGTACTGATAGCATTATATACCATATTTTAATTCGAATACAGATGTTGGCTATGTTCGCTTCTCTTTTAATCCGTCTTTTTCAGCTTGTTTTTTTAGCTGGAACAATATTTTTCTCTCACAACAAATCAGCTAGGAAGCAGTGTTTCGCTTGTTTTTTCAAATAAGTTTAACAGGCCATTATCGATCAAAACGAATATGAAACGGTGTCTCAAATTTGGATTCGCATTCGGATATCTACTAAATCTTGACGATAATGTATATATGTTTACTTGTCGAAAATTTTAGTAGAACAAAATGATTGTGTAGATTGTTAGCCCCTGGATCTCCGGCGCGGTTGAGCCAACCGCTCACCGATGTTGCCAATCATACACTATGGTTAGAGGTAGAAGAAGGGAAGGGGACCAGAGTGCGCACACACAGCACAAGCACCAGCGTTGGACAGAGCTCTGCAGAGAAGATGGCAAAACTGAAATCGCGCTCTTTACTGAGTTGCAGTGGGAAACTATATATACAACTCTACCCATCTAATCCTAGTACACAGACATGTCAGTGCCATCTTTGCTTTCTGATGACTAGATGTGACAACATGATCGACTTTGGCCCCCGCTCTTGTTAGGCTCTACAGGTGAGGCGGGAGCCTTTCGGCGCTTTGCCCCTGCGGTGACTCTGATCTGCAGCAGAAAGAGGGAGCCTTTCGGCGCTTGCCCCTGCCACGCGTTCACACAAGGGAGCAGCAGATTACTTAACAATTCTTTCTCTAATCCTACTGCTAGCCCTAGAACCCTCTCCATGCCGATCATCTTCTTTGACTCCGGTGAGCTCGAAGGCGGCCGAAAGCAACTTGGTGAGGGCGTCCACGAGTTGCCGACCGGTTTTGGCCGAACTCGATGACGATCGCCCTCCATTGACATAGTCCATGAGGAAGTGGAACTTGACGTCGATGTGCTTGCTCTGGTCGTGGAGAACCTGATTCTTCGCGAGGGCGATGGCGGGCTGGTTATCCACCATCAGTGCTGGTGGGTAAGCTTCCACACCGGTCAGCTTGCCAAGGATCCGGCGCAGCCACACAGCATGCCGCTGTGGCCACCGCCACATACTCTGCCTCACACGTGGACAGCACCACCACCTTATGTTTAAGCGACAGCTATGAGATTGGAGCCGACCTAAGGAAAACGAACACGCCAGAGGTGCTTCGCCGTCCGTCGATGTCCCCCGCCATGTCTACATCGCTGAACACAGTGAGTTGCAGCCCACTTCCGTCGGTCTTGGGGAAGACGATCCCCTGATCCACCGTCACCTTGACGTAGCGCAACAGCCACTTCACCGCAGCCCAGTGATCCTCTCGGGGATCCTCCATGAAGCGGCTGACGTAGCCCACGACGAACGTAATGTCCGGCCTTATGTGCACTAGATAGCGCAGACCGCCGATGATGCTCCTGTAGATTGTTGCATCTACCTTCACCGCGGTACTGGCCTTCGTTAGCTTTAGTCGCTCCTCCATCGGCGTCACGCACGGCTTGCACTCAGCCATGCCACTCCGCTCCAACGGCTTCGAGGTGTACGCGCTCTGACCGAGCGTGAGCGCCTCCTTCTCTGTCTCACCTCGATGCCGAGGTAGTAGGAGAGCGCGCCAAGATCGCTCATTCAAAAATGAGTCGCCATCTCACGCTTGAACCTGACAATGTCCTTCGCACACGCACCGGTGAGGATCAAGTCATCCACATACACGCCGACAACGAGCTCCACCTTCCCCTGTCGCCGCGTGTAGAGCGTGTGCTCGGTTGCGCACCATGTGAACCCAAGTTCGCCTAGCGTGGCGTCAAGCTTGGCATTCCACACTCGCGGGGCCTGCCGTAGCCCGTAGAGCACCTTGCGTAGTCGGAGCACCCTGTGCTCCGCTCCCTTGATGGCGAAACCTAGAGGTTGCCTGACGAAGACCGTCTCCGCCAGCTCGCTATTGAGGAAGGCCGATTTTACATCCAGGTGATGGACACGCCAGTCCTTCACTGCTGCCAAAGCCAGTAGCTGTTGGATAGACTCCATGCGCGCTACCGGCGCAAAGACTTCATCGAAGTCGATGCCCTCACGCTGCACAAAGCCTCGGGCGACAAGACATGCCTTGTGCTTGATAATGGCGCCACGCTCGTTCCGCTTGACCTTGTACACCCACTTCAGGCCGATCGGACGGCATCCTGGAGGTAGATCGATGAGCTCCCATGTCTCATTTTCCTCGATCGCCTTCATCTCCTCCAGTATCGCCCGTCGCCAATTTGCATGCGCTTGGCCAGCGCGAACATGGGTGGTTCCTCTGCACTGACAAGAAGCAGCTCTATGTCATTGAGTAGCCGACCCACCATGCCTGAGGGCCCTGTGCCGCTGACGATGTTTTTCAGCCTATGGAACCGCACCTCCTCACCGTCGTGGAAGGCATCCACGAACTCAGTGATGTCACTTGGAGGTCGATGGAGTCCTCTGTTCCGCCGGAATGGTCGGCACAGCACCTGGAGCGATCGGCATCCCGACTACAGTGCTCGACACTACTCCTGGACTGCTCGTCACCACTTCTAGAGTGGTCGGCACCGGTCTTGGAGTGGTCGGCACCACTGTTAGACCTCTTGACTCCGCTACGATAGCGTTCAGCACCCATCATGGAGTGGTCGGCATCCCTCCCGGAGTGCTTGGCACCGCTCTAGGAGTGCTCGGCTCTGTTGCTGGAGTGGTCGACACCTCCTCTCCAGCGTCTCCACCACCATGGATGACCAAGTGCTCAATCACGAAGGTGCTGGTGAAGCCGCCACTTCCCCCGTGCCCGGACTGTTCCAATCCTAGGTCGCCTTCTCGTCGAACACGACGTCACGTGAGACAACCACCTTGCCTCCGCGTGGGTCATAGAGCCGGTACGTCGTGGTACCTTCCGCATAGCCTAGGAGCACCATCGGTGTGCTCCTGTCCTCCAGCTTGGTGAGGACTAGCTTCATCTTCCTGACGTGGCTGATGCAGCCGAATGTCCAGAGGAAGGACACGCTCGGCTTGTGCCCATACCAAGCTTCGAACAGTATCTTCCCTTCTAGGCCTTGGTGGGCGCACGATTGAGAATGAACACCGCCTCACCTAGGACCTTGCTGGCATGCTCTTGGCCTTCATCATGGATCGAGCCATGCCAACCACCGTCTGGATCCGCTACTCTACCACGCCTTTCTATTGTGGCGAGTACGGCGTGGTGTGGTGTCGCACCACAACCTGATCCGCGCAGTACACAGCGAACTCCACCGAAGTGAATTCACCACCGTGATCAGTCCACAGCACGCACAGCTTCTTACCGCTCTCTGCCTTCGTGCGTGCCTTGAACTTCTTAATCGCCTCTGCCGCCTCGTCCTTGCTCGTCAGGAGTTGCAGCCACATATAGCGACTGTAATCATCCACGAGTAGGAGAAAGTACCGCCAACCACCGTTTTGTGGCTGGCGTGATTGGCCCATAGAGATCGTTGTGGATGAGCTCAAGAACGTCTGTCGTGTGATACTTGGTCACCTTTGGGAATGACAGCCTCCTCTGCTTCCTGGCTAGGCAGCTGTCACACAGCTCGCCTGTGTGTGACGTCGCCATCAGGAGAGTCGCCTCATCATTCTCATCAGCCTGTGCTAAATGAGCATCAGCCTTCTTCTCCTTCTTGCGATTTGTGCACTCATTTGCCTAATGGCATGTCTTCCCATAGCACCGACAGGTGTTGGGGTCGACCTTCTTCTTCTTCTCCGAAGAAGCCTTGCCGTGGCCCTTGTCATCACCACCGTGGCTAGAGGAGGCTTCCTCGGAGTTCCTCCGGGCAGCCCACTCCTCCTCTGTCTACAGTAGCTTGCCGCTGTCCGTCGTTGCTGTGGCCTGCGCCATGCACTCGTCCACCACCCATAGACGGCCTATCACATCCTCAATAGTGAGGGTGGATAAGTCCAGCATCGTCTCTATGGAGAGAGTGATCTGGATGTATTTCACCAGCATGGAGTAGAGGTACTTGGAGACTGCCTCTACTTCATCGATGGTGACGCTGTGGCTCTTCAGCTTGCTCATGAACAACTACAGGCGGAGGGAGAAGTCCTCCACCGATTCACCATCTTTGAACTTGAGGTTAGCGTACTCCTGCTTCAGCAGCTGGGCTGCCGCCTTCTTTGCGCGGTCGGAGCCGACGCGCATCATTGCAATGGCCTCCCACGCCTCCTTAGCAGAGTTCTTCGCGCCCAACGGCTCCCTATACTCCGCTGGCACAGCAGCGAGGATAGCCTCCAATGCTAATATGTCGTCTTCTTTGTTGTTGGTGCCATTGTCAATAGCATTCCAGAGCCTTCGGGCTCTGAGCTTAACCTTCATGGTCTCCGCCCACTCGCCATAGTTGGTGTGAGTCAGCGTCGGCCAACTGGTGCCGCTGACCTCCTGCACCGTGCGCACGATGACCTCCTGTCGTGGCTGGGCAGCCACAGCAGCGCCGCTGCTGTCGCCCATCTCCAAACCGTCCGTCATCGCCAGCGGTTAGTCCGACGACAGCGTTTATACGGCTCCGATACCACTTATTGGTGCCTGAATCTCCGGCACGGGTGAGCCAACCGCTCACCGACGTTGCCGACCACACACTATGGCTAGAGGTAGAAGAAGGGAGAAAGAACAGAGCGCACACACACACAGCACCAGCACCAGCGTTGGCCAGAGCTCTACAAAGGAGATGGCAAAACTGAACTCGCTCTCTTTACTGAGTTACAGTGGGAAACTATATATACAACTCTACCCATCTAATCCTAGTACACAGACATGTCAGGCTGCGATGCTGCTACAGTGACTAGATATAACAGCAGGGCTGACTTTGACGCCTGCCCCTGCTATGGCTATAGTGCGAGAGGGGAGCCTTTCGGCGCCTGCCCCTGCAGCGGCTACTGTGCAGCAGCAGGAAGCCTTTCGACACCTGCCCCTGCTGTGCGTTCACACAGGGGAGTAGCAGATTACTTAATATAGATAGGGAGTATGACCTGTAGATAACGACAACTCATAAAATAACATATATAATAAATATTGAAATAATTATATATTTCAAAAATCAATATAGCTATATCCCAAAAAGAATGATGTTATGAGATGCTTGCTAGTCAAACTTTCTCAAGTTTAACTAGCTTTATAGAAAATATTAACAATATTTGTATCACTAAATAAATTTATTATGAAAATATATTCCGCGATTTATCTAATGATACTAGTTAAGCATTATAAATATTAATATCTTTTATAAGTATTTATCAATAAATAGTTTAAAAAAATAACAAATGATTGCATCAATATATGCATAACTAAAATACTTAAAATTAATATGATTAGCCATATTAAAATTAATACTTTATATATCGTTAATAATAAAATTAAAATATATTAGCCATAGAGATAAGTATTTAAATAGTTTAGATGATGCATATCATTTGTTATATTAAAGTTGATATCATTTACATTATTTTTTTTGATAGGTGATATCATTTACATTATTGATTAGTCATAGATATAAGTTTTAGATGTCTTTCCGAGGTATTTTGTTATTGACGATACGGACAAATGTCAGGTATTTCACATTTTTTTAATACGGAGGTGGAATCTGGTAGTGAAGAATCATAAAAATAAGTACCTATATACTCCGTATATCCACTAAGGGCGTCCGTAATGGTGCTACCTACGTAGCTAGCTTACGTGGAGATGAGAGACAAAAGACAAATACTATTTTATATTTTCTTATTTTTCTATGTACTATTGGACCCACATGTTCCTCTCTCAAGTTCTCGGACTACGTGAAATAGATTAGCTATTTGTTCATCGCTGGTGACTACTCTCTCTCCTACTTTTTCGCTATCCACGTCCGAATAGCTAGTCAAATAGCTAGCTGTTGGGGATGCCCTAAGTATCTATATTAAATTAAAAAGAATACGGATATCAACATTGACGTTGAAATGAATACATCAGATCTTTTGCAATCCGAATCGGTCCCTGTTCACAGGTGGTGTGAGAAGAATTCAAGGTCCCTATGAGCACCGTCGAAGAGCGAGCCGGCAAATCCTCGAGATTATTGATGAAGTCACCATAGGCGCCTCAGCTGTCTACGGGAACATCGCCTGCCACTAAAAGCACAATGCTGATAAATCATGAAATATTCGCTCTCACGGAGAGTTAAACCGAGGACCTGAGATGGTACGGAGGATCATGTAACCACTAGTCCACGAGCCCTTTCACAAATAATTTACTAGTTAACTATACTAGTTAGTGTCCTTACTGATTATTCTTTCTAGGTATTATTCTCTAGTAGTATTTATATAACCTAAGAATACTTTTTTATTATCTTTTTCATATCTCGTTTGGTCTTGTTATTGTTGTGATTTTTATTACCTATAGATTGTTCCATGCTGTACACCCCTAATTAGCTAGTTACTAATAAATATAGTTAGTGTTTTGCTTATTTATTCTCCTTACACATTTATCTCCAACGACATCAAATTTTATTTAGGATTAGTCTTCCTTTTATCTTGTCACCTCAAATCATTTGTTCATATTATTACCGTGACGCATGTGAAACAGTACTACTGGTGGCTGTAAGAATTAAGGAAGATATAGAGAAGAGAAATAGAGCTTTTGCTTATGCATAGCGGCTGCCTCCCCTAGTGGAGAGTGCCCTGTAATGCTCCACTATGGAGTGTTACATAAACTCTCTTTTATTCTTAATTAATATAATAAAGGTAGAGCTCCTGCCATTGCGTTAACAAAAAAAAAACTATTATCGTGATTCTGTTTCAGCATACGAGTTAGATTGATCATGTGAATATTAGAGATCTAAGGTTAATCAAATTTTATTCTCTTTTTTCTTTGTAATATATAGTGTTTTTTAGTTTTTAGCTTTCTTTTGTAGCACAAAGTAAACGTTTATTTGCTGTTATATACGCTCTTGTCGTGTACGGTATATATTTTGTGACGTAGAGTTGTGTCATCTTGAACGTACAGCCTCTCAAATTCTGGCTCCGCCCGGCTCGCGGCATGCGAGTTTGTGCCCTGGGCCTCCTGCCGACGAGCGGCCTCGCGTCGCGGACCACCAATCCACCATGCACGCACTCCAACTTTGCGGCGCGCGCGTCGCCGGCCGTCTCCGTTGCAGTGGCCAGTGGCCGCTGGTGGGTGGCTGTGCAGACTAGCAGCTTGTCGGGAGGCCGTATCGTATCGTGGATTATTTACTGTTGACTGATTTGATGTGAGAGAAAAATATTGTTCCCGGTTGAAAATTTACGATCGTTTATGAGCAATCGAACAGGCTGTAGCTCAAGGGATCGGATCGGAAAGGCAAAAGAGGAATGCTTTTTTTTGTGGGGTTCTCGTCGCCCATTGGCACAGATCGTAGTACCAAGGACGCCCGGGCTGCGACGTAACTAGGCCCTAGACGTAACAACGGCTTGATCTTGACACGGACGACAGAGACGGTGGTTGCCCGTACGCGTCCGTCCCAGATCTCAGCTCTGCCATTGGCACAGCCGCCGCACAGGACAAGCTCCATCCGTCGTCGTCGCGCGGATGCGGACGCACAGACACAGTGAGAAAACGTGCCAGCAGCACTCTGCACCACTCCTCCTCGTCCCACGTCTTGACGCGCCGGCCAGGCAAAACCACTCACGGACACACACCACACGGCGGTTTGGTCTTCTGTATATATACAGCCATGGTCTCTCGATCGTTGGCGTGGGCTATCATCGTTCGGTTCAGTACTGCTACCACATACAGGCCGGTCGGTCGGTCGGTCGGGATGACACGGTAGGCGCGCATGTACACACACAGTCGCGCGCGCCGAATACCAGTGCAGCAGCACCCGCCACATGAATCAGACCGGCCGGCCGGGGAACACGTACGACGACGGCACAGTACTAGCTAGCTGCTTCTGTCAACCGGACGCCGTAATAATTAATCAAGTCAGGAGCCCTACGAGAGAAGGCTGATGGAGGCCCACCAGGCCGTTCCGCTTCGTTTCCATGAACCATAATCCCGCAACCGGAACGTAGCCATGTTGTTGCTACATGCGGCCCAGGACAAAAACACTCGTGGGATAGATGGACGGAATCAAGGAAGTAAAAGCCCAGTTCTTGAACATAGAGAAGAATGCCTGGAAGTTTGGTGGTACAGTGATCTGGTAGTAATCAGAGATCGCTCACCATGGTATTATGAAGATCTCACGACAATAATAATGCTGTTCTTCGTTTGTGATGGATCGCCAATATCCATGTCTCTCTTGGGCCATTTTTCCATGCCTCCATCATAGGCAGTTCTTCGTTTGTGAGTGTGAAATTGCAGCACCCCAAACAGTCGATCACGATGCAATGACACCTCACAGGAAATGTTTCATGCGCGTGCATGACGCGCTCAGATACGCATAACGCAACAGCATCTCGCGATATAAGAGAATTCAGCAACAAGTGCCGACATACGCACATGTAGCCATCTATATATACTGTCATTACCAAACATGAGCAAGAGAAACAAACAAGTGCCAACATACAGCAACAAGAGGTTGCACGGTACAACTTACAAGTGTCTCCAGTTAACTGCTTGAAGTAGAGAGAAGTGATCTGGGGGGTCGATGTGTAGTGTAGCGGAGGATTTGGGCTGATGGGGTAAGATGGAACCAGCTGCACTAGTTGCAATGAGGAAGGCGAGTGCTTCTTATCATGGAAGATATTTCTTCTAGACTTTACCCTCCCAAAGGCACTCAACAGAGGGACTACCGTCACCGCGATTCTTTGTTGATGGCGCATGCAGTAAGAGGTCCCGGAGATGAGCTGGTGGCTGGAGGCCCATGGCAGAGGCTCGCTCCCAGCGCTGAAGCCGAGTAACACCAATGCATGGGCCAAACTTCATGTCCATGTCAAACTGTCGCAGCTGCTCTTCTTGATCACCAAAATCATCTGCAGCAACATTGCCACAAGCAACAGGCTTAGGGTATCAAAATGGAAAAAAAAACTTGAGATAGCACTAATATATGAGTATAATTATATATAAAAAAAAAGAACTTCTACACTTCCCCACAAAGTGAGGAGCACAGAAATTAAAGAGGATTACTCATATCATCCTATGACCCTCGGCAAGTAGCAAGAGTACCTTTGAGATCCCAGGAGCCATGAGAAACTAGAGCTGATGTCTGAGCAGTATCTGGGGCGCCAACAGAGGCCCCACCAGTGTACTGCTGTGTCTTCTTCTTCGAAGATGATGCTGCCTTGGTCACACCTCCTTTCTTTTTCAGCCGGTAAAAATCTTTCACACCACCAGACGACATGTTTCTCTATTCTTCAGTCCTGCAAGTGTTTCTTTATCAATTCCTTCCAGCAGAAATTTGAAATCAGACCTACTCTAGATTTTTTTTGTCTTTGGTTGAAAGATATATATACTCCTACACTGCAAGTGTGCATCCAGAGAGCCACCAGAAACCCTTACATTCAGAGCTCTAGTCCTGGAGCACTAAGCATGGTATTGTGTAAATAAACAACTGAATATGGGCAGCCTGTAGGTAATGGAACACTGGCCCAGTCATTGTTTACGAAGCTGCTAGCATCATTGCGGTATAACCGTATAACCAATATGCATATAATAGTCAGCCCTTAGGTAGTGAAACATTGGTCCAGTCACTGTTCACTAAGCTGTTAGCATCATTGTAGTAGAGCCAAATGCATAACAGTGAGATCTAATGTAGCAGTCATCTAATATTAGCATCATATATATTCGACTCATGCCTATGCATATCCAAGTGACCACTTCCCCAGACCCCGCATAGAGCGGGAGCTCTCTGCACTAGGTACACCCCTTTTTTTATATATGCATGGTCATGAGTCGAATGTACCGAGACCGAGCAAGCTAAGATCTTCATTAGTGACATAATCTACAAACCAAAATGAAAAAGGCATGCCTAAACACTCTTTCTGAGCTCGCCGCAAGCACATGTGTGTACCTCAATAGAAGGCAGTAGAATTGAGGCTCCGGAATACAGGGTAAAAAAACAAGAAAGAACGATCTTGCAGAATGTTAATCATCATGCTCATGTCCTGAACACAACATTAGAAATGTTCCTCGGTCGCCAATCCATTGCGCTTCCAGGGCGTGGAATGGGTGTTCAGTTGAATCCCCATGTCTTTTCAAATGAAGTCACAACCCGTACCTTAACTGGGAACCAATATTCCAAGAAGCCCAGTGGTGCCAACTAAATATTATTCTCCACCTAGCGCGCTAAAAGACGAAGATGACGAATCTAATCGAACAATGGATGGATCAATTGGAACGGCAGCAGGGGCGGACCCAGTAAAGGACATGGATTTACACATGTATACCCAATATTTTTTGCAAAAAAAATCGAAGTTACTAGGCATGTATACAATTGAAATGAGATCAGATCCGATTACAAATAGGTAAAGAGCTTAAGTTAGGGTTAGGGTGTCCGGTTCCCCACAGGAACACAAGAGAAAAGGTACACATACCTCGTGGCCGTGGGTGCTCGTCACCGGCGAAGGACGCGACGAAGGCCTCGGAACGGACCGACGAAGACCTGGGCACCTGGCGTAGGGCGTTGGCGTCGGCGGCCGCCCAGTTGCCGCAAAAGAGGGACAGAGCGCTAGAAGTGGGGACTGGGGAGTGAGGAGTGGGGACTGGCCGACTGCATCGTGGTCCGGCAGGGTGAATTTGTTAAGGGTAGAGTACACCCTTCGACCTCCGACTCGCAGTGAATTCGATTTTCAACCTTCATGAAACCGGGTAACAGATATCTTCAAACTATCAAAACCAAATAAATTTAGTCCTGCGCTGGTTTTTAAAACGGTTTTTTATTTTTTTTAACAATAATAAAATCTAGTTTGATGTCTAGAAGTTGCGTAATTAATTTATTTGAAATTATAAAAATATGAAACTGGGTGCCAAGCCTTGCTTTTGGTAGAAAACAACTTGAGAGGCGGCATTTATTTTAGACGAAACTAGTACTTTTTTCTAAAAATATTCTCTACTTGTTTATAGTCTATATATAGGTATTTGGAATTGGTTTATTTATGTTCCTATTGCTTTATTGCTCGTTCTCACGTTTGTTATTTATTTAAAATAAGTAAGATCTAAACAATTTTAAATATAGTGTCAACATGTATAGCATTTTTAGAACAAAGCATGAACTAGTTTTATATTTTTATAATTTGAAATAAATTAATTATGAATTTTTAGAGAATTTTTATTACTATTAGAAAAATAGAAACCCGCTTTTAAAACCGACTGAGGACCAAATTTGTTCGGTTTTGATAGTTGGAGGGTGTCTATTACCCGGTTTCATTGTTAAAGGTTGAAAATTAAACTTTAATGCAAGTTGGAAGTTGAAAAATGTACTTTACCCATTTGTTAAAAGAAATACTCCGTTCCAAAAGAATGCAATTCTAAAACCATACCATGTTTTAGCATATCAAATTTGACCATTTATAAATAAAAAATATAAATATTTATAATATCAAATGAATATTATTAGATTAATTACGAAATGTATTTTCATAATAAATTTATTTAGAGTCATAAATATAAATATTATTTACTAAAAACTTAGTCAAACGTGAAACGCTTTAACCGGCACGCAACCTATAGTTGCATCCTTTTCAAGATAGAGGTACCGAAGTATTTTTCATCGAGAAGGTAAATTTGCTAAAAGATATATTTCATTTGTGATTTGCTAGAGATGATCGCGGATCGGGCAGATAAAATATTTACTTGACTGTGAATATATCCATGATCTTAGGTTTTTACTTACCCATGAGCATACACGTAAGATTTCGTACCGAGTGAAAGCATCTAGGCCCTTAGTTGGGTTTCGATGATTAAGACGACATGAGATTACTGTGACTAACGTATGTTTTGCAGAGGCAACTTGAGTTAGGTCATGTTAATGATGATTGTTTGGGCAGTTATAGTTTTTATGCCTCTATCGATGGAAATCGTTTCGGTTTTTAAAGGATGGACAATAAAGTTAAGAACGGACTAGTTCTAAGTGTCGTTTGGCGTTGAATAGACACTTAGAGTAGTTTAGTACTTTGTTTTTCATTTGGCCGTACTATTAAGTGGGGTATGAACTAGTAGCTTGACCTAGGTGAGTCTAATAGGTTAGGTGTGGTGCACACTTATCAAACTTAAGTACTAGTTAGCTCAGAAATAGCCCAAAGATCAATTGGAGTCAACCTCATTCACAAAGGATTTTGAATTAGAAGTGAATCGAGGGTCAAATGTTGACCCGACGTTGTTTTAGTGATAACCAGACTCACAGGTGCTACGCTCGGTCAGTGATCAGCGCGCACAACAAAAGCCGAGGAGCGACCGGACGATGCACAGTCATTTGAATCGGACGCGCATCTAGTCGCATCTGTAGCAGTAGGGCCTCGCTGTCAGGGAGGACCAGACGCTAAGTTTGCAGCATCAGGTCAACATCAGAGAAGGTCCAGAGACCAAAATTCCTGACCGAATGCGTCCGGTGGATGTCGATCGGACACTGGCTAGCGTCAAAGCTCTAGTTTGGTTTTGGTGAATTAATGAAACCCTAAGTGCTAACCTAGTTTATCAAGTGATCATGAGATAGATAGCACATTCCAAGTGGTGAAGCAAATGAAGATCATGACATGAAGATGGCGATGCCATGGTGATGATCAAGTGTTTGGACTTAAAAAGAAGAAAGAGAAAAACAAAAGGCTCAAGGCAAAGGTATATTGATAGGAGCCATTTTGTTTTGGTGATCAAGACACTTAGTGAGTGTGATCACATTTAGGTTTGATAGCCGTACCATTAAGAGGGGTGAAACTCGTATCAGAATGCGGTTATCAAAGTGCCACTAGATGCTCTAACTCATTGCACATGCATTTAGGATCTAGTGGAGTGCTAACACCCTTGAAAATGTTTGTGAAAATATGCTAACACATGTGCACAAGGTGATACACTTGGTGGTTGGCACATTTGAAGCAAGGGTGAAGAAGATAGAGGTGAAGAGGAGTTGGTCTCGCTGGTCACAAAGTGACCGGATGCTGGTCTCAGAGGAACCAGCATGTCCGATCAACTGTAACAGCGAAGACGCTGCGTCGGTCAAATGACCGGACGCTGGGTCTTGGATTGACCAGACGCTAAGGTCCAGTGTTCGGTCCTATTGTCGGGCAGCGCAGAAGAAAGTCACTATGAGACCGGACGCTGGCAGGGTCCGATCAAGCATGATCGGACGCGTCCGGTCGAAGAAATTTGTTTCTGGAACCTTACTAGAAACGACCGGACGCCGAAGGCTGAGCGTCCGGTCAGTTTGTGTGCTGTGTCCGGTCAGCAGACGACCGTTGAAATCTGACGAACAGTATTTAAAGCAGGGGACACATGGCGTGTATCACGTGACCGGACGCTGAGGGCCTGCGTCCGGTCGATCGGACCGGAGCGTCCGGTCACCTCGCGCAGTGCCCAGTGAAGGGGTACAACAACTCTATTTTGTGGGGACTTCTATTTAAGCCCCATGGCCGGCTTAAGCTCACTCTCTTGGCATTTTCATTGACATAGCAACCTTGTCAGCTTAGCTAAAGCCCTCCCACTCATCTCCATCATTGATTCATCATCTTTGTGAGATTGGGAGAGAATCCAAGTGCATTGCTTGAGTGTTTGCATCTAGAGGCACTTGGTGTTCGTGTTTCGCTATGAGATTCGCTTGTTACTCTTGGTGGTTGCCGCCACCTAGACGGCTTGGAGCAGCGAGGATCGTCGAGCGGAGGGTGGTGATTGTCTTCGGCTTCGATCGTGGTGATTGTGAGGGGTTCTTGACCTTTCCCCGGCGGAGAGCCAAAAGGTACTCTAGGGATTGCTTGTGGCTTATGTGATCCTCATCTTGTGTTGGTTGTGCGGCACCCTATTGAGGGTTTGGCGTGTAAAGCCAATTAGCGTGTGAACCTCCAAGTGACTGAATCGCCACAACGAGGACTAGCTTGCCGGCAAGCAAGTGAACCTCGATAAAAAAATTATTGTGTTCATCATTGATTCCGAGGTGATTGGTCTTTATTATTATTCATCCTTGTGATTGATTGGATCCTTCATCTACACGGCGGTATAACTTTCTTGATCATTCTCTTTACATTGTATAACCATGAGAAAGAAATCCTTAGGAAGGAGATGATATTCAATACAATATCATAGATGAAGCTCTTCCTTTAGGACTATGCTGTGTATCACCATAGGCCGTACAACGTCACTCATTCAGACCAGAAGTTGAGGTACCACATGATATGCAAAAACGGTTATACGTGGAGGTTAAATGCACGAAAGAGATAGAGTGATGGTAAGTGGAGGACAAGTAAAGTAGTCAAACCCCACACTTGCCTACCAAATAGGGGGAAGGAAAATCATCATCACTCACCGCACGTTACCTTGCCCATCTGAATGCTCTAGTTTGGTTTTGGTGAATTGATGAAACCCTAAGTGCTAACCTAGTTTATCAAGTGATCATGAGATAGGTAGCATACTTCAAGTGATGAAGCAAATGAAGATCATAGCATGATGATGATGATGGCATGGTGATGATCAAGTGCTTCGATTCAAAAAGAAGAAAGAGAAAAATAAAAAAGCTCAAGGCAAAGGTATATCTTGTATGAGCTATTTTGTTTTGATGATCAAGACACTTAGAGAGTGTGATCACATTTAGGTTTGATAGTCGTACTATTAAGAGGGGTGAAACTCGTATCGGAATGCGGTTATCAAAGTGTTACTAGATACTCTAACTCATTGCATATGTATTAAGGATCTAGTGGAGTGCTAACACCCTTTTAAATGTTTGTGAAAATATAATAACACATGTGCACAAGGTGATACACTTGGTGGTTGGTACATTTGAGCAAGGGTGAAGAAGTTAGAGGTGAAGAGAAGTTGGTCTCGCTGGTCACAAAGTGACCGGACGCTGGTCTCTGAGGAACCAGCGCGTCTGGTCAATTGTAACAGCTAAGACGCTGGCGTCGGTCAAACGACCGGACGCTGGGTCGCTCAGCGACCAGATGCTGGAAGGCTATGTCCGGTCGTGTTGACCAACAGAGCAGAATGAAGTCAACGAGTGACCGAACGCTGGCAGGGTCCGGTCAAGCATGATCAGACGTGTTCGGTCGTAGAAATTCGTTTCTGAAACCATACTAGAAACGATCGGACGCTGGAGGCTGAGCGCCCGGTCAGTTTGTGCGCAGTGTCTGGTCAACAAATGACCATTGAAATCTGACGAACAACATTTGAAACAGGCGACACGTGGCGAGTATCACGTGACCGGACGCTGAGGGCCAGCGTTCGGTCGATCCGACCGGAGCGTCCGGTCACCCCGTGTTGTGCCTAGTGAAGGGGTACAACGGCTCTATTTCGTGGGGACTTCTATTTAAGCCCCATGGCTGGCTCAAGCTCACCCCCTTGGCCATTTGCATTGACATAGCAACCTTGTGAGCTTAGCCAAAGCCCTCCCACTCATCTCCATCATTGATTCATTATCTTTGTGAGATTGGGAGATAATCCAAGTGCATTGCTTGAGTGTTTGCATCTAGAGGCACTTGGTGTTCGTGTTTCGCTGTGGGATTCACTTGTTACTCTTGGTGGTTGCCACCACCTAGACGACTTGGAGCAGCGAGGATCATCGAGCGAAGGGTGGTGATCGTCTCCGGCTTCGATTGTGGTGATTGTGAGGGGTTCTTGACCTTTCCCCAGCGGAGAGCCAAAAGGTACTCTAGTGGATTGCTCGTGGCTTATGTGATCCTCATCTTGTGTTGGTTGTGCGGCACCCTATTGAGGGTTTGGCGTGTGAAGCCAATTAGCACGTGAACCTCCAAGTGAGTGAATCGCCACAACGAGGACTAGCTTGTCGGCAAGCAAATGAACCTCGGTAAAAAAAATCATTGTGTTCATCATTGATTCCAAGGTGATTGGTCTTCATTGTTATTCATCCTTGTGATTGATTGGTTCCTTCATCTACACGGCAGTATAACTTTCTTGATCACTCTCTTTACATTACCGCAAACTAGTTGTCAAGCTCTTTAGTGTAGCTAGTTATGAGAGCTTGCTTGCTTGGTTTGTGTGGCTCTTTAGTTAGCCTTTGAGATCACATTAACATTAGGTAGTGTCATAGCTATTGTGTGAATAGATACTATCTAAACTAGAATTGTGGTAGGTGGCTTGTATTTTGAGTAGGCTAGCGCAACTCTTGCTTCACCTTATAATTGTCTAACCATTTTGTTAAGTGTTGTTGTAGAAATTTTTATTAGGCTATTCACCCCCCCTCTAGCCATTGGGACCTTTCAAGTGGTATCAGAGCCGAGGTCACCGTGATTTGAGGCTTAACAACCTTCGGTGTAAAAATGGCTCAAATCAACAACACAAAGGAGCCACCCTAATTTGATGGCTCCAACTATCCCTATTAGAAGGCTAAGATGACAACTTATATCAAGTCAATCAATAGAAAGGTTTGGAAGGTGGTAGAGACAAAGATTGAGATTGAAGATGAAGAGGCTCCCACCGCCGTCGAAGAAATACTACTCCAAAATAATGACATTGCTCTTAGTGCCATCCATGATGCTTTGGATGAGAGAACATTTGAGCAAATCAAGAACATTGAGAGAGCTCATAAGGCATGGAAGAAGTTGAAAGAATCATTTGAGGGCACTCAAGCCGTGAAGGATGCAAAGGCATATATTCTCAAAGAGAAATTTGCAAGCTTCAAGATTAAGGAGGATGAGAGTGTGCCAGAGATGTTTCATAGGCTTCAAGTGCTTGTCAATAATCTCAAAGCACTTGGAGAAAAGGTGAAGGACAAGGACTTTTTCCACAAGTTCTTGAGATGCTTACCTTCAAGATTTGACACATTAGTCACTATTCTAGTTAGGAGTGGTTTGGACACCATGACACCAAACCAAGTGTTGAGAGACATCATGACCGATGATACATATAAAGATGAAGATGAGAAGGAAGAAAAGAAGAAGAAGAAAGATGAGAAGAAGGATGAGAAGAAAAAGAGTGTGGCATTCAAGGCCACATCATCCAAGGGCAAAGCTAAGCAAGAAACATCAAGTGAAGATGATGGTTCATGGGATGATGATGATGATGAGAAGATGGCTCTCTTTGTCAAGAAATTTGGCAAATTCATGATGAAGAAAGGGTACCGTGCTAGAAGAAAGAAATATTCATCTAAAAACAAGGAAGAGTCAAGAAGGTGCTTCAAATATGGAAGCAAAGATCATCTTGTTGCTCAATGTCCATACAATAGCGATAATGATGATGACAACAAGAAGAACAAGAAGAAGGACAAGAAGGAAAAGAAAGAGAAGAAGGACAAGATGACCTTCAAGAAGAAGAAGGGTGGTTAATATGTGGTTACTTGGGATAATGATGCTTCCTCAAGTGATGATTATGATAGTGATGATGACAAGACCACCAAGAAGAAGGCACTTGCAAGCATTGCTATCAATGAGAAGCCTTCTCTCTTCGACACTATCATGCTTCATGACTAAGGCCACTAAGGTACAAACTTGTGATGATGATGGAAATAATGATGAACATGATAATGAAAATAAAAATGAAAGTGATAGTGATGATGATAAACCTACTAAGGATGAACTATTTGATATGCTAGAAGATGCTAAAGAATACTTTGACATCAAGAGAAGGGAATGCAAAAGCTTGCGTAAGGAACTAATAGCCCTTAAGCAAGCCTTTGATGAGCTCAATGCATCTCATGAGAGGCTAGAGGAAGTCAATGAGAAGCTTGGCAAGGCTCACAAAAAGCTTGAAAAGGCTCATTCCTCTTTGCTTAATGAGCAAAATAAAAAGAAGCATGTTGAACCTTGCAATGTAGGCTTAACTTATGATATAATTGATGAATCATTATCTATGGCTATCATTGTTCCTCCCGCTAACCCTTCTTGTAGTACTTCTACTTCCACCTCATCTAGTAGTGATGGTCTCACTTGTGATACCTCACTAATGGTTGAGAATGAGAACCTCAAGAAGGAGGTCAACAAGCTCACTCACACTTTGGCTAAGGCCTATGGTGGTGAGGACCGCTTGCTTATGTGCTTGGGTAGCCAAAGATCTTCTCTCTATAAAGAGGGATTGGGTTATACCCCTAAGAAAGGCAAGGCGGCCTTTGCTCCTCACAAGACTAGTTTTGTGAAGAACAATGGTCAGTTTTGCACTAGTTATAAGCAAATTGGTTATAAAGAGCATGAATGCAAAAACAGGAGCAAAAATGCTAATGTATCCTCCATTAAGCTTGATTCTTTCTATGTGCTTACTAAGGATACAAATGGTGTGAAGACTAAGTTCATTGGTAAACATGGATGGGCTCAAAGAAGAAAGTCATTTGGGTACCAAAGAGCTTAGTGACTAACCTTCAAGGACCGAAGCAAGTTTGGGTACCTAAAAAGAATTAATTTTCTTTTCTAGGTCAATTACAAAGCCGAAGGAAGGCATTGGGTTCTTGATAGTGGGTGCACTCAACACATGACCGGTGATGCATGCAAGAATGTTCAACTCAATCAACACCAATGGCAATGATGGATATGATAGTATCACATTTGGTGACAATGGCAAAGGCAAGGTCAAAGGGCTTGGTAAGATTGCAATATCTAATGACATGAGCATATCCAACGTATTGCTAGTAGAGAGCTTGAACTTCAATTTGCTATCCGTGACTCAATTGTGTGATCTTAGATTCAAATGCATATTTGGGGTAAATGATGTAGAGATCATAAGTGTAGATGGCTCTAACTTGATCTTCAAAGGCTTTAGATATGAGAATCTATACTTGGTTGATTTCAATGCTAGTGAAGCTAAATTATCTACATGCTTGTTCACTAAGTCTAGTATGGGTTGGTTATGGCATAGAAGGCTTGGTCATGTTAGAATGAAACAATTGAATAGATTGGTTAAGCATGACTTGGTTAGAGGCTTGAAAGATGTTGTGTTTGAGAAGGATAAGTTTTGTAGCTCTTGTCAAGCCGGAAAACAAGTTGGAAACACCCATCCTAAGAAAAGTGTGATGAGCATTAGTAAGGCATTTGAATTATTGCATATAGACTTGTTTGGGCCAACACAATACACTAGCATTAGTGGTAACAAATATGACTTTGTGATAATGGATGATTATACTAGATACACATAGATATTCTTTCTAATAGACAAAAGTGATGTGTTTGAAACTTTCAAATCTTTTGTCAAGGGCATTCACAATGAGTTTGAAACAACCATCAAGAGAGTTAGAAGTGACAATGGTAGTGGGTTCAAGAACAATAGAATTGATGAGTTGTGTGATGAATTTGGAATTAGACATCAATTCTCGGCCAAGTACACACCTCAATCAAATGGCCTTATTGAGAGAAAGAATAGAACACTCATTGATATGGCAAGGTCTATGCTTAGTGAGTACAATGTGAGTCAATCTTTTTGGGCCGAAGCTATCAACACGGCTTGCTATTGTAGCAACCGCCTCTATTATCACCCATTGAAAGAGAAGACACCATATGAGCTCTTGAATGGTAGAAAGTCCAACATTGCATATTTTCGGGTATTTGGTTGCAAATGCTATATCTTGAAGAAATGCACTAGATTGGGCAAGTTTAACAAGAAATGTGATGAATGATTTCTACTTGGTTATTCCACTACAAGCAAAGCATATAGAGTTTGAAATTTGGATAGTGGTACTCTTGAGGAAGTTCATGATGTTGAATTTGATGAAACCAAGGGTTCACAAGTAGAGAATGAGAACTTGAAAGATGTTAGGGGCATTCAACTTTGAAATGCCATGAAGAACATGGATATTGGTGAATTGAGGCCTAGGCAAATGAATGATGATGAAGATGATTAAGTGCAAGTGCTCTCTAACTCAAATGTGCAAGATGATACAAATCAAACTAGTACAAGTGGCTCTCATGACAATGAACAAGATCAAGTGGCTAGTACATCATCTCAACCCAATAATTAAGCAAGTGCAAGCAATCAAGTTCCAACACTCTAACCAACAAATATTGTAAGGGATCATCCATTGGACACTGTCATTGGTGATATTTCAAGAGGTGTGCAAACTAGATCAAGATTGGCTTTATTTTGTGAGCATTTCTTATTTGTGTCATCCATTGAACCAAAGAAGATAGATGAAGCATTGAAGAATGTTGATTGGGTGAATGCTATGCATAAAGAATTGAATAACTTCACAAGAAATCAAATATGGGAATTGGTAGTAAGACCAAAGGGACACAATGTGATTGGATCAAGATGGGATAGTAGTAAAGAACAAAGCAAGATTGGTAGCACAAGGCTATACACAAGTTGAAAATCTTGACTTTGGAGAAACATATGCCCCGGTTGCTAGATTGGAAGCAATTAGAATCTTGCTAGCCTCCCGGTTTTGAAGATGATAAGAAGCCCGACCATGTGTACAAGTTGAAGAAGGCATTGTATGGCTTGAAGCAAGCACCTAGAGCATGGTATGAGAGATTGAGGGACTTTCTACTCTCTAAAGGGTTCATGATGGGCAAGGTTGACACCACTCTTTTCATCAAGAAGATTGGAAAAGATCTATTTATATTGCAAATCTATGTTGATGACATCATATTTGGATCAACCAATTAAGAGTTTTGTGATGAGTTTGGAAAGATAATGACTAAAGAGTTTGAGATGTCCATGATTGAAGAGTTAAGTTACTTCCTTGGTCTTCAAATTAAGCAATTGAAGAATGGTACATTTGTAAGTCAAGGCAAGTATATCAAGGACATGATTAAGAAGTTTGCCATGAGTGATAGCAAAGTCATTAGCACACCAATGGCAATAAATGGCAACTTGGGTAGTGATGCAAGTGGCAACATGTTTAATCAAAAATTATATCGGTCTATGATTGGAAGCCTACTCCATGTAACCGCATCAAGGCCGGATGTCATATTTAGTGTATGCATGTGTGTAAGATTTCAATCCTCACCAAGAGAAAATCATTTGAAGGCTACAAAGAGGATATTGAGGTACTTGAAGCATACACCAAATGTTGGTTTGTGGTATCCCAAAGGAGCAAAGTTTGAGCTAGTTGGTTACTCCGACTCGGATTTTGCGGGATGCAAGGTTGAAAGAAAGAGCACCTCGGGCACATGTCAATTGTTGGGAAGATCACTTGTTTCATGGTCATCAAAGAAGCAAAATAGTGTTGCATTATTAACCGTTGAAGCCGAATATATATCCACTGGTAGTTGTTGTGCACAAATACTTTAGGTGAAGGTCACTTTGAGTGGCTTTGGAATCAAGTTCAAGAAAGTGCCATTGCTATGTGACAATGAGAGTGCAATTAAGTTGACCAACAATCCGGTTCAACATGCAAGAACAAAACACATTGATGTCCGCCACCATTTCATAAGAGATCACCAACAAAAATGGGACATTTGCATTGAGAGTGTAGGCACTGAAGATCAACTTGCTGATATATTCACCAAGCCATTGGATGAGAAAAGGTTTTGCAAGCTAAGGAATGAGTTGAACATATTGGATTTCTCAAATATGTGTTGATGCACCCCCCCACTTATATGACATGCCTCTCCTTCGAGCAATCCAAGGTAAAAGTTGATTGGCATGGCATACATCCTTGCTAAGGACTTGTTTAGTGCATCTAGACATCTCTCACATTATATAGGCTTATTCATGAAAATTAAATTATTTTGATGATTATATGGTACCACTATTGCTTCTATGCTTATTTTGATATAGTGGTAGCATATGATATGTTTGTAGGCTTGTAAACCCAGTGTTTAATCTAGAAAATGAGCTCTAAGTGTTTAACTCAACATGGTACAAGATAACCCTTATTTGGAGGTGTGAAGAAGCTTGTCCTTGGATCGAGCCGAGTTAAATATCTTTGGCAAATATTCTAGTTTGAACCAAATTTGGCAATATAATCCTCACCCCATTGATTGCCATTGATAATCTCAACCCATCTAGTTTTTGAACCTTTGTGGTCATTGATGACAAAGGGGGAGAGAAACAAATATATTAGTACATGGGGAGAAAAACAAAGATATTAGTGTACTAAGATAGTGAAAAGACAACAAAGGGGGAGAACTTGACATAGGGGGAGAGATATGACAAAGGAAAGAAATCAATTAAAATTTTGAGCACACAAGTAGGGGGCAAGCTCATGAACTTGTATGGTGCATTTGAATGTGCAATTCATATGTTTGCTTATATGGCACAAGTTTTAAATTTCAATATCTATGCTTGTGTGGTGTATGCTAGTTGTAGGTTTGAATGATGAAATGAAAAACTTGCATGCATAGGTTATCTAGTGATTTCATTTCCAAGTGTTGTTTCCAAGTGGTATCAAGCTAACCATGGTGCTAAGGGTAGTATAATGGTGCACTCCGATTGGTATCACGTTTCAAATGTCCATCTTTTATACCTTAGCATCACTTGGTAGACATTGTCTCATATATTTCCTATCTAAGCATATGTGCAAGCTACAATCCAAACTCTTAGCACATATATTGGAGGAGCAATTGCTACCATATGGAGTTCATGAAACTTGTCCATATCCTTTTACACATAGTAAATATGCTTGGACAAGCAACATGGATTCAATTAAATTTCAATTCATATCTTTGTAAAAAGGGTTGTCATCAATTACCAAAAAGGGAGAGATTGAAAGCTTTAGTTTGGTTTTGGTGAATTGATGAAACCCTAAGTGCTAACCTAGTTTATCAAGTGATAATGAGATAGGTAGCACATTTCAAGTGGTGAAGCAAATGAAGATCATGACATGAAGATGGCGATGCCATGGTGATGATCAAGTGTTTGGACTTGAAAAGAAGAAAGAGAAAAATAAAAGGCTCAAGGCAAAGGTATATTGATAGGAGCCATTTTGTTTTGGTGATCAAGACACTTAGTGAGTGTGATCACATTTAGGTTTGATAGCCGTACTATTAAGAGGGGTGAAACTCGTATCGGAATGCGGTTATCAAAGTGCCACTAGATACTCTAACTCATTGCACATGCATTTAGAATCTAGTGGAGTGCTAACACCCTTGAAAATGTTTGTGAAAATATGCTAACACATGTGCATAAGGTGATACACTTGGTGGTTGACACATTTGAAGCAAGGGTGAAGAAGATAGAGGTGAAGAGGAGTTGATCTCGCTGGTCACAAAGTGACCGGACGCTAGTCTCAGAGGAACTAGCGTGTCCGATCAGTTGTAACAGCAAAGACGCTGGCGTCGGTCAAACGACTAGACGCTGTGTCTTAGACTAACCGGACGCTAAGGTCCAGCGTCCGGTCCTATTGTCGAGCAGCGCAGAAGAAAGTCACTGTGAGACCGGACGCTGACAGGGTCTGGTCAAGCATGATCGGACACGTCCGGTCAAATAAATTCGTTTCTGGAACCTTACTGGAAACGACCGGACGCTGAAGGCTGAGTGTCCGATCAGTTTGTGCACTATGTCCGGTCAGCAGACGACCGTTAAAATCTGACGAATAGTATTTAAAGCAGGGGACACGTGGCGTGTATCACGTGACCGGACACTGAGGGCCTGCGTCCGGTCGATCGGACCAGAGCGTCTGGTCACCCCGCGCTGTGCCCAGTGAAGGGGTACAACGGCTCTATTTCGTGGGGACTTCTATTTAAGCCACATGGCCGGCTTAAACTCACTCTCTGGACCATTTTCATTGACATAGCTACCTTGTGAGCTTAACCATAGCCCTCCCACTCATCTCCATCATTGATTCATCATCTTTGTGAGATTGAGAGAGGATCCAAGTGCATTGCTTGAGTGTTTGCATTTAGAGGCACTTGGTGTTCGTGTTTCGCTGCGGGATTAGCTTGTTACTCTTGGTGGTTGCCGCCACCTAGACGGCTTGGAGCAGCGAGGATCGTCGAGCGGAGGGTGGTGATTGCCTCCGGCTTCGATCGTGGTGATTATGAGGGGTTCTTGACCTTTCTCCGGCGGAGAGCCAAAAGGTACTCTAGTGGATTGCTCGTGGCTTGTGTGATCCTCATTTTATGTTGGTTTTACGGCACCCTATTGAGGGTTTAGCGTGTGATGCCAATTAGCGCGTGAACCTCCAAGTGAGTGAATCGCCACAACGAGGACTAGCTTGCCGGCAAGCAAGTGAACCTCGGTAAAAAAATCATTGTGTTCATCATTGATTCTGAGGTGATTGGTCTTCATTGTTATTAATCCTTGTGATTGATTGGATCCTTCATCTACACGGTGGTATAACTTTCTTGACCACTCTCTTTACATTACCGCAAACTAGTTGTCAAGCTCTTTAGTGTAGCTAGTTATGAGAGCTTGCTTGCTTGGTTGGTGTGGCTCTTTAGTTAGCCTTTGAGAGCACACTAACATAAGGTAGTGTCATAGCTATTGTGTGAATAGATACTATCTAAACTAGAATTATGGTAGGTGGCTTGCATTTTGAGTAGGCTAGCGTAACTCTTGCTTCGCCTCATAATTGTCTAACCTTTCTGTTAAGTGTTGTTGTAGAAATTTGTATTAGGCTATTCACTCCCCTCTAGCCATTAGGACTTTTCACAGCGTCTGGTCACTCCAACAGCCTTCCCTGACAGGCTGACGCCACGTAGATGTTGGCTACTGACCGGACGCGTCCGGTCACCCCAAAAACTGCTGAATTGGACAATAACGGTTATGTTTTAAAGTGGGGAGTATATATACTTCTCCTACTTATCCAACTTAGCTCTCTTGCATATTTGTTCAGCTGAGAAACACCTTTAAAGTGCAAGGCAGAGCAAGAGCCTAGTGGGGTGATTGAGATTTGATAATCCAAGATTAAGGACCTCATTACTGCATAGGGAGTAGCAAGTGTGCATCCACCTTTCTCATTAGGTTTGTCTTGGTCAAGTGAGAGTTTGTGCTTATTACTCTTGGTGATCGCCATCACCTAGACGGCTCGATGGTGATTGAAAACTTGGTGATCATCTGGCGGAGCTTGTGGATGACCCAAGTCATGGTGCGAGCGGTTGTGGGCAATTCACCGCGACGGAGTGTCAAAGAATCAGCCCGTAGAAAGCACTTGATCCTTGCTCGGATCAAAGGAAAGCTACACCCTTGCGCGGGTGCTCTAACGAGGACTAGTGGGGAGTGGTGACTCTCTGATACCTCGAAAAACATCGTCGTGTTCCTTTCCTTCTCTTTATTTTGAGCATTTACATTTGAGCAATTCAATTCATGTTTTTACATTCTTAGAATTGCCATGCTAGAGTAGGATTGGAACCTATGATGCAAATTTTTTATGCGATAGAACAATAAAAACATTTCTAGGCACAAGGAGGTAAAATGGGTTAATTATAGGGCTTAATTATTGAAAGAAAATTAGAATTAGCTCAATTTACCTCTCCTCTTGGGCATCTTGATCCTTTCACCGAGCACCTGCCTGACAGGTTAGAGCATCTCCAAGAGACTCTCCAAGTTCTTCCTAAATGCTAGAAATATAGATTTTGGTGAAAAACTATTCTCCAATAACTTTTCTTAGGGTATCTCTAAAAGTTCCCAAAACATATTCCTAATCTAAGATTTTTAGTAAGATTGGAAAAAAATCATCTTCAACTACTTCTAATACCACTCCTCGTCTTTTAGGACTTGGAAAAATAAGCCGCCGATGGGTAAAGTTACGCGGTATCCTCCTCATGCTAGTCCCCGCGACAATTCCCGGGACCAACTCAACAACTCCGGCGTCGTGCCTCACGGCGTCGATGTGCACTGCATCGCAGGCCTGATCAAGGTTTCTGGTACCGTACCGTAGTTCTAGGAGCAGGCGTGGTTCCAGGAGCTCCCCGGCGGGCTCCTGGAGGAGGTGACACGGTGCGAGACGGAGGATGACTGCGCACGGCTCTGTGGCGGCTGCGTCAGGCTGACGACGCCCAAGGCGACGCTGCTAGACTAGGCGGTGAACCTCATGGCGGACGAGGCATAGGAGGAGAAGGCCAACAGGATGGGCACACGCAACTTGCTCACGGCGCTCGGCCACGCTGTGTAGCACATGAACTTCCTCAACATGCTCGTCGAGAGGGCGCTGAAGCACCACCACCAGCCGTCCTTGTCTTCTTCTGCCTCCTCTGTCCTCGTCAAGGCAGCTCCTGTCACCAACTGATCAATGACGATGGCCATCAATGAATGATCCAAGTTCAAAGAGATGCTCAGTGGTCATGACGATGTTGATCGATCGCCCGATTAAGTAGTAGCAAGGTGACGATCGACAAAGGGCTTGTTCTCAGGAAGAAGATGATGAAATTTTAATTTTTTAAAGTGAAATATTATGTACTATTGGAGATGGTCTTTTTTTTCTCCTAATATATTTTGGGAGTTGGAAAACATGAAGTTTTTAGGAGAAAAATCTAGGATACTCTTGGAGATGCTTTTAATGGAATATAGCCATCTTTTATTCCGAATTTTTCGCTAGCAAAAATAAAAGACGAGAATAGCTCTTTAAAATGCACATGAGATATAGAAAAACTGTTGGAGAGTGAAAAGAGATAAAAACGATTTTTATTCAAATGACTCTCCAAATAATGATTTAGAGAATGAGATTTAGAAAGTCTGTTGAAGATGCTAATAGATTCATATGCCCATCACGTATATTTAAGAGATCAAATAATAAAATCCTAGTAATTTGAAATAATAAATTTACACTTAAATATCAAATCTGTCACTCTCACTTACGTACAGCGCACTAGGACAATATAGCTCACAAACCACAGTACATGGTGGATTCATAGTTCGGTCCTTCGAACTCATACAAATAACACAGACAACTTACACAGGAACTAAAGTAACAAATTAATAGCTCACACAGTCACTTTATTTAACCAACCATGAAAAATATCATTTCATATTTCAACATGCTATCTGCAAGTTACAAGTTAAATGGGTCAGTTGACATTTCAACATACTACTATTTGCATCCTTGAATCAAAGTGCTGCCTGAATCAACACGAGTGCTGATACAGTTTTACATTTTTTTACACTGTACCTCTACATGAATCAAGCCAACGAGTGTTGTCTGGTAAACATCTCAAAATGACCTTTGTCGTCTCTTGGCTGAAGCTTTATAATACAATTACATTGCATGGTTTAATATAGCTGGAAATCAGAGATAGCAGAGGTGAGGGCTATAGTTTTAAGCATGATTATAGAAGATATGATGCACGCTAAATAATATTCTAGTGGATCTGAAAGCGACCGGCCGCTCGGCCATACCCGAGGCACTACCATAGGTGACTCGCACGTTTCTACCGATATCGGCATCGTCGCCGATTCTGACCTCAAAACCCACCTGACTTTCCAGAAGCCGGAGCAGGCCAAAGGCCCGACGGGACGACCGGCCTCGCGGAGTCGCTGCTCCCGTCCCCTGGCTTGCACTCCAATCCCGGACCCCACGCGGCATGTGGCGCACCACGCACGCCCTGACGTAGTACTCCCTCCGGGGAAGCATACAGGTCACTTTAACTAAATTTATAATAAATAATATTAATATTTATATCTCTAAATAAATATATTATATTCTATAACTAATCTAACTATACTTATTTTGTATCATAAATATTAATATTTTTATATAATTTCAGTTAATGTTCAAGAAGCTTTAGTTTTCGAAAAGCGAGAATTACATTGACGGAGGGAGCAGTAGACTATTAGGCTGCCGCTGCAGATGCGCGGAGCGGTCGGCGGCTCGCGGAGGCGAACGGCGAACCAGCGCCCGTGTTTCTGTTTCCTTTCTTCCCTTTAAAAACACGGCAAAAACTACCCGATTACGGCACGACACGCGCGGGGTCGCACTCAGCACGAGCAGACCCGACGTCTCCAGACTGCAGAGCATCAGTCGAGGAGGAAGTGTGGGGGAAACGCGCGTGACGTCTGGCCGCGTACGCGCCTCGCTGCCGTCGCCAGGACGACCAGGATGGCAGCCGAGGAGATGAGACGGACCTCGGCGGCCGCGGCCACGGCGGAGGCGCCGGCAGCGCCGGCGCAAGCGGGGTCGAAGTGGGCGCGGGTGTGGCCGAGCGCGCTCCGGTGGATCCCCACCTCCACGGACCGCACCATCGCCGCGGAGAAGCGACTCCTCTCGATAGTCAAGTACGACCTCGCCCTTCTCCATTTTTAGCGAGTATCAGTAGTATGCTATGTGGATTGATTGATACTTCAGGCTTTTCATTTCACTGGTGCAGTACAGCTAGTTTACTTGTTCGATTTACCGGAACAGCTAGTCACTTTCGCCTTCCAATTTATCAAAGAGTATTCTTTGTCAAATTGCGTGTCAATTGGTACAAATTTCAGGCTCTTGACCAGAACAGCTGCACGGTCGCTTAGCTTGGAAATACACTGCATTTGCGCCGGTGCTAATTTGGCGATTGGTTGTTGGTTCATCTGTGATCTAGCTCGGCTAAGATTAAGGTCCCTTTGAATGTTGATCACGAAGCTAAGATTTTGGGACTGTAGGAAAATGGCGTGCCTTTGCCCTGTCATGAAGTCTGGCTGGGCTATTGCTGCAGTTTCACTGCAATCTGCTATTAGTGCTGCAATTGACTGCTAGCTAAATGCAAAGCTGCAAAGGTTATCGAGCAAACAGTTTATGAGTTGTACTAACTGAAATGTTGGGGACTCGAAATCATACCTGTAAGTTTTCTTAAAAAAAACATAACATTGTTGCTTAAGTACTGTCATTCATCTGAACCTAGTGTTTGATTGTAAGCACACGGTTGCTTCTGATTATACTGAAATGTTGCAAGCTGTCTGAAAGAGTGAGGTAGGAACTACATAGCATGTCTTAGTATAATATATTGGTTCATTTTCAACTTGTGTAAGAAGTTATAAAATACCATACTACCCCTATGGCACTGCTAGTCGATATGTTTTGTTGTCTGCTAATTATTGTTGCATTGCATGGATGTTTAATGTTGTATTTATTTGTGGCTTCTATCTTTGTTGATGATTGGGCCTTTATCATTTCATTCTAGATATTATGTCTCTCTTTTGTATTCTGTTGTACATGACACACCTTTGATTTTGTCTTTACAGAACTGGGTATGTCCAGGAACATGTCAACATTGGCTCTGCTCCACCTGGGTCAAAAGTAAGATGGTTTAGGTCAGCAAGTGATGAACCAAGGTTCATTAATACTGTAACATTTGATGCCAAGGAGAACGCTCCCACCCTGGTTATGGTCCATGGCTATGGAGCTTCACAGGGGTTCTTCTTTCGAAACTTTGATGCCCTTGCAAGCCGTTTTAGGGTGATTGCCATTGATCAGCTTGGGTAAGTTTTGATAAAAATGGCACAGAATAATCTTTGTTGTTGATCACTATAGGTCTTCAATTAGTAGTGGATTTATCGCAATCAAGAAGAAAAAAGACTTTATTTCAATTATAAATGATCTGTTCCTTAAATTTTAAAATGTCATGGCATATGGTTTAGCGTCATCCATTCTCATTTTATCTTCCTCTGATGCATTTGATGGCACTATAGCATTGACGTTTCTCATTCCTTTTGCAGCTGGGGTGGTTCAAGCAGACCTGACTTCACATGTAAAAGTACCGAAGGTTGATACTTCATTCTTTACCTGCACAAGTTTAGATATGATATTAGTTCTTTTACCATGTTAATGATAACCCACAACTGTCGTTAGCTTTTAACTTTCTGCATCATTTATCATGCCATGTTCTCTAATTTTCTGATGGTATTTTGATACGTTATTTTCTATGAAATCTTAGTGGTTTTAACCATTTTATGAAGCCTAAATAGTTTTGTGCCACCAAATTCATATATCAATTCAGTTCTTCTCATATGCTTATGAGTGGTGTAGTAACAAGTTAAAATCTTTTGCCTCTCTTATGGGTGTGTTTGTAAACAGAAACTGAGGCATGGTTCATAGATTCTTTTGAGGAATGGCGCAAGGCCAAGAACCTCAGTAATTTTATATTGCTTGGTCACTCCTTTGGAGGATATGTTGCGGCAAAGTATGCCCTAAAGGTATGTTCCTAAAACATTTACCACATCCAGTGTCTACATTTATGCCAATCATCACTAACAACTCAGTCATATTTCAGCACCCTGAACACATTCAGCACTTAATTTTGGTTGGTCCTGCTGGCTTCACGTCAGAAACAGAGCATAGCTCTGAGTGGTTAACCAAGTTTCGAGCAACATGGAAAGGCATGCTAGTGAATCATCTTTGGGAGTCCAATTTTACTCCCCAAAGAGTTATTAGGTAATCTAAGCTTATTGCACTTATTCTTTTTTTTTGAAGCATTACGTATTACAAACTAAAATTTCATGTGACTCTATTTGTTGTTTTGCCCTCCATTCCAAATTGTAAGTCGTTTTAGCTTTGTCCTAAGTTAAACTTTTATAGTTTTATAGCTTTGGCCAAGTAGAAAAATGTATAAACATATACAATATCAAATAAGATTCGTTAGGTACACTATGAAATATATTTTGATAGCACGCTTATTTTTGAAAGAGTTGGTAACCCATTTATTTGATATGTGATAGCCATTTATTTTTGAAATATATTTTGATAGCACACCCGATTGCTCCAATGGGAAAAATATGTGAGGCTTTGTTGCAAAAACAAAGAACAATGTTCTTTTCTTTTTTTTTTTGGTAGGTGCTCCTACTTTTGTCCTTATATTTATCTGTTTTCTCGAACAGAGGATTGGGTCCTTGGGGTCCAGGTCTAGTACAAAGATATACCAGTGCCAGGTTTGGTACACGTTCAACTGGTGATATACTAACAGATCAAGAATCGACATTGTTGACAGGTATTTTTTTGGTTAATAACTAACGCAGTAAATGTGTTATTTCTTATTATACTTGCAACTGAACCTTATTGTTGTTTTGTCATGTGTGAAGATTATATTTACCATACCTTAGCTGCCAAAGCTAGTGGAGAGTTGTGCTTGAAATATATATTTTCCTTTGGGGCATTTGCAAGGAAACCTCTTCTGCAGTGGTTAGCTTCTTATACTTATCTACTTGGTTAACTGTTCTCTGATATGATCGTTCACAATACAACAATTAGTCTCTTGAAGTCATGGAATTCCATCATTTTGAAAATAATATCCAGGAGGCCTGCATGATATCTGTAAAATATTTTTCATGTGGAAACTAAATTATCACTTCAAGGGGCGGTTAATTCTAGACGCAACAAGTTGTCCAAACAAACATTCTGAATGTTAAATCATCATCTCATTTGGAATAAATGGAGTCTCTTGATGTATCATGATGTTTTATTGTCCTTTAACTTGCAACAGCGCATCCGATTGGAAAGTGCCGACTACTTTCATATATGGGCAGGAAGATTGGATGAACTACCAAGGGGCTCAGCAAGCACGGAAGGACATGAAAGTTCCTTGTGAAATAATCAGGGTGCCACAGGTAAACTTTTCATGCTGGCAATGTTGCATAGTCACGAATTACAATTTTACAATACTGGTTCAAGGACTAAACTTCAGTGGTCACGTGCTGCAGGGTGGACATTTTGTGTTTATAGACAACCCTTCAGGGTTCCACTCGGCTGTCTTCTACGGGTGCCGTAATCTTTTACCTCCAAATGGGGAGGAGGGCTTCACATTTCCTGATGGCCTAATATCTGCGTGAAGTGGCATGTTCAACAATCTTGTCGTGCCCAACAATAGCTTATATGGAGCAAAGATATACGATGGTGGAAATCTTTGCACATTTCCACCAATTTGGAAATATTTGTGCCTTCTTCCACCAATTTGTTTGTATACGGATTATGCCGTGTATATATTCTGTGATGACTGTAAGAAACATGATGTATTAACATTATGTAATGTATGTATGATTCTTTATTTGATTTTCGAATTGCAATACGCAAGAACCATTTTCTTGCAGTGATTCAGTGTGCTTGCTAGTAACGCAGAAAGCACCTCTCCATTCCTTCAGACAGTTTGATACTTGCGAGGTAACATCACTTGGTGAGGGTCAGTTTGATCCTGTTTAAAAGTTGGTCTTTTAAAATTCTATATTCCTGTCAAATGGTTTTCTATAAAGTTTCAAGAAATTGTTGTGCGAAGTACTTCGTAAACTTTGAACGGCAGCTCACACAACGCAAACCAGCTAACCTTTCTCCCCAGACTCTCTCTCTCGCCTACTCAAACTTTGATGAGCCTACTAAGCCCACATGCTGCTGGTCGCGCGGCTGCACGGGTAGCAGAGCATGGCGGCGGGGGACGGGCCCTTCGCCGGCCTCGTCGCCGCCACCTCCCGGATTGCTTCCCTCGGCCGCGCGGGCGACGCGGCCTCCGCGTTCGCCGTGTTCGACGCCATGCCGCGGCGTGACGCCGTGGCCTGGAACGCCATGCTCACCGCCTACGCGCGCGCCGGGCAGCCGCGCGACGCGCTCGCGCTCTTCTCCCGCGCGCCCGCGCCCGACGCGTTCTCGCTCACCGCTGCGCTCTCCGCGGCCGCGGCACTCCGAAGCCCCACCTCCGGAGCGCAGCTGCACGCCCGCCTCCTCCGAGTCGGCCTGCGGGCGCTGCTCCCAGTGGGCAACGCGCTCATCGCCATGTACGCCAAGTGCGCCCGCGCCGAAGACGCCGCGCGCGCCTTCCGGGAGATGCGCGAGCGCAATGCGCTGTCCTGGTGCTCGCTCCTGCATGCCTATGCCGCCTCAGACCACTTGAGGCTCGCACAGGAACTGTTTGATGAAATGCCCAACAGAAATAATGTCGCCTGGAACACATTGCTTATGGGATATTCACGCAGCGGCAATGCTAACCAGTGCTTGCTTATCTTCAACAAGATGCGTATGGCTGGACTGACTTGTGATGATGCAACACTCTGCCTTCTTGTTGATGTTTGCACCGAGCTGCCCAACCCATCTGCTGGCTCTGCAATTCACAAGATTGTAGTGCAGAGTGGATGGAATGCAATGGCCGAGGTCAGTAACTCCCTGATTTCCCTGTATACTAAATTCAGTTTGCTTGATGATGCCGTGCGGATTTTTGAGTCCATGGAGGTGCAGACCATTGTATCGTGGAATTCACTGATTGATGCTTACATGAAGCTTGGCTGTGTAGAAAAAGCCACTTCTCTCTTCAGAAGTGTACCTGAGACCAATGTCATCTCATGGACTGCAATGATCGGAGGACTTGCAAGGAACGGCTGTGCTGATGAAGCACTCATGCTATTTGTCGAGATGTTGGCACACCAACACATCCATCCGGATGACTTCACATTTGGGGCTGTGCTGCATGCTTGTGCTACTGTGGCATCTCTAGCAAGTGGAAGGATGGTCCACTGTAGGGTGTTCCAAAGTGGGTTTGCATCCTACTTGTACGTGGCCAACAGCTTGATGGACATGTATGCCAAGTGCGGGGATTTGGAGGGTAGTACTAATGTGTTCAGTGCATTGTCAACAAGGACCTGGTCTCATGGAACACAATGTTGTTCGGATTTGCTATAAATGGATGGGCCAACGAAGCACTGGTGGTGTACGACAGCTTGAAATCCCATGAGGTCTGCCCCGATGAGGTGACATTTACAGGCTTACTCACAGCCTGTAGCCACTCTGGTCTTCTGGAGCATGGGAAAACCTTCTTCGAGTCGATGGTGTCTGTTCATGGAATTCAGCCAAAGCCAGAGCATATGTCTTGCATTCTTGACATGTATGCGAGATCAGGGAACATTACAAAGGCTATGGAGATGCTGGATCGTTATTCAGAAATGATTCAGACACATAACAGCGACATACGTGAAGCTCTGCTTAGCGCATGCTCTTTGGAACACCTGAATTTCAGTGTTGCAAGGAAGGCAGTGAAAGACATGGTGGCGACCAAGTCTGCGGGAGACGTGGGTTATGTCATGCTGTCCAACTTATTCTGCGTCACTGGGCAGTGGAACCAGGTTGAGCGGGTGCGAATAGCAATGGCTGAGTATGGCATCAAGAAATCACCTGGATGTAGCTGGATAGAGGTCCAAGGTGCTGTTAAGGTTTTTGTATCAGGTGCACAAGATCTTGATCATTCAGGTTCTGTATGGGATGTTATTAGCTTGTTGGATGGCGAAATGAGAAATATCATGCATTTTGATGTGTAGTCCTATAGGTCGTTATAGTGTCCCGCATGGAGTTTGTTCTTATATTCCAAATGGGACTTTCTTTGTTTCCGTATATGCTCCACGGCAAAGAAGTTCTAACTCTACTAATCTTGCTAACGAAAGCTCAAGCTGGTTCTGTTTGTGTTTATACCTCTACTATAACCTGCTGGTGGAAGGTGCCGATGGCCCAAGGGAAATTCAGAGGTTTAGGCCATCTTTGAGCATGAATATAATATGGGCTATGAGGCTGTTTGGTTGCCAGCCTTAGGGCATGTACAACGGGTCTCTTAGCCCGTCTCCACGACGTAAATTTCGCAGAAAACACCCTGCCGATGCTAGGAGACGGGGTCTGCGTCGTCTCGCGAGACGACGGGGAAGTCGCGTGGCCCGAGGCCGAGACGCCGCCTCCAGCAGCGTTGTACAGGTCGCCGGCGTCCCCAAGCCGAGAGCGCGGATCCAGTGCACGCGCATGCGGTTCCGGTACGCGACTGAGGGAAATCTCGCGCCAAATCTTTCCCCACCTCCCTATGTCGCCGGTGTCGTCGCATTCCATCCTTCAGCGCCGATGCTGGTGTCCGCTCCCGTCGTAGGCTGCCGCAGAGACCTGCGCCGCACGGCCGGCTCCGGGGAGGTGCCCTGCCTCGCCAGGTCAAGGCCGCCGAGGAGGAGCAGGGCTGCGCCGCCGCGGTCCTCGTCAGGCCCCAGCGCATCCATGTATTGCTCGTCGTCTACAGGTCGCCTGCCTAGCTTGTCTGCATGTTTGTTTATTCCCGCAAGTTGATATTCATGCTTGAATCATTTTTTATCAAACGGCAACACAATGGTATATAAATTGATATTCATCATTGATCTTGGCAACATGCGAAGCATTAAAATGCTTGCAGACGACCCCTCGTCTCTGAGTTGTATGATCTGTCTTTTTACTCATCTATACGTCAGATATCAGTCTCTTAGAGACGACCTTCCGTCTGTGGGTTGTACATGCCCTTAACTCGCCACGCCTCAGCTTTAGTGACCATAGGGTTTGGTTGGTATTTAATGTTAGCCACACCACAAATGTTTCAGTTCATTTCAGCGTGTTTTCTCGTCACAGTTGTGGCAGTGATTTTCCATGCCACTCTTTGGCACCGCGCACAACCGCGGTGTGACAGCGTGCGGTCGAAATCTAAACATCCCCTACATATGGTTTATACCTCTATAACCTGCTGGTGGAAGATGACGCACACGCACCTAGGGCAAAGAAACAAACATCATGAACCAATTGGCTCGGGGAGGTGGATCCAACCATTTTCCCCATTATTATCCTTCATCTTCACTAAACCACTGCATATGGGACAATGCTCTCTAACTTGGGCCTTGTTGGGTGTAGTAAGGATTGGAGGGGATTGAAAGGGCTTGAAGAGGATTAAATCCCCTACAAGTTAAAATCCCTATCGTTTCCCTTCAATCCACTTGAGAAGAGGATTAACCAAACAAGGTCTGATTGGAAGGGGATTAACCGAACAAGGCATTAAGGACCCTTTGGTCTCCACTTGATTTTTTTCCCTCTTCTGACAATGCTACCTACGTTTATGGATCCATAATAATGCATACATTAGGGAGGTGGAAGCCGACCACACGTTAAATCTTGCAGAAGCCTTATATATCTCCTCCATTCATAATCCAAATGGGGTGGTGATTTTTGAGTCGAAACCAATCATCTCAAAACGATCTACATCTTTCAAGTGATAAATTATGCATTTGAGGCCTTGCTGGGTTCAGGATCCTCATATGTCATCTAGTCACTTAGGTCCTCAAAAAAGGTGCATTCATTGGTTCATTCTCATACACCGAGCCTTTTTTTTTTACCGCACTCCTAACTTGCACCGAGCCTTGATCCTTTTTTTTTACGGAGAAAAACCCTGCTTTTATAAAGCCACAAAGTACAAGTAACAGACACAATCTGAAAAGAAAAGAACAGATAACGCCGGGGTTATCAGCTTACACCACGACCAACCAGTAACGAAACTAGACACACCGTTTTAAGCTTCCACTAGCACAAGCTACTGGAAGGAACCAACAGGAACAAAATCTAACAAAGAACAACTTCTAAGCGTGCAACTGCATCTTCATCCAATTGACCCATTTCTGTATTTTCTATGATTTATCAGTATACTCCAAAAGTCCATATGGAAATGGGATTATATTATACATCAAGTGGCCATTAGTCGACCTCCTAGGGCGCTCGTATGAGGCGTGTCGTTTGTTTACTTAAATTATTCTATCTTAATATAATGATGTGCAAATTTTCGAGAAAAAAAAAGTGGCCATTAGTATATGACGAAGATGAACGAGTATGTAAACGTGTGTATAGTGCCAACGAGCTGAATAGGCTTCTGCAGGCCTGCCTCATTTTTGGGCTTCACCTATAGGCTCAAGCCCACGCCATTCAGTTACCATGGAGTTCATGTGATCGCGAAGCCCATGTCTCTCTTTCGGCCGCCCAGCCACGGAAAGCGCTCGAAAGGAAAGCCCACCAAAGCCCAAGTGTGCGAAAAGCCAAAGGCAAACAGCAAACTTTCCGTTCTCGTCGACGCGCCTTTCCTTTTGCGCGCACCGCTCCGTCCCCCGCCCTCACGTTTTGCTCGCTGCCTGCCTTCGCGTTCGCATTCGCTCTCGCCGTCACAAAACCTCGCCGCCGGTATATTCTCGAGTCCCACCTTCCCCCTCGTGACGTGCTCCTCCTAAACCCTAGCTCCGGCTCAATCCCATCCTTCACCCATCTCTCCACCACCATGGACGAGGACCGGAGCGCCGATCCCGCTCGCCGCGGCCGCCTCCTCTCGCCGACGAGCGGTCAGCCCCAAACCCCGCCACAGACACAGCCCCAGATCCCCATGGACCTCGCCTCCCAGTACCAACGCCGCTTTGCGCCGTCGGTTTTCCTCCCACCGATGGCGCCCCGCCTGGCATCCAGCTCCGGCTTCTCGGCCTTCAGCAACTACCAGAGCCTGCCGACGACGCTCGCGCCCGCGGCGGGCGCCGGATCGCATCTTGCTCGGTCTCTCCCGAAGCCGCCGCTCTTCTCCGTGGACTCTCTAGCTCCGCTCCCGTACTCCACCGGTCCAGCGGCGGGGGCGGCGGTCCCGCGTTCCCCGCCGTCGCCCGGCGGCTCCGAGCAGCAGGTGCCGTCCGCGTACGGCCTGCCGCCGCGTGGGGCGGGGCACCGGAGGTCCCGTAGCGATTTCCTCGTCGGGTTCTCGCGCCCGAACCAGCTGCCGGTTCCGATGACTCCTGCGGCTGGGGAGTACAGGTCGAGGGATGCCTCCGTACTCGAGGAGCTATTCCGCTCGTACAGGGATCCGAACCTCGGTTCCTCCGGGTCCGGGGATAGCAAAAACGAAAGGAACGATCACCTAAGCAGCAGCCAACAACGCGTTTGGAGCCCCGCTGATAGCAGCGAGACTGAGGCTGAGAGCTGGGCGGCTAGTGGCAATGGCAACGCAGACAGCAGCAACGCTAACCATCCTCGCCATTGCCGCAGCCTGTCTGTGGACAGCATCATGAGCAATCTCAACTTTGGAGGCCCGGGCCAGGTTTCTCTGAGACTGCCGCCTCCGTCTCCGGTGGCAGTCGCCGGTGGCAGCTTCTCGCGCACTGGAACCGGAGCATCGGGCGGTGCGGTTGCGACTGCTTCTTATGAACTTATCAACGGAGAGTTCACCGAGTCTGAGATGAAGAAGATCATGGCCAATGATCGCCTCGCTGAGATCGCACTTGCTGATCCTAAGAGGGTCAAGAGGTTCAAATTTTATTTCTGGAGTTCATATGAGAGGATCCAGCCTCCATATAGTGGTTTGGTTTGCTGAAATCCAGTATTTTTCTGGTAAAATTCGCAGGATTCTAGCTAATCGGATCTCGGCAGCAAAGTCTAAGGAGCGCAAGGTGAAGTACATGGGTGCGCTTGAGCGTAAGGTTCGTGTGCTGCAGATGGAAACTAGTACATTATCTTCGAAAGCAGCATCGTCGCAGGTTTGTTCTCTGAGATTCTGAATGTGGTGATCATTTTGTTCTTGGCCCAAGTTTTGGCACTGCTTTACTGGCTTAATATCTATTTGCAGAGGGAATGTGAGGCACTTAAAACTATGAACAATGAGATGAAGATCAGGCTGCAAGCAATGGAGCAGCAAGCACAGCTGAAAAATGGTATGTTTATGCCCCACCCCCCCAACCCAAAAAAAAAAAGCATTCACTGTTGTACCTCCTTTCTGCAATCAGCATTTTTCTGTTCCATCGGTGACTGATCTATACTGTCTTCTTGTAAAGCTTGTTTTTTTCTTTGGGTTGTAAGTATGTTGGCTTGTGTTTTCTCTTAACGCAATACCTACACAGCTCTCAAGTATCTCGCTTTCCACTGAGCAGTACGTTCTTTTATTTTGGACTTGCATGTGTAACTTTGCTTATTAAAAAACTCAAGAAACAGGAGTTTACGTTTTCCTAGATTTAGGTCTTGTTTACATCCAGCGTGTAAAGTTTTGAGATGTCACATTGGATGTTACATGGAGTGTCGCATGAGGTGTACGAATACTAATAAAAAATAAATTACAGAATCCGTCAGTAAACCGCGAGATGAATTTATCAAGCCTAATTAATCCGTCATTAGCACATGCGTTACTGTAGCAATTTATTGTCAAATTATGGACTAATTAGGCTTAAAAGATTCGTCTGGCAAATTAGTCGCAAACTGTGCAATTAGTTATTTTTTTAGTCTATATTTAATACTCCATGCATGTGTCCAAACATTCGATGTGATAGGGTGTAAAGTTTTAGGGTGGGAACTAAACAAGGGCTTATATGTGCGTTCTCTCTACATGTCAAATGTAAATTACAGTGATTATTGGTTGATCATTAGATGCATACATTTTTCTAAAAAAATGATGATTTGTAAATGATAAGTTCCCCAACTTATATGATTTCTAATCTTCTACAGTTTCCCTGAAACATATTTTATATCCTTCAGAAGAAGGTAAATATGTTCATCACTGGGTTACAGTAAGCTTCTTCTTTTTTCAAAAAGATGTACCATTTGCATCAGTATTGAGGAAGTATTTTCTATTTTTATTCATGGCTTGGGCTATGAAGTTTGTTCGCATCCATCCAAATCTATGACAATTTCTACATTCTGAAGTGCACAGAGAAGGGGGTGAGGGTGAGATGTATAATAGCGAGTAGGGAGTCCATAGAAGAGGAATGTAGAGAATACGAACAAAAAGAAAATTGTTATAGAGTAAACCTAAACCTAGTGTTATGAGCAGACTGGAATAACTCTGAATGCATTTCTTTTAATTTTTCAATGCCGAAACAGCATTGCCAACTTGGCATATGTTCAGCTTATTTAGTGCCCTTATTTCCCAGTGTCTTCAACTTAGACCTGGCATTCCATGCTATTGCTTGAGCTCACCGTTCTCTAATTGACTGTATAGTTCAATGAGAGCATTCCCGAGAGTCTTTCTTAAACTCCCTCTTTAAATCAACATTTAGAGAGTTGTTGGATATCCAATTAAAGAATTGAGCGGGGAACAGCAGGTGCTCTGCCTTTTCATTGTAGAGTTGGAAAGAAACATTTACAAACTTGTCTCAGCGTTTGGAAGAACAACCAAGAACAACCAATTAAAGAATTAGCTGGAGGATATTTTTTCATCAAAATATCTATTCCTAATAATTAGGAAGGATATAGAGAGTCGCTTGGAGTTGCTTTGACATGGCAAGGGAATTTCCATTGATCTATTATAAGTTTTTATGTATGCTTTATTAATTTAAATAATTGAATGAATAGTACCATGTTCTAACAAAATAATTACAATATTACTGTTTTGTGCTGCAAACTTTAGTTTTACCTGTTTTCATAATCCATGTGTTAGAATCTCACTGCTTTTTATCAGGCTTCATGGCCATTATTATTTATTTTTTGTGAGTCTACAGGGACCTTATTTTGCCACAGGTTGGGTTGTTTTTGTTTTTCAACTAACAGGCGCATATGTAGTTTCATAACACTGGGGTGTGTGGGTGCTGTATGACTATATTCTTCTACTAATGCAATGATACGTAGATCTCCTGTGTATTCGAAAAAACAATGGACCTTATTTTTTCTATGGTATTTACATTGCAATCTTGTTTCTTTGGCCTATTCAACTACTGATTTTATCATTGGTACATTGTTCTGTATCCAGCTCTGAATGAAGCACTGACTGCTGAAGTCCAGCGCCTGAAACAAATTGCTGGTGAGGCCAGTGATCCTCATGTGCCGAACGGTTCACATCATCATATGAACCGCCAGATTCTCGAACAGCAGCTGCTGCAGCTACAGCAGAAGCAGCCATCAGAGGCCCAGCAGGCTCAGCAGCAGCAACAGGAATCAGAGCAGTTCAAAGCTCAGCAGAAGCAGTGGAACCATTAAGGAGATTTCACAGAGGGCATGCACATGCTTGAAGGTCATTCATACTGCAGATTCATGAAGGGATACCTTGTGTTCCCGGATATTCGTTTTTCTTAGGTTTTAGAACAACCGCAGTTGGATATTCCGTCTTTTGTGGTTTCTTGCAAAGTTATTTGGTTTCATTGGTTGGATGTTGGTAATGCCTGGGTGGATTCTGTGTTGTACAAACTTTTAGTCTCTGTAATTTTCTGCTAGAATTATTGAAATCATTTTTAGGCACATTTGTGTTGCGAATTAAAGGGGCCAATTTGTGGGGTACAACATATTCTGTAGATGCGGATGCGTGAAATCCTGCAGCTTATATTCTTATTCATTAATCATTCTATTAGAAGTTCAGATGGATTCGTCGTAGTTGATGTTTATGTTTTAGCATAACCTGCTATTGATCTTGTTGTCCAGCGCAGCGTTGCAGAGAATCTACCCAATGAGGCTGGTATCTGCTGTTGGTTTGTAGGCTCTGGCTCTGGCTCTGGGAAAGTTTGGTGCAGGCTTTGGATACACTTGTGTGCTTGTGCATATATATTGTCACAAATACTTCAAAACAAAAGCACGTATCAATGGATCTTGCATTGCTTAGCCTTTTGTCAAAGAAAAAGGGCAGATAGGTGAAAGCATCCAGGGGTTGTGGTCCTCATCATGCCTAGATATGCTGAAGTCTATATAGCTTTTCAGCAGAGAGAAAAGGCAAGAAAGATTCATTCCTGATCTAACTCTTTGATTTGAAAGAGTTGATCAAGCTTAGTAAATCATCCTTGCATTGCCTCTTTCTGTTTTGTAGCAAAAGGGAGTTATGATAAAAGCTGCTTTCATTTCCTTGCCCATTTCACCAAAAGAGTTAGTAGTTGCCAACAAAATCTAGTTAATCCGCGCACTTATAATGTACAAACACCATGGCACAGAGCACCCAAGAGAGCTCCAGGAACCTGGCGATTTATGAGCACAGACATGGCGGAGCAGCCAAGCAGATGGATGGTAACTAGTCCACTGTCCTGTCCACACAACTAGCACATGCACCAACAAGGGGACGCAAGCTAGCTACTTCATCTTCAGCAGGCAGGCAGAGGAAGCAATCTCACGCAGCTCCCGCTCCTGCCTCTGGCACGGCCGCCGTCTTGGACAGGTTCTGGAGCAGCGCGAGGTTCTCGCGGCGAAGTGCGCTGGCCCTCTCCCGGAGCCTCTCATTCTCGGCGATGATGCATCGGTTCTCCAGGTAGAGCTTCAGGTTCAGTATCTCCATGGCCTCTGCTCCGTCTCTCAACCTCCTCAGCCTCAACCTGCGTACGTGTGGTGTGATTGCAGGAAACTGTCGCTGCTGCTGCTGCTGCTTGAGCAGAGGAAGCTTGAGAAACTTGAACAGAGCACGTTAATTAGTTACCTCTTTCTCCTGATGGCAATCGAGACATGAGGCGGCGGCGTCTTCTGCAGCTGTCGCTTGAGGTTGACGACAACAAGAGACGGGTGCTTCTTGCTGCTGCTGCTCCAGGACCAGGAGCCGGAGCACATGTTGCTGTGGATGGCGTAGGCCTGCTGCTAGCTAGATTCTTTGGAGCTCAGTGACTTCGAGATGAAGTGTGTTTTAAGGGCTTTAAGGCTATATATAAAGATAGATCTTATCTCATCTCACCTCGCCTCCTCTCGGGGCTTTGGTGGTAGCTTTAGGTTTTTGTTTGGTGGTGCATCGCTCCGTTCGTTTGGCTGATAAGTCATGGCTGAAAGTACGATTGACTAATTTGCTGTGAGAGAAAAATACTGTTCATTGACTGCGGTTTATAAGCCGCGACGACGCACGTGAGCCGAGAGAGACGGAGGCAGGCAGCTAGCTCCTCCTCCTCATCATGGAGCATGGACTATGGCATGGCATGGCATGGGCCAATGGATCTTCCGGAAGCTAATCATTTAGCAGCATATTTCCATCGGAAAAAGGAGGAGAGGAGCGTGGAGAGATCGATGAGAAAGTATGGATCGACGTCGACGATACAGCACGATCTTTTTGACAGTAGTAGGATGGGGAGGAGAAGACTACAAATAAAGGGAATCATTTGGGTTCTGCAGGAAGCTCCCAGATTTGAAAATGAATTGGCTGAATAATTGTGCTCTCTCTGTAACTTCTCCTTTTTTTTGTTTTGGTAAATATGCACGTCAAAGCAAGCAAAATGGCTATGCTTGCATTATTGATTTCTTGGCCCGGGTGCTTGCATTGCATGATGAAGCTTTACAGTCTGTTCGCTTGTTGGTTTCAGCCAGGACTTATCAGTCAGTCAACAGTATTTTCCTTTCACAACGAACCAGCACCAGTCGAGCTTATTAGCCCAAAAACCAACCAGGGAACATGCCGTAAGAGTTTTCTTGGTACTCGATGGTGCAAGAGCGAGCAAGGCACGGGGAGGTCAAATTCGCTTTCGAGCATCTCATCCTTTTTGCTCGTGCGGTTTCTTCGCCAGAATGATGCCTCAGCGCCTTTTTACCTCCTCCCCTCTGCAAACATGCGAGTTGCCGTCTGCATTCAGAACTCTCGCTGCACTGTTCTGTTCCAACAGAGTCTACTGTGAAGGAATTCCCATTTGATTTCTATAGCAGGCCTGAAAATGATCTGTCGGTCACCACAGTTTCTGGCAACTTGGGAGGCCAAAGTTTCCATGAGAGATGCCCTTCATTCCACGCCATTCTCACCCAGAAACCAGTCACCAAGCAGCAGCAATTCAGCCCCGTTTACTGCGTCACGGACCATCATGTAAGCGAGAATCTCTCGAGAAAAACTTGGAGCAGGGAAGACACTTTGGGCCACTGCCCCCAGCTTTGGCCAAAAGTTGCACTCATTACACACAAGGTAGCCAAGGAAGAGGTGCGCAAGAATTTGCGTTTGACACCTCAAGATCAGCAGCACCTGTGCTCTGGATCTGCACCGTCCGATGCCGTCCCAGACGCTCACCGATGCTCGACGCGTGTGCCCCCACCCCCGGTCCCGGTCCTGCGTCCACTCATTTGATCCATATCTTGGCCGAGTGGAGGTTTCATTCCGACGCTTGACCTCCCTGCACACATTGACAGAACACTGAACACAGAAGCACCATCCATCGTTGCTGCAGCTTTCGCCACTGACACTGGCCCCGCGTGAACCTGGGTCACCAATGCGCGTGTGAATCATGGATCACATTAGGTAGATGCGCCATGATCCGTGAACACATACATGCATATGCATACATACATACACGTGCGATCCTCGTCCGGCAACAGCGACGTTCATGTTGGGTTCAGGGTTTAGCATCATGAGGCCACATGCCAGTGGCACCTCGAGATGGAGAGCAGGTACTTTGATGCCTTTTTGGCAGGATTGGTTTGATGGCCATGAACGGATGAGCTTGCGGGGACAGTGTTTGCAGTGGTGGAGATGGTATCATGGTACTAACTTCAGTGCTCGAAACTGTAGCGTACTGAGTGGCATCTCTTTGTATCGAGTGAATGGATTCTGCTTATCTAAGGCTGTAACCGAATTTAGGGTGATTTTCACAGGCATGTACAGGAGAGTGCAACTCTGTATTTCTTCAACTTGGTTTTCAATCATATTTCAGAAGGTAAAGCCAATCAACCTTGTAACTGTTTCTTCTCCTACCACCGTCTCAGGCTCTCAGAGCTTACAGGCGCGGAAGCAATCGCTAGCCCGTAGCAGATAGAAGCGGTACCACTCGGCGACGCTGGAGACGTGGACGGCCCAGGTGGGCAGCGAGAGCGCGTTCGCCGGCTCGGACAGCGCGGCGAGCGCCGGACTGCGGAGGGCGGCCTCCGCAGCTGACGTCGAGGTGGCGGAGGAGGACTGGAGGGCGCTAGCGTTGCCACGAGCCGGAGGGACGCCATTGGACGCGGCGGGACTGCGTGAGGTTGGCGTTAACCCGAACCCGGTATCCGGCAAGTCGTTGAGGATTATACTATTAGACGTATGTATCCGTATGTCTATATGTACAAAAAAATCTGAACATAGATTTGAGGGCTTATACAAAAAAAAAATACTACAGGTTTAGCAGTGCCCCACGAATGTAAGGGCCCAAATTTATTCCGCTGACAAATAGGTCCCATAAATTTAAACTCACAAATCGAAAAAGAAAGGGAGGTCCTCAAATCCCAATAGAGGTCCTGATTTAAGGATCACCGATGGAGATACTCAACTGGACATGTGTATAACTGCAACCGTATGTGTAGGTCACTCGTATTCCTGTAACGCTGTCATCGGGATGCAGCCGAATACGAAAAATTCTGACGAATCATGCGAGAACTGATATGCAGCCTGTTCGCTGGTTGGTGCTGGTGCTGGTTTGGGCTGGCTGGTGCTGGTTTTTTGTGAGAGGAAAACACTGTTGGCTGGCTGGTTTGAGCTGGCTGAAACCAACAAGCGAACAGGCTGATGGTTCGATGAACAGCAGTTGGAGACAATCTACCCTATGACAAGGGGCCAGAAATTGAACTCCATCAACTCTTGGGGTCCATTATCTAAAAAAAAATCAGCTCTTGGGTCGGCATGCCGGCATGATTCAAAAAAAAAGTAAATTTGGAAGATAATTTAGTGAAAGAAAAACTACTTGCAAGTTCACTCGGATGGAAAGAAGGAACGTACATGAGTTTCAAATTTGAACCATGAAAATTCTATCTAGTCTAGATAAATAAGAGCAGAAACAGCAGGGCTCAATTGATTCAGAAAAACCAGTCAAACACCAAAGAATCAGAGGAAGGCCATTTGTTTCCTTTCTTCTCAATCCACGGGAGACGAGGCCCTTCATGCATCTTGTTAGATTGATCTCCTAACCAATAAGCCCAACGACCTATTGGGCCTTGGTCACGCGTCCTGATCGGGGGCGCCCAACCCTACATGGTTGGTGGGCCCCCGTCGCACTGCGCTATATAAAGAGGGTGGGGGCCGGTGGCTTAAGGTACGAGGTTCGCCGTGAGCCGCAAACCCCACCGACAAACCCTAGACCGATCTAAGAGGGCGCGCAGCCAGCGACGGGAAGCTCCGCTGACCTTCACCGTCGTCACTGCCACGCCGTCCGTCTGCACTGCATCGACGTCCGTGCAACCTCTACTCCAGCCGTCGCTGCCCGTGTGCTGCCTCCATCAACGAACCAGTGATGGCCAGCTCAACCGCGACTTCCTCCGAAGGCTCAGGTTCAACACCAGCACCTCTACCCTATCTCCCTCTCGGTGTAGTGTTCTAGGTCTAGATGTGAATGTGCTTTAAGGATCCAAGTGTTCATCCGCCTAGATCTACTCTAGTCGATCCAAAGAATATCAACACATCTATCTCAACATCTCAACAAATCATTAAGGCTTTGTTTGGTTGTACTTGTATTCACCTCAATCTGATGTGTGTTGGAGTCAATTAGGTCACTCCAATTCTCTTCAACACACTTGGATTGAGGTAGGAGTGCAGTCAAACAAGCCCTAAAGAGGTTCTTTCACATGGGGTTTCGCTATCATCCAAGAATTCAGGCCACTAGATTCCTCAAAAGAAATTTCAGGCCACTAGAAATCTTAGTTCGACACAACCAAGACCAGAGATAAATAGTGCGAGACAGATTGTATGCCACGATGAGCATTTGGCAGCAATCCTGACCAATGATGAACCTTCCTAGATTGCTATCCATGGGGATCAGTTAGCCTGACTAAATTTCATCACGGGTTATGGCGATGTCAGAAACAAAGATGAGTTGCTTCGATTTGAACTGGGTTATTAGGCTTCTGTTTTCTTGGACCATACCATGACAAGAGCAAATCCCATTAAGGACATCAACACAACCTGCAGAAATGAATCAAGTTAACAATGGTAAGATCCTCATTAGTCTCTCCATGAGACAAAACAGAATTGACCCTCTTTTGCAGAGTTTAAATTGTGCTGAACTGAAGTAATGTTACTCTTGGAATATAGTTACATAGTTTGTGTTGATTTCTAAGCCCAGAGGCGAAGTTTCATGTGAATCAGGTCAAAGTAATAAGTTTTTTATCTGCTGAAAAGATGTTAATACCGTGGAACCATGTATTGACCTATCCATAGCTGTCCCCAAGATTAATGTCAGATTGACAGGAAAGTTTCATTTGTAAGAGATAAATCTGCAAGAGGCTAGTGGATGGGTAAAAGTTCACATACCGATACGGCTGGAGGCACACCCACTAGTGGATCTGGGAAGAACTTGTTTGCTAAAGCAAGAGCAAGGAGGCTACTTTGCATTCCTGCATCAAGAGATACAGGTGAGACAACAAAACAAATTAGAAAGAACATATCCTCATGTAATAGGAGAGCACATCACCTGTCTCAAAAGATAGTGTCCTTTGTAGTGCCTTTACATCGTCTGACTTGTGAAACCAAGTACCAGCAAGATGATAACCAGCTACAAAAGATGAGGTGTGGAATGCAAAAAGGAGCAGCACTATGGCTAATCCAAATGGCGACAAAACAGCCTTGATATTTATTGCCAATGGTGAGCCAACACACAGAGCAGTGACAAACACCGACAACGGAGGGAGAAATGGCTGAATAGCTGCACAGAGCCTTGGAAGGAATCTGCGTAATATAAAGAAACATGAATTTAGACCTGAAAACAGAAGTAACTCAAAGTGGGAGCCAAAGATCAGAAATATAGTAAGGGAACTATCCAATCTAGCACAGCTGTCTCCTGTACTTCAGTTCAAAGCAATGAAAGCAAAACCTATTCAGAAGCAATCCAGCAGCAATTGGAGCAACAACTATTTGAACGATGCTTGACATCATCCCTTTGACATCTACAGGTAATTTCTGGCCAATAAGAAAGTAAGATAATGTTGGGGTGACAAAAACTGCAGTAGCTGTTGACAATGATGTCATAACAATGCTGAGAGGAGCCATATGTGGATCCGTCAGGAAAGTTGCATAGTTTGAAAGCTGTGCTCCGCTCACGCATGAAACCAACATGATACCAGCGCCTACAGACAAGTTCACGGCAGAGTTCACCACATATTCTGCAATGCTCCTTCTAAAGCATATAAAAATGAATCAATTTCTTACCTAGAGCAGTTGGGAGATTAAGAACTGCAACCGCAAGAGTGCCAAAAAGGAATCCCAACAAAGGCTTGATGACAAACTGTCCGATATAGCCCACAGCAATAGCGTCTGGCCTTTTTATTGCTTCAATAAAATCCTTGACGGTTGAGTTTACACCAACAGCAAACATCAAGAACCCCAAAGCTGGTGCATAATACCTGCAATAATAACACACACCCTGGAAATGTAAATAACATGTGCAAATATAGAACACTGTGCTACTGACACAAACATGGAACTATCTAATTACATAAATAAAAGCCAGCTTATAAGTGAGACTGTGAGAGGTAGACCCTTAATGATTAATCATTACAGAAAGGATATCGGAGTTTATCAGTGAGCATAAACCACGAGGATTCCTATAGTCCAGAGACCTAATCAGAAAGCATTACCATATAGAGAACGGAAAGATGGTGATTAGTATGGATCAACACATAATTTTAAATGCCTTTTCAGGTATCAATTATATGCATACTTCTGAGAAAACGTCCTCCCCTATATTTCTTACTTATGGGACTGGAAGAACAATCAAGAAGTAAGTTCGAGAAAAAGTAACTGTCCAACGAAATGGTCTTAGACACTGTCATCAGGGGGAGATAAGTGTCCAAAGCCAAAGGAAGCCGAACAGGGCTGTGTACCATCTCTTTCATATACTGCTAAAGTGTAGCTGAAATATAAATTCAACTGATCATTGATCCAACGATGTAGATTCCATGCTAACAGATCGATAACTGAATTTGGACTAATAAAGAGCAAAAACTTGCATGACAGACCTGGTTGTGAACCATGTAAACGAAGAGAGGTACACCAGCGCGAGAATTGTGCTCCCCAGAACTATATGGGGAATAATGGAGTTGGCACTCTTTAAAATCTTCAAGAAATCTACTTTACTCTCCTCCACTACCTGTAGCTTCAATCCAAAGTGTAAAAAGCAGATAGTGACCATCCCGAGTACAAAAGCCCACTAGCTAAGGCATAAAGAAATTGCATCGAAACGGCACCTGAGAAGGCAACACCGCGTCCTCCCCGATGTTATCTTTCTCCAAGGAACCACTCGCACTCGCCGCCCAGAGGCGCCTCTTAGCAACCACTCCAGATCCCTGCTCTGCTTGTATAGAAGAAACAGAAAGACCACATCACGAATTTTCAATCCCGGCACCGCGAAGCTTATGATAGATAAGATACTGATTGTTGAACCCAAAAATCCAAGCTATGTCAACGGCGATATCACCAATCAATCAATTAGAGAAGGAGACGAAACTACTCAGACCATCGAATGAGGAGTTTCCGAAGTTGGTACACCAAACAGACTCCAGGCACCATCCATACACGATACAACAGCATAAGATTGGAGAGGTTTTGAGATCAGAGTGGAGCACCTACGCCATGAAACGCGCGGCGGCGGGATCGCCGGAGAAGGCACCGAGACGCGGTCCGGCCCCGGCTGCCGGCGGCGGGCCAACGAGTGGACGCCAGCGAGGTGGGCCCGCTTCAGGACGGCTGCGGCGGGGGCCATTTGACCTCGAGCGAGGAGTGGGTGTGGGGCACTGGAGCAGCAGGCCAGCAGCAGCTGAGGAAGGGAGTGCGTCTCGGCGTCTGCTTGCGATTTGTGAGTTCGACAGCTGACGGTGACCTACTCCCGCAGCGATTGTTGGGAACATCGAACAGCCGGACAGGGACGGAATGGAAGAAACTGGTCTGGAGAAGTGGAGACGGATTAGCACCTTCTGATTTGGTGCTATCTGGCTAATTTAATCACGAAACGTTTTTATATTTTGTAATCATCTGGATCAAATACTCTAAGGCCAAATCCAGCTACCAGTACCAAATGGTGAAATATGCAAGTTTTCTGAATGGAGAGGGCCTAAAACTCCAAATGTCTCGCTCGCAAAAAATCAAGATGGTCTTTGGATGGGTCGATTCACTGCACGGTTTGAGTCACAGTCGAAGAAGGCACGCACGGAGTGGTTGGCGGGTGGCCGTGCGGCACCGCTGGAGCATGTGCATTTCGTTTCGGTGCCGCGCATAGGCCTTTATGAATTTTGTCCGTGCGACCTTAATAGGGGCAATGCACTTTTCTTCTCTCATGAATCATGCCTTGACAAAAGGCAAGGAATTTTTCGACAATATATATTAGCATCTCTTCGTATCGAATCGAGAGTCTAAGCTCGAACACCCAATTAAGCCACGTCGCTCATTACCCTGCAACCGTAGGATCCAACCATCACGCGATATCGACCGTTCGAATGCGCTCTTCGTGCTTAATGCTAGAGCAGTCATCACAGGTTTTAATACGTGGATCCAGCTAAGCATGCTTGATCTTCGTTGTGGCTAGCGCGCTCAAGCAGCAGGGCGGCAGGTCGCACCCGCACGGGGCTTGGCGCATCCTGTCCCTACCTGAGGAGAGCCAACTCCTGCGACGGTGACAAGCCACGACAGCAAACCCATGGCGTGGCTCGAGCCTGTGGTACAACCTAGATCCAACATAGCTGGATAGAGGAACATTGGTGTAAGTGCAATCAAATTCTAATAGTGGATTTTGTTCATAATGATCATGTAATTAGAGGACTAATGAGATTTATCGAGATAACAAATAGGGAATCAATATTTGAGGATATTACACGAAAAGGGGATCCCCAACTTGTAGACGTTGACGGCTTCAAGCTCAAAGGAGGTTTAAATTATTTTATATTTCGAATTTGAGTAAGGACAAGTCGTACTATAAATGGGATACATTGCTTAAGCTAAAGTGTGCTACCAAGTGCTTAATCTAACACTTACATCCTCAGTTACTCAGCCAAGACAACCACCACTTCATTCTTTATCCTTGCTGTCTTGTCTAGTGCGGCAGTGCCGCACCTGAAGAGAGGCACTGCCGCGACTAAAGTGACCTTTGGGAGCATGGTGTATTTATACTTTTCCCTTTCCCCTCCAATGTCTTTCTTCTTCCTCAAAACCGTTTAGTTCGTGAAAAGGCTAAAAAGTGTTATTCTCTCTCTCCTCTATTGGTGACCTTGAGCTCTCAAGCTTCTTCATTGATTTTTCTATCAATCATTGAGAGAAAAAGGTGTCAAACTCGATTAGAGAGCAGATCCACTAATTCTTAAACTCTAAAGAGCACTTGGTTCATGTTTTGGCCGGTGGTTGTGTTTGTTACTCTTGGAGCTTGGCTCCTAGCCGGCTAGAGCGTCGTCCGTAGAGCTTGCCAACTTGTGTGGCAACCTCGGGAGGTTTATAACCAACTCTTGCAGCTAGTAAACTCATCCCTCATCTCAAGAGTTAACTCTTTTGACTTGATAACGAGGAAGGGTCAAAAAGCCCTAAGCCTTAGTGGCTAACCACAACAACGTGGATTTAGGTAAGCCTTAGTGACGAGCTGAACCACGGGATAAATCATTGTGTCACTGTGTGCTTGCTTTGTATTCTTGTGATTCATATTGTTATTGAGGTGATTTATAGGGTTATGGTCGATCTATTTGTGTGTGGTGTTCCTACCACTTTTCGCTGTTGATCTGTATTCTACACGTCTATAGGGACTCCAGTAAATTCTTGGACTCAAGTTTTCTTTCACTGATTTTGAATTATATCTCGAAGTTGTCTGCAGTGCCGTTGTTTTAGCTCGGTAGTGCCGCGGGCATAGAGCGGCAGTGCCGCAGGTTGAATTTGATAAAAAAATTAAGTTTTGTTTTAACATGCCTATTCACCCCCCGCTCTAGGCTAACCAGAGATCCTACAAGTGGTATCAGAGCAGGTTACCTCGTGTGTGTGCTTCACCGCGTGAGGTATGGAGCCCGGAGGAGGATCTAGTGGCGTGAAGCCGGTGACATCGATCCGAAGCGTGTTGAGCTGCATGACACTAACAGCAGCGAGCTCAGCATGTCCACAACAAGCAACACCACGCTTCCACATCTTGAGGCCACCAATACCGAAAGAGCTCTCAATGATGAAGAGAGAAGAAAAAGAAGGAAGCTAGAAAAGCAAAAAGAGAACCTAGAGAGAAGAAGAAGAAGAAGAAGGAACAACAAAGGCTTGAAGATAAAAAGCAAAGAAAATAAAAAACAAAGCTCAAGAGAGAAGCAAGAAGAAAGAGAAGAGAAGCAAGGAAGAAGAAGCAAGGACAACCAATATATCATCAAGTGACATCTCAAGTAGTTTCGAAGATGAAGATGATGATGAGTCATATCAAGTGTCAAAGGGGGGCAAGAAAGAGAAGAAGGAAAATGGCAAAGTCGACAACAACAAATATGTCACCGTATCCTTTAACTATTCTTCTATGCCTATGACTAACCATGATCGGAGGTCTTTCATCAATATGCTCGCAGGCAAGTTACCTCATTTCGATAGGACTAACTTTGCCAAGTGGAAGCACTTGATGAGAGCCTATCTTATAGGTCTTCACCCGACATTTGGGAGGTTATGTGCAATGGATTTGAACCACCGGTTGATCCCAAGAACACAACACTAGAAGAGATAAGAATCATTCACCTCAATGGTCAAGCCACAAGTGTGTTGCTTGGTGCTTTGGACAGTGATGAGTACAATAGAATGACTGGAGTTGATGTTACAAAGAAAATATGGGACACTTTGTACCTTGTACATGAAGGAGTTGACAAAGTAAGAAATGCAAGAATTGATTTATTGATGATCAAACTCAACCGGTTTGTATCTTGGATGGAGAAGGGCCATAAGAGATGTTTGATAGGTTGATGATAATGGTGGGCAAGATTAGAGGCTATGGTGGTGATGAGCTAGATGATCATAAGGTAGTCAAGATTATATTGAAAGCTTATTCACCTAGAAATGAGACCGTAGTGACTCTAATTAGAGACAAGAAGAAGTTTGAGTACTTCATATCAAATGATGTACTTGGGAGGATCTTGACATTTGACATGCAAAGAGAAGAAGCAAATGAGAGGAAGAAGCTTGATAAGTTGTAAGCAAAGCTAGATGGCATAAAGATCAAGGATGTAGCTCTCAAGGCAAACAAATCAAACAAGCAAGGCTCCACTAGCAAATCTAAGATCAACAAGCAAGCTTCAACAAGCAAACCCAAAGTAAGCAAGCAAGTCCAAGAGCAAGTAGAGACTACATCATCCTCAAGTGAGAGTAAAAATGATGATGATCAATATGAGAAGGTTGATGATGTTGCTCTTTTTATGAAGAGATTTCAAAAGGGGCTAAAGAAGCAAAGCTATAAGGTAGTGAAGAGAAAATTTTCAAACAAAAAAAAGAGGACATGCTATAATTGTGGTAGTACCGATCACTTTATTGCCAAGTGTCCATATGGGATCAAAGATAACAAGTACAAGAAGGATAAAAAAGAGGACAAGACCGACTGTAGAAAGAGCAAGAGGTACATGGGAAAGGCTCATATTGGGCATGAATGGGACTCAACTAGAGAGAGCTCAAGTGAAGAGGATGAGAATATTGCAACCGTAGCTATCCACAAGCCATCCTCCACACCAAGGCTCTTCAACGACATGTTCAATGATGACTACTACTCCCCTCACATTTATCTTATGGCAAAGGGTGAGAAGGTAAAACTCAAATCCAAGGCCAAACCTCCTCCACCTCCTAGTGATATCTCTAGTAGTGATATTAGTGATAGCTCTAGTGATGATGAATCTAGTGATGAAGAAATTGATCAGATAACTAAAAACTTGGATGAAAAGACCAAATTATTCATCACTAAGCTAATGGAGGATTTAGAGAGTGTCCAAGCCGAGCTAAAATCTAAAGAGGAGACTCTTATCCAACAAGAGGATCTCTACATTGCTAGCAAGGAAGCTCTTGCATTAGAGAGAAGTGAGGTGTAATCCTTGCACAAAGTTTTGGCCAAAGAGCAAGGGGACCATGCTATCATAAAGAAAGCACATAATGCACTCAAGAAAAAATATTGTGACTTAGATAAAAAGCACAAAGAACTTGAGCTGCAATATGGTATTCTTTGGGATAGCAACTCACATTTCTCTAAGGCAAAGGAAACCTCAACTCCCTCCACTAGTCAAGGTTATAAAAAATGTTATAATCTTGATTTGAATGCTTATTCCACTAACCTTGCAAACATGGAGGCTATGAGAAAAGAGATTGCTAGGCTCAATGAGATCATTAGTAAAGGGTGTATGATTGACAAGGCTCAAACCAATGACAAGAAAAAGGATAAACAAAAAGGGCCACAATACAAGCAAGGAAGACATTCTTCAATCAAGCATAGGCTCGGCCACACAAAAGGAGCCAAGACAAATGGTAGAAAGGTAGTGAATAGCTATGAGTGTGTGCAGTTTGAGAGGAAGGATAGAATTGGTATAGATCAGCCTGCATAGCCTGCGGCAGTGCCGTGGTGAAGGGCGGCAGTGCCGCGCCTCGTAAAAATGGGAAGGCTATCAATTTTGTTCCTGATCAGACTAAGCCCATGAAGACGGTGTTCCAGCAGAAACAGGTTTTCCAGAAGCCTAAAAATCAATGTGGGACACCAAGAACAAGTATGCCTACCAACCGAAGACCCATACACCACGACAAAGCTTAACATCATGCTTTGTTTTGAAGAACAACAGCAGTGGAAAAGTGGTTGCAAAATATGTTGGAAAGGAAACTAACATATATAGGAATACTTCTATTTGGGTTTCTAAGTTTCTTGTGACTAACATGCAAGGCCCCAAGACAAGTTGGGGACCTAAATCTAGCAACTAAACTTGTTTTGTAGGCATACTCCTCCAGTGAATTAAGTTGGGTGCTTGATAGCGGATGTACAAATTATATGACCGAAAAAAGGAGTATGTTCTCATCATATTCCCCAATGACACATTCAAATGAAAATATTGTCTTTGGAGACAATTCAAAGGGAGATATGATTGGTCTCGGTAAAGTTGCTACAACCCTTGAGCATTCAATTACAAATGTATTACATATTGATTCGTTAAGTTACAATTTGTTGTTCATTTCTCAATTGTGTGAGATGGGCTACAATTGTCTCTTTACGGATAAGGGTGTGGAAGTCTTTAGAAGGGAGAATTCCTCTATTGTCTTTACGGGCCGATTAAAGAATAAACTTTACCTAGTTGATTTCAATAAAAATAAAACTAAGCTTGTGACTTGTTTAGTGGCAAAATCTAGCATTGTTTGGCTTTGACATCGCCGACTAGCTCATGTTGGGATGAGGAACTTGGCCAAACTTCTAAAAGATGAATATATCCTTGGACTAACAAATATTTACTTTGAGAAAGATAGGATTTATAGCGCTTGTCAAGTCAGAAAGCAAGTTGGCGTACATCACCCACCGAAGAGCATCATGACCATCGAGCAACCATTGGAGCTAAATCACATGGATCTCTTTGGACCGGCCGCCTACAAGTCTCGAGGGTAACAAATATGGTCTTGTTATTGTTGATGATTATTCCCGTTTCACTTAGGTATTCTTTTTGTATGACAAGTGCCATGTTCAAGAGAAAGTGAAGACATTTGTTGGAAGAGACAAATGGAGTTCGGTCTCCCAATTAAGAAGATGAGAAGTGACAATATGACCGAATTCAAGAATACTCTAGTTAAGCAGTTTCTTGATGAAGAGGGCATCAAGCATGAGTTTTCGACTATGTACACCCCTCAACAAAATGGTGTAGTAGAGAAGAAGAACCGAACACTTATTGACATGGCAAGGACAATGCTAGATGAGTACAAGACGCTAGATCTCTTTTGGTGCGACGCCGTCAACACCGCTTGCCATGCCATCAACCGCCTCTACCTACACAAGAAGTTGAAGAAGACTTCATATGAGCTTCTAACTGGTAATAAACCTAAGGTGTTTTACTTTAGAGTGTTTGGGTGCAAGTGTTTCATACTTAACAAGAAATCCAAAACCTCTAAGATCAAACCATTGAAGTGGAGGTTCCTCAAGTTTCTACTGCACCAATTTCCGTTGATATACCTGATGCTGAACAACAGCAGACTCCTGCTGAAACACCTGCACGGCAGTGCCATGCCTACACAGTCAGCAGTAGCTGATTTGACTCAAGCTCGTGGACAGAACTTACAACCAATCTTCTAGCAAGATGAAGATGTAGATCTAGAAGATGAACAAGGGGTCATTGATCATTCAAGGCTAAGGCAAACAATACAATGGAATCATCTCGTTAATAATATCCTTGGGAGTCTTTGAAAGGGGGTAACAACTCGTTGACATTTAGCAAACTTTTACCAATTTTACTCGTTTATTTTCTCTTTGGAGCCTCTTAAGGTATAACAAGCACTTGGAGACACGGATTGGGTGATGGCCATGCAAGAAGAACTCAACAACTTCAAAAGAAATCAAGTGTGGACCTTGGTGGAGAGACGCAATACCAATGTCATTGGTACCAAGTGGATCTTCCTCAATAAGCAAGACAGAATGTCATGATGACAAGGAACAAGGCAAGATTGGTTGCTCAAGGCTTCACTCAAGTAGAGGGCTTGGACTTTGAAGAAACATATGCACCGATGGCAAGACTTGAAGCAATTTGAATGCTTTTAGCCTATACCGCTCATCACAAATTCAAGTTATATCAAATGGACGTGAAGAGTGCATTCCTCAACGGCCCTATTCAAGAACTTGTCTATGTTGAGCAACCACCGGGCTTTGAAGATCTCAAGTTCCCCAACCATATCTACAAACTCTAAAAGGCGCTCTATGGGCTTAAGCAAGCACCAAGAGCATGGTATGAATGCCTTAAGGAATTCTTGCTTAAACAAGGCTTTAAAACAGGCAAACCCGATCCTACCCTTTTCACTCGCAAAGTTGGTAAAGATATATTTGTATGCCAAATATATGTCGATGACATAATATTTGATAGTACTAATCATACTTTTTATGAGGAATTTAGTAGGATCATGACCAAGATATTTGAGATGTTCATGATGGGTGAATTGAAGTTCTTTCTCGGATTTCCAAGCAAGCAAGTAAAGGAAGGCACTTTTGTTAGCCAAACAAAGTACACCCATGATATGCTCAAGAAGGTTGACATGGTGAATGCCAAGCCTATCAAAACTCCCATACCAATCAATGGACACCTTGATCTTAATGAAGAAGGGAAAGCCATGGATACCAAGGTATATCATTCTATGATCGGCTCTCTACTTTATTTGTGCGCATCTAGGCCCGATATTATGCTTAGTGTATGCATGTATGTTTGATTTCAAGCTAACCCGAAAGAGTGTCACTTAGTGTCTGTTAAGAGAATCTTGAGATATTTAGTACACACTTCTAACCTTGGCTTGTGGTATCCTAAAGGCTCTAAGTTCGATCTACTTGGGTATTCGGATTTCGATTACGCCGGTTGCAACGTAGATAAAAAAACACTTCGGGGACATGTCAATTTCTTGGATGATCCCTAGTGTCTTGGAGTTCTAAAAAGCAAAATTATGTAGCCCTTTCCACCACCGAGGTCGAGTATGTTACAGCCAGTGCATGTTGTGCTCAACTACTCTGGATGAGGCAAACCATTTAAGATTTCAGATGTCGCTTTACTAAAATTCCACTCTTGTGTGACAATAAAAGTACCATAAAACTAGCAAACAATCCTGTAAGCCACTCAAGAACTAAGCATATAGACATCCGACATCATTTCTTAAGAGACCATGAAGCCAAAGGAGATATCAAAATTCGCTATGTGAGCACCGAAAAGCAACTAGCCGATATCTTCACTAAGCCTCTCGATGAGTCAAGGTTTTGTGCTTTGTATAGTGAGCTAAATATACTTGATTCTCATAACGTGGTTTGAGATATAGCACACCTTTGATTGATCAACTAGCATGCATAGGACAAAAGATTTGCCAAAAAGTTTAAATATTGTGCTTCAAAAAGATTTATCAAAAGAAACAAGTGCATTATAATCATTGTTTGTATTGATTATCTGCTGCTGATCATAGTGTGCTTGAGATATATGTCCATATCCTATATATATAGAGCTGTGCAGCTATGCCGCGCCTGCCTTGCAGCAGTGCCGCACTTTGAATTCCAATCGAAATTCGACCCACAATGGCCAATTATCACGAGGCCCATCTTTCATCTTATACTCTCTAGCCCTAGAGTAACTCTCTCTCGCTCCCTTTTCACCCAGGCGCCGACACCACATGCGCACTTTCTCCCTCGCGTCTCCACGCCATCGCCCAGTCACGTCGCCGCCTTCCGTTAGTGCCATGCCGACCACCAGCCTTCTCCCTCATCGCCGGTGGCTGCTAAAGCTCTTGGGCAGAGCTGTTTCATCTCTTTCCTCCCCAATCCACGAGAACCAAAGGTGAAATCCTATTCCTTCTCGATCTATGCAATGTATTGATTCTAGTTGTCTTAGATGGTTGATTGGAAGGCAGATAGTAGTTTGGATGGTGCCTTAGGGATTGATTGAGTTAGAAATCGTGATTCAATCGTGGAGCCAAATTAACTATAGCGGCAGTGCCGTGCCTTCAGCACGACAGTGTCGCACCTCTGTGGCAAAGTTGGCAATGCTCAACACTTGGTTCGATGGTTGACTCACTTTATTTATTTCACTCAGCTCCCAAAGTCAAGATTCATGATTACTAGGCTTCCTTTCAATCATATCTAGATGAATCGATGACATAGACGTGTTTATACTTGTTGAGATTGTATAATGGGCTTGGAGTTAAATTATAAAGTAAGTTAAGTAGACAAGAAGAAGCAAAATGTAGTCTTAGTGAAACAGCTGGTGTGGTAGTGCCGCTCCCAGGCATGGCAGTGCTACATGTCTGGGGGCAGTACCATATCAGCTGCTTCCCTCGCTTGCACTTTGGCTCTTCTTGATTACTTAACTTGCTTTATAGGGTAACTTCTAGTCTCCATTTGTACAGTTTCTCATTTTGGTCTATGTTTTTGCATAGATGGCCTCCGGAGGTGAAGATGACCGAAGGGGGAAACGGAAGATGACGGAGCCGAGTGACAAGCCTACTCCTCGGTGTGGCCGTGGGAGGATAGCTGGTGGCAGCAGTAGTGCAGCGGCTAGAGGTGACCCAAGAGACAAGGGGAGGAGGGATCAGATGATCTAGGAGGTGGAGAACTTGGAGAGGGCTAGTAGCACCATTCCTCTTGGCGCTTGCCCAAACACTCCTTCTCACCTTGAGGAATTTGACAGAGATTACATCACATAATATTTTGAGGAGGTGATTATGAGGCGTCCCAATGATACTCGTGCTCATCTCGTGCTCAATTATGTGGGAAAGCAGAAGATGGTAGAAGAAGCATGTGAGAATAATCCTTATGAGCAACCAAAGGATTTGGGGGTTGACTATAGATTCTAAAATGAGTTTCATTCAAACTTCTATGCCTCAATGATCTTCAACTCAAAGAAGTCCAAGATTGTAGAGATGCAATATGTTGACTGGGAGGAGGTCAAGGAGAAGAATGACCCTAAATTCAACAAGGTGATCAAGGCTTGTGAGATCTTTGGCCTCACTGATATTATGAGCTTCCAGTATAATTGGAATGAAGAAGTGTTAGCCCAGTTCCATGCTACCTTCTTCGATGACATCTATACCGATGAGATACACTGGATGACTGAGGGACGACATTACCATATTGACTTTGTGATTTTCAGCCGGATCCTTGGTTTTGGTGAGGAGGAGCGGGGCTTCACTTATATCCATGATGAGGCTAGGGCAGAGATCCATGATATTGCATATATGTGGATTGACAAGAGAGGGGCAGATGGTCTAGTTAGTGGCTTGTAAAGCTACTATTACATCTTGAACAAGCTAATCAGGCACACCATCAATCCCAAGGATGGAGCAGCTTCAGATTTTAATGGCTATGTGAGAAATGTGCTTGCTAGGTTTGCTCCTGGAGGTGACAGGTTCAATGTCCCTCACTTCATGTGGCGTGAGCTAAGGATTGCCATGGACGATGGGAGAAAGGGGCTGCCTATGCCCCCTATCTCATGTTCATGATTGAGAGGGTCACCGGCTATAAGTTTGACAAAGATGGTCTCCGCACCGTCTATAAGATTGAGAAGACCTAAGCCTTAGGTGCTAACAAGGCAGTGAGACACACTCCTTTAGTTGAGGATGTGCCCGAGTCCTCTCGCTCTAGTGGAGAAGTTTGGAAAATGGATCAAGGCCATTTTTACCATTTGCACCTATGCAGCGTGGACCGCATATGAGGACCAGTTGGAGAACTGTGAAGCCAACCAGGAGGCTAGAAAGCGAGCATGGATGCCACCCCTTCCTCCAGCTGAGTCACCGCCAAGGTTTGACAACCTCTGTATCCTTTCTAACATGGAGTCAGAGGATGAGGAGGAGGAGGAGCAGGTGTAGCTAGACCTTGAGCCTCATGTGACCTTGGCCTCAACCTTGCAATCCTTGAGAAGGAGCACTAGACGCCAGTGCCACACTTCGACCACCCATCACCAAGGGAGGGCGGTAGTGTCCTCAGACAACGACGATGATGATGGCGGTGATGGTGTTACTGTAGGTGGTAGTAGGGTTGTTGGTGGAGATGATGTCGACTAAGAGGGCATCCAAGAAGATGAGGAGTGAGTTCATTGGTCTTTATTCTTTTCTTCTCTTTTGGTGCTTTATGCTAAAGGGGAAGAAAATTACAGGGGTCAACAACTTTTTGATGCCTTGGAGGTTGCTACAGCATGAGCTCCATATTCTTATCCATTGAGAGTAGTCTTTGCTAGGTTAAGAGTTTGAGAATCGCTCAAAACTCTATTTGTGTAATAATGCTACCTATACACTCTATATGTGTGAGATATGGACATACATTGATATGTGCTATAGCTTGTCATATAATTGTGCTATAATGCACTTCTTTATATGTGTTGCATACTGTGTGGTGCATGTTTTTACCTGTGCTTTTACAACAAGTGCGTCAGTGCCGCACCCAGGCCCGGTAGTGCCGCTCTGTGGCAGTGCTGCGGCTAAGGAGTGGTAGTGCCGCACCTAGCTATCACAGCTATCTTGTTGTGCATGAACTATCATTTGTATCACATTTATATATTTAACACAGTGTGCAGCACCCCACAGCAACATAGATGTAGGGGGAGCCCCTTCACTTTCACTAAAGTTGTGAATCTTTACTTCTTATGACAAATTGAGAATTCAATTATCCATTCACATATTTAGGGGGAGGCTCTACACCCATGGGTCAAAAATCTCAGTATTTATTTCACATCTTTTATAAGCTCTAATTGGGTTGTCATCAATCACCAAAATGGGGGAGATTGAAAGTGCAATCAAGCTCAAATTGTGGGTTTTCATGATAATGATCACGCAATTAGAGGACTAATGAGATTTATCGAGATGACAAGCAGAGAATCAATATTTAAGGATGTTACACGAAAATAAGGAGCCCCAAATTACAAACATTGACGGCTTCAAGCTCAAAGGAGGTTTAAATTATTTTATATTTTAAATTTGAGTATAGTAAAAGTCGTACTATAAAGGAGGACACATTGCTTAAGCTAAAGTGTGCTACCAAATGCTCAATCTAACACTTACATCCTCAATTACTCAGCCAAGACAACCAGCACTTCATTCTTTACCCTTGCTGTCTTGACTGGTGCGGCAGTGCCGCACATGAAGAGAGGCACTGTCGCTAAGCGGCACTACCGCACTTGAGCCGCGGCACTGCCGTGACTTAAGTGACTGTTGGGTGCAGGGGGTATTTATACTTTTCCATTTCCCCTCCAACGTCTCTCGTCTTCCCCAAAACCATTCAGTTCATGAAAAAGGCTAAAAAATGCTCTTCTCTCTCTCCTCCATTGGTGACCTTGAGCTCCCAAGCTTTTCCATTGATTTTCCCATCAATCCTTGAGAGAAAAAGATGCCAAACTCGATTAGAGAGCAGATCCAGCGATTCCCAAACTCTAAAGAGCACTTGGTTCACGTTTTGACTGGTGGTTGTGTTTGTTACTCTTGAAGCTTGGCTCCTAGCCGGCTAGAGCGTCGCCCGTGAAGCTTGCCAACTTGTGTGGTAGCCCCAGGAGGTTTGTAATCAACTCTTGCAGCTAGTAAACTCACCCCTCATCTCAAGTGTTAACTCTCTTGACTTGAGAATGAGGAAGGGTCGGAAAGCCCTTAGCCTTAGTGGCTAACCTCAACAATGTGGACTTAGGCAAGCCTTAGTGATGAGCTGAAGCACATGATAAATCATTGTGCCACCGTGTGCTTGCTTTACATTCTTTTGATTCATATTGTTGTTGAGGTGATTTCTAGGGTTGTGGCCGATTTACTTGTGTTTGGTGTTCCTACCACTTCCCGCTGTCGATCTGTATTCTACACACATGCAGGGGCTTTAGTAAATTCTTGGACTCAAGTTTCCTTTCACTAATTTTGAATTATATCTCAAAGTTATCTATAGGTGCGGCAGTGCTGCTGTTCTATCTTGGCAATGCAGCAGAGCGGTAGTGCCGCGGGCATAGAGCGGCAGTGCCGCATGTTGAATTTGACAAAAGTTCAAGTTTTGTTTTAACAGGCCTATTCATCCCCCTCTAGGCTAATCATAGATCCTACAATTGGTGGCCTATGGATCCTCTGCATCGGTGTGTTTGTTGATGTTGAGACGCTGTGCTTCTGCTCCCGACTGTGCCGAGCAGCAAGCGGTGCCTAACAAGCGATGTTGTGGGGGAACCACCTTTCTAGCCCACTATCGACTATACTACCTCACATGCCTCCACCTACATGGATATGGTTGAATTTTGACAACATAAAAGCATCACTTATATAAGAATAGAGCCTAAAGGGGTATGTAGTTTGGAGTCCATGGGCAGAAAAAAGAGAGAAATGAGCATCAAACCCCAAAAACGAAGGCTAGGACACAAGAAACCAAAGTTTGACCTTCAGTCTTCAGAACAATTGTAGTGAATATAAGATGAATTCCTCTATCAGTTTCTCGACTCTATAGTTCAAGCAATCGAAGATGGCTATCCCTCACGACTTTCGCATTCCCTCGGCAAATCCACTAGATGTTGCTCAACAGATTCAATGCCACCCCTTCCTCGCCCTCTTTGTGCTTAATACTAGAGCTATCCAACACCGCTTCTTATAGACTTCACACTCCTCTTCGGTGCGTGTAGTATGTCTTTGTGGCTTGGCGTGCCACTACTACATGGCAAGGATTCTGAAGAGCATACTCACCACCATAAAGATGCTCCGCCCGACTGCCTGGCTACCCCTCACCACCGCCCTCTATGTTCATGGTGGTTCGGTTTAAGGTTGATCCTAGTGGTGGTAAGGTCCACTGTGGTGATAGAGACTGATGAGTGGAGGTCCATTTAGATGGGATTTGTCATTGGGTTGGCAAGTATAGGTTCGCCATGGTGTCAACACTCAATTGTGTCTCTTTGGTTAAGGTTGAGAAAAAAAGATTTGTGTTTTTGAAGGTTCAATCATCAAAATGTTGGTCACAAGTTTAGGTTTTGTGTTTGAAAACCCATTTTTACCATGTGGGGTGACTTTTGGGTTCCACCCGAATGCACACCTCAACTTGGTTTGTCTAAATTACTTTGTATGTTTTCATGTTCAATAAATAAATTTTACCAAGCACAAGGTACACAAATTATACCATAACCCATAGGGCAGCAATCAAGGTCAAAATGTTATAAAGATTCATGGTTTAGACACAAAAGCAATTGAAACTAGGGTCTATTTGGATCACTAGAGCTAGTTACTACTTGAGATTAAAAATTAGTCCAAATTAGTTAGACTTAGCTAGCAACTAGTACAACACCTATTAGCTCTTTTGTTTAGATGCGCTAAAGTTACTTTTAGCTAATTTTTAGCTAGTTAACTATTAGGGCAGCAGCAATGCAAACCTACACCGGCATTAGCCTTGGAATAAAGTTTAGTCCCACGTATGCAAGGAAAAAATTAAGACCACTATCTATCAATCACTTGAGGTCATATCGCTCTGTTCCTATAGAACTAAAAGGAATGCATACAACAGCTTTGCACCAGCTTTTCTCCCCCCTCCTCCTTTCAAGCGGTCACTTTTCCCACACAACGCGCTCTCCAAGATTTGCTCCTATAAATATGTCAGGTGAGGATAATGGTACCTCTATAGGTCACCATAGACCTCTGTCCAAGAGATGTTTTGTGGGGCCAGCTGTTGCAATACTCCATATGTTTGCTTTAGAGAATGGTTAATAACCCAGCCAGCAGCCGGCTGTATGCTACTGCCATGTCAGTTATAGCAACCATCCCAAGAAAATACTAGTATAATAGGTTGGCTGTTAAGCTAGCTTTTAACATGTTCTTTTAAAGGTTTAACTATTTGATATTTATAGGTGCACATCATCTGCTGTGGCTACATCTCTGTGATCATTTCATCAAACATGTGAACAACATACATATATTTACCATACACATATCAAAACACCAGAATAGTAGCACAACAAAAATATTTATATCATGGGGTACATAACAAAATAACAGATCTATATCTCTTATAAAGATAAACCCCACTAGCAATTTACCTTATCATGCAAAGTGTCCACATTAGGATCCACTAGAACATCCTACTAGCACATTCAACTATCTCATAATGCAAAGTGTCCATGTCAACATCCACTAACACATCCAACTAACACATGGCATTATGTCTTCATTCAAGCTATTCACATTAACAAACCACATCATTTACTAACATATATTTTGTTGTCCACATCAGAATGCTAAAAATCTTCCACTAACATGTATTACGATATTTATTCAATCATATTAGTAAATAAGTAGTATAATTTCACCAGCGATTCCTGCAGCAACCGCGCCAGCTATTTGAAGAAACTTTATCCGGCTCTCGGAGCATGACACCTTTTAAAGATCTAAAGCCCTTTTCACCAATAAGGAAGCTTTTTCAAATCTAGCATTTGGGAAGCAAATAATCGTGTGGTTCCACTAGAAAAATGATAGAAATTTTGCTAGAGCACATTAGCACACAACACATATCATATTGGATGGAGCTGACAGGATATAGGAAGCATTCCAAAGAAAATACTCCCTCCATCTTAAATTACTAGCAAAACACTGCTATAGATCAAGCATTAGTTGTTCGTTCCAGAGATGAAGATCTGCCGTAAATAAAAATACTTCAGTTCCATTGTCTGAAGATTAGTTTTTAGACCAGTTGTCTGAAGACTAGTCGAGAAAATGACTGTACAAATTAAAGAAAGTTATTACTCAAGGACTGCGTTTGAGGGCCAATGCAACCTGAACTTCATCTAAAATTTGTTCTGCAAGTTGACCTTGTGACAAATATGCTATTGCTCCTTGCTCGTCATATGTCTGTCTTAATTGTGTTAAAGTAAATGTCAAGTTAGTGTACTATGCCATCTGTGAACATTCACTTATCTGACATAACATAGACGACTGTAAAGATTCACTTGCTTGTAGCATGATTGGCTAGTGGCCATTACCAAAGCAAGTTACATTGACAAAGCCACAAAACACCCTATAACCTGAATATGATTCTTGAGGCTACACTACACTAGAAAAACGTAGAACAACTTTCATTGCTTGTTCAACACAATATTCATCACTCATGAGTCATGGCGAATAATTAAGAGAAAGATTAACGATGTAACAGCTATAGTATAGTAACATCAAAGTAAAACAACCATGCATGCATTCCTTTGATTCAAAACAACATCATCTTTAATTTCCATGCCAAGTGTACGTTTACAATCAGAGAAAGATAACCATCCTGTCAGTGTTTACAATCAGAGAAGAGAAGTAAAAGTGTAAAACATGGATCAACACGCATAAAGTAGACCCTCGGAGATGACGATCCCGCCGCCCTGCTCTGGCTTGGCACATGGCTGCTGCTGCCGTTGCTCCGCTTCGGCTTGGAGCATCTACAGGAAGCTTTTCTAGTCATCGTTGTTGAGCAACTCCTCCAAGTTGAACCCGCCTAAGTCACCGCCGTGCTCTGCCTCCAACTCAACTTGTGGCTGCTGCACACCATGCTCCTCCTCCTCGCCTTCGAACATCATTACGAGATCCATGCCTTGGGGACCACCATGACCATAGCAGGGCATCATCGTCGTCGGTAAGAATGGGTGATCTCTTCCATGTTAAGCAACTCCTCGACGTTGAACTCGCCGCCATCAACATGCTCCGCGCCTCCGCCTCCAACTCAACCCTTGGCTGCTGCACACCACGCTCCACCTCGCCTTCCACCATCATCACGGGTGATAGAAAATAGGACCTCTAGGATCGTAGATCAGGGGATAAACTTGACTTAGATGGGATACTTGATGATGTACCTCGCCATGCGCAGTCATGGCCACGACGCCACCGCGACATGGCCATTGGAGTCATAGTAGGGGAAGCCATACAAGCACTCGCTAGGTCATCCAACGTAGCAGCAGTGCAGGTGCGGTGCTGTGGTGGTGGCGAAGGCGATGGCGCTTCCCGTCGCTCACAGCGCCCCTCTCGATCGGTCTAGGGTTAGGAACTTCAGGGTGCGGCTGGCGACTACCGGTGACCTCTTGTCTTGCACCCTAGCCCCACCTTCCTGTTTATAGCACTGCGCGATGGGGGGCCATTAGCCAGGAGAACAGCTGGGCACCCCTGATCAGGGCGCGGATCAAGGGCCCAATTGGCTGTTGGGCCAGCTGGTGGAGATTAATCTAATATTCTCCCCCTTGATCTCATCTTATGACTTAAACTTAACTTACTTTATCTTTTTCCCATTCCACCGCAGATCAGTGCATAGAGTGTGCCTCATCGTTACGGTCAGTTGCCATTGGATTAAACAGCTACAATGCACCTCTCTATTTTGAAACAGATTCTCAACTAGGCCCTTAGTATCTAGAAATCATAGGCTTTTTCGTAAACCCATGTCGACTGTGTGTTCTCTGAACGCACTAGGTGGTTAGCCTTTGGTAAGCGGATCCGCAAGTACTTGCTTGGTACTTATATGCTCAATGCTTTCAAAATGATTCTGGATTTTCTCCTTTACAACATATAACTTAATGTCAATGTGTTTGGCAGCATACTTGACCTATTGTCTTAGGAGTTAACTACTTTAAATGGTTATTGTTGTTGATTACCATTGTTGAATCTAGGTATATATTCCATTAACAACCATTTGCCTGTTCCTAAAGCCTCATGACAAGCTATTCTATGGTATGCATCATTGATGACACCACAACTGTTTCTTTGGAGCTTTTCCACAATAATACTCCAACTACGAGTGTTAACAACTACTGTGGATTTCACTACACATCTCGCCAAAAATTAACATTTGTACCCACAACTATTTGAGAGTACTTATTCTTTCTTACTCAGCATGAGGCCTACGATACTTTACAAAATTGCAAGACATTCTTAACTCCGTTCTAGTGATCTATATCTGAACTGGAATTCTACCAAAATATCCCGGATACGTAAACTACGTTAGGGTAAGTTCTTACTTGTACTTGTACACTCATCAAGCTTCCAACAGCTAAAACATATGGAACCATGTTCATTTGATCGATCTCATATCGGTTCCTAGAACACTGAAAATTCCCAAATCTATTACCCTTGACTATAGGAGCAGGCGTAGGTTTACTCGCATGCATACTTTATTTTTTTAGAATCTTTTCTAAGTATGCCTTTGCGATAGTCCTAATACCCCTTTTCATCTATCTCGGTGAATTTCAATTCCTAGAACTAATGAGGCTTCACCAAGATCATTCATATTGAAACTTGAGGACAAAACTTCTTCTCCAATGACAGATTAACATCACTACAAGTGAGTAGAATGTCATCTATTCATAGGATGTGGAAAAAGAATTTTCCATTCTTGAACTTTGCATAAATGCCATTGTCCTTCTTATTTTCTTTAAACCCAAACTTTTTTATTATTTCATCAACTTCAAAAACTACTGTCTAGAGACTTGTTTTAACCCATCAATGGATTTCTACAGGCGGCATCCCAAACGTTCTTTTCTTCCACGACAAAACCTTTGGGTTGTGCCATGTAAACATTTTCAGACAAATCCTCGTTGAGGAATGTCGTCTTTATATCCATCTGATGTAACTCTAAATCGTAATGTGCCAATAACACCATTTTGATTCTAAAGAATCATTGCATGAGACTAGAGAGAAAACTCTCATCATAATCTATTCATTTTCTTTGCGTAAAGCCTTTTGCTATAAGTCATCATTTATATCTTTCCATATTTCCTTTGGAGTCACATTTTATCTTGTAGACCCTATAAGGGACCGTGACGCCTAAGAGGGGGGTGAATTAGGCAACTTAAAACTGTGGCAGAACCTCCTAAATTATAGGGCCCACATGCACCTGTCACTGTCCAACGACCTTTGACATCAATGCATATGTTCCTGGTAATTTAAGAAGACTGGCGGGTGTCCTCGGGGAACCCCGAATCATCCACGATTTCCGAGCAGGATCACATTACAGAGTCATTGCAGTATTACAATAGTTTATTCAAATAGATACATCAGAGTAAAAGTAGCGGAAGACTTACAATAACATAGTTTACAAACCATTTGTTTCAAACCATACAACTAAGTTCAATATTAAAACAAACCAAAGTAGTGGAGCGGCATTATAATATAATACAAAACACACAATGAGGCTGCCCTGCCCAAGGGCCACACAATTACTTCTCAACGTCATCACAAGGTACAACTGTCATGCAGCATGATCCACAACAGATCTGCTCATGAGACTCACCTGCAACAAGGGTCAACGAACCCTGAGTACAAAAGTACTCAACAAGACTTAACCGAATTAAGAATTAAAAGAACGCAGGAATGCAGGCTCATGGGATTCAAAGTATGGTTTTAGCAATAATCAAGGTTCTTTTGCGTAAAAGCATTTTAACAAAAATCTATATATCAACATTTAAAACTTCATAAAGATCATATACAAAGCTGACATGATCCTCATTGATATCATGAAACTTCATAACCAACACCTTCTCAAACCATCCTCAAGTTCCAGTTATTAATTACTACGATGATGAACAGTGAGTTGAGTCTCTATAACCAAGGAGCAATGACGATTCGAACCGATTATAAACCCAGCTGGGGATTCCAGACCACACGACATATGCAGGTCTCCGACCTACATATACCAACCTACCCTTGGATCCTCTAAAACAAGAACGGGTCCGCGCCACCCGAGAATACAGTACTCCACCATTCCAGCCCATGGCCACGTGGGTACACGCTATTCCCGCCATCTCTCCACTCCCAGTGCGCGAGTAGCCATTCTCGTAATAGAATCGCCAAGTTCAGGCTTACCGGAGTATGTGGTTAGTACTACAAATTCTCACCTCATGCAATTCAACAACGGACGTGCCTTAATCGACACAGGCGGAAAGATCCCGCTCACAAGACCTCCATGTCTTGTGGCTCACACACACCGAGTCCGCCCGGTCTAGATTTATTACTCCACATTCCCATATCACATGCTAACATAATTAACCAATGTCCCATTTAAAACTTGCAGGTGGCAGGTAGTCACCCAACTTTCATCGTTCTACGCATAGCTAAGCAAAACTAGGCATATACGAATTTAAAACTGGTAATATGGTAAATATGGAATAATAAGGGTGGTAATGCAGCAATTAGGCTTTTACCTAACTCCTAATCACTTAATGCAATAACGGAAAGCAAAAGCGAAATTAATTTGTAAAACACAAGGTAGGGTTGTATGCATCCGGGGCTTGCCTGCGTTGACGGAAAAGTTCGGCTCTTGCGACGCTTCACAAGAATTCGGTCCGACCTCAACAGACGGATTAACCTCCTCAACAACTTGATTAACTACCACGTGTTCACCTTCGTTCACTACACATAATAACAATGCCATGTTTAACATGATGCGGAATACGAAATATGATGCTCGATGATGGATACAAAAATCAACAATTTGAATACAACTTTCCTTCGCGGTAGAGTTGCAAGTCAAACAAACTAAATCTTTTTCGTAACACATACATCAACTGCCAAGGATCATTAACAACAAATGACCCAAGGTCATCACTCAATCCAAAATTACAAACAAAACCTAAATCACTAAAGGTTACTATTTGCTTTTATGAATTAATTATTTAATTCAAAATTATGAAATAAATCAACTTATTCCAATTGAGCTAAAAAATTTTGTAAACATTCATTACATGATAAGTAAGTGGCAAAACAAATTTCATAATTTTTTGGACAAGTAAATAATCCTAGAAAATTCATGGAAATCCATTTATTAATAAATTGAGCAATTTTTATCACATTCAAAAAGTACTAAAAACATTATTTCATATTTTTCTTAAATAATTTACATCACAGAGAAGTCACACAAAATTTTCATAATTTTGGAGATCTAAATAAATCTACACAAAAATAACAAAAAGCAGACACTATTCATTCAAATCGAAAATAGAAAAATCCATTTGAATTTGAGTCACCGACATGGTGACCCCACCTGTCATCCCCTTCCTCCCGCTTTCACTATGGCGATGATGGCGCTGATTTGGCGATATCTCGACAACGGCGAGATCAACGGCGACGGCGAAGGCACTATCATGATCACTACATCACGGCAAGACCGATTTGTGGCACAAACGCGACCAATTATTGCTGGACCGAGCACTACGGCCATAGCCATGGCTACTCTGATGGCACGACGACACAACGTCGGTGAAACAAAGCCAAAACGGAGAAACAGAGGGCATGGGAAGGTCCGGTAGCTCACCACGAACACGCTGGAGCAAAGAATGAGACCGGATAAGCTACGTGGACGCAGTCGACGTTGGCAATGGTCACGGGCGAAGCGATCTTCGACAACGGCGATGCTCGGTAGCTATGGTGGTCAAAATGAGAAACCAATAGGTCACAAAGCACTACATCGGTGCAGCGAAGCGAAGCAAGACTCAAGAAGGGCGAGACTCACCGTAGCAAGCGCATCGCCACAAGAAGCGGGCTCGACGGCGGGACTACCGGCCGTGGAGAAGAAATCTGACGAGTGGCGGTTCCGGTGAAATTAAGCCGAATTGATGGGTTGGCTAAGTGCGCAAGGATAAGACGGAGCTAAAGGATGCTTTTTTTGCAATAGCAGAGACCTTTGGTTCGATGGCGAGAGCTCACCGGAGATGATCGGCAACGTCCGGAAAAACAGAGGGCGAAGGAAGAACGACGACGACGGCGTCGGAGCTTTATAGGGCAGCCAAGGAAGCAAGGAGAAGCCACGGCGACGCCTTTCCCGCGCCCAGTGAAGCCAAGACCGCCAGCAGCAGCGCTGGAGAACGCCGAAGACGGTCGCCGCCATGTAACCAGGCGGTGAACACTTTATTCACAAAATTTACAAGTTTGTCATTCGCCAAAATTCACAAATTACTCTCAAATTTTCATAACAACTCAAAAATCTCCAAAAATAAAAGTTGTTCAAAATCAAAAGTTCTACAACTTTGCTTTTATAACCATCTCCTAATTCTGTCTAGATTTTGAAATCAACTTTTGAATTTTAATAGGTAAATTTAACGAATTACGCCTTGAATTACTCAAAATTTTTCTAAACAACTTGAAAAACTCCAAAAACAAACTTTGTATAACTTACCAAGCTCTACGCTTTTTCTTTTGGGATCAACCCCAAATTATGCTTAGATTTTGAAATGGGTTTTCAGGGTAGGATTAAAATGCTGAAAAGCGGGGTTTTCTCGAAAAATTCAAAATCCAAACAAACTTTGAACTAGAGTCAACCAATACAATTCAACACATACCATATGAATATAAACTTGTTTTAGTGTATGCATCTCAAAGTTTTCACCAAATGCCAAATGCTTTGCAATGCATATGATGACATGTCAGGTTTTAGTATTTTAAACACCCGAGGTGTTACAAAAACTCTAACTCTAAACTATGGACCATTTTTTAATCCTTAGCAAAAACCTAAGCAAAAGATAAACTATCTAAATGTGCAACTACGGTTTTTATAGTGTGTTGCTATCTCTACCGCAAAAAGGAGTCTTGCAACCTAGGTTCCAAACCTATCAACTAGCCTATCACTAAGCTAGGAAAGTAAAGCACAAACCAAGATTGCAATGTAAATGCGGAAGCAAAAGAGTAAGGTAGAGATATGCAAACTCCCATCGACGACTCTGGTATTTTTACCGAGGTATCGAGAAGTGCGCAAGCTTCTCCTAATCCTCGTTGGAGCCCCTCGCAAGGAATCCCTCGCAAGGTAGCCCCGAGCCTTCTCCATGCGCAAGCAGGTCTCTAGTTAAGCCACTCGTGGCAAAGCCTCTCCCAGACCGCTCCCCATCGTCTTCACTATCAAGCTTCCGGCCGAAACGCCGCGGGCCTTGCTCCCTTCGGTACACGGTGGCGGCCACACCACAAACGCGATTGGTGTGATCTCGCAAGACTACAAGCCCCTCCGATGTACAACAATGGTACGTGCAAGCACCGAGTGATAAGAGGTATGCAAACCTCACTAAACACTAGGCTTAAACCTAGAGCAAGCGCATAAGCGATGGTCTAATCAACCTAAGCACTTTGCAGAACACCTACGCTAATCACCTAATGAATCACTAAGCACTATGTAAGTGGAGATCACTAAAATGGTGTATGAACACCCTTGGTATGTTTCCTTAGCTCTCCACACCTCAAATGTCCGGTTGGGGGGTCTATTTATAAGCCCCATGAAGAAAGTAGCCGTTGAGGATGAAATCTAGCTTTCTGCTACTGACCGAACGCTGTTGTCGTCCTGACCGGACGCGTTCGGTCGTCCCGACCGTTGAGCGCGCGCGTTGATCGGACTCTAGGCCAAGTCCGGTCTCACTCGATCGGACGTGTCCGGTCACGCTGGCACTGCTCTAGAATCTCTCTAGACATGATCGGACGCTACTTCTTGGTGCGTCCGATCATCCTGCCGTCGTGTCCGGTCACGCTGAGAACGTTGCCGTTGATGATGAATAGTGAAGTCTGTGTGTCCAGTCACTGCCTTGCTCAACGTCCGGTCCCTGCTGCTGATGTCTGTTGTTGCCAAGCAACTGACCGGACGCGTCCGGTTCTCATAGGGCCACGTCCGGTCACCTCTGCCGAGCTCGTTTCTTCACGATCTTGCGTCCGGCTTGGTTCCTATCCTCGTGCTTGGACTTTGCTTAACATCTTAGGTCTTTTTTTGTGCTTCTAGGGTCTTGCTTATGATGTTGATTGTAGGATCATCATGTCGCCTTCGTCCAAGTCACGTCTTGCACCCTATTGAACTACAAAACAATTACTTGTAAATTCATTAGTCCAATTTGGTTGTGTTGGTCATCAAACATAAAAATCCAAAGTAAATGGGTCTAGGGTCCATTTTTCTTACAATCTCCCCCTTTTTGGTGATTGATGACAACATGACCAAAGGAAGCAAATAATAAAAATTTTGGAATTTAAAAACTATTTACTTGCTAGGATGCAATGTAAAGGGCAAGGTTATATGATGCTTAAAGATACCATATGTAAACATCTTTGGAAACTTATCTTGCCCTTGCAAATGTCCTCATGTGGCATTATGGATTTAAGCCTCTCCCTAACTCCATACTCCACTATCCTCCCTTGGTCGGACCATTACCACTTGTAAATTATTATGATCAGGCTTGCTTTTGGTCCTACAATTTCTACCCCTTTGGAATCAAACACTGAAAAGGAAGACATTAGTAGCACAAGGGAGGGTCAAACTTTGTGATCCTTTGTATGTGGAGTGGAATAGGTCATAAAATTCGACTCTCACATTACATAGACTAAGCTCCCCCTAAATATATGCATACATATGATGGAAAATGTAGTTTGTGCATAATTGGCAAATTAATGCTTAAGGGAGTTTAATCTATATAATGAATGGAGAAAGCATATAAATACCAAAGTGAAATCAATATGATGATATCGGTTTAGAAATACCACATGTGGAAACCAATTTGATTTATACCACTTGCAATATGTGGTGGATATTTGAAGTATGATGCTTAACTCCGGGGACTCCATTTTCCTTGCAATGAGGCTACTTGTCCATAATGATGCACCCCATGGAATGCACCCATACTTTGCCAAGTCTCCAAATTCTCTAATGTCCATCAGACTTCTCACTTCCCTTTCGGTATCCAAACCTTCTTGGTGCTCTTCATGTTGGAAATGATCTCCTTTGGCACATAAATGCATTTGGCACCATTGTTGGTTTGCTTGTTCACCTTGATGGCCACCACCTTGTCATTTTTTTTCTTCTTCAAGAGATAAGGTGTGGAGGCCTTTTTGTCCACCTTGTTGGTGTAGGTGTTGGAGAGCTTGCTTGTTTCCTTTTTGTTTTTCTCTTTCTTCTTATCTCCTCCCCATTCTTCACCTTGCACTCATAGGACTTGTGGCCTTCCTTGTGGCACACGTAGCAAACCATGGTTTGTCCTTCATCAAGCTTCTTCACTCCCTTAACGGTGTTATCTTGATGATGTTGAGCTTGCTCCGTTTTGCCTTTTACTTGAGTCAAGTCCTTGGTAAGGCGTGCCACTTCTTACTTGAGTTGCTCATTCTCCATTACGACTTCTTGTGTGCATGTATCTATAACAACTTTCTCAACACAAACTTGGTTGCACAAGGGTGAGTCTAAACATAAATCATTGCAAGAAGTAGAAGCATCCTTTTTAGGCATGTCAAAGATAGAACTTTTCTTTTTAGATGCCTTGGTGAGGGTTGTACCGACAACTTCAAGATTAGCAACTTTATTAGTTAGCTCATCACAATGTTTGCACATGGTTTCCATTTTAGCAAGCAAACTTTTATAAGCATCCTGTGAGCTAGCTAACTTTTCTTTTAATTTTTTATTTTTCTTTACAAGTTGCTCATCATTGATTGTGCATGCATTTGTTGTTGCACTAGCCTAAAGTTGCTCAATTTTAGTAGATAGTTCAATATTGAGATTAGCAAATAACTCATATTGTTTAAGCAAGGTTTTATATGCTTCTTGTAAACTATCTAGCTTTTCTTGCAACATTTTTAGCTTCTTTTGTTGGCTAGTGTAAGCCTTAGCATATTTAAGATTTTCTTACACAAGTTTATTAAGAGAAGGTATTTCATCATATCTATCACTCTCACTAGAGGATGAGCTTTCGTTACCTCGTGCCATAAGGCACACACGAGAAGAGCTAGATGATGAGTGCTTGTGGTCTCGCCTCTTGTGATGGTCTTTTTCTTCACTTGAAGAATCATACCATGACCTTATTGATGGGAGGGCTTTGTCCTTACACACCTTCTTCTTTGTCTTGGGTGTGGGTTTGTTTAGACAATCTTCCATAAAGTGCCCCAACTCGCCACATCCATAGCATCATTTCTTTCTTTGCTCATTTCTTTGATTGGTGAAGATGAAATCTTGAATTTGGATGGGCACACCCTTGACATTGAGCCTTTGGATCATCTTCTCCACCTTATTGATAAGTTTAATTGATTCTTCATCAAGATCGGAGGTGGAGGAGGAAGATTGATCATTATCACTTGAATCTACATCATCATCATCATCATCTTCTTCTTCTTCTTCTTCATCATCTTCACTTGAGGAGCTTGAGCTTGAGCTTGTCTCAACTTGCTTGCCCTTCATCTTCTTTTTCTCACTACATGCGAGAGCTTTGCCTTTGCTTGATGACGAGGCTTCTTCTTGACCCATTTTCCGTGACATTTCAAATGCCACTATCTTGCTAATGACTATGGATGGGGTCATGGTGCTCAAGTCCTCCATGTTGTGAAGGCTGGTGATGATGCTTGCATATTTTTTTGTGGTAGCACAGAGATGATCTTCCTCACGATATCCGCATCATCTAACTTTGTTAATCCTATTGAATGGAGCTCATTGATAATTAGATTCAAACGAGAATACATATCATGAACAAGCTCATCATCATTCATTTTAAAGGAATTATAATTTTGTTTGGCTAGACAATATTTTTGCTCATGGACATTAGTTGTGCCATCATGGAGCTCTTGGAGTTTTAACCAAATTTCATGTGCCGTATTTAAAGTGAACACTTGGTTAAACACATCCATGCTAAAAGATTCAAACAAGCAATTTTTAGCCCTAGCATTGAAATGAATTTCTATTTCTTCACTCTTTGTGGGTTTATCAGGATTCTTAATGGGTTTCATCTCATCACGAGTGACTCTTCAAACACCCAAATCTACCGCCTCTAGGTGACAATCCATTCTAGCTTTATAGTAGGGGAAGTTAATGCCGTCAAAGTGCGGAGGCCTAGAGGTATCCATCCCAACCACTCTAAATAGCGTCGGCTCAATGACGGTGAAGCCAAAGGTCCAAATTAAGCCAACCGGCTCTGATACCACTTGTAAGGGACCATGACGCCTAAGAGGGGGTGAATTAGGCAACTTAAAACTCTAACTCTAAACTATGGCCTCTTTTTTAATCCTTAGCAAAAACCTATGCAAAAGATAAATTATCTAAGTGTGGGTCTTTTCTTGTGTTTCTATGGTCTTTTCTTGTGCTTCTAGGGTCTTGCTTATGGTGTTGATCGTGGGATCATTATGTCGCATTCGTCCAAGTCACGTTTTGCACCCTATTGAACTACAAAATAATTACTTGCAAATTCATTTGTCCAATTTGGTTGTGTTTGTCATCAAACACTAAAATCTAAAGTAAATTGGCCTAGGGTCCATTTTTCTTACAGACCCTTTCACAGCCTACTGTTTTGGCTTTATTAGAAATTTCTTCTAAGTCCCAAACATTGTTGGTATTGATCGAATTCATTTCAACTTCCATAGCTTCTTGCCATTCAAACGAGTAAATGCTTCTCATGGCTTCTTCAAATGAGGTGGGATCACCCTTCATTTAAATTTCTTCACTAACATAGACTTCATAGTCATCAGAAAACTGGTTTACTAATTCTTTGAGACCTTCTGGGGCCTTAGCTACTGGCACTTTCATGTGGGGCTATTGTTGCTCTTCATTGCCAAGAGGTAATTGATTCTACAGGCTCCTGTATCACAAGATCCTTGTTTATATTATTCATCTTCTTTGAAGAGCCAACAACAGGTGTTGTATAAGTCATACAACATCAACAGGTATCAAGAAATTCATTGTTTTGAATCACTGAAGTGGGCACACAGTCTGGCTTCTCTTCAAGTCGTTGGTCTCTACATACCATGCTCCCTCAGATCGTCCCATCTTTTATAAAGAGTAACCAGCCTATAACATGACCCAGATGCTCCGTCACAGCAGGCCGAGTGCACCTAGCCAGCCGCGCCTTCGCCAGAGGTGCCTGAGACTGTAGCCCAACAGGATGAGACTATCAGGGGCATTACAGCTACAGAGGAGGAGGAGCTTGATGCTCAGCAGGAGGGTATGGTCGAGAGCAACCCTAGTGACAGCTCAGATAATGACTACCAGGATATACCTCAGATGTCTCCTCGATGACATGACCATGAGGCCGGTAGCTCTAGTTCAGCTCCACCTGCACCGTAGATAGACCCTGCTCTCCTTGCTATACTTGAGCGGATGAGGCAGGATCAGGCTCGCCAGGCTCAGGAGACCGCTGCTACCTTTGCACAATTTCAGGCCAGACAGGACGAGTTCCAGCGTCAGCAGTAGGCTATACATCAGCAGCAGCAGGCTATGCAGCAGCAGCAGCTCCTCATGCAGCAGCAGTTACTTGTATTCATGTAGCATGTTGTCTCTGCTATTGGAGCTCCACCACCACAGCCTTCACCCTATCTTGGTCAGCTTGCCACCACTTTTATGACTCTAGCATTCCAGCCCAGTGGGCTTTAGAGTCAGGGATAACCAGCGCCACAGTTTTCTTCACCTATAGAGCAGGTGTCCCAGTGGTTTGCTTCGCCAGTGTCAGCTCCACAGTTCACACCTCTTCATACAGGCTTCACTCCGCCTTAGAGTTCGTCAGTGCTCACCCCAGTCTCTAGGAGCCTTGGTGCTTCATTCAGTGAGTTGACAGGTCAGCCTACACCGCCGGAGCTACATGTCCCTGGTCCTTCCAAAGTTGCTCCTATTACTAGGACTATAGAGACGCTCCCACCTTCAGTTGCATCATCAGAGCAGGCAGCACCAGTTCAAGATCCAACCCAGACTGCTTCAGCGTCATTTCTAGTGATAGAGGGTCAGACAATATAGAGCTCAGGATCAGATGATGATGGCACACAGTTCTAGATCTCTCATCACACCTCATCGCCCGACTCGTCCGCTGCAGCCCCGTCGACTGACCCTTAGGTTTTGGTGTTTGACGCCAAAGGGGGAGAGGGATCGAGTATGATAGACTTAGAGGGAGTGATATATCTAGGGGGAGCTATTATCTATTACATTTGGATTTTTATGTGTTATACTTATTATGCATTCATGTTTAGTTTCATGCATTGAACTATATCTATGTGATCGTGATATCTATGTGATAGTGATATTTATGTGATATGTGATATGTGTGCTCTCTACTTTAAATTATTTATATGTCATGTCATTTGGTTATGCTCATTTGTTTTGCTTCCGCATTTTACTCCGATGCAAATGAGCTTTATTACTTGTACTCATGCTTATTTCATATCTATTGAGTACATCATGTTGGCTTAGGTCATATAAGCTTGCCTAACTCTTTTGTTCTTATTGTCAAAAGCTTATATGAACCAAGCATGTTAAAAACCTCAACTCTCTCACATACTCGAGGTGGTATTGTCATCAATCACCAAAAAGGGGGAGATTGAAAGCACCTAGGCCCCTAGTTGGGTTTAGGTGATTAATGACAATACGAGATTACTATAGCTAACGTGTGTTTTGTAGATGCAATTAAGTTAGATCATGGTAATGGCAATTGATTGGGCAATCATGGTTGTCATGCCCCTACGATGGAAATCGTTTTGGTTTTCAAAGGATGGACGACAAGGTTAAGGATGGACTAGTTATAAGTGTCGTTTGGTGTTGAAGAGACACTTAGAGTAGTTTAGGACTTTGTTTTGTCTTTGGCCGTACTATAAAGGGGTGTATGGATAGGTAGCTTGACCTAGGTGAGTCTAGTGAGTTAGGTGTGGTCCACACTTGTCAAATCTAGCAATATGTAGCTCCTAAACAGCCCTAAGATCAATTGGAGCAAACTTTATTCACATATGATTGCGAGTTGGAAGTGAATGAAGGGTCAAATGTTGACCGGACGCTGGTTCCGGTGTGACCGGACGCTGGCACAGAGTCCGGACAGTCCATTTGATCAAGGTGAAGTCGTCTGGTGTGACCAAATGCCGAAGTTGAAAAGCGACCGGACGCTGGGTGCCAGCGTCCGGTCAACTCCAGTAAAGTTCCAGAGAGCGGTTTTCACGACCGAACACGTCTGGTCAGCGGTTTTAGGGAGAACTGACCAGAGCGTCCGGTCAACTTGATCGGAGCGTCCGGTCACCCCGCAGAGGCACATAACAGTTCATTTTGAACGGGGTGTATAAATACTTCCTCCATTCATGTGAGGGGGTACTTTTGCTCATTCCAACAGCTGAGAAACACTCTTGAGAGTGCCAAGAAGAGTAAGGTCCTAGTGAGGTGATTAAGATTTGATAATTCAAAAGAGAGGCCTCATTAGTGAAAGCAAGAGTAGCAAAGTGTGCATCCACCCTTCTTATTACGCTTGTCATGGTTAAGTGAGAGTTCGTGCTTATTACTCTTGGTGATCGCCATGACCTAGACGGCTTGCTGGCGATTGGGAGCTTGGTGATCATCCGGCGGAGCTTGTGGATGATTCAACTCAAGTTATGAGCGGTTGTGGATGATTCACCACAACGGAGTGTCAAAGAATCAACCCGTAGAGAGCACTTGATCCTTGCGTGGATCAAGGGGGAGCTGCACCCTTGCGCGGTGCTCCAACGAGGACTAGTGAGGAGTGGCGACTCTCCGATACCTCGGCAAAACATCACCGCGTTCCTCCTTCTCTCTTTACTTCAAGCATTTACTTTGAGCAATTCAATTCTTGTCTTTACATTCATAGAATTGCCATGCTAGAGTAGGATTGGAACATAGGTTGCTAAACTTTTGTGTGGTATAACAATAGAAACACTTTCTAGGCACAAGGAGTGAAGTGGGCTAACCGTAGGGTTTAATTATTGTAAAGAATTTTAGAATTAGTCCAATTGACCCCCCCTCTTGAGCATCTTGATCCTTTCACCTATTCCACTTCAAGAATTTAACGAGGTCTTTTATGAGTGGTGCTTTTGCAAGTCATACTTGCTTCTTTTCTTATCTTTTGGTTAGTATTGATCATGACGGTGCATTTCTATTGTGCCATGGTCAATACTAGGATAGCATAAGAGCTACCTAAACTTCTCTCGCTCTGCGGGATGTATGAGTCACCACAAAACTTCTCCCGCCATGCAGGATGGACTAGCATAAGTACTATGCCAAACATCTCCCCATGCTGGATAAATCTATATACAAACACGTATGCTTAATTCAACATTGATCAAATTAGACATGCATGTTACTTATTGCAACTGTTATCATAAAAACATTTACTTATAGTTCATTTTCTAATTAAATCTTTACGTTGATTATAATTTAATCAGAAAATTAATAAACTAACAAAAAATAGTCCTGAACTGGCTTGACTCAAGCCTTTTCAATCACATAGCTCAGCATTGTAGCCCGTTGGCATGCAACCGAGTGATTTTGTCGGTTAAATAAACAAGGTGCTTCTGCATCAATTCTACATCACCGTTGAGCATAAAATAGAATTAATGCATAAAACTCATAAATCAACTTGAAATACATATAACTACTCTTTAAAATTAAATTCTTCCATTGACTCGAATTTAATTAGAAGATAATCAACATCATTGCAGCGAAAACTTGACAATAAAATACATTCTTTTAGCTTAGGAGCATTTCTTAGTCCTTATCTACTCTTTGAAAAATTAACCACGTTGGTGTAAAATTTATCAGAGATTTTAACTTCAAACTTAAATTCATTATATTATTATTATCATCAACGTTGATTAGAAAATAATAATACCATAATCTAACATAAACAAATCGGACTCCTCCTCTAATTTAAATTTTTCCATTAGTTCCAACTTAATTAGAGGATAAACATAATCATAATTTACTAACTGTAACTGCTCTTCGAATTAAAATCTCCCGTTGGTTCAAATTTAATTGGAAGATAATCAACATTAAACTTTTTAGCGGAAACATGAGAAAATTATTTATCTACTTTTTAGAAGCATTTTACTGTACTTATTTACTCCCTGAAAAAATTATCCCGTTGGTTTAAATTTTGACAGAGATTTAAATTTGACAAAAATCATCAAAATATGTTTCTAAAAATAATAAAACCAAAAGTCGGGATCTTTATCGTTCATTCAAAGCCGATCGAGAAACAAGATGCGTGGCCAAAGAATAAAATCAACCAGCACAAGACGCGCTCGCGGCCAATGACGCACCCATTACTAACACGCGACGCCCGCTCCCCCGCGCCCAGGCCGCAATCTAAGCCTAGGCCAGGAATTCACTCGCCCGTATGGGCTGATTTCGGTCCGAGTGATCTGAGCCGTCCACAGCCATTCGATGGTCGTCCACGCTCCTCGCGAGATCAAAACTCCGCGCGGTGGCCGTGAGCCCTAACCCTAACTCATTCGAGTTCTTTTTCTCCCCTTCTCTTCTCTTCGCCACAGAGGCGATAGCGGTGGCGGCCATGGTGTCCGTCGGCACCGATGAGGGAAAAACTCCGTTGGAGCAAATCCGGCTATCCACCCTCTACCTCTTTCTTTCTCTTCGCCACCCGCCATAGCCGCTCGCACCTAGGAAACTCAGCAATGGCGGTGCCACCGTGGTACCCCTCGCCGACGCACGTGTGCGGTCGGAGCTGCGCGCGGCGCCGTCGAGCGGCTCCCTAGTGGTGCCCTATGGACCGAGGCGGAAAACACGCCTGCGGCAAGACCACGCTCCCCCTTCCCGCGCGGCGTCCAGACGACGGCCGACGGTGGCGATGGCTGGCAGATGACGGCGCCGCTGTGAGGCCTCTAGCTAGCGCGCACGCTTCCCCAAGGGTGGGCGCGCTGCCGTCGAGCGGCCGCATGGCGGTGCCCTGAGCTCTGGCCCGTGCGCCGGCTTGGCACGACTTCCCGCGAGGCGCCATCAGGCGATCGGCGGTGGCGAGACTTCTTCCCGCACGACGGCGGTGGTGACGGCGGCGAGTGTACCCAGGTAGGATCCTTCCCTCTCCATCCTTTCTATTCTTGCGATCTTGGGTTAGGGTTTGGAAAAAACGTAGAAATCTCTTAGCCACTTCTAATTTATTCTCTTTTCTGCCTCGATCTACACACTAGAACCTGGCTCCGATACCATTGATAGAAAATAGGACCTCTAGGATTGTAGATCAGGGGATAAACTAGACTTAGATGGGAGAATTGGTGATGTACCTCGCCATGCGCAGTCACGGCCACGGCGCCACCGCGACATGGCCATTGGAATCGTAGTAGGGGAAGCCGTGTAGGCGCCCGCTAGGTCGTCGAACGCAGCAGCAGTGCAGGTGCGGTGCTGTGGCGGCGGTGAAGGCGATGGCGCTTCCCGTCGCTCATAGCGCCCCTCTCGATCGGTCTAGGGTTAGGAACTTCGGGGTGGGGCTGGCAGCTACCGGTGACCTCTTGTCTTGCGTCCCGGCTCCCACCTTCCTCTTTATAGCGTTGTGCGATGGGGGCCCATCAGCCAGGAGAACGGCTGGGCGCCCCCAATCAGGACGCGGATCAAGGGCTCAATTGGCCATTAGGCCAACTGGTGGAAATCAATCTAACAACGGGATCCACGTCTTCAGGTGGTCCATAACCGTAGTATGGTATCGTCGGGTAAGCATTGGTGAAGAAGGTGGCGGGGTCCTGCTGCACCTGCATCTGCACCTGCTCGTCGATGTTGAGCAACTCATGGAAGTTGAACTCGCCGCCGTACTCTGGCTCAATGTGTTGCTGCTGCACACCATGCTCCTCCTCGCCTCCGACCATCGCCACGGCATCCATGCCTTGGGGAGGTCCATAACCATAGCTGGGCATCGTCGGGTAAGCATTGGTGAAGAAGAAGGCGGGGGTTTTTTCGCACGCACGCACTGCTTTCGTTGTGGATCGGCTTGGTTGGCGGCGCCTCGGGGTGATCGCCTGCCGCCTTCCTCTGGACGACGGCGAGCGGCGACTTGAACTTCCTCTTGGCGAGAGACGAGGACGAGCGGTGCACCCTGCACAGCACGTGGTCGCCGCCGCCGCCCTGCGTGTCATCGAACTTAGTCATGCACCATCCCATCCTGTCCAAGCGCTGCCGACCCGACGCCCCTCTTTCTTGCGGCCGTAGGAGAAGTTGCAGAACGTGGCGCCGGGCACGGGCTTCGGGCCAGCTTCCGAGTGCCAGCGCATCTTGTAGATGTACCAAACGCTGTTGTGCCCGTCCTCCGTCACGTCGGTGCCCGGCACCGGCTGTAGATCGGCGACCAGCTCCTCGGGGGGGGGAGCACACGTCGGCGCGGTGGATGAAGCTGCGATTGAAAGTTTTGGCGCGGAGGCCACGCAGGAGCTCGACCGAAGCCTCGTCAGGAAAAACGTAAATTATGATGCCGCCGGTCTCGAGGTCGAGGTGGTGGCGGTGGATCGGCTAGCTAGGTTTCTCGCCGCCGATCGACCGGAAAAAAATTGGATGGGCGATGGGTCCATTGCATCTCGCGTGCGACCCCTGGTTGATAGACGCCGCGTGTACGGATACTCCATGAGACGGCAGCTCTGCAGGATCGCTCGACTGGAGAAAAACCAGACGGCTCGGCTTCAAATTGGCTCGGCTCCACGGAGTCTTGTCTTCTCACGTACGAGACATGCAAACAGATCGAGCCGTAACTAGTGCGGTTGTTGCACGCCGCCGTGGCGCCGTCGTCGCTTACATGAATGAAGCAGCCTCCATGGCAGGCGTTGGAGGTCAGGTGGGCGCTCCTTCTCGTGGCCGCGTTCGACGTTGCTGTGCTGCACGGCGGCAGGGGCCGCTGCTATCGTCGGCGCCGGCGCCGCCGACTCATGAGATGTGTGCAGTCTCCACGGCGGTAGCCAGGTGGCCGCGCTGCTCGTGGCCAATTTGGACGACCTGCGGCTGCGCGGCACGGACGCGAGCCCGCCATCGCCTCCGCCATGGCCGCCGTCTCCGTCGTCGGGTAGCGTCTACCCAATAAACTACGGAGAAGCCCGCCTGAGCCGAGGAGCCGCGGTGGAGCCTCGTGGACGCACGCAAGGAGCCGAGGGGAGCCAATGACGGGCGCCTCTTGCGCTGGCCGTTTGATTAGAACCGGTGCCACGCGGCGTCCATCAGCCAGGGGGTCGCACACGAGATGCAGTGAACCCATCGCCCACCTAATTTTCTTCCGATCGACAGGTGCGCGCGGCGTGCGTGGAACGATTGATGGGGACGATCGACGTGAAGATGTGCGCAGCCCATGCAGATGCAGATCTCCTTATATTGCCGCCCCCGTGCTGTGCGTGACGCAGTGTGCATTTCGGTTTCGGTAGCGTAGGTCTTAATCTTCGTGATTAATTCTGATTTTTTTTTTGCTTCCGATTTCCATTAGTACTCGTTTTAGTTACGTGCCAAGAAAACCCTGTTGATACCGAAGCTTCTACAAGATTTGTGTTAATCAAATCAACGGAGACATCTACCGCCAGGAAGATATTTTAGAAAACAAAATTATATTTTCTAAAATAATTTTTTCCCATCAAGTTTATTATAGGATAATATTTTAATCTAACGTTTGGTTCAATTTCAGTAAATCCAACTTACCCTTTAACACGATTGTTTTTTACTTCTAGTACAAGTTGAGTTTTGTTTTCAAAATTTGTGACTTGATAGCGGGCATCATAATTTACGTTCAATACAATATGAATTCGCCATTATCATGCTTCATTTTTTTTTGTTTTTCTAGTGTCAATTTATTACTATATGTCGTACCTTTTTAAATATGATAGAAAATGATGATGTATTTAAAAATAAAATAAAATGTGATGTACGCTCTATCACCTAACAAAATTTTAAATTGAAACTTCCCTTGTATGTAAAGAAATAAAAAAATCAGGTTAGTTTATAGGGTTATCTAGACATGAGTGAGTGTCGAAGGAGTGATTTGGACTTTGTCCTTTAGAAAACAATAGGCTTCCACTAAGGTAGTCTAAAATTATAATTGATTCCCCCTGTCCAAGGTCCTATTCGTTTGAGCTTTTGGTCACTTTAGACTACTAGTTCTTGAACTTTTCAAAAGCTAAATAGCCTCCATAAGCCAAAAGCCCATAAGCTTATTATAGTGAGCTTCTGGCTTTTGATTTCGGAGAGCTTTTGGCCTTGGAAGGTCCAAAAGCTCACGGCAAGCCCAAACGAACAGGCCCTAAGCCTTGCTACACCTCCCCTCTCCACAGGGCCATCCCCTGAATTTTAGAGGCCATGTGCTAAATTTATTAGTAGATCTTAAACTTATCTACAAGATATAATGCTAATACACACATATTGCTTAATACCGTATCATTCTTTTTTTACCAAACATGTCTTCAAAATAGCATTAAACGTTTATTTGAAAATAACTATTCATTGACTAATTGTTAAATCTTTTCAAGACCATTTTTTTAATAAATTAAATAATTGACTATTTTAGAATCTATTGTATCAAGTTGAAAAATATTGGCATCTATTTTATTATTATTTCATTAGATGATTAAAGTCGACTTTATTGTGGAGTATTTATTGCTTTGAAGGCATCGATGAAACATAAACTAGCTTAAAGCAAACTGAAATCACAAACTTGACGAGCACACGATTGTATCGAAAAGAAAAAAATATACGCTCAAATACAAAAAAGAATAAATTAAGTGTTGTTTTAGAGAGGAAAACACTGTTCCATGGCTTATGCTGAAATGTTGTGAGAGGAAAATATTATTCCATAGCTGAAAAATAGTTCTGAATAAGCTCAAGCGAACAAGGCATCATGAAATGAGGTGGGAACCAATGAAGCAGTTTTTTTTTTGGCCTCACGAGTTCTGGCTTCTCTAGCAATATTATAGCAAGAGCCAAAACACCAAAAAAATCCTTGGGAATTAGGCCTAAATGTGATTGTAGGACGAGGTAGTACACGGTCTCCAACGTGATGTGGATTGGTGGGAGAGGTGTCTACGATGTGGATCAGGAGAGGCAAGTTTGTAAATTTTACATTAAAAATAAATAAATAGTAGAGTTGCCCCATGAATAGAGAGATTGAGTCATCCTGTCATCCACTATTTTACTAGAATCCTTGCATTGTTCCATTTCTAGCTAAGCAAGCACTAGCACTAACGAAGTAACTAATGTAGGGATTGAATTTAGGGGCCCCTTTCACTTGGGGGCTTGTGGCGTCACACCGCTGGCACATGCCAAGGGACGGGCTTGCCTCTGCCCTAGGCCGACGCCTCCTCCATCTCCCTCTTCCTCTACACCGCCCTAACAACCTCAAATCGATCTACGCCCATTACATTTTTTATATAGGTGAGAGTGGTGGCAAAGTTATGGCTGCAGTACACCAAATTTACTGAAGCTAGCTTTGCATGTATTGAGACAAACTTGTGTTAGGATCGGTATGAGTACCTCTGTGTGTGTAACCGTAGATGCGGTGAAAGCTCCTCTCCTTCTCTGTAGATGCACCGCCGCGGGAGACACCGGTGCCGTCAACGTAGCAGCTGTCCAGCGCGGTGGAGACGATCACCAGTGGTGCTGTGGAGGTCCTGCAGAGGCGAGGCAGAGGCGGTGGTTGGGGCACATCCCGTCGCTGGCAGCAGCTCTTTAGATCGGTATTAGGATTTCTGTAGGTGGGTGTGGCGGCTCCAGTGAACCTCGTTTCGAGCTCGATCCCCACCTTCTCTATTTGTATGTCTTTGCATGCATGTGAGGGCCCACCAACCGATTAGGGTTGGGCTCCCCCGATCAGGGAGCAGAGCCAAGGGTCCAATAGGCCGTTGGGCCTATTGGTGGAGATCAACTAACATTCTCCCCCTTGATCTCATTCCATCTTTCACTTTCATATCATTTACTTTTGTTCATTCCATTACTGATTAGCTCATAGAGCATGTCTCATAAATCACGGTCCATTGCCGATAGACTTAATGACTACAACTCACTACTGTTACGAAATAGATACTTATCTTTGGGTCTTCTTTTATCCGAGGAATATTTTAGGCTTTCCCTTAAACCCAAGCTAGCTACATGTTCTATGAACACCATGTCCTCTGAACATGTTGGGTGGTAAGCCTTTTGTAAGCGGATCCATGAGCATCATTTCTGTTCTTATATGCTCAAGACTTATGACTTGATCCGGACTTTATCTTTCACAACATAATACTCTATGTCAATGTGTTTGGCGGCACCACTTGACTTATGTTGTGAGCATCCTTCTCGCCAGATTATAATCGCGCAGATAACTTTAGTGGTCTATAGATGTCGTCAACCACTTTCAAACCGGGTATGAACTTCGTTAGTTAGTTCACCTGCCCGTTGCCTCATATCACGCTACAAACTGTCATACATTGTGGACGATGTAGTGACGGTTTGCTTTGAGCTTTTCCATGAAATAGCTCCCTTTTGTGAGATGATAGAAAATCCACGTCACGGATATGCATTCACTCTCGCATCATCGAATCTGAATATCCCACCATGTGGAGTGAATCGGATCTTCTATATGTCATCATGAGGCCTTTCGTTCGTTGCAAATAATGCAAGACTTTCTTTACTAATTTCAGTGTTCTATTCCGTAATTGCTCTCGAATCGCCAAGTAAAAACGGTAACAAATGCCAAGTCGTAGCGTACATACTTGAGCATGTTGCAAGCTTCCGAAACGGTGAAGCATATGGAACCACTTTCTCTTTATCGATTGAGCTCAACTTGGTTCTGGGGCATTGAAAATCCCCATATCGTGCCGCCCTTGACTACTGGGGAGCAGGTGAGGGACTACATTTGTGCATCTTGAATTTCTTTAAGATCTTTTCCATGTATGCCTTTTGTGACAGTCATTATACCTTTTTCTTCTATCTCGATGAATCTCGATCCCTAGAACGAACGAGGCTTTCGACAAGATCTTTCATATCAAGTTTTGAGAACAAAACTTCTTTGTCTCTCTGTAGTAGTGACATCACTACTAGCAAGTAAGATATCATTTACATACGAGGATAAGGAAGATAAACTTCCCAATCTTAAACTTTGCATAGACACAATTGTCCTCTACATTCTCTTTAAAACCCAAAATTCTTTATTGTCTGATCAAACTTCAAGTACCACTGTCTTGAAGCTTGTTCTAATCCATAAATGGATTTCTTTAGGCGGCATCCCATTCGTTCTTTTCTTTCCATGACAAAACCTTCCGGTTGTGCCATGTAAACATTTTCCTCCAAGTCTCCGTTGAGGAATGCCGTGTTTACATCCATCTGATGTAATTCTCAATCGTAATGTGCCACTAATTCTATTATTATTCTGAAAGAATCTTTACATGAGACTGGAGAAAAGGTCTCATTGTAATCAATCCCTTCTCTTTGCACAAAGCCTTTTACCACAAGTCGGGCTTTATATCTCTCTATATTCCCTTGAGAGTCAAGTTTTGTCTTGTAGACCCATTTGCAGCCTACTGTTTTGGCTCCTTTAGGAATTATTTTCAAGTCCCAAACTTTATTAGCATTTAATGATTTCATTTCATCTTTCATGGCCTCAAGCCACTTTGATGATTGATCACTACTCATGGCTTCTTCAAACGAGGCGGGATCATCCTCCATTTGAAATTCTTTAGTGTTGTACACTTCATAATCAGCAGGAATAGCTGATTTTCTAACTCTTTTGAGACCTACTAGGGGCCTTCACATTTGGCACATCTTCTATTTTGAGGCTGTTGTTGCTCCCCCTCATGTGTGGCAATAGGTTCTATAGAATCCTGAAGAATAGGTTCCTCATCGTCATTCATTGTTACCACAGGTGGGATAACAACAGGTGCTAGCACCACAGTATCTAGCACTGTCGGTGCAGCTACAGCAGGTAGTGAGAAAAATGGCTCATGAATCATTAGAGTGGGCGCATACACCCACTTTACTTCAAGGACAATTTCTCGAGCTACCATGCTCCCCCTCATCTTTTCATCCTCTAGGAAAACAGCGTGTCTCGTTTCCACAAACTTTGTATGTCTCTCTGGACAGTGGAAAACGAAAACCTTTTGACTTTTCTGTGTTGCCAATGAAATGGCACCTTACTGTTTTGGGATCTAACTTCTCAATGTTTGGATTAAATACTTTAGCCTCAGCAGGGCTCCCCCACACACACGCAAGTGGTTTAGTGAGGGTACATTTTCTGTCCACAACTCATACGATGTTTTGGGCACCGATTTACTTGATACTCTTTTGAGAATATGAATGAGGTTTTTAACGCCTCCATCCACAGGCTCAACTGTAAGGTGGAGTAACTTATCATACTGCTCACCATATCCATCAGGGTACGATTGATTCTTTTAGCTACTCTATTCTGCTGAGGTTCACCCGGTATAGAATACTGGGCTACTATGCTATTCTTTTAGGGTATGCCGACCGTAGTACTCATCCACGGTCAGACCTGACTATCTTAATCTTTAATATCTTAAATTTATCCAATACATCTTTTCTTTCTTTGATTGGATAAATATAGTCATAATGGGAGTAATCATCTGTGAATGGATCATAACCATCCACACTCTTTACAGGAAAGCTGACCACAGATGTCAGTGTGAATAATCTGTAAAATTCCTATGCTTCGTTTGTCATCTTTCTTTACATACTTTCCTTTTATGCATTCTCTGCATTGAACTTAATCTGAGAGCTCTAATGGAGGAAGAATATCATTCTTAACTTGTCTTTCTATTCTCCCCCTCGAAATATGGCCTAAACGACAGTGCCATAATTTCGACAACACATCGTGAGCTCTCTTATGCCACCATTTTCAGAGTAACACTCTGTGACCAGCTTTATCAGCTAAGTGGCATATCTTTGAAGAGCCAGTGAACTGCTCTTTATTCTATCGAGGTACTTGGTGACCGTGTCACATTCTGGGATTGAGCCCACAATTGTAGGTTCAATCATGTTCTTTATCATAGCCAAACATTTCTTGTTTGCAGTGACCCACTTCCTATGCTCAAAAGCCATAAGATATCTTTTGGGATTTAAAATCCCTTTCTTTAGTTGCCCAAGTGGCATCATTCTCTTTTGTCTCTCTGACTGGTGCCACAAACTCAGTGGAACACGGTGAGGTGACTACCCAGTCCACCTTAAACAAGATGAAAACCAGGTCAAATATTTTCTCAACACAAAAATAACACCATTTGCATGCCTTGATTCCAACGTTGGTCAAAAATAAAACATACAATTATTCTTATACACTAATTCTACATCACCGTTGGGCAGAAATAGAATTAATGCATAAATCTTTAACTTTCACAACTGTTCTTACACACTAATTCTACATCACCGGTGGGCAGAAGTAGAATTAATGCATAAATCATTAAAATTAACAACTTTTCTTATACACTAATTCTACATCACCGTTGGGCAGAAGTAGAATCAATGCATAAATCATTAAAATTACGATATTGTTATTAACAACGTTGGTCAGAAAATAACAACATCATAATCATATCAAAACTATTTTTCTCCAATTAAATACCACATTGGTTCAAAATAACTGGAGAATCAACAATTTCTTTAGCAGCGGAAAAACTTTCTTTTTCTCCAATTAAATACCACGTTGGTACAAATTAACCGGAGAATAAACAATTTCTCTAGCTGTGGAAAACTCTCTTTTCCTTGAATTTTACCCACAGGGAAAATTTCTTTTTCTATTTCCTTTAATCCATTAATCAATTTCCAGGAAATAAACATTTTCTGGAAAAACTTTTTTTTTAGTTTAAAATACCTTTTCATATTTTCTTTAAACCATTTATTCATTTTCCAGAAAATAAAATCTTTACTAGAAAATGAAAAAAAAACAAAACTGATTCATACTCTGCACTGTTCCTTCGGCCCAAAACGGCGAGGTGGCCCACGGCCCACGCGCTGGCGCTGCCTCCTGACGCTCATCATCCGTGCGGGCATAACTTTGGGCTGGGTTCGGGCTGGAATTCACTGGCCTTTCACTGGCTGGGAAAGCCGCCTTCTTTCGGTCCGAGCCGTCGATGGAGATCGACGGCTGCGCGTCGATTTCGCTCCAACAAAACCCCCGGCCGCGGCCTCCGACCTAAAACCCTAGGTCATTCGGCCTTCTCCTCTCTCTGTCTTCACCGCTCTCTCTCTTCTCTCCTCACACAAAGAATGAGTGAAGCGTGGCGAGCGAGCAGCAGTGGAGAAGTGAGCCACGCAGCGCCGTCGCCGCCCCCGCCGCTGGCGTCTTGCGTTCCCCAACAGTGAGTGGCGCCGCCGCCGCCAGCGGGCTGCCCCGCGCCCCCCTTGGCCGAGCTCAAAAAAACTTCCCGGCTCGGTCTTCTTCTCCTCGCCAAAAACAGTTAGCCGGTGCTGCATGAGATCTTTTTCCCTTTCTTCTTCCCTTTCGGATTTGAGTTATTTTTCTCTATTTTCTTTTTCGCTTGTTCATCCGAAAAGAGGATCTAGGGTTAGGTTCGGTTGAACCCGATTCGTGTTTTCTTTTTGTTTCTTTTCTTTTCTTATTTGTGTGCGAATCCCCTTTTCCCCTTCAGCGTTGCGAGTTAGGGTTAGGGTTCCGTTGAACTCGATTGATTTTGATTCAAGATCTCGAGATAGGCCCCTTCCCCACGGTCATTTCTTGGGTTAGGGTTCGGCTCGAAGTGCCGAGAAGCCCTCTCGTTCTCTCGATCCGAATGGATCTTGTTTTCTTTTCTTTGTTTGACCGATTTGGGTTAGGGTTTGTGTGCCGACCCCCTGTTTTTTTCTCTTCTTTCAATTTACTTTTTTTTTCTTTTATTTCTTTTCTCTTTTAGATTTAGGGTTCGGCTCTGTTCGTCTTAAGGCCGAAACCTTTCTTTTCTTTTCCCCCTTTCTTTAACCCAGTTAGGGTTAGGGTTCAAGTGCCGAGGGCCCTTGATTTTCTTCTTCTCTAATCCGAACACGGATCTGTTCTTTTCCCCACACGCGGTGGCGGTGGTGACCCAGAGCAGTACACTGGTCTCTCTCTTTTTGCTTTTACCCGGTTAGGGTTAGGGTTATACACTTAGTAACCTGCTCTGGTACCATTGTTAGGATCGGTATGAGTACCTCTGTGTGTGTAACCGTAGATGCGGTGAAAGCTCCTCTCCTTCTCTGTAGATGCAGATGCACCGCTTGCTGGAGACACCGGTGCGTCAACGTAGGCAATGTCCAGTAGCGGTGGAGAGCGATCACCAGTGGTCTTTGTGGAGGTCCTGAGGAGAGGCGAGGAGGTGGTGGTTGGGGCACATCCCGTCATTTGGCAGCAGACTCTTTAGATCGGTATTAGGATTTCTGTAGGTGGGTGTGGCGGCTCCAGTGAACCTCATTTCGAGCTCGATCCCCACCTTCTCTATTTGTATGTGCTGTGCGACAGGGGCCCACCAACCAGTTAGGGTTGGGCTCCCCCGATTAGGGAGCAGAGCCAAGGGCCCAATAGGCCGTTGGGCCTATTGGTGGAGATCAACTAACAACTTGCAGTGCCTTTGGATGTGAGAGAAGATGGAGGATGTTTGATCGAGCATGTGTGCACTCCAAAAAGTGGAGCAAACTAGAGCATCAAATTTTAAATGATAGTGTGTTTGTTCATTCGCAACTTGATTCCCAGAGACCTAAGAGCCGCACTTGCGCCGGGCAAGATTCCCAGAGACTAATCCAAACAGGCAAGATTCCCGGGACTAATGGAAATAATGCACGGAATGCTTCTTTATGGTTCTTGTGGCGATTGCGACTCTAAGACGCCTCATCGACTAGTCTCGGCCTCCATCTCTAAGGTGGGGCCCACCGATTTAATTAAAACTGGTCGTATTCATATCGAGTCGCCTCAGACGCCCTGACGCCCGACGACGATGCATGCGGCACGCCCACTCTCCTCTTTCTCGGATCTCCGGTTAGCTCGTCCCGATGACCCGACGACATCCTCCTGGCGGCCCGGCAACTTCCTTCCCGGTGGCGACCACTGTCTGCTGCCCGCGCCCCGCAGCGTCGGCGAGCCCTCTCTCTCTCTCCTCGGCGGCGAGGTAGGCCTCTCGTCCTCCTCCTCCTCACTGCTGATCTCGATTTCTAGGCATGGCACCGAGGCGGGAAGAAGCAAAGGGAGGTAGGGAAGAAGCGAGGGACGGGATGGAGTGTCTTGGCGAGAGGTCTCTCTCAGCGTCTTGGCGTCTGGCGCTAGTAGCGTCCAACATAGTTATATTTTTCAGATACTCCTTCCTAGGGATGAAAACGGATCGGATACGAACGGATATCACTCATATTATATTTGTTTTCATATTTCTGTTTGGATTCAGATTCAGACACGGATAGCGTTCGGATACATATACGAATACGGATTGACTCGGTTACGGATACGAATAATGAGTATCGAATACGGTATGAATCGGATTAGGAGAAGGTCGGATACAAATATCTATTCGGATATTGAGTAAAAGCAAGATATATATATATATCATACGTGCATGAAACCATTACACCACTCTATGAGTCCATAATCCATCTAGATTAAGCCGAAAGACTAAAGAGTAAAGCAACAAATAAGATAAAGATCTGAGATACATCATACATCAAACATCATACAAGCACCAATCTTCGCGGCATGAGTAGAAATAGCCAAGCTCATGGCTTCATGGGTCTCATGGAGTCATGGTCATGGATTCAAGATCTACAATCCTTATATAGGCCATTTTTTCATTTGAGAAAGTTTGAGCAAAATGTAGTTCAAATTTCACAAGTATGTGATATAGTTTTAGAAAGTCTATATGAGATTCAAGAATTTGTGACTAGTGTTTGATAAAACTTTCTCAAATGGGAAAATGAGCTGTGTAACAATTGTAGATCTTGCTGAGATGATCAAACTTGGTATTCAGAGTTTTTTCATCTGAGGTCATTTAGTGTCTCATTTGAGCAAGTTTGACCAAGTCAAATTTGGTCAAATGAAAAAACAACACTTTGACTCTAGTATTATGAACTCTAAATGACTTCAAATTGAAAAGTTTTGAATACCAAGTTTGTTCAACTCATCAAGATCTACAATTATTGTTTTGGTCAACTTTCCATTTGAGATAGTTTGGACGGTTCAAATTTGTGATTTTTAAATTTCGATGCTTACAAACTAGTTTTCGGAACCCTAGATTGTCTCAAATTAAAAAGTTTTGAATACTAAGTTTGTTCAGCTCATCAAGATCTACAATCCTTATATAGGCTATTTTTTCATTTGAGAAAGTTTGAACAAAATGTAGTTCAAATTTCACAAGTGTGTGACATAGTTTCAGAAAGTCTATACGAGATTTAAGAATTTGTGACTATTGTTTTATAAAAATTTCTCAAATGGGAAAATGAGCTATGTAACAATTGTATATCTTGCTGAGATGATCAAACTTGGTATTCAGAGTTTTTTCATCTGAGGTCATTTAGTGTCTCATTTGAGCAAGTTTGACCAAGTCAAATTTGGTCAAATGAAAAAACAACACTTTGACTCTAGTATTATGAACTCTAAATGACTTCAAATTGAAAAGTTTTGAATACCAAGTTTGTTCAAATCATCAAGATATACAATTGTTGTTTTGGTCAACTTTCCATTTGAGATAGTTTGGATGCATCAAATTTATGATTTTTAAATTTCGACGTTTACAAATTAGTTTTCGGAACCCTAGATTGTCTCAAATTGAAAAGTTTTGAATACCAAGTTTGTTCATCTTATCAAGATCTACAATCCTTATATAGGCCATTTTTTCATTTGAGAAAGTTTGAATAAAATATAGTTCAAATTTCATAAATGTGTGACATAGTTTCAGAAAGTCTATATGAGATTCAAGAATTTGTGACTAGTGTTTGATAAAACTTTCTCAAATGGAAAAATGAGCTATGTAACAATTGTAGATCTTGCTGAGATGATCAAACTTGGTATTCAGATTTTTTTTTATCTGAGGTCATTTAGTGTCTCATTTGAGCAAGTTTGACCAAGTCAAATTTGGTCAAATGAAAAAAAACAACACTTTGACTCTAGTATTATGAACTCTAAATGACTTTAAATTGAAAAGTTTTGAATACCAAGTTTGTTCAACTCATCAATATGTACAATTCTTGTTTTGGTCAACTTTCCATTTGAGATAGTTTGGATGGTTCAAATTTGTGATTTTTAAATTTTGATGCATATAAACTAGTTTTCCATTTGAGAAAGTTTGGACGGTTTAAATTTTGATGCACTAAATGATTTCAAACGAAAAAGTTGTAAACAACAAAGTTTCATAACTTTTTGAGATCTACAATTTTTATTTTGATCATTTCTCCATCCAAGGTCGTTTGAATAATATCCGGATAATATCCGTTTTTAAATATCCGGATATATCCGATACTTATCCGGATTATCCGATATCCGCCGGATATCGATGATATTACATCCGTATTTGATATCCGCCTAAGATATCCGTTTTAGTATCCGTATCCAAAAAAAATTTTGGATATCCAAGTAACTATCCAGATAAGTGTTCATATTTGTTCGGTCAAACGGACGGTCGAATAAATATCCGTACCGTTTTCATCCATACTCCTTCCATCCCACTTTGACACTGGCAGTGGAGTACATCGTCTACATTAACAGACACCAACGTGACGTATTCAAAGATTCTTTGTTGCACCGGTTTAAAAGCTAAAACATCAGTCTAAGCGAACAAAAGGAGTATAGCCTATCACAAATCCACAGGTGGGGAATGTATTATGGTTCTATTCTCTAACTTATACTTCCCTCCGTTTGTATTTACTTGTCAGCAACTTTTTACTATAGTAAATTTGACCATCTATTTTTTCTTTTAAAAAAATCTTAGATACTTCAATGTATATAACACTAATGAAGTATGTTCAATAAAGAATCATATATGTGAAAACTTGATGTATCTAAAAATCTTTTGCAGAAAAATGTATGGTCAAAATTGCTACAGTAAAAATTCGGTGACAAGTAAACGAAAACGGAGGTAAGTAGTATGGTTTTTAACTTGCTTTTCTATATATATATATATATGCCATGTGCGCTTCGCTGAATTACTGTGAAAAGAAAACACTATTCATTTGATGAAACAGTACGACTCACAAGACAAGGGAATATGGCTATAGTACATATAAGTATCTCCCATCTATGGCTAGCAATAATATATAAATATATATTTTATATATAATTATATTAACTTAATTAATTTGTGTCTAAATTATAATCATTAGAATAAATTCAATTCAAGAATCAAACGGGCCATAAGAGTAAACGTACCCCCGCTTTATTATGAACAAAGCGTACCATGTATGAGTTTAAAGTTCCTGTTGCATTCTAGCTGTGTCCGCCCTAAATGGTAGTTTTACAGCGACATGATGTGCGTGACCAGCTTATCGATGGCCATGCACGATGAGCCGGCCTTGCCGGTACAATCCACCGCCGCCTTCTTCAGCTCGCCAGCCCTCGCCCTCATCTCGGCGCCGTCCTTGTCAGTCATGAGCCTGTGGATCGCCGCCTCGACGCTGCCCCTCTCGAGCTCGCCACGCAGCTCAAGGCCCACCTTCCCACGTGCTCCACGTTGTTGTACTTATAGGATCTCTAGGAGCGTAGATCTAGCCGGGTACTTCATGTAAATGGGTAGCATGTCCTAGTACATGTTCTAGACAGAGATTAGAGGGAGGAGTGGAGGGACGTGTCGAACCTGACACTGCAGAGGAGGATCCGCTCGCGTCCGCCATGGAGTCGGTGTCTGCGCTAGGGCAGCGACGGTTGGGGAAGAGGACGGTGATGAGCAGTGGCGACCGGCGGTGAAGACCAGTGGCGGCGCAGTGTAGTCCGACGTCGTGGGAGCCCTTCGGTGTAGATGCAGAGGTGGCGTGGCTGGTGGCTTTCCGTCACTGGCTACGCCCCTCTAGATCGGATTAGGGTTTAGGGATTTCGGTGAAGAGCTCGGCTCAGACGAACCTCGTGACTTGAGCCGCCGGCCCCCACCTCTATTTATTGCGCAGTATGACAGGGGGCCTCCAACCATAGTGGGCTGGGCGCCCCCGATCAGGGCGCGGATCAAAGGCCCAACTGGGCCGTTGGACCCAGTTTGGGATTAGAGATCAACCTAACAATCTCCCCCTTGATCTCCTACCATTTTTCAATTTCATATCATTTACTTTTGTTCATTCCATTACAGATTAGCGCATAGAGCATGTTTCATCGTCACGGTCAATTGCCGATAGATTTAACAGCTACAATACACCACTCTGTTCTAAAATCGATACTTATTTTTGGGCCTTCTTTTATCCAGGAATTATAGGCTTTCCCTTAAACCCATACCGGCTACATGTTCTCTGAACACGTTGGGTGGTAAACCTTTTGTAAGCGGATCCGCGAGCATCTTTTCGGTACTTATATGCTCAAGACTTATGACATGATCCCGGAGTTTATCTTTCACAACATAATACTTTATGTCAATGTGTTTGACAGCACCACTTGACTTATTGTTGTGAGCATATTATACTGCCGGATTATTATCGCAGTATAACTTAAGTGGTCTATAGATGTGGTCAACCACCTTCAAACCGGGTATGAACTTCTTTAGCCAGTTCACCTGTCCCGTTGCCTCATAACACGCTACAAACTCGGCATACATTGTGGACGATATAGTGATGGTTTGCTTTGAGCCTTTTCATGAAATATCTCCCCCTACGAGAGTGAATACATATCCAGACGTGGATTTTCTATCATCTCCCGCATAATCAGAATCTGAATATCCCACTATATGGAGTGAATCAAATCTTCTATACGTCATCATGAGGCCTTTCGTTCCTTGCAAATAACGCAAGACTTTCTTTACTAATTTCCAGTGTTCTGTTCCAGGATTGCTCTAGAATCTGTCAAGTAACCCGGTAACAAATGCCAAGTCAGGGTGTGTGCATACTTGAGCATATTGTAAGCTTCCGACAGCTGAGGCATATAGAACCTCTTTCATTTGATCGATCTTATATTGGTTCCTGGGGCATTGAAAATCCCCATATCTGTCGCCCTTGACTATAGGAGCAGGTGATGGACTACATTTGTGCATACTAAATTTTTTTAAGATCTTTTCTATGTATGTCTTTTGTGACAGTCCTAATACCCCTTTACTTCTATCTCGGTGAATCTCGATCTCTAGAACGAACGAAACTTCACTAAGATCTTTCATATCAAATTTTGAGGACAAAAACTTCTTTGTCTCCAGTAGTAGACTGACATCACTACTAGCAAGTAAGATGTCATCCACATACAGGACAAGGAAGATAAACTTCTCATTCTTAAACTTTGCATAGACACAATTGTCCTTAACATTCTCTTTAAACCCAAAATTCCTTATTTTCTGATCAAACTTCAAGTACCACTGTCTTGAAGCTTATTTTAATCCATAAATAGATTTCTTTAGGCGGCATCCCATTCGTTCTTTTTTTTCCATGACAAAACCTTTCGGTTGTGCCATGTAAACATTTTTCTCCAAGTCTCCGTTGACAAATGTCGTCTTTACATCCATCTAATGTAATTCTAAATCGTAATGTGCCACTAATGCCATTATGATTCTGAAGGAATCCTTACATGAGACTGGAGAAAATGTCTCATTGTAATCAATCCCTTCTCTTTGCGTAAAGCCCTTTGCCACAAGTCGTGCTTTATATATCTCTATATTCCCTTGAGAGTCAAGTTTTGTTTTGTAGACCCATTTACAGCCTACTGTTTTGACTCCTTTGGGAATTATCTCCAAATTCCAAACTTTATTGGCATTCATAGATTTTATTTCATCTTCCATGGCCTCAAGCCACTTTGATGAATGATCACTTCTCATGGCTTCTTCAAATGAGGTGGGATCATCCTCCATTTGAAATTCCTCAGTGTTGTATACTTCATAGTCAGCAAGAATAGCTGATTTTCTAACTCTTTGAGACCTTCTAGGGGCCTCCACATTTGGCATATTTTCTGTTTGAGGCTGTTGTTGCTTCCCCTCATGTGTGGCAATTGGTTCTATAGGATCCTGAAGAACAGGTTCCTCATCGTCATTCATTGTTGCCACATGTGGAATAACAACAGATGCTGGCACCACAGTATCTTGTACTGTCGGTGCAGCGACATCAGGTAGTGAGAAAAATGGCTCATGAATCATCGGAGTGGGCGCATACACCCGCTTCTCTTCAAGGTCAATTTCTTGAGCTACCATGCTCCCCCTCATCATTTCATCCTCTAGGAAGACAGCGTGTCTCGTTTCCACAAACTTTGTATCTCTATCTGGACAGTAGAAACGAAAACCCTTTGACTTTTCTAGGTAGCCAATGAAATGGCAACTTACTGTTTTGGGATCTAGTTTCTCAATGTTTGGGTTAAATATTTTAGCCTCAGCAGGACTCCCCCATACACGTAAGTGGTTTAGTGAGGGTACTCTTCATGTGCACAACTCATACGGTGTTTTGGACACCGACTTACTTGGTACGCTATTGAGAATATGAATGGCGGTTTTTAACGCCTCCATCCACAGGCTCAACGGTAAGGTGGAGTAACTTATCATACTACGCACCATATCCATTAGGGTACGATTGTGGCTTTCAGCTACTCCATTCTGCTGAGGTTCGCCCGGTGTAGAATACTGGGCTACTATGTCATTCTCCTGTAAGAACCTTGCAAAAGGTCCAGGAACTTGGCCATATAGGGTATGCCGACCATAGTACTCCCCTCTATGGTCGGACCTGACTATCTTAATCTTTAAATTGTGTTGGTTTCAACTTTTGCCTTAAATATCTTAAATTTATCCAATGCTTCTGTTCTTTCTTCGATTGGATAAATGTAGCCATAACGGGAGTAATCATCTGTTAATATTATGAATGAATCATAACCATTCACACCCTTTACAGGAAACGAACCACAGATGTCTGTGTGAATAATCTGTAGAATTCCTACGCTTCGTTTGGCATCTTTCTTAATTTTCTTTATATACTTTCCTTTAATGCATTCTCTGCATTGTTCTAAATCTGAGAGCTCTAATGGAGGAAGAATATCATTCTTAACTAGTCTTTCTATTATCCCCTCGAAATATGGTTTAAATGACAGTGCCATAATTTCGACAATGCATCGTGAGCTCTCTTTTATTTTCTGTTTACATCCGTAGACGAGGATACATTGACATTGTCGCACGCAATGTTCCCATCATCGCATACAACATTCACATCATCACATAGTGATAACAAATAAAGCTCATTTTGTAAGATAGCGAGACCAACACATGCATTATTAAATGTTATCTTAATTTGCCATTTCCAAAATGACAATCATATCCATCATTGTCCAAGCATGAAACACTAATCAAGTTTCTCTGTAGGAAGGGAACATAAAGAACATCTCTAAGTATAAGTTTGAAACCATCAACAAGCTCTAGAGAAAGATCGCCAACGCCTTTAACATCTGCTTGGACTCCATTTGCAACTTTAACATGTCTTTCGCTTCTTTGCGTAGTCCTCGTCGAACGGAATCCCTGTAAAGAATTAGCAACATGAACAGTTGCACCTGAGTCAATCCACCGAGTAGATTTCGAATACTATACCTACAAGGATTCATTTATGAACGTAATAATGTTCCCACCTTTCTTTGCCATGATCATCTTTAAGTAATCGGGACAATCTTTCTTATAATGTCCCGTCTTCTTGCAATAGGGACACTGATCTTTCTCTACTGTGAACTTGTTCTGCTGAGGCTGATGCAGCATGGGACCCTTTCCCTTTGACTTTGAGGAGAAGTTAGCATTAGTATTCTTTTTCTTATTGTCTTTCAAATAATTGATAGAGCCACCATTGGTAACTTTTATTCTCTCCTCCTCTTGCACACACATAGCCATGAGCCTCTCTATGTCCCACTTCTCGGGCTGTATGTTGTAGTTGACAACAAAAGTGTCAAATTCCTTTGGCAAGGAAGCAAAACTCAGATGGATAAAGAACTCTTCCTTGAGAGCCAGATTCATTGGTTTTAGCTTGGATGCCAAATTGCCCATCCTTAGTATGTGCTATCTTATGCCACCATTTCCAGAGTACCTCTCTGTCACCAGCTGCTTTATCAGCTAGGTAGAATATATCTTTGAAGAGCCAGTGAACTGACTCTTTATTCTTTCGAGGTACTCGGTGATGGTGTCACACTCTGGGATTGAGCCCACAATTGCAGGCTCAATCGTGTTCTTTATCACAGCCAACACATTTCTTGATGGCAGTGACCCACTTCCTATACTCAAGGTCATAGGACATTCTTTAGGATGCAAAATCCCTCTCTTTGGTTGCCCAAGTGGCATCAGCCTCGTTTGTCTCCCTCACTGGTGCCACAGGCTCAGTGGGATACGGTGAGGTGACTACCCAGTCCACCTCAGCCAAGATAAAGGCCAGGTCAATCTTTTTTTCCACTCCGTGTAGTTATCACCTTTGAAAGTGGGGATCTCTTTGATACAACCCATTAAGTTGTATCCGTCTGAAAACACAATTCATATAGAGTGAGAACATAAACATAATAATAACAATTGCATGCCTTAGTTCCAACGTTGGTCAAAATTAAAACATACAATTGTCCTCTACATTAATTCTACATCACCGTTGGGCAGAAATAGAATTAATGCATGACAAAACTCATCATAATATTGCCATTAATCAATGTTGGTCAGAATAATAATAATATTATAATAAGTTAAAAACATATCTATTTTTCAAAATTAAACTCTCCCGTTGGTTCGAATTTAATAATGAAAATAACAACTTTAAATACGCAGTGGAAAAATAATCTCAATTTTGTGAATTTTACCCATAGGAAAATTCTCTTTTCTATTTTCTTTAAGCCATTTATTAATTTTCTAGGAAATAAATATTTACTGGAAAAAGGAAATACAAAAAATTGATTCATTTCAGCACTGTTCATTCGGCCCAGCCGGCAAAACAGCCCGGCCCACTTCTCTGCGCGGCGCCCGGCCACACCCAGGCCACAAAGTGGGCCTGGGCCGGCAAAGTGCCGCGGCCACGCGCGCCCACCTGGGCCACGAAATGGCCTGATCGATCTTGGCCATCCACGCACGTCGCATGATCAAAACGTCGACCGCAGCGGCTCCCTTGAAACCCTAGCGGCAATTCTGCTCCATCCTTTCTCTCTCTTTGCCTCTCTCCTCAGCGCAGCATAGCGGCAACCGAGCGAGTCGAGCGGGCGAAACGGTGGAGCGACGGTGCCGTCGTCAGCCCCCTCGCCGGTGTGCGCGCTCCCCAGCGGGTGAGCACGCCGCCGGCGAGCGGCCTGGCTGCGGCGCCCCTTTGGCCAGAGCCCAGCGAGCAGCGCCCTCGGCTCGGCCTTCGTTTCCCCGCGCGCCGACGAGGCAGTAGTGCTACGCAGCGGCGAGGTAGGCCTCCCCTTCCCCAAAATCCCCCTCTGATTTGCTTCTTTGTTTTGTTCTTCTCAGATTCAACCGACTGGGGATCTAGGGTTAGGGTTTCTTTTCTTGTTAGGGTTTCATTGTTTATCTTCCCCGTGAAGTCTTCACGGGTTTAGGGTTCGGCTCTTACGTTCTTAAGGCCGAAACCCTCTTCTTCTCTCAGATCCGAACTGGATCTAATCGGTTCTCTACTTTCTTGTCTGTTTACCCGTTCTAGATCTAAAAACCCTAGAAAAACCTATCTCTGGTACCATTGTTGGCGATGTAGGATCACTAGGATCATAGATCTAGCCGGTAGAGTGATTCTATTCAGGATAAAAAGACACAGTACATCCTAATACATGTAGAACTAGAGAGACAGAGAGGGAAGGGAGAAGGTGTTGAACCTGACACTGTAGAAGGGGAGGGTTCAGAGGACGCCATCACGTTCGTCGGTATAGTCTGCGCATGGGCAGCGACGGTCGGTGAAGAGGGTGGTGAAGACGTCGACGTCGATGGAGCGGGCGACGCGGCTGGTGGCTTCCCGTCACTGGCTGTGCCCCTCTCTAATTGGATTAGGGTTTAGGTGTCGGTGGGGAGCTCGGCTCAGGTCAACCTCGTGACTTGATCCGCCGGCCCCCACCTCTATTTATTGTGTAGTGTGACAGGGGCCCTCCAGCCATAGTGGACTGGGCGCCCCCGATCAGGGCGTGGATCAAAGGCCCAACTGGGCCGTTGGGCCTAGTTTGGGATTAGAGATCAACCTAACACACGTACCTCGTGATCCCCGTCTGGTCGGTGAAGTAAGGGCGGCACAGCATCGGCACCCCCTAACAGATGCTCTCCGTCGTCGAGTTCCACCGACCGTGCGTCCAAAATCCGCCGACGGCACGGTGGCGCAGCACCCCCTCCTATGGCGCCCACGGCACCACCATGCCGCGCCCGCGCGTCGCGGCCTTGAACCCCTTTGGAAGCTAGCTTGCCTCGGGCGTGCACCCGCGGACGAGGCCTGGACGGACCACCCAGAGGAACAGCACGCCACTGTCGGCGATGCCCCATGCCGTCTCCACCTGGTCTCATGGGCTCATCTAGGCCAAGCTGTCGAAGCTCATGTAGAGCACCGACTCCGGCAGAAACGCGCCCAGCCACTTCAGGCAGCTCCGGTCCTATACCAGCAGGCTACAGTCGCCATCGGGCGAGAACTTCTAGAGCGGGCCGATGTCAAACACCGGCAGGGCAGTGTCCCACCAGAGGCCCTCCAGCTCCTCAACCTCATGTCGATGAGATTATTTAGACACTTAACTTACTGATATTTGGTTGGGATGTACACTGACCATGTGGTTGGAGCATGGAAGCAGAAACATGGATGCATCAATAAGATTCTTTGTTGCGGTTAAAAACCCTCAAATATTTAAGTCGCTTCCAAACTTCTAAATCGAATATATATCATCCACGGGGGATGATGTATATGCAGAGCCAAACCACCATAAAGGTACAATTTGGTGGTACTGGCCAACAAATGTATGGTCTGTCAGGTGTACCATGTCACAAAAACATCTGATGAGCCTCATAGCAGAGGTTAAAAAGGATTGCCAACAAAATAACATTCATGAGAGAGCACAAGAGAAAAAGTGTTCTTTCTATTATTTCGTGGATTGCTTTCAAAGAATGGGTTCTAGACTTGTATAGCATTTCAAAGAAGGCAACAAGAATTGCATGACAGAATGAACATTTAGGCTAAGCTGAAACCGAAGAATGACAATCAGAAGAAGTATCCTAACTCTTCCAACACACCATGATCACCAGATTCATTGTTTTTGTGGAGATTGCACGGAAAAAAGGTTTCACCTATTATCTCAAGATGGTATCAATGGTAATCGCACAAATGATGATGATGGGAGTGTTAATAAGAAATCGTAAACCGAAACAATATTAGCAAAAAAAAAGAGACTGTTTAGGTTCATTTCATTTGAACCAACAATTAATGATGACCTCCTGTGGAAGTCCTCAATATATGTAGATTGCACTCTAGAAAATAATAACAAATGCAAGCAGTGTGTATCATGTAAAATCAAATCCGTGTACTCTGTTGCAACCTGATGGAAAGAAAATAAGCACAAAACCATGCATTTGTTCCAAAGCAAGGCAAAAAATTGCATAGTGTGTAAACCTTGAAATGACATATTCAAAGAATTAAGGATGCAAACTGTGTACTAAAAGTGTCGGTGCAGAAAGTGACCAACAAGTAAATATTTGTAGTTTTGCCGTACGTTGTGATCAGAGTTGGCCTAACACTCAATGACACAGGGTTTATACTGGTTCAGGCAACGTGCCCTACGTTCAGTTTGAGTCGGTCGGTGACTTTATTCCTGAGCCCAAGCGCTCGAAGTTTACAGTGGGGTTACAAACGAGAAGGAGAAAGATGGGGAGTACAAGAGGTCCGGTCGGACTCCGGTCAGAAGGGCCGAGAGCGACAGGAGCTCCGCTATGAGCTAAGTGTTCAAACGTGTGCTTGGGTTCAAACCTGGCGGTTCTGTGGTTGTGAACTAGTGCACTTGATCGATCTAATGAATCTGGAATCACTTGAATCGACCTGGATTAACTGAGTCTCTTAGGAGAGAGCGCATCCCCTTTTATAGATGAAGGGGGTGGCCTTACAAGTGAGAGGGAGAGAGTACGAATGCTTCTAAACCTTGTTGCCCACGCCAGCGGGTACATGATGATGGTAGGCGCCCACAACACTGTTGGATGTTGGATGCATGTGGGAGGCTGCTATACTGTTGATGCCCAGAGGCATGTGAGGGGTTTTACCATGTTCACTCGGTATGGTAAATGCCGGCACCCACAACACTGTCGATGCCCAGAGGCATGTGGGGGGAGCCTTATCGTATGGGAGTTAAGGGCGCCCACAATACTGTAGGGAAAATCTCGGCGCCTACAATATTGTTTGTGTCAGGGCGGTTGCAGTGTACTATTTCTACAGGTGTACAGGGTACGATCCTTGGTATCGTGGTTCGATTTGTGCGCCTTGCCTTGCTTTCTCCGTTCGTTCCCTGGTCCTTTCCGGGCGGGCGTCCCCGGTCAGTCGGTCCTAGTCGGCTCTGGTTGCGCCAGTCGAAAAAGAGTGATGAGCAGGGTTTTTGCGTACCCCGGTTAGAGACGTGGGGTCGGAGTCAGAAGTAGTGTTTTGGCTAGGCCTTTCGGTCGGAGAGGCTGTCCGGAGGTGGGCTAGAGATTGAAGTGAGCGCTCCGGTTGGAGAGGAGGGCCAGAGTCGGAAAACAGGCGTCGTTCCTCCTCGGCCAGGCCTTTCGGTCGGTGATTGGATCACCCTTCTGGCCTGTTGTTCTGATACTTGGGCCGGCTCATGAGTTGCGTGTTTGTATGCTTAGGCCGAGCCTTGGTTGGGAAGCCGATCCGCGAGGGACCCTGGGTTTATGAACCCGACAGGAGCCCCCGAGCCCTCAGGCGATTCGGGCAGAATCGTCTGGGGGATTTTTTTTTGTCTTAACGGTGGGTGCGCGCGAGCGCACCCGTGGGTGTAGCCCCCGGGTGATTCCGGCAGAATTATTCGGGGGGGTTCGTGTTGCCAGCGGGGGAGGTTCTTTGTTTTGTCAGCGGGTGCGCGCGAGCGCACCCACGGGTGTAGCCCCCGAGCCCCCGGGCGATTCGGGCAGAATCGTCTGGGGGGTGTTTGTTAGCGGGCGTGCGTACGTGTTTTTTAGTCGAGACGGAATTGTCAACCCAGGCGTCGTTGCGCAGCCGAGGCGTTTAGTTTTGGGATCGGGCGTGGTAGAGCTCGTGGATCCTGGCATCGGTGCGCGTCCTGGGATCGGGCGAGGCAGTTAGTTTAGGGATCGAACGAGACGGAGCTCGCAGGTCCTAGCATCGGTGCGCGCCATGGGATCGGGCGAGTCGAAGTCGTGGATCCTGGCCTTAGCGCAGCCCACACAGCCGAGGTAGTTAGTTAGTTAGTTTAGGGATCGGTCGAGATGGAGTTCGCTGATCCTGGCGTCGGTGCGCGTCGTGGGATCGAGCGAGTCGGAGTCGTGGATCCTGATGGGGCGAGTTCGGGGTCGCAGACCTAGGCGTCTTTGGTGTGCAATCGAAGCGTAGCCGATGGATGAGGCGAGTTCGGGGTCGTAGACCCAGGTAGTTTTAGAGTGTAGTCGAAGCATAGCCGGATGGGGCGAGTTCGGGGTCATAGACCCAGGTAGTTTTGGAGTGCAGTCAAAGCGTAGTCGGATAGCGCGAGTTCGGGGTCGCAGACCCAGGCGTTTTGTGTCTTGAGCCCCCGATCCCTGTTGGGCTTTGGTAGGGGTCGGTTTGAGTTGTGTGTGTTACCTCATCCTCGGTTTCTCACAACCAGAGAGGCTGAGTTTTGTCCCTTGTGCTGATAGCTCGGGCTCGAGTGACGCGCTCGGTGAGTTCGCTAATGGGTATGATCGAGTGGAATCCGGGTCCGTTGTTCATGACGGGGTTGGCATAGCCCTCTTGTGACATTCCACTGCTCCTTTACCTGCAACCCGATAGATTCCTGGGTCATTCCGGAGACCGACCCGGGTGGCCTGATGGCCTCCTCTCGATGGAAATTCTATGGGCTTGGCAGAGGCTTAGGATCGAACGAGAAGGTTGAGATGACCCTATCTGCCAGACTGGGCGAGTGTCGCACGGGGCTCATCTGTGTTTTTCTCCCCTGGCTCTGTTTGATGTGGGGCGGCCTCAAGCCCTTCATGGTCCGGCCTTCGAACCCCGACCAGTCGTTGCTCATGTTGAATGAGACAACTGCCTCTTCGTGACACAACACGGAGCGTTGTGATGCATTTCGTTGCATGTGCGATGCTTAGTTCTCGAGCCCCCGGGCAGTTCAGGGCCCGAATCATGCGGGGGGCACAGGCGTATGGAATGAATGCATGTATGGATGTATGAAATGATTTATAAAGAAATAGAGGAGGTCGGTAGTGTTACCTTGATGACTCGAGTGACGGGGTTTGGAGAGCTCCAGTTGGAAATGTCCGACTAGGACCCATGCTCATCGTTCGTGACGGAGTGGGCATGGCCTACATGGGGCATCCCTTCGCTCCCTACCTGTCTCTCGGTGTGTTTTTCTTAGCCGTTCGATCGACTTAGGAAGCCCGATGATCTTTCCCGGTGGAGATCCCGTTTTGGGTTTTTCCAAGTCCCGCCTGGGGATGAGGAGAGCTGCCTGCGTGTGGTGATGCTTCGGTTTTTGCGCCTGGTCGTGCGATAGTGGTGGGCCATACCCAGGCCACATCTCGTCTCACTAGGTGGTGTTCTGCCTGACCAGGCGTCGTTCCGTCGGTCAGCATGCGTCCCATCGGTCAGGGTGTGTCCCATCATTTCCCATCCGCATTGAATGTGGGAAGGGAGAGAGTTTTTCGCTCTGATCTTTTGCCCCTCTTCGACTATCGTGTTTCTTCCTTAAATAGGGGGAGGGAGAGGGCTCTCCGTCGTAGTCCTTTGCCTGTTCTCCAACTGTTGTCTTTCCTCCTTCTTCCTCCTCACCGAGAGTGCCTGTATGCCACGGCGGTTCCTAAGTGAGAGAGAGGGTAAGCGAGGGGGAGGACTTACAGATCCTTTTGTGAATCCGGAGCGCGATGTCAAGCTGGAGGCTGCCCGGGGCGGCGCTGGTCGTCTTTATCTAAAAAGGGGCGGCTTCCGCCGAAGCGGGTGGCGTGCTGGATTCATCTACGAGGCTTTTTTGGGATGGAGCCATGTGAGGATTTTCTCCGGTGGATCTTCACTGGGCGAGCCTTGTCGTAGGGGAAGTTGCTCAGGATCGTGCCGGTGGTGGGTTTCACGCCTACAGCTGCTCAGGTTGGCCAGTTCATAAAGTTTGATGAGATCTCTTCTGGCCATGGCGACCATACCTTGGTAGCAGCGTCCTTGCCTAGGAGCTGCCTCAACTGCATGAGAAGGTTAGGAGCACCATGTTCTTCTACTGAGCATCTATGGGTGCGACGCCCTTGAGGTACCCGTTGCGCTCGCCTGAAGTCGAGGGAGCAGAACCGGGCAGGTCCCTTGAGGTATCCGTTGCGCTCGCTGAAGTCGAGGAAGCGGAACCAGGTGGGGCCCCAGTGGCGGTGGTTATGTCCGGCGGCGTGTGCCGTGGTTTGTCCTTTGGCATTCAGGCGATGTCGTCGAGCGGCCGCAGTAGTATTTGGAGTAGTAGTAGAAAATGTAATAGTTGAGTTCGTGGGTGAGTCCCCATGTGAACAGTTTTTTATATCAATGAATACATCAGTACTATTTTTGTGATAGAATCACTATTCGTTCCTTGTTTTTATCCTAGCATAGCTTTTGTTTTTGTCCTTTCTTTTTCACACCTGCCCGTTAGTTCCATAGGCTGCAGCTTTTTTAAGAACCTGGGCATGGCTTGTGGGGCTCGGCTGCTTGTAACTGTAGGTCATGGCGGGGTGCGTTCGGTTAGGAGTAAGAACAAAGTTACATAGGGCAATCAAAGAAAAAGGAATGCGCTTCCGTTCGGGGACGAAGTTGTTTACCATGTGATAGTAAAAAGAGAGTAAAAAAGAGAGGTAATATTCAATATTTGTACCCTCATGGAGCCCCCGAGCGACTCGGGCTGAAAGTGTTCGTGCTGGGGTGCTTTACAGGGGCAAGTGTTGACTAAAAAGCGGTAAGACTAAATTTTAGGGGAAAAACGACATAGTTGTTCAATGTTCCAAGTGTTGGTCAGAACGTTGCCGTTGTTGTCCTCCAGTCAGTAGGTGCCCGGTCGGATTACTTTGGTCACCGTGTAGGGCCCTTCCCATGGTGGAGAGAGTTTGTGTTTTTCCTTTGTTGATTGGGTCCTCCGGAGTACGAGATCGCTGACTTCGAGTATCCTCCCCCTAATCTTCCTTTCGTGGTACCTGCGCAGAGTTTGTTGGTAGCGAGCGGAATGGATGACGGTCGTCTCGTAGGCCTCTTCGAGTAGGTCGACTGTGTCTTGCTGAGCTTCCGCAGCTCGGTCGCGGTCGAAAGCCTTCACTCTTGGGGCGCCGTGGTCGAGGTCGGAGGGCAGCACTGCCTCAACTCCGTAAGCCAAGAAGAAGGGTGTGAACCCTGTGGATCGGTTTGGGGTCGTTCTTAGGCTCCAGAGGATTACTGGGACCTCTACAACCCATCAACTGGTGTACTTGTTGAGTCGGTCGAAGATGCGTGACTTAAGTCATTGGAGGACCATGCCATTGGCACGCTTGACCTGACCGTTAGTTCGTAGATGTCCGACCGAGGCCCAGTCGATCCTGATGCCGTATCCATCACCGAAGTCTACGAATTTCTTTTCGGTGAAGTTAGTCCCGTGGTCAGTGATGATACAGTTAGGAACGTCGAACCAGTAAATGATGTCGAGGAAGAATTTGACTGCCTCTTCCGAGCGGATGTTGGTGATGGGCTTGGCCTCTATCCACTTGGTGAACTTATCGACTGCTACGAGTAGGCGAGTGAAGCCGTCTGGGCCCTTTTTGAGGGGTCCCACCATGTCGAGGCCCCAGACCACAAATGGCTAGGTGATGGGGATGGTTTGGAGCTCCTGTGCCGGCAAATGGGTTTGCCGTGCATAGAACTGACATCCTTCACACCTGCGGACGACCTCCTCTGCATCTCGTAGCATGGTGGGCCAGTAAAAACCTTGGCGAAAGACTTTTCCGACCAGCGACCTTGGGGCCGCGTGATGTCCGCAGATCCTGGCATGGACCTCGAGGAGGAACCGCTTCCCCTAGTTGGTGGGGACGCACTTCATGAGTACCCCTAATGGACTCCGTTTGTAGAGTTCATCACCGAGCGCGACAAAGGTCTTGGCGCGTCGAGCGATCCATCGGGCTTCGGTCCTTTCGGGCGAGAGAACCTCCTCAAGGAGGTAAGCGAGTAGCGGCACTCGCTAGTCGGTTTGAATGACCACCAATACAGCAATGTTGGCGGGCGGCGTCGTCATGGAGTTACTGGGATCGGAGCACCCCGAGCGCTGGCTTGGCGTTAGGGTCAGAGCCCTCGGTCACCGGCTGGGTGTCGGGATGTGTCTGGACCAGACCTTCCAGGATGCGGGTAGACGGCTCATGAACGTCGTTGATGAAGACCCCGCTTGGGGATGGATCCCGCCTGGCGGCCAATTTTGCAAGAAAATCGACGGCATCATTGTCCTTTCAGGGGACGTGATGCAGCTCGATCCCATGGAATTTGTCCTCGAGCTTGCGCACCTCTTGACAGTATGCTGCCATAAGGGGGCTTTTGTAGGAGGACTCCTTCATGACCTGATCAATGACTAGCTCCGAGTCGCCGCGAATGTAGAGTCGCATAGCACCCAACTCGATGGCGATGTGTAGTCCGTTGATGAGGGCCTCGTACCCCACGGCATTGTTGGAGGCTAAAAAGTGGAGGCGGATGGCGTAGCGGAGCCTACTCCCATCTAGGGAGATCAGAACCACTCCAGCCCCCGAGTCGGGCGCGATTACGGACCCGTCGAAGTACATTGTCCAGTACTCGTGGGTGACGTCCGGGGTCGGTAGCTGCACCTCTATCCATTCGGCGACAAAATCCACGAGAGCCTAAGATTTAATGGTGGTACGGGGGATGTACCTCATGTCGTGGCCCATGAGTTCGAGTGCCCACTTAGAGATCCATCCCGCGACGTCGCGGTTACGGATGATGTCCCCGAGCGGGTATGAATTGATGACCATGACTTCGTGGTCGGTGAAGTAGTGCAGGAGCTTCTGGGTTGCCATCAGCATGACATATAGGAGTTTCTGCACCTAGGGGTACTGGACCTTGGGGTCAGTGAGTACTTCCCTGATGAAGTATGCGGGCCGCTGGACCTTAAGTTGGTGTCCCGGCTCCTCCCTTTCGACGACCAGCGCGGCGCTTACCACATGGTTGCTGGCCGTGATGTAGAGGAGAAGGGGTTCTCCCCGTTCGGGGGCGACGAGGATTAGGGCTGATGTCAGGGATGCTTTGAGGCTCTCCAGGGCCTGCTGAGCTTCCTCAGTCTAGACGAAAGTGCTCATCTTTTTGAGGAGCTTGTAGAGTGGCATCCCCCGTTCACTAAGCCAGGAGATGAATCGACTTAGGGCAGCCAGACATCCAGTGAGCCTTTGCATGCCCTTGACGTTGCGTATAGGACCCATGTTGGAGATGGCCGTGATTTTTTCAGGGTTGGCCTCAATGCCACGCTCGGACACAATGTATCCTAGTAGCTTTCCCTTTGGAACACCGAAAACACATTTTTTAGGATTCATCCTTATGTTGAATCTTTGGAGGTTCACGAACGTTGCGGCCAAGTTTGTGATCAGGTCGCAAGCTTGAGTTGTTTTGACCACTATGTCATCAACATAGACGGCGATTGTTGGTCTTGGTCGCTCGGCTTGATCAGGCTGATCGAGCGGGTCGATTTGGTCGGCGAAGCATTGCTGCATGCACCTTTAGTAGGTGGCACCAGTGTTCTTCAAGCCGAATGGCATGGTTACATAGCAGTACAAACCATACGGGATGATGAACGAGGTTGCGAGCTGATCAGACTCTTTCATCATGATCTGGTGATAGCCCGAGTAGGCATCCAGAAAGGAGAGGATCTCACAACCCGAGGTAGAGTCGACTATCTGGTCTATGCGCGGCAAAGGAAAGTGATCATTTGGGCACGCTTTGTTGAGGCCAGTATAATCAACGCACATTCTTCATTTCTTGGTCTTCTTTTTAACAAGAACGGGATTGGCAAGTCAGTCGGAGTGGAATAACTCTCTGATAAATCTGGCTGCCAGGAGTTTGGCGATCTCTTCGCCTACGGCCCTACGCCTTTCATCGTCAAAACGGTGCAGGCATTGCTTAGCGGGTTTTGAGCCCGAGATGAGGCGCAGTGCGTGCTCGGCGGCCTCCTGTGGTATGCCTGGCATGTCAAAGGGCTGCCATGCGAAGACATCGTGATTGGCGCGCAGGAAGTCGATGAGCTCACATTCCGCACTGTCTTGGCCGGGTCAGTGGGGTCGACCCCCACCGCCTTGGTTTCCTCGAGCGGACGGAAGGCCGTCGATGAGGTTGGTTTGTTGCAGTCTGGGACTACCGGAATCGACGATTCCCCGAGCCGCGGGAGCTCGGACAAGTTGATGACCACAGTGGCGAGCTCATAGTGCTCGTGGTCGCACGTGAAGGCGTGCGAGAAGGCGCTTCTCATGGTGATGACGTCGTTCAGTCCTGGCATCTTTAGCTTGAGGTAGGTGTAGTTGGGGATTGCCATGAATTTGGCATAGCATGGCCGCCCCAAGATGGCATGGTAGGATCCTGGAAAGTCCACCACTTCGAAGGTGAGGACCTCCGAGCGGAAGTTGGCTCGGTTGTGGAACGTGACGGGCAGGTCGATCTACCTGAGCGGGCATGCCTGTGCTCCTAGGATCACCCCGTGGAGGGAAAGCCCGCCAAGCGGAGCTCCGATCGGGGGATGCGCATGGCGTTGAGGGTGTCAACATAGAGGATGTTGAGGCCGCTGCCTCCATCCATCAGCACCTTGGTGAGGCGCTTCTTGTGGACGATGGGATCGACGACGAGTGGGTAGCGTCCCGGTCTCATGACGTGAGAGGGATGGTCCCTCTGATCGAAGGTGATCGGAGATTCTGACCAGCTGAGGAAGGAGGGGATGGCCGTCTCGGCGGCGCATGCCTCCCTATAGCGCACCTTGTGCTGGCACTTGGACCAGATGACGTCGGATCTACCGAAGATCATGACGCATTCATCAGCATCGGGGAACCCGTCTCCGTCCTTGCCCGCGGTGCCTCCTTTCTTGGCTGTCGCCTCTTTGCCGTCCCCTTCTTTCGGCCTGCCGGCCTGTCATAGGAAACGTTTGAGGAGCTTGCAGTCCTTGTAGAGATGTTTGACGGGGTAGGCGTGGTTGGTGCACGGGCTATCCATGAGTTTGTTGAAGTGGTTAGGCAGGCCCTGTTGGGGCTGCTTGCCCGTGCGGTCAGTTGCGGCGACCAACGCGGTGTTGTCCGGTCGGCGCCGGTCCTTTTTGTTCTTCTTGCCCCTTTGCGTGGAGGGGCCCTCGTCTTGATCCGTGCGCTTGGCCTTGCCTTTGTCCCGGCCCCCGTTGAAGACCGCTCTGACCGCTTCCACGCTGGAGGCATGGTTAGTGGCGACGTCGAGCAGGTCACGGGTGGTACGGGGCTTCAAGCATCCAAGCTTGTGGATTAGGGACTCACAGGTCAACCCGGAGAGGAATGCGCTGATGACGTCCGCGTCGACGACATCAGGGAGAGAGTTGCATCGTTGGGAGAACCTGCGGATGTAGTCCCGTAGGGACTCGCTGGGCTCCTGCTGGCAACTCTTGAGGTCCCAAGAGTTTCTAGGGCGGACATACGTCCCTTGGAAATTTCCGACGAAGACCCTCTTGAGGTCCACCCAGTCGCGGATGCTGTCGTGCGGGAGGACTTCAAGCCATGCCTGAACATGTTCCCCCACGTAGATGGGAGATACTGAATGATGAAATAGTCATCATCCACCCCTCTGGCTCAGCAGGCGAGCTAGAAATCTTCAAGCCAAATACCAGGGTTTGTCTCCCTGGTGTACTTGGTGATGTTGGTGGGCAGTCGTAAGCGCTGTGAGAACGGCGCTCTCTGGATACGCCGGTCAAAGGCTCGTGGTCCTAGGCCCTCAGGGCTGGGACTCCGGTCGTTCGGCCGGAGACCGTGCCTAGGGCGCGTTTCATCGCTCCCCTCGATGGTTTGGCCGGGATCCATGTTGCCTGCTCTCACCGCCGCCCGGTGGACATCATCATCATCCCGGGCCCGATGCCGGTTGCTTACAACGCTTCGAGCGTCCTAGTGCAGACTGGGCTGCTCGTGTACCGGTGGTCGGTGCGGAGCAGGCGCCAGGTCGGACCGAGGCACAACTGCTGCCTCTCGAGCCACACCAGGTGGCTATAGTGGCAAGCAGATGGAGCGATCCATTTGGCGCGTCCCCGCTCCCTCGGTGGGGAGAGAGGGCGCGTGTCGGAGTCGTAATGCGGAGCTTTCCGCTTGTTGTACGATGATGGCTTCTACTAGAACCCGGAGGTTCTAGTAGACCGCCCGCTCCTAGGGATCGACATGCTCGGGAACGCCGCGTAGAAGCATTGCTGCAACAGCGATGTTCTTGCTAGCCCGAGTGAACTGTGGGAGATCGTTCCCCTCGTTCATGATGTCGTGTTGGACCTGGCGGTCGCAACCCCGGGCGCCGCTTGTCGGGTTATGCGCATGGGGCACAACGTGTTGCACCGAGCTTGCCGGCGCAGGCGGTGGCTGGCTCTGCCGCCGTTGTCGTAGTTCCTCGGCGTGCCCTTCCACAAACGTGAGGGCCCCCACACACGGATCTGGAGGGGTGTGAGTTTGCACACACTCCGCAACGACTGGCGGCTGCCCCAGAGCATCCGCCATAGCGCACTCCTGAGACGGACAGTGGCTAGGTGGCACGTCGCCGATGCTGGAGCCGTCGCTCTCACCCTCGTCATCCGGAAGTTTGTGGAAAGTGGTAGGAGCATAGCTCGCCATTCCCATGAATTCGGATGTGAGGGGGGTTGGCGACAGCCTCCCTCGGAGCCCCCGAGCGCACGCGTCCGCGGGGGACGCGAGGTCGTAGGGGGATCGATCATATGGTGTTCGTGGTGCGGTAAATACGGTCCATCCGGATAATCGGCAGGAGATAGTAAATAGAGAATAAATTACAGTATGCATATTACTCACAGCGGGGTTTGAGCAGAGAGTTTACTCGAAATGTAGCGTAGATGCCTCGTTGTTGAAGTCGCCATGCGTCCCGGAGCCGATGGAGGGCACCCCTCCGATGGGCGTCGGAACGAGTGCCTCCTCGCGGAGGTGTAGTACGCCGAGCCGGTCGGCGACGAAGTCTAGGCTTCCAAAGAGGAAGGCCTGGGACGGCTCGAAGACGGGTGGAGCCCACATCCCAATCGGTGGGAGTGCGGGAAACTCTAGTGAGCCGAAGCGAGTCGTATCGCTTGAGCCCGCCATGGCGAAGGTGGTGGAAAAGTGGGCCATCCGATGACCAAAAAGTGTTGAACGTACAACATCTTCCCCACGGACGGCGCCAACTGTCGGTGCAGAAAGTGGCCAACAAGTAAATATTTGTAGTTTTGCCGTACGTTATGATCGGAGGTGGCCTAGTACTCAATGACACAGGGTTTATACTGGTTCAGGCAACGTGCCCTACGTCCAGTTTGAGTCGGTCGGTGACTTTATTCCTGAGCCCAGGTGCTCGAAGTTTGCAGTGGGGTTACAAACAAGAAGGAGAAAGATGGGGAGTACAAGAGGTCCGATCGAACTTCGGTCGGAAGGGCTGAGAGCGACAGCAGCTCCGCTATGAGCTAAGTGTTTAAGCGTGTGCTTGGGGTTCGAACCTGGCGGTTCTGTGGTTGTGAACTAGTGCACTTGATCGATCTAATGAATTTGGAATCACTTGAATCGACCTGGATTAACTGAGTCTCTTAGGAGAGAGCACATCCCCTTTTATAGATGAAGGGGATGGCTTTACAAGTGAGAGGGAGAGAGTACATATGCTTCTAAACCTTGTTGCCGACGCCGGCGGGTACATGATGATGGTAGGCGCCCACAACACTGTTGGATGTCGGATGCACGTGGGAGGCGGCGTCATTTTGTTCGGGTATGGCAGATGTCGGTACCTGCTATACTATTGATGTCCAGAGGCATGTGAGGGGTTTTACCATGTTCACTCGGTATGGTAAATGCCGACGCCCACAACACTGTCGATGCCCAGAGGCATGTGGGGGAGCCTTACCGTATGAGAGTTAATGGCGCCCACAATACTGTAGGCAAAATGTCGGCGCCTACAATATTGTTTGTGTCAAGACGGTTGCAGAGTACTGTTTCTGCAGGTGTACAGGGTATGGTCCCTGATATTGTGGTTCGACTTGTGCGCCTGCCTTACTTTCTCCGTTCGTTCCCTGGTCCTTTTTGGGCGGGCGTCCCCGGTCGGTCGGTCCCAGTCGGCTCTGGTTGTGCTAGTCGGAGAAAAGCAGTGAGCAGGGTTTTTGCGTACCCCGGTCGGGGACGTCGGGTCAGAGTCGGAAGTAGTGTTTTGGCCATGCCTTCCGATCAGAGAGGCCGTCCGGAGGCGAGCTGGAGATCGAAGTGAGCGCTCCGGTCGGAGAGGAGGGCTGGAGTTGGGAAACGGGCGATGTTCCTACTCGGCCAGGCCTTCCGGTCGGTGATTGGATCGTCCTTCTGGCCTGTTGTTCCGATACTTGAGCCGACCCATGAGTTGCGCATTTGGCTGCTTGGGCCGAGCCTTGGTTGGGAAGCCGGTCCGCGAGGGACCCGGGTTTATGAACCCGACAAAAAGTATACAGCAGGAATGTTTGGAGGCAAGATGACTGTTTGCAGAGGTTGGGGATTGACCTAAACATCAGGAAAAATTGAATGGAACCTGCAAACTAATGGTATCATGCTAAAAAAATTCAGATGTTAAAATTATTGTCTGAAAAATTGAATTAACTTTTGAGCAGTTGTACTTTCTCGGCATTATCAATGGGTGATGCCGCCTATTGGTTTCATCAATCAATTTATCACCGAAAGGAGATGACCTATGTGCAGACTGTGTATATTTTAGATGGCAGTTCATAGTGGCCAAACAAAAAATATATTTTATGACTGATCTTGGCAGCTGTTCAGAGGACCTGTATTCTTTGTCCTATCTTGAAACGAAATTAATTGGTAGATTTAGAGGATAAGGCTCAACTGATAGAAGTAACTGCTACTCACCTGCTGGTCTGACAGTGGATGCCATCTCTATTGAAAATGAAGATCTTTTGAATATGAAAATCTGTAAATTCACACAAAAAAAATTGAAGCTTAGGCATGGATCGAAATACAAATAGCCAAATAGCATAGGTTAGGGCTTGGGCGCTCTGGTTTCATGCAGCAGTAAGGGAATAGAAGGGGTGGTCATACCTGGTGGAGCGCCCGTCGAGAGGACCTGGGCACCTGGCTTACGGTGGCGCGCTGCTCGCGCGAGCAGCTGTCGTTACCGTGGGGATGCGGATAAGTAGGGCGCGGGCGCAGAGAGATGTCCCAACCTGTGCCCGCCGCAGCTGGTCGCATATGCGGCGGCGGCGGAGGAGGAGACGCGAACTGGGACAGCGGGGGAGAAGCGAATGGGGTAGGTGGTGGGTTTCTGCGGAGGCCAATGCAGCGACGACGGCGGTGTAGACGGGGCCACACGGGCGGAGACAGCAGGGAGGAGCGGACGGGGGAGAGTGCGGGAGCCGGTTGTTTTTATTTGGGCCAGGGAAAGAGGCTTCTGGAAGCAAGACTGGCGATGTTGTGGACGTTGATGCGAAATCGGACGGTCTGAAAAAAGCGGTGACGTGGCTGGATGTGAGATCAAAAAATGGTGTACACAAATGGTAGATAAGTCGTTTCAATTTTTCCGTAGAGTTAAAGCATCTCAAGTTTAACTAAATTTATTATACCAAATTATTATCATTTGATTCTTCATTAATTATATTTTTATAGTATACTTATTTGATGTCATAAATTTTTATAATTCTCTTTTATAATTTTGATCAAACTTATTAGCTTTGACTTTCAAAAAAAATTAAAATGGCTTATAATTTAGAACGAATGAAGGGAGGAGGAAAGAAAGACGAGCAGAGGGCCCTGAAGGAACCTGGAGCAGCCGGTGGGCGGCAGCCCAACGAGCCTCTCGGGCTCTCGACAACGTGCCATGCTGCTCCCTGGCTTCATGCTCTCCTGCTCCGCAGCCTCACGTCGTCGTAGAAGAACGCCAAGTCGCCTCCCCGTCCTGCTGTCAGTGTATTATGCATCCTTGCATCCGCAAGAGCGCCGCCGGCCACCTCCGTCATGCTCGCGTACTCCTCGCCTCGTCTAATAGTGCAGCACCAACGGCAAGTCCACCACGACGGTGGCCTCCGAAGAGCTAGGCATAGAATGTTCTGTAGCGAGCCGACGATCTGTGACGGGCGATGCAAATCGGGACAGAGAAGCACGAGATCCAGATGCACAAGGAAACGCCAGGTTGGGAGCGGGCGTTTTGCCCTCGAGGCAAGTGATTCAGCCGGGCGACTGATGGGCAGCCCGCTTGGTTCTCTCTCCTCTCTTCTCTCTCTTCCACATCAGATTTTGATGACATAGAGCACCTTACAGCCTGTTGAGTAGGATTTATTTACTTCCTCTTGACCTTTGCTCTGGCGTACAGACCTCAGCGTAGACTCGTTCTCTACCCCTCAACGCGCGCCAGAGTGATAGCCTCAGCCTTTTGTCGGATCATATCACTGCTGCTTCTGCAAGCAGCTATGCCACCTGCTAGACCACCAACGGGCTTGATATGGACTAGTACATTACCCGTGCTATCGCGCGCGCCGGCAAATCACCTAGTTCAGGCACAGGTAAAAAATATATTTAATCTTTATATGCAATGCGTACATATTAAAGAATGGATGCAACATAAATTTGTTTGTGCTGATCATCAGGTAATTGAAATAGCTGAGGAACTTGTAGTTGCAACTGTTAATTATGCACCTTCCTTAATACGAAAACAGATAATGTACCTCTCTTCAACTGTGTGATGGTACTTGATCAGCATCTGTATTTCGGCAAGAAATGTCGAAGATAGCCAACGACAGGCAACACCATTATTGAACCACCACCATTTAGACCACCGAGAAGGCATGCAAAGCGAGATGAAATAGGAACTAGATTGGAACAATTTTTAGCTGAGATGAAGCCTGGGGAGCATCTAGAAGTTGTCATCTTTGCATAAACCTCATAGGATATAGCGGTGATTAGATCGTAAAAAAGTTAGGCGGCCATGTAGTCCCGATAATTTCTAGAAGTTGCAGTGATAGATATATAATAAATTTCAGGTAAAATGTAAATTAAGTATGTATGTATGAAGTAGGCAAGATCTTTTGTAGCCTCATTGAATATCACTTTAATGCCTATTCTTTTTCAATCAATTTGCAGATAAAAAACTTTACGACCATTTAGATGTTGTCAAGCTGCACAAACTCTTGATAACCAACAAGTAGGTGCTTTGAAAACATCGAGCGGATGCATCTGTTGTACCAGCTCGTAGAACGTCTATTGATTGACATGTGATTTTCAGAGAGCATCTGAATTCTGAGTCAAATGGAGGCGCACTTCCTCCATTTCATTTTACAACTTTGGGATGTAAAGCGGTATCATATGCAAGCTTGAGCTGCATGTTCTGCGCCATATCTATTTTACACATCCTAAAAATACCTATAGATTTGTGAAATGGATTACAGACTAAGAAGGAATAAGCTGGCACAGACGTCTTGGTCTTTATTCTAAAAATAGAACGAGCGAATAAACAAAAAAGAGGACAGGAAGTAGATGGCAACAATATGCATAGCACAGTCGCAGCTCGTTAGATTAAGCAAGAAAGAGGGCATTACAAAATTGGACAGGTCAAGAGGTCTCACAAATGTTGTTTGAAAATTAACACAAGAGCAGGATGCATATCTGAATCGATAAGGAAAAAAAAAGCGAGGAAGGTCCAGCTCGGCATCGATCCTCACTATACTGACTGTAAAGTAATGTGCAAACGCTAAACATAAGCTACATTTAAATAGGCGGCCGGACAACCTGCTGCCTCATTTGGACTTGACGGAAAAGGATAGAGAGTTACACATGGAGGAGGGCGTAGACCTGAATTTTATGGAAGACGTGATCATGCTTGGTGGCATTTGCACCGCAGCCGGTGTTGTTTTGCACCTGACCTATACAATTCAAGACGAATGCAAAGAACGATATTGGTTACAAAAGTTTATATGTGCATATATACTTTGGTAAAAAAAACGAGACCTCAAACTACTCAACATGCATGTGCAAATAGGGTTTGATTCATTCATGAGCCAAAAGATCGAGTGAGGCGGGTCCTCTATGGGTTCTTGGACACGCACACACAATAGGAGCAAGTGAGGTTGTCAATCAATCACTTATCCCGGCCCGAGAAAAGGGAGTAAAATTAGGGAATCGAATGTCGGTCACATGGATGGTTACCATACCGAGGTCGCCTGAGCTAGAAAGGGCGAGGGCAAGAGGGAAAGGAGGTGGCGACATAGGTGGCCATCGACGCTATTCGGGGAGGAGATGTGATGAAGGGGTGATGTAGGTCCGCGCCACCGCCATTCGAGGGACCACCTAGGCATCCACCACCCCTGAGACCTGAGAGCAGAATGGATCAAGATTGAACAGACGATTGAGATAGAGAAGGGCTGTTTGAAGTGATAATGAGCATAACAAATCACTAAGATCACATCAATGTAGAAGCCCCATGATCCCTCATATAGCTTGGTACCACCACATTATTTTTACTGGATCATGCATTGACCTTTTGTTTTGTTTCAGTAAGTTATGCCAAAGCATACATTATTGCCAAACCATCAAGATTGTTGTTCTTGACAAAAAGGGGGACGCTTTCTTGTTAGTAAATGTTAATGCAACATCCAAAAAATTGCTTCCAAAGAAGAACATGCTATGAACAGGATAGTCATACATGTAAGTAAGTTAAGTGGATCTTTTTTTCGTGCAATAAAAAAGTTTCCAAAGCTTCCATGCACATATATCATGTTTTGACAACCGAACATATATGATGGCACTTCTTCCAAATCATTTTCCAATTGGTCGGAAGCGCCATGGCGGACATGTCGGAGACAGAGGTCTCGTACACATGGCAACGACGAGAAGCAAAGCAAGCGAGCTTGTATAGAGAAGCAACGGGAGAAACAAAATGACAGAGTATTGACCAGACCAAACCGCACGGTTACCATGAGGAACATAAGAAAGCCAAAGTGCGGGGAATCCCGATGAATAAAACAGCTAGGTCTTCACTTTGTGATGTGGCACACGTTGACAAAATTCATGGCAACACATATGACTATTTCTTCTTTTTTATGGCGACTTTCTCCAAGACTTGCATATTTACCGACAACATATGGAACATGTATTAATTTGGAAATCTTGTAATTTTTAGGAATACAACTAACCTAATGTGCTCACGCTATCTCAAACAAATGTGCCCTATACTATCTACAATATCTCGATAAAGTAACTTTGGATCATTCATTTCAAAGTGAAGTGCACGAAGAATTCCAAATCCCATGCTCTCTCGCCCTGTAATGTAAGTAGTGACGTTAAGAACATGTGAGGAACCTAGCCAAAAAAATTACAAACCATCCACTGCTATCATGCATAAACAACAAAGACAACACAAACATGTAGGAAGTCACTAAGATAATGTAACAACACCTATGACAAAGAATGGTCTCGGAACCAAGTAGTTAATCTTGTGCTTGAAGAGTGAATATAAAGAGAAAAGTATAATGGGGATATAGAGGAGGAATATGAATTGGATGTTACCTTGCTCGCTAAATGAGAACTGAAGCACTCCAATTATACTTTTCCCGATCGCATATCTCGCCATAAAAACAAACGGAAGTATTAGGCCAAGTAAAATACGATTAGAAAAACAATGGGAATCATGGCTCAATATGATATATCATGTGCAACTAAATTAAATCCATTGTAAAATAGAAGAGAGGAGGTAAGGAAAAAAGAAAAGGCATGGTAATCATAGTTAAGTGAGCCATCTTTGGTTATTTATTTTGAGAAGCATTCATACCCTTGCAAAGTGGTGGCATAGTAAGAACTCATCCACATTTAAGCATTAGCTTCTTGAGCCAAATATCTCATATTTACGTGGATCCCCATAAAGGCAAGCGCTTTTGTATCAATTTACATAGCACGGCAAGAACATATATCCTCTAAAAAAAGAAAATATGAGAAATCTAAGAACAATCCAATCTATGTATATAATAGAGAGGGCATTGAGTAATTTAGCGAGTGTCTACATAGAACCTAAATCGAGTTGGTAACATATCCAAATGCTAAACTATTAGTAGTAATCAAACACGATGCGGTACGAACAAAGAAAGAGGAAGAACACATAGGAGCGTGAAGGAGAGAGCGATGGGGAGAGAGAGGAGGGCGACGAGAAGACTCAGGAAGCGAAGTTTTAAGTCGAGTACTCCACGGTCTGCGCACGGGAGTATATATTTGCTTTCGTGGATTCGGTGGAGAAGCTGGAGAATCCGAGAAGAAACGATGAAAAAGCCGGATAAGGTAAGGAGAAGCACGAGGAGCCGCTTCAGACAAAATCTGATTCAATAGATCTGGACCGCAGGACCAAAGATCGAACGGACGAGGGAATTGGGGGCGACGTGGATGGTCTGAGCGACGGCCGAGGCTCGCCGGTTTAATGATAGTAATACTCAACGCTGATATGTAAGTTGTGGCAGCATGACACCACGGTGAGTTGAAGAAGCCCTAATAGTGACAATGATGAGTCCAAGGCACAAAGCATGAAAAAAAATTTAGACGCAAATAGTATCCACCATGCCTTCATGCATACATGCTATGGATATTTGCTATCTGTCCGATCAACACAATCCAACTGCGCATGTTGGAGATGAAAAAACAGCGAGCGTGGGAACCACGATCCGCATGCGGAGTCTGCGAAGAATCTCCTAAACACACGGTCAGTTCGTGTTGACGGGATATATAGCAAAAATATATCTACAGACACACGGTGGCCGATTCGCATCCAACTTTTTCCCTGAGGCCACGTTTATTCCAAAACCAAATTCCAAAAAAATGCTATAGTATCTATCGCATCAAATCTTGCGATATGTGCATGGAGCATTAAATGTAGACGAAAAAAAAACTAATTACACAATTTGGTTGGAAATCGCGAGACGAACGTTTTAAACCTAATTAGTCCATGATTGAACACTAGTTGTCAAATAAAAACAAAAATACTACCATAACCAAATTTCTAAATTTCACCCAACTAAACGCAGCATAAAGCAGCACATGATATCCGGGGCCGTCCACGCGGAAAAAAATCCGTCCACGCAACGCAAGGCACGCAAGCAGACACGGGTCATTTTTGGGGTGCAGCGTGTCCGGGTCCAGGGCCAGCCGGCTTTTACACGCGGCCTGCTCCGTGTAACGTCAGCGGCTCAGCGCTACGGAACTGCTCCGTGTAACGTGGGCCCGTCCGTGAATGCACGGTCCAAAATATCAGTGGCCACGTCAGCACTCGAAGCGCTCCCGCGCTCGGTCACGTGCCCCTCACGCGCTGCACTAGGGTTTCTGCAGCATACCTACAAGTACTCGAAACCCCGTCCGCTCCCCCCCTCTTTTCCGGTTGCGCCTTCCCCTCGCAGCCGCCAGCCCTCAACGCCCCTACCAGCAGCCACCGCCCGTTACCCTGTGATGTCGCCCGCCCTCGCCGCTGCCGTGGAGCCCATGGCCGTCGACGACTCTGCCTCCAAGAAGGCCAAGCGCAAGCAGCTCAAGGCCGCCGCCGCCGCGGAGGCGGAGGCGGAGGCGGAGGCCGCTTCGGCCAAGAAGAAAGAGAAGAAGGAGAAGAAGCGGAACGCGAAGGAGCCGTCACCTCCGCCCCCGTCGGCCTCGTCCTCTGACGAGGAGGAGAAGAGCAGCACCAGCTCCGAGGAGACAGCCCCCGCCCCGAAGAAGGCGAAGAAGGAGAAGACGAAGAAGAATGCCGAGGTCTCGTCTTCAGCCTCAGATGACGACGGCGAGATCACGGCCAGCAGCGACGAGGACCCCGCGGACCCGAACGCGCTGACGAACTTCAGGATATCGGAGCCGCTGAGGCAGAGCCTCAGGTCCAAGGGGATCAAGGCGCTGTTCCCCATCCAGGCCACCACTTTCGAGCTCGTACTCGACGGCAGCGACTTGGTTGGCCGAGCGCGCACCGGTCAGGTGAGAAGCAGTTCCGAATTGTGATTCGTTTGGTTGATTTACAAGGTGCATGTACAACTCTTTGAATTGCTAGACTGTGTTCCTGCTCGTATACTTGAATGCAATGCTTGCTGAGCGATATGGAAACTTTTCTGTATCTGTATGAATTCCAGTAGAATTATGGTACCTGTTGATTTTGAACAACAGATGGTCGCATTGTTTTGCTCTGCTTGAACAGTAGTAATGCATACGATAGCTTGGTGGTGAATGGCTGTTTCTGACAGTTAGCTAACCCTTCTATTCAGTATAGAATTATGATTATGTAGTACTGGATGAAAATATTTGCAAAAAATCCCCTGAATTTCTAGTTATGATATACTTGACAAGTGGTGGCGATGAGCAACACCATTGCTCTTCTATAGTATATGTTTCTCTGAAAACCTGTATGACAGAAGTGTTATTTCCTACAGGGAAAAACTTTGGCTTTTGTCTTGCCCATATTGGAGTCTTTGGTTAATGGGGCAAACAAGGCATCTAGACGAACTGAACATGGCAGGACCCCAAGTGTTCTGGTTCTGCTACCAACAAGAGAGCTGGCCAATCAGGTAAAAAAGTCGTATCCATATCTGATTCAAGAGATTGGATTCTTTTGTACATGTTTTTTGGTCATAAATGCATCATTAAAATGAATTTCAGGTGCATGCCGACTTTGAGTTTTATGGTGCAACATTTGGGCTTTCTGCATGTTGTGTGTATGGGGGTTCTCCTTATCGTCCACAAGAAATGGCATTGAGAAGAGGTGTGGACATTGTTGTTGGAACTCCTGGTCGTGTCAAGGTGATTATCTTGTCTTTCTTGTATCTCCATCCCATTGCATTGTGAGCTCATTTTCTCCTTCTCTTATGTGTGCTACATTACTTGTGCAGGATTTCATTGTAAAAGGAACTCTCAATTTGAAATGTTTGAAATTCCGTGTCCTTGATGAAGCTGATGAGATGCTTAACATGGGCTTTGTTGATGATGTCGAGCTCATTCTTGGTATGCTCATTTGTCAGTTTCTATGTATTGTAGGTTCTTATATACTACTGTTTCATTTTTGAGAATATATATTAGTACAAATGAGCCAACTATTTTCTTTATATACTTTTTTATTTACTACTCACTTTCTAATTTTTAAATGGATCAATTAACATGGTTTTCAAATGGAGCATTTAACAGCGTTGGTTAACTTTCTGTTTGATATATTTAATCACTCCCTCTTATATATGATCAGGCAAGGTAGAAGATGCTACCAAAGTACAGACACTTCTGTTTAGTGCCACTCTGCCAGATTGGGTGAATAAGGTAAGATCGTTTTTTATAGGACTTTCCTATTTTAAATATCTTTCCAGCATTTCTGTGAACTGACAATGTGTTTCGGAATTATCATAGCTCTCTATGAGGTTTCTGAAAGTTGACAGGAAAACAGTTGATCTTGTCGGTAATGAGAAACTGAAGGCCAGTGCATCTGTTAAGCACCTTGCTCTTCCTTGTAACAAGGCAGCAAGGGCACAAGTTATTCCAGACATTATCCGATGCTATAGCCAGTATGTACTACCCATAGATGGTCATCGTTTTTCAGTATGCTGTTTGATTTTAGTTGACTTTTCTAAACTTTTCTTTGCTTCAGTGGAGGCCGAACCATTATCTTCACTGAGACGAAGGATTCTGCATCAGAGCTTTCTGGTTTGATTCCTGGATCCCGTGCCTTGCATGGAGATGTTGTGCAAGCTCAGCGTGAAGTATGTGAATTTTTCTTTGATCACGTGTCAATATGATAATATAATTGACTAATCTGCAATACTGTCTGTATAACATGCCTTTCTGAATGTTATTGGCATGTGCGTACTGTGTTTATAATTCTTGCTAACGTGTAATACTACTGACATTTAATGTATATACCATTAAAAAAACAGAAATGTTGTTCTAATCCTTTGTGCAGCTGAACTCCATTCTTTATAATTCAACACTATCAACTGTTATACTCAGTTTTAAATTTTGTTTGTCAATCTTTTTTATTGATCTGCCCGACTATTCACACTGTTGTAATAGTTGCAAGTAAGGTGCAGATATTTGATGTGTTTTTGGATGATTTAGGTCATTCTTGCTGGATTCCGTTGTGGGAAGTTCCAAGTTTTGGTTGCTACAAATGTGGCGGCTCGTGGTCTGGATATTAATGATGTGCAGCTTATCATTCAGGTATGGCTTGTTTTGCAGTTCAGTAATTTCTAATAGCTAGGCTTGGTCTCCAAAAAAATGTTGTACGCAGGCCTTTGCTTGATTAACTACTTACCGTTTGCATTTAAAACTTCCAGTGTGAACCTCCCCGTGACGTTGAAGCTTACATACACCGGTCTGGTCGGACAGGGAGAGCAGGTATGCTAAATATTATGATGCTTATTTGTGTAAAGTATTGTTTACAATTGCTACCTTTAATGCGACCATTTGATTTTCAGGTAATACTGGTGTTGCTGTCATGCTTTATGAGCCCAGATATAAGCACAGTGTGAGCAGACTAGAAAGGGAGTCGGGGGTTAAGTTTGAGCATATCTCTGCGCCACAACCTACTGATGTAGCACAATCTGCTGGCAGTGAAGCTGCGGATGCCATTGCGAGTGTGTCAGACAGGTAAGATATTTCCATGATCATTTTAGGGCAAGCATGTTCCTTTTGCTTATTGGTTTGTCATTAAGCATGTGGATGGGTGTCGTGCAGTGTTATTCCTGTCTTCAGGCAGCAAGCAGAGCAGTTGCTAAGCTCTTCCAGTCTGTCTGCAGCTGATTTGCTTGCCAAAGCACTTGCAAAGGCAGTTGTAAGTTGCTTTCTCGTTCTACATTTCCAGGTTTCTGCCCTGCTCTAGATACTGGCAGTTGTAACTAACAGAAATATGTACCTTAGGGTTACACGGACATAAAGAAAAGATCATTGTTGTCTTCCATGGAGGATTACACTACACTACATCTTCAAACTGGCAGACCGATGTGGTCACCTGGGTAAGTGGCTGGTAATTTATGCTTCTGGTTCATGAGGGTCCTCTGATCTTTTGATTAAATGGATATCCTTTTCTGCCTGCAGGTTTGCTTTTACTATATTGAAAAGGTTCATGCCAGAAGAGAAACTTGCAGATGTAAAGGGTGCAACCCTCACTACTGATGGAACAGGGGTTGTATTTGATGTTCCTGCAGCAGATGTTGAAGACTACATTCAAGGTATAATGGACCTTCTCTTGTTCGTCAAATAATTATCGACTGGTTTAAGCATGAAAATATTTTACTGCTGTGTAAAATCCCTGGAATCCATTTTCTTATTATGCAATTCAAATAAGGCAGTTGAAGTGTCGTTGTACTATTTTCTAAAATCCAACTATGATAGCTTATTGCATACGGGGCTCCACTCTAAACACTACATGATCTTGCAGCTTCAGAGAATGCCGCACAGGTGACAATTGATGAAGTCAAGCAACTGCCACCCTTGCAAGAGAAGGAGCAGTCAAGAGGCAACTCTGGCGGAGGAAGATTTGGCCGTGGAGGCGGGAGATTCTCTGGTGGTGGCCGTGGAGGCAGCTTCGGTGGTGATGGCAGAGGCAGAGGCAGAGGCGGAGGCGGCAGAGGGTTTTCTGGGAGGGGAGGCGGCGGCAACAGATTTAACAGGAGGAATTAGAAGCTACTGCAGTCTTCTAATGGACATTTCAGAGAACTATGTTGTGTTTGACGTAGTTTTGAGGAAGAGGGGGAGGGAATAGTCTCAGTTTTGGCTGCAATTGTATCGGCTTTTGTTTATTTGTTAGTGTTCGTCAACGAGAATACGACACTCATTTTGGCCAACGCAAGAGAGTACGTTTTTTATGTACACGAAATCAACATTTATGTTATTAAGTAACGCTATATATGTATTGTTTGAACTTGACATGGGTGCAGATTTGGTCTCCTGTGGTCAGAAAGTATATAGTTGCTATTTCTGTCTGCGTCCAGACGTTTTGTTTAGAGACCGGGATGTGGATTTTACTCAATTTTTTTATTATATGGTACCATATTTTATATTCTCTTTTGTATTTCTCTCACATATACTTACTATATCTGGGTCCACCATACCACTACATAAGCTCCTGTGAGGCTGTGACAATATTGCTCTCATCCATTTCCTTCACATGAGCAAAAGTAACGATTAGCTTGTCCTAAAGACTATTATTGTACTTTCCTGAACTTGTGGCACGAGTGATCAAACCTAGGAGAAACCGCTCACTTTATAAGATAGTACTAGTAACAAACAGCACGGGGAGCATGCCAAGGGTATCTTCACGCTGAACGAATCGTCCTACGGATTTCATGACATTCACTAGAATAATTTCGTCAAATCCTCGAAACGAGGCTTCAGCTATCAACAATGGCGTTCTCGCCACGAAGGGCTGGGCCTCGACCCTCGACCAACGCACCAACCCAACCGACACGAACGCGTCGCTTTGTCACTCGGCCTTGCGCCGTTTGCCATGCGGTGCACGAGCACGACGACGTCGACTGGCCATGCAAGGCCAATCATTTGCGTTCATCGCTATAGGCCGTGCCATCTCGCGCGTGCCACGTTTCTTAGACGACGCGCCGGTGAACGACTGACCATCACGGCACGAAAAACAAAACGAGGGTACCCTTTAACGGAACGAAACTGGCACCCAACAATTAGGTGCTGTTTGGTTTAGGAACTGTAACGCAAACGCCAATGTAATCAGAAAGCAGTGCTAACGACAACAAAGTAACAAATCAGTGCCTTTGTTTGGTTTCTGCAGTGTAACCTAAATGGAATCAGAAGCTGCCCGGCGGCAAGCAGTCCGGCCAGTGTGAGAGCTCTCAGCAGTCATCAAGAAGCACAAGCCCTACAGAGTTGAAGACCATGACCAGCACCACCACCGCGCTGCTAGCCTTGGGTTGAGATGCATCTGCACCCGCGCTGCTGCTGCCCTAAGCCCACCAGCCGCTGCAGATTCGTCCTTGGAGATGAATGGGGCAGTAGTCTCGCCGCTGCCGTCCTTGCCAGGTGCGTGGGCTTCCTCTGCGCTCTCACGGGTGGCGACGAGATTGGGTGGAGGGACGGACTGCGGCGCTATTGACGAGTCGCCATGAAACGCCTTGCCGAGATGATAGAAAATGAGAGTCGAAGACGATGGATGCGGGGTGCCGTGCTGGGCTATCCGGGTGTCGTGCTATCTGATTACGGAAGGTTGGGAGGCGTATCAGATTTGTATACTACGGTATCTGATTACAGGGGATCTGATTGCGGTTGAGGCGGAAACAAACAGGATTTAACGCAAACACTTAACAGCGTAAATGGATTACGTTACATAGGATCGAACCAAACGCTATCTTATTTGCAGCAAGAAACAGACCCAGCCATGAATCCATCCAAACGGAATGGCAATGCCGCTTTATGATGCGGTTCCGGGTTCCCATCAACAGAGTCCAGAACGACTGGCAAACAGAGCGCTGCTTTCCTCGCCGGTGCGCCGTTGGTGGTGCTGGTGCCTCGCATCGCACGCACGTCGCAGTTCCGTCGCTTGGGGCTGGGACGACCAGGACAGGGACGACGCCGACTGCCCACGCACCACCAATCCACCATTACTACACCAAGCAATCATGCCCCCTTTGCGCGCCGCGCTCGCCACGTCACATCGTGTTCGCCTCGACGAAGGGGTCGTAGTGGAGGCCCACCGCCGAGAGCAGCGGCGGGCCACGCCGCGCCGCGATCCAGACCCGCACCGTCGTGCCCGCGACGGGGCGGGGCAGCCGGTGCAGCCGCTTGTGCCCCACCGTCGTGCCGTTGGCCACGGGCGCGCCGTCCACGTACACCGCGTGCCGCTCCACGCGCTGCCCCAGCGCCACGTGCTCCTGGATCCGCACCACGTTGAACGCCTGCGCGCCCGGCCCCGGCCGCCGCAGACGCAGCTCGATCCAGTACCCGTTCCGGCGCCCGTCCTCGCCCGTTGGCGCCCAGTACGTGTCGTCGCGGCCGTCCAGCACGTTGCGCGCCGCGAACCCGGCGCCGCGCTCGCTGCCCGCGGCGAGGTCCGTGCCGAAGATGGTGGCCACGGCGGCCCCGAACTCGCGCAGCCGCGCGATGTCGGCGTCCTCGACCAGGCCAGTGGAGTTGGGCGGCGCGTTGAGCAGGAGCACGCAGTTCCGTCCCACGGAGTTGTAGTAGATCTCCAGCAGCTGGCTCAGCGGCTTGGCCGTCTCGTTCTTGTGCCAGAACCAGCCCGTCCGGATCGACACGTCACACTCCGGCGGCACCCAGTGGGTCGCCCTCGTTCAGGTACCTGCACGCACGCACGACAATGGATCATGCATGTTCTAATATATTAGTCCATCGACACCATTGGCAGAGGATGCTTCGTATTATACGTGTGCACTGCACGTACTTCTCGATGCCGGCTTCGCCGATGGTGATCATGGAGCGGTTGACGGTGGACCAGCAGGTGGTTCCGGCGTAGCCCTTCTCGTCGCCGACCCACCGGACGTCGGGCCCGTCGTCGGAGAAGATGTTGATGGAGCGCTGCAGCTGCTTCACCGTCTGGAACCACTCCTGGAAGTGATACGTCATATTGGTCGCGTTCTTGCCCTTGGCGCCGTCGAACCAAATCTCCGACACGCTCCCGTACCTACCTTGATAGTTGATTTGCACACAGAATCATCATGTAAGGTGACAATTGCTACGCGATGCTCTGTTTGCTTGCATGGCCGCCGCCGGCCATGGCTCATGAGCAGATTGAGAGCTAGCGCAGCAGCTCGGAACGGAACTCACCCGGTGAGGAGCTCGTGGAGCTGGGCCTCGTAGTACTCGTTGTACGCGACCTCCTCGCCGTACCGCTCGTCGTGCCGGTCCCACGGCGAGAGGTAGAGCCCGGCGTCGACGCCGCGCGCACGGGCGGCGTCCACGAACTCCCTGACCACGTCGCCGCGGCCTCCGCGCCAGGGGCTGGCGCGCACGGAGTGGGCCGTGTACTCGGACGGCCAGAGGCAGAACCCGTCGTGGTGCTTGGCGACGAGGATGACGAGCGAGGCCCCCGCCGCGCGCGCCGCGTCCATCCACTGGGTGGCGTTGAGCCCCGCGGGCGAAACAGCGACGGGTCCTCCGACCCCGTGCCCCACTCGGAGTCCGTGAAGGTGTTCATGCCGAAGTGGAAGAACATGATCACCTCGCGGCACTGCCACTTCAGCTGCGGCGCCGACGGGATCGGCAGCACCGGCAGCGGCGGCGGCGTCGCGCGCCACGCCTCTGTCGTGGAGACGAGGACGGCTACTACGGCCAGCGCCGCGGCGGCCAGGCACAGCAACGGACTTGCCATCGTGTCGACTGTCGACTGTGGTCGATGCTTCTCTGCTCGCGATGGCCAAGTGTGTGTAGCGATATATACTGGCCCGCCCAGGCCGGTAGGGAGGAGGAGATGCCGGATGCGTATGGGCCGCGCTGGGAGAATGGGATTCGGGCGGTGAGGAAGCCGCCGATGGTGCACGACGAGCGCGTTCCCAAGGGGTGGTGGTCGCTTTGCCTTGCCTTGCCCCCCGCGGCGCGTGCGTGCATCCGATCCGACGCTGCCGGAGGATTGTTTGCATGATTGATCACGACGGATTGATCTTGATCCTTGCAGGAACCACTGGCACGTCATTCGATCGCTTTCCCTCATTCGATCACGCGTCATTCTCGCCCGATTCCCTGATTCCCTCGTCCGATCCAGCGGCCAGATCAGACGAGGACCGGCTCCGCTCTCCTTGTTGCCAAGCCTGGCGTTCGTCGAACAGACCGATGCACCGGCCGGTTTGTCGCGCAGGCGCAGCTGTAGCAGAGCGTTTGCGTTTGGACGACGCTGTTGGTCACACTCGCGTAAGTGGTGATGCAGCCGAGGGCCGAGGGCCGTGGCCGTAACGTCGCTTTAGGTAGGCGGTCATCGGCTGGCTGCTCCGGCGTCCGGCGCTCGGCGCTCTCATGCTGGTGTCGCGGCGCGCGGGGCCTGCTGTTTCTCTGGTGTCCTCTGCCTAATGCTGCAGGAGTTTTGGCTGCGTCTCGGGTACCGTACAGGCAACTGATTTCTTTGTGCTGGTTTCCTCCTCTGGCTCTTCAAAACCTTTAGCAAACGGCAGAGATCATCTCATTTGCGTTGCGTGCAGTGCTTTGTCGTAGCTGCTTGGGCCTGCGAAGTGTTAACGCCACCAGCTGTGCTAAGTTTGCATACACTGTTTCAAGGATGGAATCTGAAATAGCCAAACACTGGGGTGCCAAGTTCTGCATTTCGGCGATACGATGAGATCATGAACCAGTTATTAATAAAAAGTTTATGGCTCTACATCCTGATGTGATGTCGATGGCCCAGCACCCTGGTACGAATGTGGAGTCGAGGAATTACAACGTACGACAGGCGAGTTTTGTTTCGAGTACTGAACGTCCCTCCACGCACTTGAGGACACCTCATCAGTCGTGTTTGGGCACTTTGATGATGTGAGCGAAGAATAGCACGCAAACGGGCAAGACTAGCGTCCGGACGCCTGTGCCTGCTCTGTCCTAGTCTCTCTGCTTCGCGTCAGCTCCGCTTTCTGCGCCCGTGTTCGAATTGCTCCCTTCCACGCCCATGCCGTCCGCATGATTCGGCCCCGTCTCTTCCATATCGGCGCCTCGCCCGCCTCTTCCACGCCGCGTGGATGACGCCCCAGCCTCTTTCACAATGGTGCCATGTGGCCTGCGCTTCCTCCACCCATCGACACCGTCATGGCTCCCACGCTAGCTCTCTCTTCCTCGCTCAACAATCCTACATACAGATCTACTTTTGCAACAATCAGATGAAACAATTGCAACATACGTCTGCAACAGATGAAACATCCGGAACATACGTTTGCAACATAGCCATTGCAACATATGCAACATCCAGATAAAACACTTGCAATATGCGTCTGAAACAGATGAAACATTTTGAACAAAGTTTTGCAACATGTGTGTATAACCATTGCAACATGTGCAACATGCGGAAACTACTATTGCAACATCCATATGAAACATCTGAAATACTTGAAACATGCGTTTTGCAACATTGGGAAGGCCGGCACCGGTCGATTCCAGGCATCGGGTGGGAGCCGGCAGCGAGCGAGGGCGCGCGAGCACCACCAGCACCAGCACCAGCGGCGGCGCACAAGCACCACCATCATCGGCACCACTAGCACCGGCCTTGGCTCGCCCGAACAGGCTACACGCGCAATGGGTGGGAGTAGACTACGCGCGCGATGGGAGGGAGTGAGCAAGGCGGAGTAGGGCGGGGCGTGGGGCGCATGACGTGGGCATGCGAAGGCGCGCTGCACGCAACGCAGGTGAGCGGGGCGGATGGGTCGGTCCGTCCATCCGGACAAACGCCCGTGGCGTGATTTATTGCTAACTTATTTACCAGGAAAAGAATTGGATGGTAGTGCTTGCGTAGCTTTCTACTTCGGCTACGTTTATACGCTCGTCAACGGAAGACGACAAGGCCGAATTGTTTATTAGTTAATCTTTTTCTTGAGAAATATTCACATTCATATATCTGAGGGACTTATTTCCGTCTTCAAACCCCCGGAATCGTCATCATAAACCCTAGTGCCGAGGTTACATATCTCGGCGCCATAGCATATGACGCCGAGATTCAAGAGTAGCGGTGGTGTGACAACGGATGTGGCACTGATGTGGCCGAATCTTGACGTTAGAATGTATTACGCCTATCTCGACACCAGGTGCGCATAAGACAAGGAAAACAATGCAGCGGCCGCTTGCATGCACAAATAACGAAGTCATAAAGCTTAGTACATCTACTCTAGGATACATGCTATGCTACTCAGGTAGCTAATCTAGGGCCTCTTTGGGACAGCTATAGATTAACCAAAAACAGTTTCAATTCACGAAAAGTTACCTAAACGGTCTAGCTCCACAAAATCCCAAACTCTTGAAGCGGTGCTCCACCAAACTCAAATTACTTAAGTTAGGATAAATTATCCACCACTGCTACAAGTTACACACCCCCATCTCACCTGCCGATTCGTTTCGTTTCGTTTCGTTTCTTTTCCTTCTTTCCTGAGCTTTTGGGCCGTGCCTTCCCGAGTCCGACCTTGCGCCATGGCCACACCCGGCCATCATGGCCACACCTCGCCGCCAGCATGGCTCCGCCCTGGCGAGGCCGTGCCCACCCGACGAGGCTGCACGCCCGCCCGGCCGACCCCAGCCGCCTCCGGCCCACCCTAGCACAAATATGCATAGAGCTAGCTCACATGTCAGATGCCTAGAAGCGTTATATAGATAGCTATAACATCCAAAAGCATCAATCTAGCCCAGCACCAACTTTTGTAATAAAGCTTTTACGAGCTTTCCATGAACTTCTCTTGTTATTTATCAAAAAAAAAAAGTGAGAACAAAAGAATCCAACTACTTGTGCTAGGTAAACCACGCCTTTCCATGAACTTCTCTTTTCTTCTGATAGCACACAGAAACTATTCAGCACAAATGAATATAACACACCCTAATCGCTAGAAATTTTGTACTCGTTGAAAATTATTTGCGCACGGGAGGAGAACCAGCTTCTAAAATTATCTGCTACCATCTCTTGTTCATCTCTCTTTAGAAATTTACATTTGCTTTTAGTAGTAGGAATGCAAATCGCAATGCACTTCTTACAAAGTTACAATATTGTTCTTCCAGAACAACTGACTGCAGGTTGGAAGCTCGCTCCATCACGGTTCCTAAAAATGTGATATGATCTTCAGTAGCACTGGAACCATCAAGCCGAAGTACTTTCAGAGACAAACGCTTGGACAAGTACGCGCACGCGCGCACACACACATTTCCATGGTGCATTAGTTCTTTCTCCATATATCTCATTGAGTAAAGTCCACTATCGGTCCTCGAACTTATTTGACTGTGTCATCTCGGTCCTTAAACTTATAACTTATTCATTTATGTCATCCCGGTCCTCACGAATGCAAATATGGTCAAACACCTGCACACATAAAAAATGAACATGTTATTATAAAGGAAAAATGAAATAACATAGAATAGTCATAGTACTTTATATTCAGGGAATAACTGCAATGAGCACCACACACTTTTAGGCTGTTCGTTTGTTGCTTTCAGTCAGGGATTATCAGCCAGCCAATAGTATTTTTCTCTCACAACAAATCAGCACCAGCCGAGTTTATCAACCCAGAAACCAACCAGCGAACAAACTGTTTATATGCATGCATGCGATTGAGTATTGAGCGTAGAAGAAAAGGATGTTGAACTTCAAATACCAATGCAACCTTACATGATGTCAGTGTCTATCTGTTTCTTGAACCTTATTCAATTTTATATTTCACAAAGGAAGTTGATTTTAACTGCTTGCATATCAAGGGTATCTACATGAGGGAGCTTTTACTTCAATCAAGTAAAATAAACTTCAAAACATGTTCAAGATTTCACATAGTAAATCGTTATAGCACATTGTCAGACCTATAAATATTGGTTGTAGTTTAAAGTTTAAACCATATGAAGAATTTTACAAGCCTGTTTGGAAGATTGTTGGAGCAAGATAGTCACGTTATTTTAGCCTACAAACTACAGATTATATGTGGAGCTGGGTTGTGTTCACCACTCCTAGAATATAACTTTAAATAAAAAAAGGATGGAAGATACTAAGGTTTTCAACTAAACCTGGCTATGATTGAGTAAAGGTGAACCCTGCCAATTTTGTTAAGTGTGCTTTTCCAGCACAGGAATCACTCAGACTAATCCAAAAAACAAAGCTATCAGAACCAGAGAGAACACCAGGGCATTTTAAAATTTTAAAAAGCATCGGCTAAAATAATAATAATAAATAAAGAAAAAAAATAAAAAGTACCTGAACATGTAGTTTCTCGAGGTACGGTGAAGCTTCAAGAAGCGCTAATTGTCCACGATAGGTCGAATTCAACAAATATACCCTGCAGGCTCACGGGCAAAGCCTATAAGCAGCTCACTGGCTCGCGTTTGGTGCATCCCGCCTTCGGATGGATTTGGAAGTCTTCTTGTCAGAACAAGCACAGGCACAAGGTTTTTTTCTGGCTCCTTGCTCATGATAGACTCAGTACGCGTAATATCCTACGAAGGAAGAACATGCATCCGCAATCTTTCAGTTGCGTTCTCAGCAATGGATCGGTGGAGGAGACGGTGGAACACCTGTTCGGATGTTGGAATCTTGTTGGGCTGACTATCCCACGGTCCCAAGGACCGTTTCAGAGGTCATCATAATTCTCTGATGGAGTATCTGGACGACTAGAAACAACCTCATTTTCAGGTGTGAGGAAGCTACAAGAGATCGATGCAAGTGTATCTTCAAGAACATCTTCAGCCTAATTACACTACGTGCGAAGAAAAAATACCTTCTAGGAATTAGTTCATGGTTAGAGCAAAGATTGTAATTAACCTTATCTTGTTTGTCTCCTTTTTGCCCTTTCAATAAATTTGAGTAGGGGCTCAAGCCCTCCTGTTCTCTCAAAGAACACTTTGACCGAGAATAGAAAAGTGCAAGATTTCTCTCTTAGCAAATGAGTTTGGAAAAGTAGCTCACGGATCCTATATATGGGGAAAAAAGTGCTAGATTTCATTCATTGGAAATTGAGTAAGGAAAATTAGCTCACGGATCCTATATGGAAAATGTGTTTCCTAAGATTCGATTCTCTAGGAAATATTTTATCATAGCAAATCAGCATTTTACACACAATTTGTATTTGAAACCAAATGCAAAATTAAAATTAAAATTTAAATATGAAGACATGGACGGTACCATAAGCATTGCATTGACATCCATTAACCCATACGTTGCATTGTCACGATATATGATTAAGAATTTATGATGGTCCCCTAATACATATGGACTATACAAACTGTCACATAACAATCCAACATTAGTTTCAAAAGGGTATGGATATCCCAATTCAAAAAAAAAAAAAAAAAAAAAAAGAGGTATGGATATCCTTGCTACATTCTGTCCAAGCCATGTTTCGGCAAGAAATTATATCAAAACAATGGAAAATCATCCAGCGGAGGAGTGTAAGGGTTCCACAATTAAGACTGCCGCCAAGAATAATTAAGTTCAGCATACTGTTTGAAAAGACATAATAATACAGGTTCCTCAACGTGTAAATTCCAAACCAAAAAAAAAAACATTTGATACTATTCATCACCGAATAAGACACACCACATGTTCTATTGACTTTTTAGTTCCCAAAAATTATCTGAACATTGCAGTCAGGCATGTCTCTAATCAGCTGCTCAACTGCAGCGTCCTGCTCGCCCTTTCCCTTTGGAAACACCCGTTCTGGTGGTAATCTTTCACAACGAGGAAGTGCACCTATCTCGTCACAGTAATCACAAGGCTGGTAATGTTTTAGGACAATGGTTTGTAGGTTGGAAGCTCGCTGCATCACAGCCCTTAAAAGTGCTAATTGTTGCTCCATTGGGCTAAAGCCAGTAACCTGCACCTCTTTCAATAGCCATTCCTTACAGCTTTTGAACTCAGCTATGTTCCATGATGGATTTGTTCTTTCACCATAAGTTTTCCTTCTACCTTCTGTGTCTACTACGCATGGATGTTCCCATATCTGTACAGAATGGTACATAAAAAAGAGTAAATTCCTTTAAGAAAAGAAAATAATTGTGGAACTTTGGTTGTAACAAAACCACCACACTGCCCTCCAAATACAGAAAGGTTTGAACCAACCTTATCTTGTAAAGGAAAAACATTTAATAAATAGAAAACAGGCAACTACCTCAATATCAAATATCTCAACTGATGGCGCGCCTTCAAGGAGAACCATCATCCATAACAAATCGAATTCAACAAAAATACCATGTAGAGATAACTTCCTTAGCTTCTTGAATGCAGCGCAGAGCAGCTTCCCTTCCGGTTTTATCCAAAGCTGAAGAAACATAGATGCAGAAAACAACATGAATAATTAGTTGGTTAATATGTTTTCCATATCATGCTCAAATATGTCAACCGTTTGATATTTTTTATTTATTAAATCAGCTAAATACACCCAGACAACAGTGCACGAAAATGAGTGTGTGTTTACCTTTTCTCCTCTGAAATTTAATGTTATGTATAGCTGTTGTATCCCTCAGAACCTTACTCAAATCAAACCCTTGATGATGAACTGACGCACCACATATGAGGTTCAATTCCTTAAGGAATGGGGCAACACCAAATGACAGGGGTGTTAATGGAAACATCCAAGTATCCCAACGAAGCTTCTCTAGTTTTGGAAGACAGAGCACCTCAAGCTTCCCCAAGCAGCAGAAGTCAAGTTCAAGAAGACTAAGCTTCGAATCCGGTGCTTGTATCTTCCAAGGCGAGAGCCCCCCTGCATCACAGTTGCAGAGGGAGAGATGCTGCAACTGCTTGCAACAGTCAAATAAAAGGTGATGCAGATCCCATTCAGCAAAACAAACATTGTATAGTTCCAGTTTTGAGAGGCAACGGAGCACACTAGGATAGGCACTGAAGAAGCCGTCCACAGTGCGAGCTTGCTGGCGCATTTCCTCTTCGTAACAGTCATCAGGCTCCTTCTCGTCCAAAATGGCCAGGTCTAAATCTTGTAGAGTCCCAGTCTCAGTTGCTTGACTAACTAGAGGGCCAATGACATCCGAGTAAGTGTTGACCAGATAGAGCTTGAGCTGCAGCCTTGTGATGGTGGCTTCGCTCCGGGTAGTAGCCCAGAAGCTAGTGGCTGCTTTGGTCAGGGAAGCCATTGCTTCATCCATATGCCCAACTTCAATGGGGTTTGGGGGAGGAACAGATAGGAATTCCCTGACATCAATTGTGAGCTCACGGAACAACCACGGCAGGTGTTTCCACCGCGTGGATAAGACGCTTGTCCTTGTGGCCGTAGTTATGTCAACTCTCTCCAGAATTGAGAGTAATACATCATCAGTCAGCATGCTGAGCCTATCTTCATCATCCGATTTCTGAAAAGGAAAAGGAAAGAAAAAAACAGATTGAGCCTTTATAGACCTACCAGGCTACTGGTGATAATTAATAGCACAAAAAGAGTGTCAATGACTTACCTGAATATATCCATTATTTAGCTCCATGATGATTAATTTGTCTGGCTTTCAGAGCACCTGAAGACCGAAGGCACGACCCTCAAGAGTTTGTTTGTGAACTCCGGAATCCTCGAGGCCAACAATTTTATCCTTCCAAACACCCAACGCTACGACCCTTGAGAGTTTGTTTGTGAGCTCTAGAATAATACACCCGAAGTTAGTATACACATGTAATAATTAGATTCAGATCAGATCCGAATACGAATGGTAAGTTAGGGTTTGGGCGCACGGTTTCGCACAGCAGGAAGGGAAGACCGACAGCCTGTTCCTTTAGTCGTATTTGACTTATACGAACAATATTTTTCTCTCGTATCAAACCAGTCAACCGTAGCCATGGCTCCAAACCAGCCTAAATGAACTGGAAAGGGGAGGGCGTACCTGGTGGTGCTCGTCGCCGGCGAAGGGGCCGAAGTAGCAGCGACGGCCGGCCCAGTCGGTTGGGGGTTGCGCGCACGCTGGGAGCGACGGAAGAAGACAAGGCAACGTTGCAGCATACAGCCACCCGGCGCCCCGTGCACCGCCCGCGCGCTCGCCACCCAAGCCCAAGAGCCCTGCTGCTGGCCGACGGAAGGCTGCTGGCTGACCGCCGACGGGAGGGAGAGAGTCCGCGTCTCGCCGTCTCGTGCAACGAACCCGAGTAAATTGAGGCCGGCCCGCTCGAGTCCGCCACGTTTTGGTCCGGCCCGAGCCTAAGCCACGAGGACACGGAGAATCGTATTGTACGGCAAAGTCTGCAACACCCGAGGGCGCTTAATTACCCGCGGTCTTTTGAAAAAAAAACGTACTACCGCCCGGACGTCCACGGTGCACGCCTGTGCTAGACGGGGACCGCCAGCGTCGCTTTCTGCGTCTTCAGCCGTCCAACGCTCCATCCCAGCGCTTACCCCCACACGCAAACACGACATGCCAGTAGCTGCAGCACGCGACTATAACTGGTGAGTCACATTGTAATATATATAATATCCGACCAACTTTCAAAATATTCATATAAAATTTTTTGTATCGTGACGTCTGAAAAAAAGATGAAACATTTAAAACATGCGTCTGAATCACTCACGAAACACCTAAAAACACTTAAAACCATTGCAAAACATATGCAACACCCTAAAAACATTTAGCGTTTAGTTCCCCAAAGTTGGATTTTGGGGCTATCTCTGTAGACGTTCGTTTTATTTGACAAATAATGTTCAATCATGGACTAATTAGGCTCAAAACGTTCGTCTCGTAATTTCCCACCAAACTGTGCAATTAGTTTTTTTTCGTCTACATTTAATGCTCCATGCACGGACCGTAAGCATTCGATGTGACAGGTACTGTAGCAACTTTTTGGAATTTGGAGTCCAACTAAACAAGGGCTTACAAACATATATGTGAAACATACGCAACGTTTAAATAAAAACACTTGCAACGTACGTTTGAAAAAAAACAAATTAAACATTTGAAACAGATGCTTGAACATACGTGTATAGCCATTACAACATATGCAATATCCCGATCTACTTTTACAATATCTATACGAAACACTTGCAACATACCTCTGAAACATATGCAACAATTGAAACATGTGTTTGCAACATAGGGAGAGAACGAGGCCGGTTGTGGCAGAACCGCCTAATCTAATGCCTCCCAGGAGTGCTCGTCTTCCATTAAACACTAAGCCCCCAAAGGAGGACACTAAATTACTCGGTTTCGTCGGGCACACCCCAGGGGAGAACCCGAAAATCCATATTTTCGCCATCATAATCACAAATGAGAGAATAAAGCTTACATCATTCTTAACTACTTCTTACATCATTTTTAGTACAACATCAGAGTATAATATTTATTTATTATAACAGCGGAATGTAATTATATTATCAGAGTTATGAATAACTTAATGTAACAGCAGAATATAAACATGTTAACAGAGTTATGACAATTTAAGTTAACAGCGGAATGTAAACATGTAATCAGGATTACAGCGGAAATAAATATCTATTTATGACATGTTGAAGTGTTGATATATAACAACTATGACAACAGATTATAAACTTTCATTTATAAAAACATTTGGTGAGAGTTGTAAATAAAAACTACGATCGCAGCGTAAAGAAATCATCGCTGAGCCCATCAGGAGGTATCCACACACAAGGGTCAGCTTTAGCCTTCACCTATCACCTACAACAGGGGGAATAAAACCCTGAGTACTTAATTGTACTTAGCAAGACTTACCCGATAGGAGGAAAGAAAAAGACTCCAAGGATATGCAAGGCTATCCTTATAGGAATTGTTATATCGCTTCACGTATGTTTTACTTAGACCAAGGGTATTTTATAGAGGCGGTCGGAGGTGGGGCACAACACACCGGAAGCGGATACGGTGGGGATGGGATACACAGACGGTGCATACTGTGGAGATAAGGTCGGGGACATGGTGCGCTTCCTGCGCGAGCGGCGGAGGGAAAATAAAGGAGAGGAGAGGGGGTCTGCTCGTCGAGGCAGGCGTGTGGGCGGTCGTGTCCACAAAAAAAGAAAGAAAGGAGAGGGAAGGGGGGTCCGGTACGAGGAACGATGGTGCGGGGTAGAGAGCCGACCAGACGCCAGGAAAAGGAAAAGCGACAGTGCACAAGAACGGCGAGCACGGCACGATGCCGAGGCCACGCAAAATAGGGTGCTACAGGTCCCGACACAGGCGGCGTTCGTAGGGCACGCAGCGAAATACCCGGCATGCGTAGCACGGTTAACTAAACACAGGGCTTGGGACATGACGTCCACTCAGGCTTTTACGACTACCCACGGCTAACCTTCCTTACTACTCTTCTTTTTCTTTCTTTTACTCGACCACATCCGTCTTTCATGTAGACTGAGACCATGTCATACTTTCTTCCTCCAAAACCATCTCCTCTTGGTTGCTAGAGAGAACACTTCTACACCAACCCGCTGTGGATTTCCCGTTTCAACACCTGAACATTTTCAAGGAAAATATTTTGTGGTAAAAACGGTACGGCGGTGTAACTTGTTAAAGGTACTTGGTCAACAACATCGATACCAGCACGTGCCGAGCAGCGTCACCATGTGGCAGCTGTTCCACAGAGAACCCTCGGTTTCATCGCGGCACCATAAGCTATTAACCAGGCAACTACTACCAACTTATACGCCATAAAGGCGGTGGGGTCATAGACCACAGAATAAGGGGAGTGTTGCAATGGAAGATTCAAACAACAAGGGTTCCCTTCACAACAAGGGACAAGGAATTCAAATCCAACAGCGGATTTGTTTTAAAGAGATTCAAGTGTTCTGCTGGGACATCCACAATTAGTCGATACAGTGTCCATTATTATCCAATCACGGCTGGTCTGTTGGCATCTGAATGTCAACTTCTCTTGTAACCCACTTAATATTGCCCTTGAAAACTTTAAGCACGTCTAACGAACTTAAGGTAGATGAACACAATAAACACAGCGAACTAAATAAAATGCATGTTCCAACGGTCTTATACTGGTACATCATACAGGCATTCAGGCTCCCATGCATGATACAACATTCACCTTCCCTACTGGCGGACGATCTCAACAACTACGGACGGACAACAACGGCAATAATACAATACCAGAGGACAGCAACGAAAAACACTACTACTACTACGGTTACAACATCCCAAGGTAACTAATTTACATCCTCTCGTGGCAATGGCTGAGTGAGAGGAATCAAGAGCTCAACTTCTGACACTTCCGAGGGTGGAGGTGCTGGCGGTGCTGCAACACTAGTTCTTTTTTCTGGCGGGTGGATAGGGATCCCTTCCAAGATCAGGGCATCCTGCCTTTCAGCAGCCAACGTCCTCCGCTCGGCCCTGGTGACAAGACAGGCCACCCGTAGCTGATGGACATGCCGATCTTCAGCCTCCTTTAGGGCTTCCAACATGGCAGTTTCCTGGCTCTCAGCAGCTGCAGCACTGGCATGCGCTTCGACGAGCTGCACCTAGAGCATCCGGTTGAAGACCTCGGCCTCCCCCGACGCACCGAAGGCACGCCCCTGGGCCCAAGGCTTGACGGTCGTCGATCGCTCATCTAGAGCGAGCAGGTATGTGGTCAAGTGCACCACGGTGGGACTGTCCTCTTGCGCATCCCTCCCTTGCAAAGCCTCCATGCGAGCCCTCCATGCCCGTCGATTCTTGTCCAAAGAAGGAAAGAACCGCATGGGGGTATGGGCAATGGGCTTCTCATAGGTCTAGCAGAGGTACCGCAAAGCTTTGCGGGCCACAACCTGGTAGGTGTCGACGAAGCGAAACCCGGTTATGGTCACACTCCAGGCTTCAGTGAGGTCGAGGAACTCTTCACTCTTCCTGATGTAGACGGTAACCTCACACCGCTCGGTGCCATGCTCCTCATACTCACGGCCCTCATACTCAGGACGATCTCTGACTCCGAGGTTTTGCACGGTGGCATGCAGGATTCTAGGAAAACCCTCAACGTTCAGGCAGTAGGTACTAACCCAGGCTCCTACCATCTCAGGCGGTGGTTGCAAGGAAGGCTGAGCGAAAAGCTGGCTCAAGGAAAAGCTAAGCGAGCTAAAGTGCGCCGAGTGGTGGTACCAATGGCTAAGCCAGGCTCTACTTATAAAGGCGGAGCATTCAGTGGTCCTGGCGCGGTTCACCAGGGTTCCCGCGCGAGATCACTACGACGGATCGACCAAATTCCGTGCGTTCTAGGCGACCGACGTTCGAGGCCATTACTGACTAGTACGACTGCAGGGCAAGAGTCCGACAAGAGCGCAGAAAAGAGATATGGGGAGACGTGGGTCATGACCGGCGTGAACTACGGGCGAACGCGAAACACGAAGCCACAGTACAGACCTAACTCGGGAATAGGAACAAATCCGTCGTGCACAATACGACACGTGTGACACCAATGAATGGCGTATCTGCAAGCAATACGGCACGACAATGCACAAACAGGATATGCATGAATACACGCCTTATACGTCCTTCCACTGTTGCCAACATATAGGGCAATCATTCTCAGATTTTTGGCACATCGTTCTCTCCCTGTTACTACTCGATACTATCGGACTATGCTCGAGTTAGTGTACCTACAGAAAAATTAATTAAGTCTATCTAAGTCAGCAGAGTGTCATCTATCCTAAATACATAACCATAACAATAGGGCTACTTATATAACTCCGCATACAAACATCCTAACTTTTTGTAAAAATGGGTTGTCAAATTTTAGTTTAGAAAAGGTTTTCGAAGCCTAAATTCCTCATTTGCGCTCTGATACCACCTGTGGCAGAACCGCCTAATCTAATGCCTCAGAGGAGTGCTCGTCTTCCATTCGACATTAAGCACCCAAAGGAGGACACTAAATTACTCGGTTCCGTCGGGCACACCCTAGGGGAGAACCCGAAAATCCACATTTTCGCCATCAGGATCACAAGTGAGAGAATAAAGCTTACATCATTATTAACCATTTCTTACATCACTTTTAATACAACATCAGAGTATAATATGTATTTACTATAACAGCGGAATGTGATTATATTATCAGAGTTATGAATAACTTAATGTAACAGCAGAATATAAACATGTTAACAGAGTTATGACAATTTAAGTTAACAGCGGAATGTAAACATGTAATCAGGATTACAGCGGAAATAAATATCTATTTATGACATGTTGAAGTGTTGATATATAACAACTATGACAACAGATTATAAACTTTCATTTATAAAAACATTTGGTGAGAGTTGTAAATAAAAACTACGATCGCAGCGTAAAGAAATCATCGCTGAGCCCATCAGGAGGTATCCACACACAAGGGTCAGCTTTAACCTTCACCTATCACCTACAACAGGGGGAATAAAACCCTGAGTACTTAATTGTACTTAGCAAGACTTACCCGATAGGAGGAAAGAAAAAGACTCCAAGGATATGCAAGGCTATCCTTATAGGAATTGTTATATCGCTTCACGTATGTTTTACTTAGACCAAGGGTATTTTATAGAGGCGGTCGGAGGTGGGGCACAACACACCGGAAGCGGATACGGTGGGGATGGGATACACAGACGGTGCATACTGTGGAGATAAGGTCGGGGACATGGTGCGCTTCCTGCGCGAGCGGCGGAGGGAAAATAAAGGAGAGGAGAGGGGGTCTGCTCGTCGAGGCAGGCGTGTGGGCGGTCGTGTCCACAAAAAAAGAAAGAAAGGAGAGGGAAGGGGGGTCCGGTACGAGGAACGATGGTGCGGGGTAGAGAGCCGACCAGACGCCAGGAAAAGGAAAAGCGCACAGTGCACAAGAACGGCGAGCACGGCACGATGCCGAGGCCACGCAAAATAGGGTGCTACAGGTCCCGACACAGGCGGCGTTCGTAGGGCACGCAGCGAAATACCCGGCATGCGTAGCACGGTTAACTAAACACAGGGCTTGGGACATGACGTCCACTCAGGCTTTTACGACTACCCACGGCTAACCTTCCTTACTACTCTTCTTTTTCTTTCTTTTACTCGACCACATCCGTCTTTCATGTAGACTGAGACCATGTCATACTTTCTTCCTCCAAAACCATCTCCTCTTGGTTGCTAGAGAGAACACTTCTACACCAACCCGCTGTGGATTTCCCGTTTGAACACCTGAACATTTTCAAGGAAAATATTTTGTGGTAAAAACGGTACGGCGGTGTAACTTGTTAAAGGTACTTGGTCAACAACATCGATACCAGCACGTGCCGAGCAGCGTCACCATGTGGCAGCTGTTCCACAGAGAACCCTCGGTTTCATCGCGGCACCATAAGCTATTAACCAGGCAACTACTACCAACTTATACGCCATAAAGGCGGTGAGGTCATAGACCACAGAATAAGGGGAGTGTTGCAATGGAAGATTCAAACAACAAGGGTTCCCTTCACAACAAGGGACAAGGAATTCAAATCCAACAGCGGATTTGTTTTAAAGAGATTCAAGTGTTCTGCTGGGACATCCACAATTAGTCGATACAGTGTCCATTATTATCCAATCACGGCTGGTCTGTTGGCATCTGAATGTCAACTTCTCTTGTAACCCACTTAATATTGCCCTTGAAAACTTTAAGCACGTCTAACGAACTTAAGGTAGATGAACACAATAAACACAGCGAACTAAATAAAATGCATGTTCCAACGGTCTTATACTGGTACATCATACAGGCATTCAGGCTCCCATGCATGATACAACATTCACCTTCCCTACTGGCGGACGATCTCAACAACTACGGACGGACAACAACGGCAATAATACAATACCAGAGGACAGCAACGAAAAACACTACTACTACTACGGTTACAACATCCCAAGGTAACTAATTTACATCCTCTCGTGGCAATGGCTGAGTGAGAGGAATCAAGAGCTCAACTTCTGACACTTCCGAGGGTGGAGGTGCTGGCGGTGCTGCAACACTAGTTCTTTTTTCTGGCGGGTGGATAGGGATCCCTTCCAAGATCAGGGCATCCTGCCTTTCAGCAGCCAACGTCCTCCGCTCGGCCCTGGTGACAAGACAGGCCACCCGTAGCTGATGGACATGCCGATCTTCAGCCTCCTTCAGGGCTTCCAACATGGCAGTTTCCTGGCTCTCAGCAGCTGCAGCACTGGCATGCGCTTCGACGAGCTGCACCTAGAGCATCCGGTTGAAGACCTCGGCCTCCCCGACGCACCGAAGGCACGCCCCCAGTTCCAAGGCTTGACGGTCGTACTGCTCATCTAGAGCGAGCAGGTATGTGGTCAAGTGCACCACGGTGGGACTGTCCTCTTGCGCATCCCTCCCTTGCAAAGCCTCCATGCGAGCCCTCCATGCCCGTCGATTCTTGTCCAAAGAAGGAAAGAACCGCATGGGGGTACGGGCAATGGGCTTCTCATAGGTCTAGCAGAGGTACCGCAAAGCTTTGCGGGCCACAACCTGGTAGGTGTCGACGAAGCGAAACCCGGTTATGGTCACACTCCAGGCTTCAGTGAGGTCGAGGAACTCTTCACTCTTCCTGATGTAGACGGTAACCTCACACCGCTCGGTGCCATGCTCCTCATACTCACGGCCCTCATACTCAGGACGATCTCTGACTCTGAGGTTTTTCACGGTGGCATGCAGGATTCTAGGAAAACCCTCAACGTTCAGGCAGTAGGTACTAACCCAGGCTCCTACCATCTCAGGCGGTGGTTGCAAGGAAGGCTGAGCGAAAAGCTGGCTCAAGGAAAAGCTAAGCGAGCTAAAGTGCGCCGAGTGGTGGTACCAATGGCTAAGCCAGGCTCTACTTATAAAGGCGGAGCATTCAGTGGTCCTGGCGCGGTTCACCAGGGTTCCCGCGCGAGATCACTACGACGGATCGACCAAATTCCGTGCGTTCTAGGCGACCGACGTTCGAGGCCATTACTGACTAGTACGACTGCAGGGCAAGAGTCCGACAAGAGCGCAGAAAAGAGATATGGGGAGACGTGGGTCATGACCGGCGTGAACTACGGGCGAACGCGAAACACGAAGCCACAGTACAGACCTAACTCGGGAATAGGAACAAATCCGTCGTGCACAATACGACACGTGTGACACCAATGAATGGCGTATCTGCAAGCAATACGGCACGACAATGCACAAACAGGATATGCATGAATACACGCCTTATACGTCCTTCCACTGTTGCCAACATATAGGGCAATCATTCTCAGATTTTTGGCACATCGTTCTCTCCCTGTTACTACTCGATACTATCGGACTATGCTCGAGTTAGTGTACCTACAGAAAAATTAATTAAGTCTATCTAAGTCAGCAGAGTGTCATCTATCCTAAATACATAACCATAACAATAGGGCTACTTATATAACTCCGCATACAAACATCCTAACTTTTTGTAAAAATGGGTTGTCAAATTTTAGTTTAGAAAAGGTTTTCGAAGCCTAAATTCCTCATTTGCGCTCTGATACCACCTGTGGCAGAACCGCCTAATCTAATGCCTCAGAGGAGTGCTCGTCTTCCATTCGACATTAAGCACCCAAAGGAGGACACTAAATTACTCGGTTCCGTCGGGCACACCCTAGGGGAGAACCCGAAAATCCACATTTTCGCCATCAGGATCACAAGTGAGAGAATAAAGCTTACATCATTATTAACCATTTCTTACATCACTTTTATTACAACATCAGAGTATAATATTTATTTACTATAACAGCGGAATGTAATTATATTATCAGAGTTATGAATAACTTAATGTAACAGCAGAATATAAAAATGTTAACAGAGTTATGACAATTTAAGTTAACAGCGGAATGTAAACATGTGATCAGGATTACAGCGAAAATAAATATCTATTCATGACATGTCGAAGTATTGATATATAACAACTATGACAACAGATTATAAACTTTCATTTATAAAAATATTTGGTGAGAGTTGTAAATAAAAACTACGATCGTAGCTTAAAGGAATCCTCGCTGAGCCCACCAGGAGGTATCCACACACAAGGGTCAGCTTGAGCCTCCACCTGTCACCTACAATAGGGGGAATAAAACCCTGAGTACTCAATTGTACTCAGCAAGACTTACCCAGCAGGAGGAAAGAAAAAGACTCCAATGATATGCAAGGCTATTTGGCTTGTGGGTTTATTGCATTTGCAGGAAGCATTACTAAGCGTGCGTCCTTATATTCGATTTTTATTAATAGCTGCATTGGTTCATTAACTAACCATTCTATGTAAGCACATATGCTACTTTCAAACAGGTGGTAAGCAATCAGATTTTCCTTTTTTCTATCTTTCGTCTTTCCTCTTTCAGTTCTTACTACGATGCTAAATCGTAGACAAGCCGTACCGGATTTCCCGGTGATTCACGAATCAATGCCCCCAGCTGGGTACCCTGAAAACACATTCCCCGCTTGTACCCAAGGCACAAGCAGGACCAACCCATCACTCTCCTGTCCCGAGTGTCCAGATCTCCGTCTAAACTAGGACTCCAGGCCCCCGCCCCTGAGTCCCAGACTCAGTGCGGTGCAAGGACCTCCTCCACCAAAATAAAACGCTAACAGTCGATCCGAAAAGAGTCGGATCCGCGACAAGAGAGCAACAAGTCTTTCAAGCACCCATATCCAAGTATGTGCTCGGGATAATAAGTCTGTTACTTGTCTAGAGCCTTATGCAACGACCGGTCCTTAATCGACACAGACAGGGAAAGCAGTGTAACCAAGCCATGCCCCGCGTCCACGGCGACGCAACCTCTTACACCTGCCAATACCCAAACCATATCCTTGTTCGGTCACTATTTTTCCTTTCTACCATTTACATTTTCCAAGTGATAATGATATAGTAACATATTTTCTATCTCTCGCGAGTGACAGGCAATCACTCGACTTCTACCGGAGTCCTGTAGCATAGCAATCTACACGATCCTGTCATACTAGTAAGACTCATAGGATAAAGATAGGTATATGCAAGTGGGTTTCAATCAACTCCTTAAAACTTAATGCACAAATATAATTTAAACTGCAGAAAGTAGAGGTTATGCACCGGGGCTTGCCTGGGTAAAATATAAACAGAAGTTAGCTTTCCATCATGGCGACATGATCTCCAAAAGCACCATTTCTCCAGCAACTCCCGATGACTCCGTGATCCAACGACGTCCCTATTATGATATGCAATGTAATGCAATGCAAAGATATAATTAATTGACTGCAATCGTGACTCGTATAAATACGCTTTACGTCTCTCAAGTTAACGAGCTAGTTCTAACGACGACCGTACTTATGCTACATATTCATATTGCCGAACAAGACGTTATTTCCCAATAATTGTTTTAATTATATAAACCAACGTTGTTTCTTTGTTCTATTCTATCAATTTAAGCTTTATTCACAATAGGACATCATTATCTATCTAGCAACTAATTATTCTAGAGCTACAAAAATTACAGTGGGCAGCTAATATTGCTAGAAATCTACTCTAAAGATTTCAGATCCAATACTATTACCCATTTATCACAATAATTCCTATAAATTTATGTTTTTACAATGTTAAGTATCCCAATTTAATTATATAGCTCCTAAGAATATTATCCAACTATGTGAACAAGTTATACTAGTAGGTAGATCATGATTTTAGGAGCCTAACAAACTTAGTTTGGCATTTTTATGATTTTTCTACATTTTATTATCAATTTCCAAGTATTTAGACAATTGCTTAAATTAACGAAACACCGAAACAGTTAAAAGGGTCCTTGGGCCCAAAGCGGCCCGGCTTCGGCTTCGGTCCAATGAGCCAAGCACCCAGGCGGCGCTGCGTGCTGCTTGTGCAAGCAGCCCAAGAGCATGAGGCATGCACGGCGTTCGCATGCCCGATGGGCGTAATAAGCTTGGTAAAGCGCGCAGACTGCCCAACGCGAGGCAACAACCGCCAGCCCAAGAGGCGGTGATGGCCCAACGCGGAAAGCGGCCAAAGATGCGGCTCGGCCCTCGAGCCTTGCTGCTGCCCACTCATGGCATAATCGGCCCCAAAGCGGCGCGCGAGCGAGGCAGCGGCCATGGGCGCAGGCGCGAGTTGCCCAATGAGCGGCGCGCAGCATGACGCTTTTGCAAATACATCCCTATGCTTCCATTTATTTTGTACGCCACTGTTCTAGTGAGTCACAGTCATTACGCCTAGAACCCTAGAATGATTATCTTCTTACCCCGTGGTCCCCCTCGTCTTCTTCCCAAGCAGAGCATGAGCAGATGACGGCGGCTCTGGTCGATTCCCGCCAGAGGGACGACGACCAGGCGGCACATGAGTAGCAGTGGGTCCGGTCGTGCACGCGGTTGATGATGACATGGCCCGAGGCGGCCCACGGCACGGCGGCCACACACGCATGCGGGGAAAGGCCACGGCGACGGCGACGGAGGTGAAACGGCTCCGCGGCGGGGGCGTTTCGCCGGCTCCAGGCAGCAGGTGGACCCGACCGAGTTCGGCATGGCGTGGCCCCCACGGGCGCTGCGGGGAGGGCGAACCGAAGGTGGAGCGGTCCAGCGCGGACCGCGGGAACTCGCGCACGCGCGCGTGCGACGGCCAGCGGCGATGCTCGCACCCGAGGCACGCGACCATGGCGGACAGGAGCGGCCATGGTGACTACGATCGGAGCAGCAGGCCCAACGCGGACCCGAGGAGCGTGGATGCGCTCGCTCACGGGGATGGGCCAGCATCCGTGGGGCGCTGCGGCTCGGCTAGTTGCGGGCGTCGTCAAGGTGCTTGGGCACGGAGGAGCCGCACCAAAAGGAGCCGTGGATGTCGCGCAGGCCAAGGGAGAAAGGACAACGGCGGCTCTACGGGGAGGAAAAGGAGAGGGGCTGTTGTGTGGAAGAGCAACGCTGTGGTTCTCGCTGTGGCGGAGAGGAAAAGGAGGGGCGTGGGGAGTAGGCCAGCCGACACGGAGGTGACCCGGCCTGACCTGCCTTGGCACGTCGGGACTTGAGGTTTTGGCTCGTCAGACACGGCAGACAGAGACACTGATCGAAAGAAAGACAGCAAGCCAGAGATGGAGAGGAACAGTGGGAAGGAAACAGCAGCGACCAGCAGGCAGACAAGCGAAGAAAAGACAGCGAGGAGCAGTCGGTCAACTGTACAGTGTTGTGCAGAAAGGACAAACACAGTCAGGGGCAGCAGAGGCACATGGGCCGGGCTGACATTATGACCGCGAACAGTGCAGCATGTTCAATCATCAAAGGAGCTCGTTTCAGCACTTGATTTAGAGTCATCGTCGTAACTTATATGTACCTATCTCTCTCTCTCTCTCTCTATATATATATATATATATATATATATATATCTTTAACGGTTTACTAATTTAGATAATTTACAACGTCTACACATAGAAAAATTTCAGCAAAGCTCGAATTTAAATTGATTCAAAAGCTATATATATATCGTTCTATTTATTAATGGATTTTATTTTATTTATAAAAGTTGCTTTTCCTGCTTAATCTAATAGAACGAACTGTTTGCTATCGATTGGCCAGAATTGTCGTTCAACATTTCTAAATATTTCTACGCACTGCGTAATTTAATTCGAGCGTTTATTTGAGTTCACGAACTAAGTCACGTAGGATTCGCTTATCGCTTCACGTATGTTTTAAATAAAAAATTCGAGAAACTCGTTTCGAAAGTTTTACTTAGGCCTAAATCAACGTGCTAAATAAGATCGTAACACCGGGGTGTTACACCGGTCGATTCCGGCCATCAGGGTGGGAGCCGACAGCGTGCGAGCACCATCAGCGCCGGCTGCGCTTGTGGGTGCCCCTTGGCTCGGCTGGAGACGACCTGAGGCGCTCCGGCACCTGCGCCTAGCCGTCATCGCCAGGGGGGGCGGCGTCGGCCGGGGAGACACTGCACGAATTGAGAGAGAAGACGACATGGTTGGTTTGGGTGAAGGAGGAAGCAACGTTGGCGGCGCGAGGTTTTGCTGCTGCCAGCGAACACGAAAGAGATCTGTTGATGGAGAGGGCAAGACGGGACGAAGAGATAAAGAGACGAGCGAGGTGGAGAGAAAACCGTGTCCGAACTGTCGCGAGCGAACGGACGCCTCCGAGTGTTTGGGGACAGAAAATTACCCGCGGTCTGCCGAACTTCACGTCCGCTTCGACCGTCCTGATCTGCTGTTTGCGGTGGCAAGCGGCTGGCTGCTTCTTTCTTGCTTGCCGGCTGTGGCCATTATGGACGGATTATTATGTTTTCAAAAAAAAATTATGGACGGATTATTGAATGGATTACCAGTTGCAAGAAAGGATGTGACCGACGATGGGATGATATCTTGCATGGCAGGTGATCAATGGAGCAACCAATCGAAGGATCGGAGCAGGCTAGCTACTGCGTGGTGGCTGGAAGACTCTGGCCAGGACGGAGACGGGTAAAGCATGTGAATGAAGGAAAAAGAATCGGAGGAACTTTTTTGCAAAATACAAACATAAATAAAGGGATATGGATTTTTGGTGGATTACTTAAAAAGTTTAGCAACCTAAAAATACACTTTAAGAGTTGATGAACTTAGATAACACCTCTTTATAAAAGTTAATGAGTCTCTTGGTGCATTTCATAATACTTAAAATAGAAGACCAAGATTATGAAGCAGCAGTCAAAAGGAAGCATAAGGAAAATATGTTTCTTTGATAATTCTAGCATCCATCGTAGACAGTCTCTAAACAGAGCTGGGGCGTGTATGGTAGAGCTCCATCTGATTCTCATTCTTTATGAAAGCTGATTTTTTAAGAGAAGTGATTCTGTGGCTGGAAGTGATTATCTTTGTTTCTTTAGCATAAACTCTTGAAATCATGACGGAGAATCACTTCACAGAATTAGGAGAATTTTTCTAGCTCTCAGCCTTCTGATTTATTTCAGAGAATCACTTCACGAAATCAACATAAAATCATTTCTCTTTAAAAAAAAACTGTTTGGCAGAGCTTCTACTATATTCAGCAGAGAATCAGCTTTAGAAGCTCTGGGCCTCCATCAGCACACCTTTATTAACCTGTAAGTTTGATGGCCAATCGGCGACCCCCCTCGACCCGTAGTAATTTCTGCAACTGCAACTGTGCAGGCTACAGAAATGCCATCGCTGCTAGAAAATGAGCAAGCAAAGAATTGATGCGGCTGCAGGGCGGGTACAGCATACACCCCGGTTCGCTCGCTTCTGCACAAGAGCAGAGAAATGTGAGAGCCGTGTACTGTGCAGTGTATGATGGGCCCTCCTGCACCGCTCCGTGCCGTTGGTACTTCGCTAAGTCGCCGGCCTGTCTTAGCAGCTGGACCTGGATGTATATATGTCCAACGGGCCGGCACGACCCGATGGGGGTCGGGCCGACAAGGCACGACGTGCCCAGCGGGCCGTGCCGCCATGGGCTTCGTGCCTGGCTGATGGCCTAGGCACGGCCTGCTGGGCCGTTTTTCGTGCCGGGCCGGCCCGAGAAGCACGGCTAATCCAGCGTGCCGAGCCGGGCCAAGGCCCACTACACCAACAGAGAGAGAGAGAGGGGGGGAGGCCAGGCTGCCGTCGTTGCGAAGACCGTGGACGACGCGACCTCTTCGCAACTCGACTTGGCTGGATCCGCGGAGGATGAGCGATGAGGAGGCCGGATCCGCAGAGAACGAGACCGGATCCGCGCAAAGGAGGCATGGGGAGGAGCAGCAGCGCGTGGCGGTGAGGAGGTGGCCACCGTCGGCGGCAGTGCGGGGCGGTGAGGAGGCGGTAGCCACCGTCGGCGGCTCGCCGCTAGGGGCCGCGGAGGCGAGTCGGGAGAGTGCGGTGGCCGGCAGGGAGGCGAGTCGTGCGGGAGAGAGAGTGGGGCGGGGAGGCGACGTGGCGAGCGAGTCGCGACGCCGACTCGCGACCGCGACCGCTAGCGGTAGGGAGTGCGGCGGGGTGTTGGAGTGGAGGTGGGAGGTGGCGGCAGGAGGAGAGGAGCCCGCGGCGGCGCACCCCGCCGGCGAGTCGCAAAGAAGAGAGGGAGCGAGCGAGAGCGGGGAGGAGGCGAGGCGAGCGACTGGGCAAGAGAGAGCAGAGTGCGGCGGCGGGGGAGGGAGAGGATAGGCGATAGGGTTAAGAGAGGAGGGCTGGTCTACTGGGCTGTTGTTGGGCCTTTGGCCATTTTCCTCACCGGGCCTTTGGCCATTTTATGGGCCGGGCCGTGCCAGCCCGCGTGCCTGGGTAAGGCCCAGACACAGCCTGCTCCCTCGGGCTGTGCCAGTCTGGGCCCGCTAGCCATCGGGCCAGGTCATGTTTGGGCCGGGCAAAAAAAAAGGCCTCTTATCGGGCTGCATGCACGTCTATACCTGGATGTCGTCTCAGGCTGACCACTCTGCATCGGACTATCATCGGTCGATCGATCAGTGCCCAGAAGGTGGCGAAGCTTTAAACTCTTTCACCAACCAATCGCCGATGCTTCTCAAGTTCTCATTACTCAAGTCCTAGCAAGTACTATACTTGCTAACGTGCAGTGTTACTGCATAGTTCGAGTAGGCCTCGCGTGCACCTATGTCACTGTCAGTGTGTCGTCGTGGTTAGGATGCGTCCTACCAGCCGGCGACAATGCTGACCGCGCACGGCGATCGTCTTCTATTTCCCTCGGCCCTCGGGCCTCCTTTTAAACCCCTCTGTAAGGGCGAATCTAAAACACATGAATAAAAAAAAACGCAGGAATAAGGTACGATGAAAAGTGAAAAACTATAGGATTTCAAAACACAGAAACAAAAAATTTAGGCCTGTTTGGAACACAGAAATTTATAACACAGGAATCTTCTCCACCCAGCAGACGATAACTGTGCAGCTGCATCGGCCTTCCGCGAAGGATCGAAAAACCAGAGGCAGGAGCAGATGTTTTTTTTCCGTGAAATCATATTGTTGCTACAGTATTCCAGATGAAAGGATTCGCTCGTTTTCCTTTCTTCCAAATGATGTGACCATCTTCCTTTCCTCCATTTTGATTTCCTTCACTTTTCCTTTGAAAAAACCGTGTTCCAAACAGGCCTTAAGGGTGTGTTTAGTTCGCGAAATGAAAACTTTTGATGTCACATCGAATGCTTTGGGAATGTCGGAAGGGGTTTTCGGATACTAATAAAAAAAACTAATTACATAGCTCGCCTGAAAACTGCGAGACGAATTTATTAAGCCTAATTAATCCATCATTAGCGCATGTTAGTTACTGTAGCACTTATGGCTAATCATGGACTAATTAGTCTTAAAACATTCGTCTCGTGATTTCCAACCAAACTGTGCAATTAGTTTTTTTTGTCTATATTTAATACTCCATGCATGTGACACAAGATTCGATGTGATAGTTTGAGGATAATTTTTTTTAAATAAACCAGGCCTAAATCACACTGCCCTCTGGTCGGCGCCACACCCACACTGGCTACTGGAGGAGTCGCTGGCAAAGAAAGCCGGGGTGAGCATGGACGTGGAGCACAAGGATCACCTCCTCGCGTTCAGGCGCCACGCGGCGCTGTACCTCGTCCCGGCCTGCGCGATGCTGCTGCTGTGGCGCTTCAACAGGCGCACCGCGACGGCGGCGGCGGACGACGTTGGCCTCGTCGACTTCTCGTGCCTGAGGCCGCCCCGGCGGCTGCGGATCCCGATCCCGGGCCTCCTCGAGCACCTCCGCCTCGTCGGCTGCTTCGACGACGGCAGCGTGGAGTTCATGTCCCCGGTCATCGAGGCGTGCGGGATGGGCGAGGAGACCTACTTCCCGCCGTCGCTGCACTACATCCCGCCGTCGGCGACGAACGCCGACGCCGTGGCCGAGGCGCGCGGCATGTACCTCCCCACGCTCGACGCGCTCTTCGCCAGGACGGGCTTGCCGCCGTCGGCCGTGGGCGCGCTCGTCGTCAACTGCAGCGGGTTCTGCCCGGCCCCGTCGCTCGCGGCCCTGATCGCGGGGCACTACCGCATGCGCGCCGATGTCAGGACGTTCAGCCTCTCCGGCATGGGCTGCGCGGCGGGCGTCGTCGGCGTGGACGTCGCGCGGGGCGTGCTGAGCGCGCACGCCGCCGTCAGGTACGCCCTGGTCGTCAGCGCAGAGATCGTCACGGTCGGGTGGTACAGCGGCAGGGACCGCTGCAAGCTCCTCCTCAACTGCTTCTTCCGCACCGGGTGCGCTGCCGCGCTGCTGACGAGCACCGGCGGAGACGGAGGCTCCGCCGCCGTCTCGGTGCCAGCCATTGCAAGTACCGGCTCGTCACGCTGGCGCGCACGAACCGGACGGCCGACGACCGCAGCTACGCGTCCGCGGTGCGGAGGAGGACAGCGAGGGCATCACGGGGTTCTCCATCGGCCGCGGGCTCGGCGGCGTGGTGCGCGACCTCCTGCGCGCGGGCGCCCACCTCCTCGCGCTCGGCCCCGCTATCCTGCCGTGGCACGAAAAGCTGCGGTACGCTGCGGCGCTGCTGCTGTTCCGACGTCGGCAGCAGAGGTTCTAAGAAACTCCAGGACGACGGCGACGGGAACACCGACGGCCCGAAACCGAACTTTTTAACCGCGGCGAGCCACTTCTGCCTGCCATCGTCGGGGGAAGCCGATGATCTGGAGGCTGGCGGAGGGGCTCGGGCTTGTTGAGCGGGAGGCGGAGGTGGCCCTGATGACGTTCCACCGGTTCGGCAACCAGTCGGCAGCGTCGCTGTGGTACCAGCTCGCGTACCACGAGGCGACGGGCGGGTCCGGCGCGGCGATCGGGCGTGGCAGCTCGGCATGGGGAGCGGGCCGAAGGCCAACAGCGTGGTGTGGGAGCGCGTCAGCGAAGACCCAGAGCCCGCAGCCGCGGACAATGGCCCCTGGGCCGACTGCATCGACCGATTCCCCGCCAGAGAATGAGAATCCTAGCAGCATTGCACATTTGCCATTGTTCAGCCTAAAGTTACTTCAGAATGTCTAAAATTGACGGATATTTCCGGCCGCGCGAGATTGACATTATTGATGCCATAACATAAACTACTGCATTTTAACCTCTGCACCGGTGCACAGGGGGCGGAGCCAGGATTTGAGTACAGGGGGCAATGGATAAAGCAAAGTAGAACCGATAGCCATGCCGGCTTGTTTTAGTCACGTATAATAGTAGTATGTTTGATGATAAGCAGCAAGATCATAGGCTATAATAATATCATCAGTACTATTTGATGCAACCAATTCCTTCTCAATATAAATTACCAAATACTATCGCGGAAATCACAATTCCTTCTCAATATAAATTACCAAATACTATCGCGGAAATCCATCTCGAATTGTACATCGAAGGAGAACTTTAGATGATGATTGTTGATCAGATAAGATGATAAGCAGGTCGTCATTACCTCATTTATGTACTGCAGCGGGCCAGCGGGTAGTGGGCAACGGCAGCGTCCGGCAACGGCAGGTCGGCAGGCGGCAGCGTCTCGCGTCCGGCGTCTGGCAGCGGCGTCGGCGGCGTGCCGGCGTCTCCAGGAGTGAGCGCAGGAACAAGGTGTGAGGCCGCTATGGGAAGCTGAAGCTGAAGGGGCAAACACAGAACAGAATACGAGCAGGCGAGCAGGTCCAGCGATCGAGGCTTCACATTCACGAGATTGTTTTTGGAGCCGCCGGAGGGTCTAAGGGCAGTCCAACGGTGTATCGACGATGGTTTCTATCCTCATTAAATAACTTGTCATGTAGGTAAAACGCTAACATGGTAACGTAATTAATGAAGAAAGAGAGTAAAAATCATAGAAATGGTTTCCTCATAAAGAAATCAGGTCTACTCTTAACCCAATGTACCAAGAAACTATGAAATCGCCATTAGAAAGAAACCACCAGTTTCTATTGAGCTCATGTCGCACTTCTATTGGAGGAAAAAGATAGAGTTAGGAGAGAGAAAGAGAAAATAATTATTACTCATAGAAATCATGGGTTGAAAAACAGTATTTTTTTGTGCGGTATCCTATGCTATAAAAACTACTAGTTTCTTTCATTGGGACTGCATTAAATGGGCTGCTCCTAACTGAGTAACTGGACCTCAAGAATAGTTGACGTTTGGGCTAAATTAGGAGGGACAAAACAGCATTGAAGACATAAACTAATTATACTATATATAGGGGATTAGCAGAGCATTGCCCCCGGCCACTGCCGGTGCATGAGTATAGATGTTGCTTCAATGCATCGATTTAATCCTTCTCACTCATAGGCATCGATGATATTGATCGACAATAAAGGAGAAAGGAGAAAGGAGAAACGATGAAACAATTCCTTGTGCGCCATTCAAAAAGACGGTCGGCATTGAAAAGTTTATTTCGCTTACAGTATAACACCATTTTAGCCCATCAAAACTAACGGAAGGCCAAGAAACCAAATAAAATTTGTTTTAGGCTAAATAAGCAAGCTCGAGAAAAAAGGGCCAAGAAACTAAGCAGCACTTTTTTTTAGGCAAAGAAAATAATTTCCTCTAATTTGATTCATTCACCATATTCACCGTTTGGCCAGACTTGAAGCGAACTAAGAGCTTGTTTGGATAGTAGCTACTAAAAATTAGCATTGTGTTTGATGCTAATTGGAAGGACTAAACATGAACTAATGTCGGTGTTTTGGAACCGGGGGTCCCTCAACCAACGAGTGAATTTGTGCTGCGTGCCCCTAATCCCGGATGGTGGCGCAAAGAGACACAAGGTTTATCTTGGTTCAGCAATCGAGGCCCTACGTCCAAATCCGAGAGATCGATCTTGTATTCCTTGCACCGAGTGCTGTAGTAGTAGGGGTTACAAGCTAGGTGAGAGAGGAACTAGCCCTGTGTCTCGGCGAGTGTGGTGCGGGCTGCTTGAGGCGTTGTTCCCAAGCAACATATGAGTATGTGGTGCTATCGGGCTTGTTCCTCTTTTTCTCCCCTAGAATGGCTTTGATCCCTCCCTTTTATACTCTAAGGGAGGACCGGGATCGTGCACAGGGTGCTACATAGCGCTTCTGTAAAATGGGGTGGCGTGTCCGAGCCCTGTAGTCAGCTACTGTTGTGGTATGGTCGATGGAGTGGCCCCGTCCTTGTCGTGCGGAAGTGACATGCTGGTCAGACTCGGTCTTGCGCGTCGTGGGGCTCCAGTCGATGGAGGACATGGCGGGCGACGTGCGGGTCGCCGTGTAATGACGTCAGGGGAGCGGCGGCTCTGCAGATGCCGAGGCCGAGCCATCGGGGGGCTCGGTGGTCATGGACCCTCAGGCTGCCGAGCCCGTGAAGCAAACTGTCGAGGCCTTGGGGGAGTTATTGGCCCTGGGTACTGATTCCGAGGCCACAGTAGCTCAGACGTGGCTCCCCATGCTGCGTTGTCCTTGGAGCAGGAGTTGGCAGCACAGTGAGGCATGGGCGTCAACCACGTGCACGGGGGTTAGTACAGCGGCGGGTAACCCCTGTGCAGTCCTGTCTCCTGTCCCATCGGCCATTCTCATCTTGATCTTGGCCGCATGCGGCATGTTGTCGAAGAAGCTTGATCGAGTTGACGACGATTACGACGCTTTGCCGTTTTAAGAAGGGCGGGAGAAGGAAGAGGTAGCGCGCGGTCGCCGAGCCCGCTTTTGCGCGAGACGGAGGGTCGGTGGCCTCGGCCGAGGCCTCTGGCGGGGAATCGACCGAGGCCCGCGGTGAGGGGGCCTCGGCGAATCGGAGAATCGGCTGAGGTCCGTGGTGATGAGGCCTCAAGTGAGTCGGAGAATCGGCCGAGGCTCACGGGATGATGAGGCCTCGGGCGAAGTCGGAGAATCGGCCGAGGCTCATGGCGGTGATGGGGCCTCGGGCGAGTCGGAGAATCGGCCGAGGCCAAGTGATATTTAGCTGGTTTCGGTCTTTACGAAATCTAAGCAGTCGTTTTTTGGATTTTGCTTGGGGTACCCCTTCTCACGGTATCCGACAGTAGCCCCCGAGGCCCTGGAGGAGTGATTTCACTTCTTCAGGGGCTTTTTTCTCTTTTGAGTGAGGTGTTTTGATCGTGATTGCCGGGTCCAGAGGTGTGCGAGTTCGGATCATGGGGCCTTGACGATGTTGTGGAAAGACCGGCTGGGTCTCAGCAAAGTTGCAGGAGGAGCCCCGAGTCTCTCGCGGAGCGAGAGAGAGCGGTCGAGGTCCCCGGCTTTTGGTTCGCCCCTCAGCGTGAGGGTTTGATCGCCGAGCCCCCTCGGTGTGCGAGCCTAGGTCATGGGTCTCGGCGTTTTTTGCAGAAGGAGCTCCCTAGCCTCTGCACGGAGCAAGAGGGCCGTCAGGAGTTCTTCCGGCTTTTTGAACGACCCTCGCGCTTTCTTTTCGCTCGGAAGGAGGGTTGGTTTTTGCCGAGACCCCTCGTGTGCGAACTCAAGTCGCTGGGCCTCGCAACGCTTTTGCGTGAAGAGTCCCTTAGCCTCTCGTGACGGAGCAAGAGGGCCGTCAGGATTCTCCCGACTTTTTATTCGACCTCGCGCTTCCTTTTCGCCGGAAGGAGGGGTGGAATGTGCCACGCTACCCTCGGTGGGCGCGAGCGATGGCACTTCCGGTGAGCTGTTATCGGGTAAGTCCGAGTGGAGGCCCGTACCCCGTTCGCTGGGGGTCGGCTAGCGGTCCGGAGACGCGCTCCAAGAGTACCGGAGGGTTTCTCTAGTGGGTGCCGAGGCCGTTCGCTGGGCCTCGGTGGCTCGGTGCCTCCCTACGGTGGGATCCCATTCGGAGACCTCCCTGCCGGTCTCGGACACAACACAGGGCGTCCCAAGCGTTTCGCTTGCTTGGGCCTCGGCCTGTGTAGGCTCGCCCGTAGTTGCCCCGGCTCTGTTTCTGGGCGGTGCCCGAAACCCCTAAGGGCCCAACCTTGAACCCCGGACCGTGAAACGGATCGGGTCGCTTGTTTTTACCTTGGGTGCAGGAAGAGCCCCCGAGCCTCCGCACGGAGCGAGAGGGCGGTCAGGGGTCCTCCCGACTTTTTTGCCCGTCCCCCGCCCGTCCTTTTCGCTCGGACGGGGGGGCTGTTTGCCGAGCCCACTCGTGTGCGAGCCTGAGCCGCTGGGTCTCGGCAAAGTTGCAGGAGGAGCCCCCGAGTCTCTCGCACGGAGCGAGAGAGCGGTCGAGGTCCCCGCTTTGGTTCGCGCCCCGCGCGAGGGGTCTGGATCGCCGAGCCCCCCTCGGGTGCGAGCCTAGGTCATGGGTCTCGGCGTCTTTTGCGGAAGGAGCTCCTAGCCTCAGACGGAGCAAGAGGGCCGCCGGGAGTTCTTCCGGCTTTTTGAACGACCCTCGCGCTTTCTTTTTTCGCTCGGAAGGAGGGTTGGTTTTTGCCGAGACCCTCGTGTGCGAACTCAAGTCATTTGGGCCTCGCAACGTTTTGCGGAGAAGAGTCCCTTAGCCTCTGACGGAGCAAGAGGGCCGCCGGGATTCTCCCGACTTTTTATTCGACCCTCGCGCTTCCTTTTCGCCGGAAGGAGGGGTGGAATGTGCCACGCTACCCTCGGTGGGCGCGAGCGATGGCACTTCCGGTGAGTGTTATCGGGTAAGTCCGAGTGGAGGCCCGCACCCCATTCATGGGGGTCGGCTAGCGGTCCGGAGACGCGCCCAAGAGTACCGGAGGGTTTCTCTAGTGGGTGCCGAGGGCCGTCCATTTGGGCCTCGGTGGCTCGGTGCCTCCCTACGGTGGGATCCCATTCGAGACCTCCCTCGCCGGTCTCGGACACAACACAGGCGTCCCAAGCGTTTCGCTTGCTTGGGCCTCGCTACTGTGTAGGCTCGCCCAGAGTTGCCCCTCGCTCTCTGTTCTGGGCGGCCGCCGAAACCCCTAAGGGCCCAGCCTTGAAACCCCGGACCGTGACGGGCTCGGTGCCCGTTCCTTTGCTCGAAGGAATCGGGGGTTATTTCTCCCTACGGTTAATTAATGGCAAAGCGCGTCTTTTGAGGCGGCTTTTTCGGGAGGCGAACGGCTCCTGCTGCTGTGCCGCTATGTTGGACGCGACGTGGCGCCACCGACGGACGACTCGCACGCGCGATTAACGAGGAGGAGGGAAGCCGACGGACGTACTCGCACGCGCGATTAACGAGGAGGAGAGTGTGCGTGGGCGGTAAGACCGGATCCGGATAACGCGCCGGATTTTTTGGGGAAACTTCCCGATTTCGCCGCCCGGCGGTTTCGCCTTGTCACCGCAGATAACACGCGAAGGGCCCCGCCTTCCCTTCTTACCTCGCGATTCGCTTTTGTTTGCCTCCGTGCCGTTGCCGAGAGCATAGAGCGCCGGGGGAAGAGAGGGCGAGGGCGAGAGACCAAAAGAGAGAGGGGAGAGATTACCGCCCCTAGCAGCGCCTCCTCCGCCGCGCAATGGCCTGGTGGTCCCGTCATCCTCCGGCATGGATCCTCGGGGCGGTCCGACGTCACCGAGGAGAAGCTGCAGTCGCTCGTGGAGGCCGGTCTTCTTCGCCCGATCACCGACCCCGGCGAGCCGGAGTGGATTGCTCCGGGGAACGAGTCGGAGCCGAGGCCGCGCGACGGCTACGTGGTGAGCTTCGTCGTCTTCCACGAGCGAGGTTTCGGGTCGCCGGTGGATAACTTCATGCGGCGCGCCCCGCACTACTATGGCGTGGAGCCGCACAATTTCAGCCCTAACTCTATCGCCCAGCGCCATCTTCGCTGCCGCCCTGTGAGGGGTATCTGGGGATCGCTTCCCCACTGGGAGTTGTGGCTCCACTTGTTCCGAGCGACGTTCACCACCAAGCCGGGGAACGAGGGGGGCTCGGAAGGGGCAGAGGGCCGGCGGCTGTACCCTTCACGCGGCGCCCAAGACCGGCAGTCCCTCTACATCCCGCCCAGCTGTCAACGTCCAACCGTCGTTGGTATGACGGCTGGTTCTATCTCCGCAACGACGGCGGAGGACTTCCCCTTATACCGGGCGGGTTGTAGAGAGTCAACCAGAGAAATGGGGGGGTGCGGCGTCATCGCGCCGATCGACGCCCCAGCCGGAACCGCTCTTGAGGGCCTTTGGGAAGCTGCGCGTGACCACGGCCTTTCGGCGGCGCCGTGGTCGTGGCGGCTTTTCACCGCCGGAGGGTGTTGTTGATGATGGCCCGCGGCGGCGGCGGTTGTTCGAGATGACCCCGGCGATTCGATCGTCGGTGTCAAGATGTTCGCCGCCCTTTACCGACGACGCGAGACCCGCGTCGGTGAAAGAAGCGGTGGACGGAAGTCAAGATCGACGATTTGATGCCGTTCCCGATGCGCCCGTCGCGGGGGTATGTCTCGCTGGTAAGGTGGATGTTGTCGAGGCTTTCGCCTTTTTGGTCTGTTGTCTTACTTCGTCGTTCTCACAGGGACTGAGAGACGTGCGAAACTCCCCGCCGCCCGTTCCCGAGGACGCCCGGCGGCGAGCCACGAACAGGGCGCGCGCCGAGGAGGAGAAGAAAAAGAAAGACGCCAAGGAGGCGAGGCGCACGAAGAAGCTCCTCGCGCGCGAAAAGCTGGACGCCCGTCGCCGGCGTCAGAAGCTCGACGGTCTCCCGTTGGAACCGTCTCCCTCGTCGTCGGTGTCGGATTCTTCGAGCGACGGCGGCGGGCGCGAGGTGGGGACGGCCTGCCTGGGACACCTCCCCGACATCAGGGACATGATTCCCGGGGCGCCGGCAAAGAGCCTGACGCCCCTAGGAGGAGGAGGAGGTGTCCCGGGGCCAGTGGCGGCCCGTCCCGGGGCCGAGGCCGACACACCCGAGGCGCGGGTGTCGGAGGAGCGTGCCGTCAGCCCGATGGGTTCGGACGGCGGAGGTGGAGCGGGTGACGGTGGGGCGACCCCATTATCTCCGCTGAAGGGTCGAGGAGGTGCCGGGTCCGACGGAGGCCACCGGCATCGATGGACACCGGTGCTTGCCTTGCCGCCACCACCACCGCCGCCAGCAGAGGAGGCAGGCGGTGTCGGCGGCCAGATCCTCGTTCATGTAAGCGTCTTCTCTCCGTGGAGTCCGTAGTACTTCTTATGTCGCCTCTGGGTTGCATGTTGACCTTGGGAGTGTCTTTTCTTCCACCAGGACGCTTCGGTGGAAGATCCTCCTTGGCGCCCGTAAGGCGCCTCAAGAACGCTAGCTCCTCCGCCCATCAGCAATGGAGGCGCAGGCCGCGGCGTGACGAGGCGTGGCAAGGCGTCAGGCGCAGGCCGTTCGGAGGAGGCGGCCGCCAGAAAAGGGGGGCCGAGGCGGCCATGGACGAGTGGAGGAGGAGGAGCCCATGCCTCACGATGTTGTGGGTCTTGGGGCGAAGGAGGTGGGCGCTGCTATTGCCGGGCCATTGAGGGTGAGGCCGAGAGCCCCAAGACCTCCGACGTTAGGGCGGTGGACGCCGGGCCATCGAGGTAGAGGTGGCGGAGGCGAGAGCCTCGGGCCCGTCGAGACCGAGGCGATGGAGGTGGAGACGGGCAAATTTTGGCGCCACCTGGTTCGGACAATCTTGTTCGATGATTCTTCCCGAGGGAAGGGGCGGCGGACGCCCAGGCGCCAAGACTGCTGAGCAACCGGGTCCCAGATCCCGCCGAGGGAGTTCGGTTCTTGTCCGGCCACGGCCCGAGCCTCATGGGTGGAACTTCCCGCAGTTTTCGGGCGGAACGGGCTGACCCGAGGGGGAGCCCGTGTTCGCTCTTGAAGATACCGCAGAGGGGGGCATTGGGGCACCTCGAAAGCGCATCGCCAATCGGCAAAGGCGGTCGCGCAGCAGACGGCGATGACTATTATGGGTCGGGACCTGCCCGGGTGTCACGCTGGTAAGTACTTTTCTCTCTCTCGTCTTTGCGTTGTTTTCTCTCCGAGCCCCTCGCAGCTTTTTTGACGGCGTTTTTGTTTTGCCTCTTTAGGAGCTCGAGGCCCGATCCTTGGGAAATCGGTGTTTCGCTAAACGAGAGGGATATTTGGGACCAGCTCCGGCGCCAAAGGGCTCGCTTGCCGATGCCTGTGGGCTATTGTCGGTGTGAGGCGGAAGTGGAGGACCTCCTTCGTTGTCAGTTGATATTCAGCCGAGTTGGTTACGGCTAAGGAGCAGTCCGCTCCTCCTGGTGGCCAAGATCAAGGAACTGGAGGAGGAGCGGGACTCCTTCAAAGCCCGGGCCCAAGAAGCGACGGCCTCTGCTAAGGTCACACCGGCAACCTGGGTGGAGAGCAGAGCAGAAGCGAGCATCAGCGACGAAAGTCGCCTTTGGCGAGAAAACTACCAAAGGCGGCCGAGGCCTCTCGGTCGAGGTCTCACTGGAAGAGCAAGGCCGAGGGTAAGTTCCACTGAACCATGTTCCTTGCTCCATTTGCTCGATTCGCGTTTGACTCTCGACCCCTCGTCGCGACGTAGATCTGGAGAAAGAGGCCTCCCAAGCGGCCGAGGCTCTCCGCCGCATAAGCAAGCGCTACCGGATGTCGAGGTCCGGAGCATGAGACGCCGCGCTGTCACTGTCCGGACCGCTCATGCGAGGCTCTTGACATCGAGGAGGTCCAATCAGCTAAGCTCCCTTGGGAGCCGCCGATTATGCGTTGAGCGGCCACGTCCGCGAGAGACTCCGAGGGCGTTGCACACGGGTGTCAAGCGCACACGGCCGTGCGTCTCCTCGCACTATGCCATCAACCTCGAGGTTGCCGCCGACGGCTACGTGTTGCCGTAAGATGACGAGGAGGCGGATGCGGAGGTCATGAAGTTTGTTGGAGGCGGCCGAGGCACCGGGACAATGCACCGGCCCTGTCTGTTTGAAGAAGAGGTGGTCCTCTCCCGCCGCCCGCCGATCCTGAGCTTTGACTGGGCCAAAGGGGCCATGTAACCGGATTGGGTTAGTTGTCGATCGTGACGTTTTTGTGGCCGCCGAGGCCTTTTTTAAAGTATTTGCGTATGATGCGTCTTTTAATCGTTTCTGTTCTACTACTCCGAGCCTGTGCCTCTGTCTCGATCTTGGGAACCATAAAGAACACCTTCGGGACTTAAGCCGTCCTTGGCGAAGGGTGGTGAGGGAGCTGCCCGAGCCTGCAGGCGAGGCCGTTCTCACGCCTCGACCGCCCTTTGGCCTCTAGACAAACTTTTGGTCTTTGGGTTTCTTGTGAAGGTCCCCATCGAGCGCGAGAGAGTTTTAGGCGTGAGAAATTTTTGAAAGACCATTAACAAATGGTGTTCGGGACTTAGGGGTTCCCCTTTCTAGCCCCGAGGGAGGCCCGGCTCATGGGAGGCAACTGAGTCTCCCCTTATAGCGCTATTGAGACGCCGAGCCCCTATTGATAGACAAGCTCTCCGTGCACAGAACTTCCTGAGCCCCTACTGCCTTGTCTTTTGGGTGAAAAGGTGGTGAGGGAGTCGCCAGAGTCCGGGCGAGGCGAGGCTGCCACTCGGCCAGCCTTTTTGCCTTTTGAGACGATCAGACGATCCTTGGGTTCTATACAATCGGCTAGTCTATAAAAGGGGGGTTCTCGAAAAGTTCTAACAACTAAGAACGCTTCTTTATTGCATTTCGAGAAACGATGTAAGCAACGTTTGAATTTTAAGGGTAGAAACGACGAGTCGTTTCTATGTTCCAAGCGTTGGTGAAGATTTCGCCCTTCTCGTTGGCTAACTTGTAGGTCCCGGCTTCAAAGACTTGAGCGACGATGTACGGTCCTTCTGTGGTGGGGTCACTTGTGGCGGCCCTTGTTGCTCGCCTCAGCCCAAAGACCAGGTCGCCCACCTTCGTGTCTCGGCCGGACGCTACGGGCTTGGTAACGTCGTAGGGCTTTTTGGTACTGGCCGAGTGTAGCAAAACATGATGTCCCGGCTTCCTCCGGTGGTCGAGGGCGTCTTCGCGGGCAAGTCTTGGTTGCTTTGCTCATCAGATGCCCGTGAGCCTCGGGGATCCGTGATTCTAAGTCGATTGGGAGGATGGCCTCTGCTCCATAGACCAGAAGAACGGTGTGAATCCCGTGGCTCGGCTCGGGGGTATTTCTTAGGCTCCAGATGATCGACGGAGTTCGGCAAGCCATTTCTTGCCAAACTTCTTCAACCGGGTTGAATATCCTTGGCTTAAGGCCTTGTAAGATCATGCCGCTGGCACGCCTACTTGGCCATTGGTCCTTGGGTGTCCCACGGCCACCTGTGCCACCCGGATGTGGTGGTCGTCGTCGCAGAACGTTAGGAACTTGCACCGTGAATTGTGTCCCATTGTCGGTGATGATGGTGTTAGGAACCCGAACCTGTGGATGATATCCGTAAAGAACAAAGACCGCTTGTTCGGATTTGATCTCGAAGCGATCGGACGAGCCTCGATCCATTTGGAGAATTTGTCGATAGCTACCAGCAGATGGGTATAGCCTCCGGGTGCCTTTTGCAGAGGCCCAACCATGTCCAGCCCCCATACGGCGAATGGCCATGTGATGGGGATGGTTTGGAGGGCTTGGGCCGGAGGTGCGTCTGTCGAGCGTAGTACTGGCATCCTCGCAGAGGCGCATTAGCCTCGTGGCGTCGGCCACCGCCGTCGGCCAATAGAAACCTTGGCGGAAGGCGTTACCCACGAGCGCCCGAGGCGCCGCGTGGTGCCCGCAGACCCCCGCGTGCAAGTCCCAAAGTAAGGATTGGCCAGCCCCGGTGGTGATGCATCGTTGGAGAATACCGGATGGGCTACGCCTATACAACTCGCCGTCGCAGAGGACGAAGTCTTGGCGGCGCCCGCGAGCCGCCCGGGAGCCGGTTACATCATCGAGAAGCTCTCCCTAACGAGGCGGTCAAGGAAAGGGATTCGCCATCCGCTTCGGGTCGGCTTGGGGAGGTTTCTGCGTCAATCGCCATGGCCTCGGGCTTGGTGGCGAGGTCTTGGTGGTAGAGGGAGCCTCGAGCCTCGCTGGCGGGGTTTCGGTCGATGGGCCCTCTTCTATCGCCGAGGCGTAGTCGACGGATGGCTTGTGGAGGTCTCTCGCGAAAACGTTCGGGGAACCGGGTCCCGTGCCGACGCCATCTTTGCTAGTTCGTCTGCGGCCTCGTTGAACTTTCGAGCGACGTGGTTGAGTTCGAGGTCGTCGAACTTGTCCTCGAGGCGACGTACCATCGTGGCAAGACGCCTCATTTTGGGGTCATGGCGCTTGACTCTTTCATCACCGATCGACGGCGAGTGCGAATCACCCCCAGATTGCCGAGACGCCGCAGACTCCAAGTTCGATGGCGATTTGTAAGCCGTTGACGAGGGCCTCAGATTCGCCACATTGTTGAGGCGGCGAAGTGAAGCCGGATCATGTAAGCGCATGTGTACTCCAAGGGCGAGACCAGAGCAGGCCGCCGCCAACCCCCGATCTTCATCGAGACCCGTCAAGTACATGGTCCAAAGATTACGATTGGATTTGAACGGTGGTACTGTGTGTCGGTCCACTCGGCTACAAAGTCGGCCAGACTGTGATTTGATCGCTTCCGAGGCGCGAAAGACAAGGTTTCCCCATGAGTTCAACAGCCCACTTGGCTATTCTACCCGAGGCCTCCGGTTTTGGATTATCTCTCCTAGGGGAAAAGACGACACCACAGCCACACGGGTGGGACTCAAAGTAGTGACGCAGCGCGACTTGCGCCGAGCCAAGACTACGTGTAAACCAACTTCGGATGTGGGGTAGCGATCTTAGTCTCGGAGAGCACCTCGGCCGATGAAGTAGACAGTCACTGGACGGTAGAGCATGTCCCTTCTCCCGCCTCTCTCGACTACTACGGCCACACCGACCACTTGGGTTGTCGCGGTGACGAGAGTAAGAGGTGCTCGCCCTCGGTGGGCGGAACCAGGACGGGGGGGTTGGTGAGCAGTGCCTTGAGCCTGGCGAGGGCTTCCTCGGCCTCGGTGGTCCAAAAAACGCTTCGGACTTTCTCAAGAGGCGGTATAGGGCAGCCTTTTTCGCCGAGGCGCGAGATGAAGCGGCTTAGGGTCGCGAGGCATCCCATGACCCTCTGCCCCTTTGAGGTCTCGGATTGGGCCCATGTTGGTCACGGCCGAGACCTTCTCCAAGTTGGCCTCGATTCCACGTCCGAGACTATGAATCCCAAGAGCATGCCTCGGGGAACCCCAAGACGCACTTCTCGGGGTTGAGCTTGATGCCCTTCTCCGAGACATGTGAAGGCGGTCTCTAAGTCGCCGACGAGATCACCGCCTTCCGGACTTGACTACGATGTCATCCACGAGGCCTCGATGGTTCGCCTGATGTGTTCGCCAAAGACTTGGATCATGCACCGTGGTAAGTAGCCCTGCGTTTCGAGGCCAAACGGCATGGTTATGTAGCAAGACATGCCGATGGAGTGATGAAAGAAGTCGCGAGCTGGTCGGACTCTTTCATCTTGATTTGGTGATAACGGAATACGCATCAAGGAAGGAGAGGGTTTCGTGCATCCCGCAGTGGAGTCGATGATTTGGTCAATTCGTGGTAGTGGGGAGCGGGACCTTGGGCATGCTTTATTTAGACCGGTGTAGTCCACGCACATCCTCCACTTGCCACTTTTCTTCCCGACTAATACGGGTTAGCCAACCACTCTGGATGGAATACTTCCTTGATGAATCCGGCCGCCACGAAGCTTCGCAGACTTCTTCGCCGATAGCCCCAAGCGCTTCTCCTCGTCGAACCTCGGCGCAGCGCCGCCTTTTGCCGGTCTGGAGCCCGCTCGGATATCTAAGGCGTGCTCGGCGACCTCCCTTGGTATGCCTGGCATGTCCGAGGGGCTCCATGCGAACATGTCGACGTTCGCACGGAGAAAGTCGACGAGCACGGCCTCCTATTTGCTGTCGAGGGTGGCGCTGACCTTCAGTTCCCGGCCGTCGGGGACGGTGGGATCGACGGGGACGAGCTTGACGTCCTCCGCGGGCTCGAAGGTCCCGACGCGCCGCTTGGCGTCGGGAACCTCGTTAGCAAGTTGGTCGAGATCGGCGATGAGGGCCTCGGCCTCCGCGATGGCCTCGGCGTACTCGATGCACTCGACGTCGCAGTCGTATGCATGTTCGTACGTAGACTCGACGGTGATGATGCCGTTGGGGCCTGGCATCTTGAGCTTGAGGTAGGTGTAATTGGGGATCGCCATGAACTTGGCGTAGCACGGGCGCCCCAAGATGGCGTGGTAAGCCCCCTTGAAGTCAACCACCTCGAAGGTGAGGACCTCTTTGCGGTAGTTGGAGGGAGTGCCGAAGCAGATGGGCAAGTCGATGCGCCCGAGGGGTCGCGTGCGCTTTCCTGGCACGATGCCGTGGAAGGGCGCGGAACCGCCTCGGAGCCGTGATTGGTCGAGCTCCAGGAGCTCCAGAGTGTTGACGTAGAGGATGTTGAGGCCGCTGCCTCCGTCCATGAGTACTTTGGTAAGTCGGGTGTTGCCGACGATCGGGTCGACGACACAAAGCGGCATCGCCTGCCGGGGTTTGGAACATAATCGGGTGATCATCCCGATCAAAGGTGATTGCCTCCCCGAGACCGGGCCGAGGTACCGGGTGGCCACCTTGACCGAGAAAACCTCCCGGCGTTCCTTCTTTCACGGGCGCCGCCGTGGAGGCATGCCGAGGGTCCGCCAAAGATCATGAAAGCGCTATGCACTCGGGAACCCGTCGTCCTTGTCCTCGTTCCGACCGCGGGGCCCTTCGCTTGGCGTCGTCGCCGGAGGCCCGAACTGGCGTAGTAGCGACGGAGCATGGTGCACTCCTCGAGGGCGTGCTTCACCGGACCTTGATGGTAAGGCGGGGCTTCTTCAAAGATGTCGTCAAATAGCCGAGGTCCAGCGGGGCCGCTGGGATTCTCGCGATCCGTCATGGCGACATGGACGGCCTCGAGAACTTCCCCGCTTCCTGGGCGACCTTTCTTTTTTTCTCGAGGGAGGTGGGGGGGTCGAGGCCTGGGGCCTCTTCCTCCGCTTCCCTTTGAATCGGTGTTGGGGAAGATGGCTCGGCGCTTCTTCCCCGGGTTAAGCCGGTGGCGATGTCGAGAGAGCGCTGGCAGCAGAGCGGGACGCTAAGGCCCCTAACTCTCGGACCAAGTCCCGACAAGTGGTGCCGGAGAGGAAAGCTGGACGATCTCCGAGTCGCCGACGCTGGGTAGCTCGGTGCACTCGCTTGGAGAAGCGCCGGATGAAGTCTCGGAGGACTCGTCTCGCTTCGCGGCGGCAGCTTTTTAAGATCCCAGAATTCCCGAGGCGCACGATGTGCCCGGAAGTTCCCGACAAAGATCCTAACCAAGTCGCGCTACCGTGGATTTGCGAGGGAGGAGATGCTCCAGCCCAGGCTCGCGCCGAGTTCGACAAGAGCAAAGGGAGATTGCGGATGATGAGCAGGTCATTGTCCGCGCCACCTAGCCGGGTGGCAAAGCGGTAATCGGCGAGCCGAGTTCCGGTTGGTCTCGCTTGACAGATTGAGCGAGGTTGGCATTTTACCGCCGGAACCGGGGCGGGAAAGGAGCAACGCGGATGGCCCGCTTGAAGACCCGAGGTCCTGGCGACTCTCGAGGGAAGGATCGCGGTCCTCACCGCTGTCGTAGCGACCGCCTCGGTGTGGGTGGTAGCCTCGGGCGGCTCCGCTGCCGTCGGCGCGCCGCCGCCATCGCCTACTTCGTGGTCGCCCGTGTCTCGTGTTGGTCCTCGAGTCGGTGCTTGCGCCGAGAGGGCCTCGCTGACCGTCGGCGGCGAGAAATGGGTTTCGGACGGGTCGAGCACACTCGCCTTGTCGAGGTCGTGCCGTGGGTTGCTCCGGCGCCTCGCGCGGCCGAGGGAGGCGGAACTTTCGCCCTCTGACCGCTGCTGGTCTCGAGGAGGTCGCGAGCTCTCCGCGGACCCGCCGCCTCGGTGGTGGAGGGTTCGGGCATTGCTCGGACTAGCATCGCGGGTCAGCCGCGACATTCTCGCTAGCGCGGTTAAAGATTGGGGCGGCCCATCCCCTCGTTGTCGTTGATGCGGTGGTGGACGCCGCGGCCCTCCTCGGGCCCCTCCGCCTCACCGCGCCTCTTGCCGCCCCGCCGAGAGTGTCCCAAGCCGCTGCGTATGAGTCGATCTTGTTCGACCTTGGCTTGAAGCTCGTGGAGCTGCTCCAGTGTCCGGGCGCCGACGCCCGCGGGCGGGATTCTCGTTCCGTCTTTCGCCGGGCCTCGGACGCGGTGGTGTGGCGTCGCCCGCCCCCGCCCGGGGGGGGGAATGGTTGCCTGTCCTCTCGTTTCCTTCGCCCGCCCTTGGCATCCCGAGCCCGACGTGGAAGCACTCACGAGATGGATCGTAAGTCCCTCCATCGTCGTGAGTCGATGAGTAGCCGAGGCAAGAGTCGCTATGCCAAGAATTGGCGCAAATCCCTGTGGTTGTGAAGTTCGGAGAAATCCACCCGGGCCATGCCTCGTCCTCGTCCGAGGAGTCGGGAGCGGTGCTCAAGTCGAGAGCGGTTACCGGGCGGTGTTCCGAGGGGTGCTTGTGAATGGCGGCGTAAGCGTGGCGTAGAGAGGCGGCGGCATTTCTCAACCCAAAGGGGTATGGGGACGGTGCCTTCTCCATGTTTTGCCCACCGGGTCGGCTCTTCGAGGAGTGGCGGAGCGGGTTAGACGATCGGGCATCGCCAGTAAGCCACCGGCGACTTTCCTTCGTTCGAGCTCGGGCAGACGACAGTCCCTGAGCCGGGGACCCTGCACTCAACATTGTGGTCGAGGACATCGGCGGGAGAGGCGTGTCGCCTGGGCTCGCGTGAAGGCCGGGTGGTTTGCCTTGCTCGCTGCGCCGGGCGAAGCGTGGCAGAGAGCGCCGCCCGGCGCGCCGCTCGCGCCTGGTCGCCGGGCGCGACTCCGTCGTTGGACGGTGGGGTTCGAGGGTGAGGAGCACCATGTCGTACTCATGCCCTAGAGACATGAACTCTAGGCTCCCCAACCAAACTATGGTGCCGAGACGCAATGGTCGTATGTAGTCTGCCATCCGGAACTTGCTAGGATGACGAAGCCGACACGTTGTTGCCTACCGGGCGCGCCAACCGCCGGTGTTTTGGAACCGGGGTCCCTCAACCAACGAAAGTGAATTTGTGTCATGCGTGCCCCTAATCCCGGATGGTGGCGCAAAGAGACACAAGGTTTATCTTGGTTCAGCAATCGAGGCCCTACGCCCAAATCCGAGAGATCGATCTTGTATTCCTTGCACCGGAGTGCTCAGTAGTAGGGGTTACAAGCTAGGTGAGAGAGGAACTAGCCCTGTGTCTCGGCGAGTGTGGTGCGGGCTGCTTGAGGCGTTGTTCCCAAGCAAAGATATGAGCTGTGTGCTATCGGCTTGTTCTCTTTTTTCTCCCCTAGAATGGCCCCGATCCCTCCCTTTTATACTCTAAGGAGGACCGGATCGTGCATGTGGTGCTACATAGCGCTTCAGAAATGGGGTGGCGGTCAAAGCCTCGTAGTCGGCCTCTTGTTGTGGTATGGTCGATGGAGTGGCCCCGTCCTTGTCGTGGGCGGAAGTGACATGTTGGTCGACTTTCGGTCTTGCGTCGTGGGGCTCCGGTCGATGGAGGACATGGCGGCGACGGCGGGTCGCCGTGTAATGACGTCGAGGGAGCAGCGGCTCGCAGATGCCGAGGCCGAGCCATCGTGGGGGGCTCGGTGGTCATGGACCCTCAGTCGCCGAGCCCGTGGAAGCAAACTGTCGAGGCCTTGGGGAGTTATTGGCCCCTGCACCGATTCCGAGGCCATGATGAGCTCAGACGTGGCTCCCCCATGCTGCGTTGTCCTTGGAGCAGGAGTTGGCAAACACAGTGAGGCATGGGCGCCAACCACGTGCACGGGGTTAGTATGTGGCGGGTAACCCTCAGGCAGTGCGATCTGCCTCTCGCCCCATCGGCCATTCTATTCATCTTGCATGCGGGCATGCATACCGTTGTCGTGGGCGCAGATTGGTCGAGTTGACGCGACACGTTTTGCCGAAGGACGGGAGAAGGAAGAGGTAGCGGCGCGGTCGCCGAGCCCGCCTTTGCGCGAGACGGAGGGTCGGTGGCCTCGGCCGAGGCCTCTGGCGGGAATCGACCGAGGCCCGCGGTGAGGGGGCCTCGGCGAATCGGAGAATCGGCCGAGGTCCCGATGGTGATGAGGCCTCGGCGAGTCGGAGAATCGGCCGAGGTTCATGCTGGTGATGAGGCCTCGGGTGAGTCGGAGAATCGCCGAGGCTCACATGCAGTGATGGGGCCTCAGGTAGTCGGAGAATCGGCCGAGGCCAAGCAATGCGTTTCGGTGGTTTCGGCCTTACTTAAATCTAAGCAGTCGTTTTTTGGATTTTGCTTGGGGTACCCCTTCTCACGGTATCCGACAACTAATTTTTAAACTAATTGCATAAATAGTGACTAATTGGTGAGCCAAATCTATTAATCCTAAGCCTCATCAGAAAGCACCATATAAGCTAATCATGACCTAATTAGAATTAATAGATTTGTCTCGCTAATTAGTCACCGCTTATGCAATTAGTTTTGAAATTAGTTCACGTTTGATCCTTCTTTTTTGCGAAAACACGTTTGATCCTTCTAATTAGCACCTAAACACAGTGTGCTAATTTTTAGTACTAAAGATCCAAATAGACTCTAAAATGCACATTTGCTCAAAAATAAATGCCTTCAAATTGTCTTATGGATCATTCGTCCACTACTCTTTTACATTTGGTATGCTATGCACCAAACCCCTTTCCCAAATGGACAAGGACTTGAATCTTCGAGATTATATGAAAATCAAAATTAAAATTTATGTTCAATATCTTTTCCTCTGATTCGAAAAGTTTTGTTACTACCGAGTACAATGCCTAGGCATCATGACAGGGGAAATTCAGCGGAACCTACTTCTGAGATATTACCGTAGGATTACAAGATGTGAAGAAATTTAACAAGTTTCATTCTAAAGTAATAAACTAGCACAGTGCAGTGATGTATAAACCCGAACGTGTAAATCAATGTCCATCCAGTTAAAGATTCTGCAAAATTCACTAGTCTATAATATATTGGTAGTCTAGGAATAGGGTATGCCCAATATCTAGCCTATCTAAAGTGACCTTCACTTGCTACTCAAGAATGAGAAGGGGTACGAGAATTAGCGGTGAGAGTTGATGGAGGAAATTAAGGTGGGGATTTAACTTTTAGTCATAATCCCTAGTTTGGTTTGTAGAGGGAAACTAGAAGAGGAGTTGAAGAGAGAATTCATATCTCTTGCCACGGGTTTTTAGTGCGAAATTATATAACAAGTCATGATGGACGGTGATGATGCCGTCATCTTTCGTTAAAAATAACGTCCCTGCCCAATTATCATCCCCTATGGAATTGATTGTAGAAGTTGTCTCTAGACTCACATTCCCGTTCCAACCGAAACTCTCGCTCCCGCTAAACAAACACAAGATTTCTAAACCTACTAACTCTAAACCTCCGGTCCCTGCTTTCAGTTACCTTCTACCAAAATGTGCCGGAGATCAAGTTCAGATCAATGTAAAAAATATCGTTTTTAGAAGGGATGATTCCATAAATTCATACCCATAACGAGTAGTACAAACTCATCGCAAAAGCGAACTCGATAAAGATCACATCATCTGTGCTACCAAAGGCCATGTTAATCAACACCTGGTCATCCCTCTCGATCGCCGCCGCCATGCTAGGGACGAATGAATTGAATCAAGACATCTTTCATTGACAAGGTAGGGGCTATCATAGTTTTTGGAGCCCGAAGGCACCTCAAAGCCTAGAGACGTTAAGACCCTTTGAATGAACAAGGTGACCTCGCCAAATATAGGATAGAATAGACCTTTTCTTCTTAGAAGGAAATATATAAGCAATGGTAGCACTATGCACCAACAAGGCCAAATTGGCGGGCCAGAGAAGAACCATATCCAGGAGAACAGATCGACAACCAATGATGATTAGAGAAAGCAAATCATACATTCATACCTCACTACCACTTCGTTGAAAAAGATCGTAGGAGCCACATTCTCACCCTGTAGCAGATGAAGGGAGCAGAAATTCCATGGAGCGCTGTATTTACACTGCCATAGACAAAACTTACATAAAACTCCTCCATCCAACCAGAAAATGCACATATTGTTTTTGAGTAAGTTTGACTAACTTTATATAAAATGACATCAATATTATATCTTTAAATAAGATTATTATAAAAAATATATACTAGGATTAATATGCTAATACTTATTAAACATCGCAAATATTGGTATTTTTTATTATATACTTAGTTAAATTTTTTTTTAAAAATCTTGACTTCTCGAATAACAAGATGTGCACTGAAGAAGAAATTATTAGGTGGGATATAAATAACCACACTTCATATCATCGGTTCTCGCACCACTAGAATCAGCAAGGTCACCAGAGTCGAGTGCATTTTTACAGGAGTGTCATGACGATAGTGATGGCAAAGATGCTCTGACTAGAGTGTGGAAGAACCGCCTAATCTAATGCCTCTCAGGAGTGCTTGTCTTCCATTAGACACTAAGCACTCAAAGGAGAATACTAAATTACTCGGTTCCGTCGGGCACGCCGTAAGGGAGAACCCGAAGATCCACATTTTTCCATCAGGATCATAAATGAGAGAATAAAGCTTCCATCATTCTTAACTATTTCTTACATCACTTTTAACACAACATCAGAGTATAATAGTTATTGTATTACAGTGAAATGTAATCATCTTATCAGAGTTTATGAACAATTTAATTAAACAACGGAATATAAATATGTGATCAGAATTACAGCGGAAATGAATATCTCATCATGACATGATAAAGTATTGATATATAAACTACGACAACAGATTATGAAACTTTCATTTATAAAAGCATTTGGTGAGAGTTATAAATAACAACTACGATCGCAGCGTAAAGGAATCCTCGTTGAGCCCACCAGGAGGTATCCACACACAAGGGTCAGCTCTAGTATCCACCTGTCACCTGCAACAGGGGGAATAAAACCCTGAGTACTCAATTGTACTCAGCAAGACTTACTCGACAGGAGGAAAGAAAAGACTCCAAGGATATGCAAGGCTATCTGGCTTGTGGGTTTATTGCATTTGCATAAAGCATTACTAAGCGTACGTCCTTATATTCAATTTTTATTAATAGCCACATTGGTTCATTAACTAACCATTCTATATAAGCACCTGTGCTACTTTCAAGCAGGTGGTAAGCAATTAGGTTTTCTTTTTCCATCTTTCATCTTTCATCTTTAGTTCTTACTACGGTGCTAGGCCCAAAACAAGCCGTACCGGATTGCCCGGTGATTCGTGAATCAATGCCCCCAGCTAGGTACCCCGAAAACACACGCCCCGCTTGTACCCAAGCCACAAGCAGGACCAACCCATCACCCTCCTGTCCTGGGTGTCCAGGCCCCGTCTAAACTAGGACTCCAAGCCCCCGCCCCTGAGTCCCAGACTCAGTGCGGTGCAAGGACCTCTTAACCCAAAAACCACCAAGACAGTCGGTCTGAAAAGAGCCGGATCCACGACAAGAGAGCAACAAGTCTTCCAAGCGCCCATACCCAAGTATGTGCTCAGGATAATAAGTCTGTGACTTGCCTCGAGTCTTATGCAATGGCCGGTCCTTAACCGACACAGACAGGGAAAGCAGTGTAACTAAGCTATGTCCCACGTCCACGGCGACACAACCTCTTACACCCACTAATACCCAAACCATATCCCTGCCTGGTCACTATTTTTCTTTCCACCAGTTATATTTTTCAAGTGATAATAATGCAGTAATATATTTCCTATCTCTCGCGAGTGGCAGGCAATCACTCGACTTCTACCGGAGTCCTGTAGCATAGCATTCTACACGATCCTGTCATACTAGTAAGACTCATAGGATAAAGATATATATGCAAGTGGGTTTCATTCAACTCCTTAAAACTTAATGCACAAATATAATTTAAACTATAGAAAAGTAGGGGTTATGCACCGGGGCTTGTCTGGGTAAAACATAACCAAAAGTTAGCATTTCATCTTCGTGACATGATCCCTGGCACCATTTTTTCAGCTACTCCAGATGATACCATCTATCCACCGTCGTTTCTATTATGATATGTATTGATGCAAATGCATAGATGTAAATAATCAACGACATCCAAAATTCTTAGAAATCCAATCACGCTTCCAAAAGTACTATTTCTCCAGCAACTCCCGATGACTCCGTGATCCATCGACGTCCCTCCATTGGCGTCGAACTCGTGGTACTCGGCAAACAGACACAAATAAATATTCATATAAATTCAAATGCGTTCCAAAAATTATGAAACTTTATGGATAGGTAGGGTTCGATTTTAGATGAATTTAGCAAGAAGAAGTGACGGAATCAGAGTTAGCATGGTGGAGATATTTAGTATGCAAGGTGGCCACTAATTAATCACGAGGAGAGAAAATGAAATGTGATTAGTGGCCACATGCTGCTGCTGGTTTATTAGAAGGGGAAAAATAAAGAAATGGGTGGAATGGATTAATGGCTCACGACTCTTGACTTTACGTGTAAAGGAGCTGAGTTGGTTCTCGGCTTTACTACTAGCACATGGCATAGGACAAGCTACTGTTGTGGACTAAACAAAGAGCAGAGCGGGTATACTGCTAGGACTCTTCGAGAGAAACACATAGAGCAGAGCGGCTCAGCGTGGTTGGTGTGGTAGCTGTGGTCGTCACGGTCGTAGGTGCGGGCTGTTGCAGCGATGGGGCGCATCACCGGCCCCGGTGAAAGCTCTAGTTTGGTTTTGGTGAATTGATGAAACCCTAAGTGCTTATCTAGTTTATCAAGTGATCATGATATAGGTAGCACACTCCAAGTGGTGAAGCAAATGAAGATCATAACTTGATGATGGTAATGCCATGGTGATGATCAAGTGCTCGGACTTGGAAAGAAGAAAGAGAAAAACAAAAGGCTCAAGGCAAAGGTATAAATTGTAGGAGCCATTTTGTTTTGGTGATCAAGACACTTAGTGAGTGTGATCACATTTAGGATCGATAGCCGTACTATGAAGAGGGGTGAAACTCGTAACGGAATGCGGTTATCAAAGTGCCACTAGATGCTCTAACTCATTGCATATGTATTTAGGATCTAGTGGAGAACTAACACCCTTGAAAATATTTGTGAAAATATGCTAACACATGTGCACAAGGTGATACACTTGGTGGTTGGCACATTTGATTAAGGGTGGTGAAGTTTAGGTGCAAGGGTAAGAAACTCCACCGGCGGAGTGTCCGCCCGTAAAGTGCAGACAGTGCGACGGTGCCACCGACGCCCTAGACAGAAAAGACGGAGGTCACTGGAAGTGACCGGACGCTGGTCGTTCAGCGACCGGATGCTGGTGGCTGCGTCCGGTGCTGTTGTCGGGCGGAGCAGCAGGTAGATACCTAGCGACCGGACGCTGTCAGGGTCCGGTCAAGCATGACCGAACGCGTCCGGTCGGCAAAAGTTGGTTTTGGAATCTTACTGTAAACGACCGGACGCTGGGGGTTCAGCATCCGGTCAACTTCAGCGCAGTGTCCAGTCAAGGTAGATGACCGTTGAAATCGGTACACGTGGCTAACAGCGAGCAACCGGACGCTGGGGGCTCAGCGTCCGGTCAACTGACCGGAGCGTCCGGTCACCCCGCGTTTTACCCAGTGAAGGGGTACAACGGCTCTATTTCATGGGGGCTTCTATTTAAGCCCCAAGGCCAGCTCAAGCTCACTCTCTTGGCCATTTTCATTGACATAGCAACCTTGTGAGCTTAACCAAAGCTCTCCCACTCATCTCCATCATTGATTCATCATCATAGTAAGATTGGGAGTGATCCAAGTGCATTGCTTGAGTAATTGCATCTAGAGGCACTTGGTGTTCGTGTTTCGCTGCGGATTTAGCTTGTTACTCTTGGTGGTTGCTGCCACCTAGATGGCTTAGAGTAGCGAGGATCGTCGAGCGGAGGGTGGTGATTGTCTCCGGCTCCAATCGTGGTGATTGTGAGGGGTTCTTGACCTTTCCCCGGCAGAGCACCAAAAGGTACTCTAGTGGGTTGCTCATGGCTTGTGTGGTCCTCATCTTGTGTTGGTTGTGCGGCACCCTATTGAGGGTTTGGCATGTGAGACCAATTAGCGCGTGAACCTCCAAGTGAGTGAATCGCCACAACGAGGACTAGCTTGCCGGCAAGCAAGTGAACCTCGGTAAAAATCATTGTGTTCATCATATTGATTCCGAGGTGATTGGTCTTCATTGTTATCCACACTTGTGATTGATTGGTTCATACATCTATATGGCGGTATAACCTTCTTGCCTACTCCTTATCTTACCGTAAACTAGTTGTCAAGCTCTTTAGTGTAGCTAGTTGTGAGAGCTTGTTTGCTTGGTTGGTGTGGCTCTTTAGTTAGCCATTGAGAGCACACTAACATAGAGTAGTATCATAGCTATTGTGTGATTAGATACTATCTAAACTAGAATTGCGGTAGGCGGCTTGCATTTGAAGTAGGCTAGCGCGACACTTGCTTCGCCTCATAATTGTCTAACCATCTTGATTAATTGTTGTTGTAGAAATTTTATTAGGCTATTCACTCCGCCTCTACCCATTAGGACCTTTCAAGTGGTATCAGAGCCGAGGTCACCGTGATTTGAGGCTTAACAACCTTCGGTGTAAGAATGGCTCAAATCAACAACACAAAGAAGCCACTCCAATTTGATGGCACAAATTATCCTTATTGGAAGTCAAAGATGACCACACATATCAAGTCAATCAATAGAAAGGTGTGGAAGGTGGTAGAAACCAAAATTGAGATTGAAGATCCGAAGAATCCCACCGTGGCCGAAGAAGTGCTTCTCTAAAATAATGACATTGCTCTAAGTGCCATTCATGGTGCAATTGATGAAAGAACATTTGAACAAATTAAGAATATTGAGATGGCTCATGAGGCTTGGAAGAAGTTGGAAGAATCATTTGAGGGCACTCAAGCCGTGAAAGGTGCAAAGGCATACATTCTCAAAGAGAAGTTTGCAAGCTTCAAGATGAAGGAGGAAGAGAGTGTGCCGGAGATGTTCCATAGGCTTTAAGTGCTTGTCAATGATCTCAAAGCACTTGGAGAAGAAGTGAAGGACAAGGACTTCTCCCACAAGTTTTTGAGATGCTTGCCTTCAAGATTTGGTACATTAGTCACCATTCTAGTGAGGAGTGGTTTATACACCATGACACCAAACCAAGTGTTGGGAGATATAATGACCGATGACACATATAGAGATGATGATGAGAAGGAAGAAAAGAAGGAGAAAAAAGATGAGAAGAAGAAGAGCGTGGCGTTCAAAGCCACATCATCCAAGGGCAAAGCCAAGCAAGAAACATCAAGTGAAGAAGATGATTCATGGGATGATGATGATGATGAGAAAATGGCTCTCTTTGTCAAGAGATTTGACAAGTTCATGGTGAAGAAGGGCTATCGTGCTAGAAGAAAGAAGTCTTCATTCAAGAACAAGGAAGAGCCAAGAAGATGTTTCAAGTGTGGAAGCAAATATCATCTTGTTGCTCAATGTCCATATAATAGCGACAATGATGATGACAACAAAAAGAACAAGAAGAAGAACAAGAAGGAAAAGAAAGAGAAGGACAAGATGGCCTTCAAGAAGAAGAAGGGTGGTTCATATGTAGTCACTTGGGATAGTGATGCTTCCTCAAGTGATGATGATAGTGATGATCACAAGACCACCAAGAAGAAGGTTCTAGCAAGCATTGCCATCAATGAAAAGCCTTCTCTCTTCGACTTTTCATCATGCTTCATGGCTAAGATCACTAAGGTACAAAGTTATGATGATGAAAGTGACGAAGAACATGATGATGATAATGAAAATGAAAATGAAAATGATAGTGATAGTGATAATGATGAACCTACTAAGGATGAATTATTCGACATGCTAGAAGATGCTAGAGAACACTTTGACATCAAGAGAAGGGAATGCAAAAGCTTGCGTAAGGAACTAAAAGCCCTTAAGCAAGCCTTTGATGAGCTCAATGCATCTCATGAGAGGCTAGAGGATGCCCATGAGAAGCTTGGCAAGGCTCACAAAAAGCTTGAAAAGGCTTATTCCTCTTTGCTTGATAAGTAAAATAAAAAGAAGCATGTTGATACTTGTGATGTAGGTTTAACTTGTGACATAATTGATGAATCACTATCTATGCCTATCATTGCTCCTTCTACTAACCCTTCTTGTAGTACTTCCACTTCCACCTCATCTAGTGGTGATGGTCTCACTTGTGATGCCTCACTAGTGGTTGAGAATAAGAATCTCAAGATGGAGGTTAACAAGCTCACTCACACTTTGGCTAAGGCCTATGGTGGTGAGGACCGCTTGCTTATGTGCTTGGGTAGCCAAAGAGCTTCTCTCTACAAAGAGGGATTGGGCTATACCCCTAAGAAAGGCAAGGCGGCCTTTACTCCTCACAAGACTAGTTTTGTGAAGAACAATGACCGGTTTTGCACTAGTTGCAAGCAAGTTGGTCATAAAGAGCATGAATGCACCAACAAGAGCAAAAATGATAATGTATCCTCCCTTAAGCTTGATTCATGCTATATGCTTACTAAGGGAACAAATGGTGTGAAGGCTAAGTTTATTGGTAAACCATGGATGGGCTCAAAGAAGAAAGCCATTTGAGTACCAAAGAGCTTAGTGACTAACATTCAAGGACCCAAGCAAATTTGGGTACCTAAAAAGAATTGATCTTCTTTTATAGGTCAATTATAAAGCCGGAGGAAGGCATTGGATTCTTGATAGTGGGTGCACTCAACACATGACCGGTGATGCAAGAATATTCAACTCAATCAACACCAATGGCAATGATGGTTATGATAGTATCACATTTGGTGATAATGACAAAGGCAAGGTTAAAGGGCTTGGTAAGATTGCAATATCCAATGACATGAGCATATCCAATGTGTTGCTAGTAGAGAGCTTGAACTTTAATTTGCTATCCGTGGCTCAATTGTGTGATCTTGGATTTAAATGCATATTTGGAGTACATGATGTAGAGATCATAAGTGTAGATGGCTCTAACTTGATCTTCAAAGGCTTTAGATATGATAATCTATACTTGGTTGATTTCAATGCTAGTGAAGCTAGATTATCTATATGCTTGGTATGGGTTAGTTATGGCATAGAAGGCTTGGTCATGTTGGAATGAAACAATTGAATAGATTGGTTAAGCATGACTTGGTTAGAGGCTTAAAAGATGTTGTGTTTGAAAAGGATAAGCTTTGTAGCTCTTGTCAAGCCGGCAAATAAGTTGGAAACACCCATCCTAAGAAAAGCATGATGAGCACTAGTAAAGCATTTGAGTTATTGCACATGGATTTGTTTGGGCCAACTCAATACACTAGCATTGGTGGAAACAAATATGGCTTTGTGATAGTGGATGATTACACTAGATACACATGGGTATTCTTTTAGTGGACAAAAGTGATGTGTTTGCAACTTTCAAATCATTTATCAAGGGCATTCACAATGGGTTTGAAATAATCATCAAGAGAGTTAGAAGTGACAATAGTAGTGAGTTCAAGAACACTAGAATTGATGAATTTGGAATTAGACATCAATTCTCGGCCAAGTACACTCCACAATCAAATGGCCTTGTTGAAAGAAAGAATAGAACAATCATTGATATGACAAGGTCTATGCTTAGTGAGTACAATGTGAGTCAATCCTTTTGGGCCGAAGCTATCAACACGGCTTGCTATTATAGCAACCGTCTCTATTGTCACCGATTGAAAGAGAATACACCATATGAGCTTTTGAATGGTAGAATACCCAACATTGCATATTTTTGGGTTTTTTGTTACAAATGCTATATTTTGAAGAAAGGCACTAGATTGGGCAAGTTTGACAAGAAATGTGATAAATGATTCCTACTTGGTTATTCCACTACAAGCAAAGCATATAGAGTTTGGAATTTGGATAGTAGTACTCTTGAGGAAGTTCATGATGTTGAATTTGATGAAACCAAGGGTTCACAAAAAGAGAATGAGAACTTGAAAGATGTTAGAGGCATTCAACTTTCAAATGCCATGAAGAACATGAATATTGGTGAATTGAGGCCTAAGCAAGTGAATGGTGATGAAGATGATCAAGTGCAAGTGCTCTCCAACTCATATGTGCAAGATGATATAAATCAAGCTAGTACAAGTGGCTCTCATGACAATGAACAAGATCAAGTGGCTAGTACATTATCTCAACCCAATGATCAAACAAGTGCAAGCAATCAAGTTCCAATCCTCTAACCAACTAATGTTGCAAGAGATCATCCATTGGAAACTATCATTAGTGATATTTCAAGAGGTGTGCAAACAAGATCAAGATTGGCATCATTTTGTGAACACTTCTCATTTGTGTCATCCATTGAACCAAAGAAGATAGATGAAGCATTGAATGATATTGCTTGGGTGAATGCTATGCATGAAGAATTGAATAACTTCACAAGAAATCAAGTTTGGGAATTAGTAAAGAGACCAAAGGGACACAATGTGATTGGAACCAAATGGGTCTTTAGAAACAAGCAAGATCAAGATGGGATAGTAGTAAGGAACAAAGCAAGATTGGTAGCACAAGGCTATACACAAGTTGAAGGTCTTGACTTTGGAGAAACATATGCCCCCGTTGCTAGATTGGAAGCAATTAGAATCTTGCTAGCCTATGCTTGTGCCCACAACATCAAGCTATATCAAATGGACGTTAAGAGTGCATTTCTCAATGGTTACATCAATAAAGAAGTATATGTTGATCAACCTCCCGGTTTTGAAGATGATAAGAAGCCCAACCATATGTACAAGTTGAAGAAGGCATTGTATGGCTTGAAGCAAGCACCTAGAGCATGGTATGAGAGATTGAGGGACTTCCTACCCTCTAAAGGGTTCACAATGGGCAAGGTTGACACCACTCTTTTCATCAAGAAGATTGGAAAAGATTTGTTTGTATTGCAAATCTATATTGATGACATCATATTTGGATCAACCAATCAAGACTTTTGTAATGAGGAAAGATGATGGCTAATGAGTTTGAGATGTCCATGATTGGAGAGTTAAGTTACTTTCTTGGTCTTCAAATCAAGCAATTGAAGAATGGTACTTTTGTGAGTCAAGGCAAGTATATCAAGGACATTATCAAGAAGTTTGACATGAGTGATAGCAAAGTCATTAGCACACCAATGGGAACCAATGGCAATTTGGATAGTGATGCAAGTGAAAACATGGTGGATCAAAAGTTGTATCAGTCTATGATTGGAAGCCTACTCTATGTGACCGCATGAAGGCCGGATGTCATGTTTAGTGTATGCATGTATGCAAGATTTCAAGCCTCACCAAGAGAAAATCATTTGAAGGCTACAAAGAGAATATTGAGTTACTTGAAGCATACACCAAATGTTGGTTTGTGGTATCCTAAAGGAGCAAAGTTTGAGCTAGTTGGTTACTCCGACTCGGATTATGCGGGATGCAAGGTTGAAAGGAAGAGCACCTCGGGCACATGTCAATTGTTGGAAAGATCACTTGTTTCATGGTCATCAAAGAAGCAAAATAGTGTTGCATTATCAACCGCCGAAGCTGAATACATATCCGCCGGTAGTTGTTGTGCACAAATACTTTGGATGAAGGCCACCTTGAGTGACTTTGGAATCAAGTTCAAGAAAGTTCCATTGCTATGTGACAACGAGAGTGCAATCAAGTTGACCAACAATCCGGTTCAACATGCAAGAACAAAGCACATTGATGTCCGCCACCATTTTATAAGAGATCACCAACAAAAAGGGGACATTTGCATTGAGAGTGTAGGCACCGAAGATCAACTTGCCGATATATTCACCAAGCCATTGGATGAGAAAAGGTTTTGCAAGCTAAGGAATGAGTTGAACATATTGGATTTCTCAAATATGTGTTGATGCACCCCACTTATATGACATGCCTCTCTTTCGAGCAATCCAAGGTAAAAGTTGATTGGCATGGTATACATCCTTGCTAAGGACATGTTTAGTGCATCTAGTCATCTCTCTATTTTATTAGGCTCATTCATGAAAATCAAATGAATTTGATGTTTATATGGTATCACTATTGCTTCTATGCTTGACTTGATCTAGTAATAGCATATGACATGTTTGTGGGCTTGTAAACCTAGTGTTTGATCTAGAAAATATGCTCTAAGTGTTTAACTCAACATGGTACAAGATAACTCTTATTAGGAGGTGTGAAGAAGCTTGTCCTTTGATCAAACCGAGTTAAATATCTTTGGCAAATATTCTAGTTTGAACTAAATTTTGGGAATATAATCCTCACCCCATTGATTGATATTGATAATCTCGACCCTAAAAATGGTATTATCTACATTTTTTGAACCTTTATGGTCATTGATGACAAAGGGAGAGAAATAGTGCACAAAGATAGTAAATAGACACCAAAGGGGGAGATAAATTAAGATATAAGTGATAGGGAAGAATTTAACATAGGGGGAAAGATATGACAAAGGAAAGGAGAATTTAACATAGGGGGAAAGGTATGACAAAGGAAAGGAATCAATTAAAATTTTGAGCACACAAGTAGGGGGAGCAAGCTCATGAACTTGTATGGTGTATTTGAATGTGCATTTCATATGTTTGCTTGCATGTCATAAGTTTTAAATTTTAAATATCCATGCTTGTGTGATGAATGCTAGTTGTAAACTTGAAATGATGAAATGAAAAACTAGCATGTATAGGACATCTAATGACTTCATTTTCAAGTGTTGTTTCCAAGTGGTATCAAGCTAAACATGATGCTAAGGATGGTATATTGGTGCACTCCGATTGGTATCACGCTTCAAAGGTCTATCTTTTATACCATAGCATCACTTGGTAGACATTGACTCCTATATTTCCTATCTAAGCATATGTGCAAGCTTCAATCCAAACTCTTAGCACATATGTAGGGGGAGCAATTGCTACCATATAGGGTTCATGAAACTTGTCCATATCCTTTTACAAATGGTAAACATGCTTGGACAAGCAACATGGATTCAATTGAATCTTATTTCATATCTTTGTATATGGGTTGTCATCAATTACTAAAAAGGGGGAGATTGAAAACTCTAGTTTGGTTTTGGTGAATTGATGAAACCCTAAGTGCTTACCTAGTTTATCAAGTGATCATGATATAGGTAGCACACTCTAAGTGGTGAAGCAAATGAAGATCATAACTTGATGATGGTAATGCCATGGTGATGATCAAGTGCTCGGACTTGGAAAGAAGAAAGAGAAAAACAAAAGGCTCAAGGCAAAGGTATAAATTATAGGAGCCATTTTGTTTTGGTGATCAAGACACTTAGTGAGTGTGATCACATTTAGGATCGACAGCCGTACTATGAAGAGGGGTGAAACTCGTATCGGAATGCGGTTTATCAAAGTGCCACTAGATGCTCTAACTCATTGCATATGCATTTAAGATCTAGTGGAGAACTAACACCATTGAAAATATTTGTGAAAATATGCTAACACATGTGCACAAGGTGATACACTTGGTGGTTGGCACATTTGATCAAAGGTGGTGAAGTTTAAGTGCAAGGGTAAGAAACTCCACCGGCGGAGTGTCCGCCCGTAAAGTGCGGACAGTCCGACGGTGTCATCGGCGCTCTAGACAGAAAAGACGGAGGTCACTGGAAGTGACCGGACGCTGGTCGTTCAGCGACCGGACGCTGGTGGTTGCGTCCGGTGCTGTTGTCGGGCTGAGCAGCAGGCAGATACCTAGCGACCGGACGCTATTAGGGTCCGGTCAAGCATGACCGGACACGTCCGGTCGGCAAAAGTTGGTTTTGGAACCTTACTGTAAACGACCGGACGCTGGGGGTTCAGCGTCCGGTCAACTTCAGCGCAGTGTCCGGTCAAGGCAGATGACCGTTGAAATCGGTACACGTGGCTAACAGCGAGCAACCGGACGCTGGGGGCTCAGCGTCCGGTCAACTGACCGGAGCGTCCGGTCACCCCACGTTTTATCCAGTGAAGGGGTACAATGGCTCTATTTCATGGGGGCTTCTATTTAAGCTCCATGGCCGACTCAAGCTCACTCTCTTGGCTATTTTCATTGACATAGCAACCTTGTGAGCTTAGCCAAAGCCCTCACACTCATCTCCATCATTGATTCAGTATCATAGTGAGATTGAGAGTGATCCAAGTGCATTGCTTGAGTAACTGCATCTAGAGGCACTTGGTGTTCGTGTTTCGCTGCGGATTTAGCTTGTTACTCTTGGTGGTTGCCGCCACCTAGATGGCTTAGAGCAGCGAGGATCGTCGAGCGGAGGGTGATGATTGTCTCCGGCTCCGATCGTGGTGATTGTGAGGGGTTCTTGACCTTTCCCCGGCGAAGCGCCAAAAGATACTCTAGTGGATTGCTTGTGGCTTGTGTGATCCTCATCTTGTGTTGGTTGTGCGGCACCCTATTGAGGGTTTGGCGTGTGAGGCCAATTAGCGCGTGAACCTCCAAGTGAGTGAATCGCCACAACGAGGACTAGCTTGCCGGCAAGCAAGTGAACCTCGGTAAAAATCATTGTGTTCATCATATTGATTCCGAGGTGATTGGTCTTCATTGTTATCCACACTTGTGATTGATTGGTTCATACATCTACACGGCGGTATAACCTTCTTGCCTACTCCTTATCTTACCGCAAACTAGTTGTCAAGCTCTTTAGTGTAGCTAGTTGTGAGAGCTTGTTTGCTTGGTTGGTGTGGCTCTTTAGTTAGCCATTGAGAGCACACTAACATAGAGTAGTGTTATATCTATTGTGTGATTAGATACTATCTAAACTAGAATTGTGGTAGGCGGCTTGCATTTGAAGTAGGCTAGCGCGACACTTGCTTCGCCTCATAATTGTCTAACCATCTTGATTAAGTGTTGTTGTAGAAATTTTATTAGGCTATTCACCCCCCTCTAGTCATTAGGACCTTTCACCCGGGCAGCAGGCGATGGCGGCACGACAGCATGGGTGCACGCGCGAGACAACAGGGAACAGTGGCGCTATCCTAGAAGCACGGCTAGGCACGGACGCACACGGTGGCCTAGTGCACTGAGGGGCGTCGCGGGGAGAGAAATAGCGCGGAAGGGGTGGCGCTGGGGCATCGCCGGGTGCGGCCACTGCGATGGTGCGGGCTCACAGGAGGGGCAACGAAGAGGCGTGGCAGAAGCTGGGAAAGTCAGTCTTGGCTGTGGCGTGGCAAGCGCTTCCTTTCATGAGGACCAGCCAAGCCTTGGCGGGGTGAGGCGTGGCGACTGCGGCGTGAAAGCCACGGAGGCGAGGAGGAGCACTGTGGAGCCGCCAGTCCAGCGCGGAGACCGTGGGGCACGCACGCAAGAGGGGAAAGGGGAGATACGACGGTTGCGGGGTCACCGCGGTAGTGCTCCAGAGCGAGCGGGAGGTGCGGCGACTGCGGAGCGCCAGCACGGCCGCGGCACGGACGACGGCGGAGCAGGCGCCTGGGAGGAACAGCGACATGGAGCAGCCGTACCAAAGCGGTCGTGGAGCTCTACGGTGGAGCGGCGCGAGTCCCCGGCGGGCACGGCAACCCGAAGGCCACGAGGAGGAAAGTGCGAATCGGGACACTGGCATTCGCAAGGTGATGGCGGCGCTGCGGTTGTGAACACGAGGAGCGAGAGGTGGAACAGAGCGAGCCGAAAGCGGCAAAGAACTGCAGCGGTCCGACCAACTCTCATTAAGGCACTCTCAGAGAGAAAAGGACGCAAGAGAGAAGGGACGGTAGCGGGACAAGGCCGAGCAGATGGAGACAAGCCGAGGCATGCAAAGAGAGGTAGCACGATAAGGTTATTAGTTTGATGAACAACGGAGACAAGTGGTTACTCGGGACGGTTGCTGACGAGAGAGAGAACACGGCGTGGGCAGGAGCAGAACCACGTGCACCAATTTCAGACGCCCAGCGTAGTGGACCAGTTCAGATGCGATTGGATAGGAGGCTTTGTAATGCAGAAAAATGCAGAGCCACGACGAGAATGAGATGGTGAATAATTGCCATGCAACGAGTACACTGTACGCCAGAAAAAATAAACGAAGCTGCTGCGCTCTCTCTCGTCAGTTCGTGCTTACCAAAATAAACCCGTGGGTATATATATCGTTCTATTTATTAATGAATTTTATTTTATTTATAAAAGTCGCTTTCCATACTTAATCTAATAGAACAAACCGTTCTCTATCTATCGGCTAGAATTGTTGTCCGACATTCCTAAATATCTCTACGCGCTGAATAATTTCACCTGGACGTTTATGTCAGTCCACTAAACTGAGTCACACAGTATTCGCTTATCGCCTCAAAATGCGTTTTAAAATAAAAATCCGAGAAACCCGTTTTGAAAATTTTACTTAGACCTAAATCATAATACTAAATAAGATCATAACACCAGAGGTGTTACACACAGTCTCTGCATAGTTGTGGATATCGAGGTAGCCGATGTCGTAGGAGCTGAGGCCGATGTAGCCGCTCGTAGACGAGGTCAGTACATGTTATTAATATGTAATCAAAATTTAAATTATATTTCTAACACCCTTGAGAAGACAATGCTACTCTAAACTTAAACTACATGTCACATGTTATTAATAGGCAATCAAAATTTGAATTATATTTTCTATTTGGAATTTTCCTTGCACGTCTTGATGGTTAAGCGAGACGTTGCAGGACGGGTTGCGTGGTGTTCACGCTGTGGTTTTGCAAGGGTTTGTCTCAGCCTACATCTTCTGCTTTATATTGGCCTAGTTTATGTTTGTGATACCATATAAGACTCAAATAATTATAAGCAAGGTAAAGTCAGAGCATGACTTTTGAAAAAAATAAAATAAAATTAGTTTCATATTTTTCTGGAGTTTAAAATTTCTTCTAAAAATAAATCAGTTTTTACTATAAAAAAGTATGATTTAAATTACTGACGTGATGTCACATAGGACAACTAAGTGATGCGTCGCCAAAACGCTTTCAAAACCACTCAAATGTACTTCTCTTGCACCACCAAAAATTCGAGTTTTCAATTAAAAGAAGCAAATTGAACTTTTGTATTAGTTATGCGGAAGTTCACGTTGGCCAAAACGCTTTGAAAACAGTTCAGAAAGGCAAATTAGATGATTTATTTTATTAAAGAAAGTACATAAAAATTCGGTTAGCAAATCAACCTTTCGTAACAGTGGAGGTAGTTCAGATAGATCCAGAGGATAGAGTAGATTAGTGGGCAAGTGGGCGTAACCGTAATCTTCACCCTGCGCCCCTCCCTCTTGTTCTCCGGTTCCCCGCGGCATGCTCTTTCCTGCTCTCTGTCTTATCTCTCTCTCGGTTCTCCCGGGTCCCTCGCGTGCGCTCTGTCTCTGGTGGCGCCGCCTCCGCCGCCCTGCGCCAGGTACCCAGACCTTCGCCGGCGACGTGCACCCACCAGGTGCGCCCACCCCTTCTCTTCCGTTCCTGCTGTGCGAAACGGAGCACCCAAACCCAAGCTATATGCGTTCGGATCTGATCTGATCCAGTTACAAGTGTAGTAATAGTATACATGTATTATGCACACAAACTTTTTTTCGTTTTTTTTTTTGAAAAATTGGGTGTACATGTGTACATCCATGCCCCTTACTGGGTCCGCCTGAGTGTCTCGTCAATTGTGTTGCTTAGATTAGATTGTCCCCGCTTTTGAGACCTTCTCTGGCTAGAATTTGATCGTTGACAGCGAGTCGATGGGTCATTGGTGTATGATTATCTGGCAGTTGTGGTGTACTGGTAATTTGATCATCTCAGTTTGGTTCAGAAGTGTGAATATTGCTCCGTCTTCAGTGTTTACCCCTTGTTGAATCACTGTATGAATCCCCGTTTTCTGTTTCCTACTGGCAATTCTTTTGTGCTGGACCTTGCTAGGTAATCAAGTGCTGTTTGCCTGATGTGTATGTGATAGCATCATTTTGCGGTTACCTTGGTTGCTGAAATTGTTTCTTGGAAAATGGCAGATCAGATTCGTGGATATGGCTGATAATGAGAAAGAGGTGGGGGAGGGAACCACCCCCCGAGGGGCGGACTGGGAAGTTGTGACTCTCACAGCATCTGCGTATGAAGCGGCGCCAGGGCCTGTCGGAATGGAAGTAAAGCCTGTTAATGAAGATCAAGAGTGTAGTTCATCCAATGAACTGCCCAGGCCTGACCACTTTGTGTTTCCGCCGAGTGAGCACGAGAACCTGCCAATACAAACCAGTTTTGATGAGATACAGCCTGAGAAGGATGTGCAGAAGCCTAGTACCAGTGTGGAGGATTATAGTGTCAAGAATGATGTTGGGTCTGAGAGAGTTCAGTTCGATGATGAAGGGAAACACCTCTCAGATGATGATGTGGAGATGAGAGATGACACGCCTGGGTACGGTTCATCTCACGCTGAAGATGATGCACATGGTTTTGTTTCCCATGATGATGGCAATGAGTCTGGTGAAGATTTTGATGAAAAATCAGGCCACCCTTCAGAGCCCGCAGACAGCAAGAGCTGTGATACTGGTGCCTCATGCAAATGTTGGTTGAAGAAGCATATGACATGCCTGTATAACCAAGCAAAAGAAACAAATGCTATCTGGTCTGTGGTGGTTGCAGCTGCACTAGTTGGGATTGTGATTTTGGGACGTTGGCACAAAAATAAATTGCACCTTAACCAGCTTAAGTGGCGCTCTGGCTCAACAGTAAGGTATGTTAACCAATTGTTTCCTACAATTGTACACATTATTTCATAGGTCTCAAGTATTTAGTCAACTTGTTCGCCTTTTTATAGTGTTCTGCACTTTATTGGCTCAATATGTGCACACAAGCGCATGTGGTTCCTCTTGTGGACATCTGCAGTTTGGCCTAGAGTATTTGCATAGTGTATAGTATATTTCGTTTGGTAATAGTCAAATTGATCTTGCAGTTCTGGCTGATATTATCTGTCTCATCCTCTTAGTTTCTAGTGTAGTAGTAACTAGTAAGGTGGCAGTATATTCTGAAACTGATGGTTGGATGCTTTATCTGCATTTCAATGGTCGTTAGTCGTGTGCTCATTTTATGGGTGTGATTTTGGAATTCAATCTGATTGGATAGCAGTTATACCAAATTGCATCCATTGCCTAAAGAAGATTTGGAGCATATTCATTCATCTGATGTATATGGACTAGTAACTAAGGAATAGTACTCATCTAGTTCAAGATTCTTTTCTGAATTCAAATTGAACTATCCCTCGTATTAATCTTATGTTTTAGACACTGCTAAGTGAAGGCACAGGATCACATGCTCATATTAAATCTGTCTATTACTTAAGTAATTTTATTTTTATCTCCGAGATCACCTATCTTCATGGCCTATGAGCAAAGCAATTGGACCTTGCAAAAGTTTGTAGTATATATGACATTTGAGTTAGGGCTATTTCTAGAAGATATAGGTGGGTCCCTCTCTAAATCCTATAACATGAACAAAAGGACATCTTGCACGTACATCAGTTTTTTTTTTTGAATTTTATGGGTTAAGTTCTACATGTGATTGTATCTATTTTTGTTGATAAATGATAATGCAAAGGATACACCAATCAAATTTCCTAATTAGACATGGTGCAGCTATCTTCAAGTATTTTTCAATCTGTATTAAATCTGGATTTGAGCTAGAACCTAGGATATTTTGGTATATTACTCCCCCAGTTTCTAATTATAGTTCACTTTGGCTTTGTCCTAAATCAAACCTCGGACCACGTTTTTTAGAAAAACATATTGATATCTACAAGATCAAGTAAATTCTATATCAAAATATATTTGCATGAAGAATCTGATGAAACGAATTTGATGTCTAGGTGACTAGGTGTTGGTGATTTTTTCTATAAACTTGGTCAAAGTTAAAGAAGTTTGACTTAGAATAAAACCAAAGTGAACTACAATTTGGAACAGAGTGAGTACTTGGTTTAGGTTCTGATATTGAACTCAAACTCTTACATTCTTACTTGGATAGTGTTGAAAAACATTGCCTGTTTGAAAACTACATTTGATATCAAAGTCTTGTGCTCTTGTTATATTTGGTACGTAGCTTGGATGAAACCATTTCTGTATTCTATATCTCTATATTCTGCATAAAGACATTCTTTTAACTTCTGTTTTTGGTTGTTGGAGGGAGAACAAGCATCAAATCTTTGTTTGCATATCACCAGACTAGTTCTGTTCTAGTCAGTTTTCATATTATTATGTGAACTTTGCATCATTCTCGCCTATTTTGTTATGTGAATAGTCACTCTGAAAAGTGTGTTGGATTATTTACATTTTAGAAATTAGAATTAAGGTTCTTGATTGACATATTTTTGTGAATTTGTTTACATGGTTGCTATCACGTTTGTGTTTTTTTTTTTTCAATTCACTACTTCGTGAATCAATTTTGTTAATGTAGCCTACAATTTTTTCTTCCTAGCACCATCCCAGAATTTGGAAAGCTAATTTCAAACTCTCTCTCTCTCTCTCTCTCTGTTTGCATCCCATCATTTTGCTAATCCTTCGACTTGGATCTATAGCAATGACCTATCATGCTGACTTCGTTCTGCATATGTTACAAATTGATTTTATTTGCCTTCAAATGTCTAATAAAGTGATCATGACAAGGATTTCGATGTAAGGTTACTCAACGGTTTAGAAGTTGAAACATTGGTTGTCTACTGAAACACATCGGGGAATGGTTGATTGGTTTAACCCTTTCCAAGCAATGTGATTTGACTGATATCTGTACTACTTGGCAAATATTTTGTGTCATTTACCATAATATGATCCTGCTCTTTCTCATATGTTGGTGCATACCATGCATCCATCAGTAATCAGTAAGTATGTCAAGGGCGTCGAACCCTCGACGCCATGAGGCCCCTCATCATGAGCTCAGAGCCTTTCTACCGTCTTCTCCGGTGAGGTTATGCCCTCACCATGAGCTTGAGATTAGATGGAAGATAGGATAACAATCTTGCTTAATTTCTTCAAGTCCAGGTTACCATAATATATATAGCCTTGCAGTACGCCAACAAAAGGAAAACAAACTCCTAATCTTAAGGTAACAAATAGATGCTAATAATAATAAGGGAACTAATCTCGATAACTTTCCAACCGAGGCCTCCTAGCCACGACGCGTGCTCGATCGGCCTCCTCATCTGGCGCTGCTCGCGCTGACGCGCCAGCCGCTTCGGCGCCTCTGCGTATGTCGTGCGGCGGCGTTCTTGGCCGGGCGTACACCCGCCCAAGACATGACATCTCTCCCGCCTCAAGTCCGGCTCGTCCTCGAAATAAACGGCGAAACCGAAAAGCGGAAATCGCCGAGGTCTTCCTAGGAGGCTGCAGCGGGGTCGTGACCCTCCCATTCGACGAGGACTTGGCGAACTCCACGAGCCAGGCGGCCCTGTGTCACCCGCGATGGCGCAGGCACGACGGCACCGTTGGAGAGGGGCGGCAACGCCGGTGGAGCAGCTGGCGGTGACCCCACAAACTTCTTGAGGACGCCCACGTGGAACACATCGTGGAGACGGGCATCCGGGGGTAGCTCCAGGCGCACGGCCGCCTCATTGATGACCTCGGTGACCTTATACGGACCAACGAAGCGCGGCTTCAGCTTGCCATGCACCGCACGTGGCATGGACGCAGCAGCACGCTGCCGGAGACGCAGCAGCGCCCAGTCCCCAACGGTGAAGACGACGCGACGATGATGCTGATCGTAGACGCGCTTCTGGACCGCCTGGGCCTGCTCCAGACGGACACGAATGTTGTCCAGGAAGGCGGCCCTCTCCTCCATCTCTTGAGCGACGGCCGCGAATTCGAAGCCGCCGCCAGTGGGACCGAATGGTCGGCGGGTCTCCGCCAGAAACCACACGGAATGGAGTCTCACATAAGGACGCATCGAAAGGCGGTGTTGTAGGTGTACTCATACGGCAGCCTACCGGATCCATTTGGCGGGCGATCGCCGGTGAAACATCGCAGGTACATGACGATGACCCGATTGGCGGCCTCCGTCTCGCCGTCCGTCTGTGGTGGGTGGAAGGCCGAGGACATGTAGAGCTTTGTCCGGTGAGCCGCATGAGCTCTCGCCGTAACGCCGATGTGAAGATCGGGTCGCGGTCCGACGTGATGGATCGCGGCACCCGTGGAAGGCGGACGATGTCGGCGAAAAGCGTTGGCGACGGACTTTCGGCGATGTAAGGATGTGCCAAAGGAATAAAATGGCGATACTTGTTGAAGCGATCCACCACGGAGAGGATGACCGTCTTGCCTCGGACCTTGGGAAGCGCCTCGATGAAGTCGATGCCAAGGTCGGCCAGACCGCCGATGGCACCGGCGGATGGCGGCAGAAGCGGCCGTACTGCAGTGGTCGCCTTATGTATCTTGGCGGTGACGTGAGCCTTGACGAATTCCTCGCACCAAAGCACGCATGTTGGGAAAATGAAAGTCGCGTCGGAGCCGATGGAGGTGCGGTGGATCCCTCGTGGACCGTCATCATTGTGGACGGCGGCCACAATCTCCTGCAGATGGCGGCGGCGGCGCATGGATGTCTGAGCGCGCGGCGTGGCGACCATACCATCCACCAGCACCACTGCAGCAGAACCGCACCCGACCGCAGACTCGGCGTGCATGGCGACCAAGGCCGGATCCGTGGCTTCTGGCGTGATTTGCTGGAGGCGGTCGACGAAGTCAAACGAGGAGCGGAGATGGCGGTGACCCGTCCTCCCGATCAAGGCCATGAGAGAGAGCGGCAGCGACGACGTTGGTGGCGCCACACCGGTACTCCACCGAGAAATCGAACCCGAGGAGCTTGCAAACCCAATGATTGTGGGATCGTGAGCGAGGCGGCTGGTCGAGGAGGTACTTGAGGTCATAGTGATCTGTCTTGACTATGAAGCCGCCCCAAAGGTATCGGCCGCTTGATCCGGACCGCTGGACCAACCCGATCGATTCAAGGCTCGTCTGCTGGCGAGCGCGAGTGGCGGGCGCCACCCGGCCGGTGAAGAACGCGACGGGTGGCCTCTGGACCAAAGACGGCGCCGAACCGGACGTAGAGGCGTCGCGACTCGGCGATGAAGAGCTTGTCGGGTCGGGCATGGCGAAAGCACGGCGCCGTCGTCACAATGACCTTGAGAGCCGCGAACGCCGCCACCGTGTGGAGTCGTCCCACGAAGCCCCTCCTTGAGAGCCGTCCGTTCGGCGGTGCCGTAATCGTCCCATAATTGTGGGACGAACTTGCGGTAGTATCCGGCGAGGCCGAGGAAGCGCGACCGCCCGGGGAAGCGAGGAGTGGGCGATCGGACGATCGCTGGACCTTCGCGGGTCCATGGCCACCCCAAACCGCCGAGATGATGTGGCCTAGGTAGGCAAATTATTGGGCGCCCGAAGAGCACTTGGACCGCTTGACGAACAAGCGGTGGCGGCGGAGAGTATCGAGGACGGTCCGGAGGTGTCGCAGATGGTCCGCCGTCGTCTTTGTCAGATCAAAATATCGTAAAAAATACCGAACGAAGCGGCGGAGGCGGGCGGAGCACATCATTCATCGGGGCTTGAAAGGTCGCCGGGCGTTGCGTGAGGCGAACGCCATGACCAGAACTCGCATACAAGCCGTCATGGGTGCGGGAACGCCGTCTTGTGGATGTCCTCTCCGGGCGCGCGGACTTGGTGATAGCTCGAAGCCTTGAGTCCGGCTTGGTGAAGAAGCGAGCCCGTGGAGCTCGTCGAGGAGCTCGTCGACCACCGGGATGGGAAAGGCATCCTTGATCGTCCGCGCGTTCGGTATATCAGTAGTCGACGCAGAACGCCACGACCGTCCGGTTTCTTGACGAGGAGGACGGGCGACGAGAACGGGAGTCGCTCCGCGGACGATGCCTGCTCCATCATGGCGGCGCACTGGCGTTCCAGTTCATCCTTCATGGGCGGCAGTGCCGGTGAAGGACGGACGGCCACCATTGCAGCGTCCGGCTTGAGCATGATCATGATGGTCGTCGTGGCAGCGCAAGAAGGGCGAGACCGGTGGTCGGCGCGAACCCCGTCTGTGCAGCAGCGGCGCCGAGGAGGGAGTCGGTGTCGAAAGTGTCGCGCGCCTTGGCGGAGAGCGACAGTGGGCGGCGGCGCTTAGTCCAGAGAGAAAAGTCGTGCATGGCCTTAAACGACAATGGCCTTGGTACCGAGGTCCCAGACGACAACTGAAGGCTGCGCGCCAAAAAGCAGTGTGTCTGCGAGACGATGTCGTACCGCCAACGGCATGACGAAAGAGGTCGGCCAAGGAACGACTTCGCCGTCGACGAAGCGGGCGCTGGCGTGTGAGGACACCACAGACGCGACGCGCGCTCCTCAGCGACCAGCTGGCCGTAAGGCGAAGCTAGTGGTGGAGAAGCGGCCGGGCGCCGCCGGCTGCGTCTTCCGGCGATGTAGTTGTCGCGTCTTTGCCAAAGTCGAGGAGAGCCACGAGCATCAGGGCCCCCAGCCCACCGTGATCCGTCGCATGGTGCCCGCCGCCGGCACCGGCCGGCACTGCGGAGAGAAACAGGCGCCTCGGCGTTGTCCACGACGGCGGCGTCCTCGACCTCAACCTCGATTCGACCCTTCGACGAAGAAGATGCGCTGCGAAGCGGTTATGGCTGCAGGTGTACCTCTCATTGCACGGTTGAAGCACAAACCGAGGCGCGGCGGTCGGCCATCTCCTCTGCGTAAGACGGCGGCTGGAGCCCTCGGGTCGGCCCGGCCGCAAGACGGCGGCAATGCAGAGGAGAAGAGAGCGGAGGGCGGCGGGCAGCAGAGGCGGCTGGCGCGGCGGTGGAGCGGTGGTGGCCAGGCGCTCTGCTCTCGGGGAGGAAGCGCCGGTCGGTCAGCTCCATCAACTCGACCAGCAAGGGCGAGGCGATAAGCGGCGACGAGGGTGTCCGGATGGTGGATGCGATGGCGGGCGTTCGAGCGGAGGCCCGAGGCCGGTGAAGAGTTGGACGCGCTGCGCCTCGCCGAGCCGGCTATGGCCAGCCGAGGGATCGTGAACTGGAACCGATTGGCATACTCCTCCACTGGCCACGGGAGCGCGACGCTGCGCCAACTTCGAACATGGGGGCCGGCGCAGGGGGGACCGAAGCGCAGTCAGAGATCTTGAAATGCCCCCAGACGGCGTGCCTGCCGTCCTCCTGCGGTGGATGAACCCACGGTATGCGGCGTCGTCCAAGTGGTAGGCCGCCATGCGCGCGCTCCTCCCGGCATGGTGCGATGTTGTTGGGAAATCGCCTCGCACTTGTGGAGGAGCGGCATGGGGTCGGACGTGCCATCATAGTGGGGAAAATCCCACTTCTTGTGCTTCGGATGGAACTCGAGATCGCGCCGATTGTCGGCGCTGACGGGTGTCGATGTTTCTCACTGTGGGTGCCTTTCTCCTTGAGTGAGGCGACATCGGCCTCGTGGTGGAGATCTTGGCGGACACCTTCTTCATCTCGTTGAAGAGATCGGTCGAGGTAGGCTCGGCCATGGCGCGGCGGCATCGACCGGGCGCGGTGGGTGGGTTGTGGGTGGCGGTAATTTGGTTGGAGGAGGTCTTGGTGGCGGGCGGATCGTGAACGAGGAAGAGGATGAGCGGTGACTCATCGATACCAGGTGTCAAGGCGTCGAACCCTCGACGCCTTGGAGGCCTCAGGCTGCTTGAGCTCAGAGTAGCCTTCGGCCGTCTTCTCCGGTGAGGTTATGCCCTCACCGCAGCTTGAGATTAGATGGAAGATAGGATAACAATCTTGCTTAATTTCTTCAAGTCCGGTTACCATAATATATATAGCCTTGCGGCTGCCAACAAAAGGAAAACAAACTCCTAATCTTAAGGTAACAAATAGATGCTAATAATAATAAGGGAACTAATCCTGATAACTTTCCAACTGAGGCCTCCTAGCCACGACGTGCCTGATCGGCCTCACTGGGCGCGTTCCGCGCCTGGGACGCGCGCTCGGCCGCCCTGCGTATGTCGCGGGCGCGCCTGCGCCGGGCGTACACCCGCCCGCACATGACAAAGTACTACTCCCTCTGTTCCAAATTATAAGTCGCTTTGACTTTTTTGCTACATTCATTTTGCTATGCATCTAGATATAATAATATGTCTACGTACATAGCAAAATGGATGAACCAAAAAAGTCAAAGCGACTTATAATTTGGAACGGAGGGAGTAGTTAATAATCCAGCAGTTGCTGCTTCACAGAGATAGCAACAGGTCCATGGTTTCAGCCATGTTTGAAATAATTCATGTAACTTTTTATACTTTATTCTTGGGTGATGATTAAATTTCTCGTTGTGTCTTGTAGTAATGCTATTAGCGAACTGAGTTTTTTCTTTTCCTGTAGTGCTGAGTACACAATGCTCGATTCTTGAAGCATTTTTCCCTGCTATAGCTCCATCACCTTTTGCGTTTTTACCCTGTTCAGTTTTATTTGACAACTACTTTATATGCGGCTCATGTTGGGTTTCATTTCTAGCCTGCTCTAATTTTCTTGGGATTAAAAGCTTGCTTGCTTGTTGTTGAGTATAGCTTCAGCTCTTTGAGGACTTGCTTCTTTGTGCTATATAAATGGAACTGCTGGTCCCACTGATAGGGATGCAAGTGGTGTACCCAATGGTATTTCTTGGTCAGCTAATCTTTGTTCATTTACCCCCTTAAAGTTTGGAAGTCCTAAAGCCCCCAACAGGTCACCCAGAACGAACTCTCACCAAAATACACACGAAAACAGTTGTATGGTGCTGCTCAAAGGCTTGCAGCTTTTCTGGTTTTCTCCTCTCTTGTACACAACCGAGAGCTACAATTGTGTCTGAGATAGCCTCCTAGTTATCGCAAACAATTATTTACTCAATCAGCCTATTATTATCTTTTACTACCTGCTAGAATGCTGCTAGCACTAAATCCTGAACCTGGACACAATTTTGCACCTGGAACTAATCTGGACTGACACGATAATTTGATAACAAATTTGTTACATAGTATGCCATTCTAGTTCATTTTAGCAAGTTTCGGATTGACCAAATGACCCAAAACAAGTGGAACTTGCATCCCTACCCACAGGCAGACAGGCCCTCTGTGCTGACTATTGACGTACCTGGAACTTACTGAGAGGGTTACCTAACAAGGGCCTTCTAGATTCTAGTGAAGTTCTGGGAAATCTATGGAGTGGTTGCACCAGTTATCTTTTTTTTTCTTGAATAACATACCTGCGTGTCATTTCATTAAGGAAAAAGATGCAAGCTGCATACAGAAAAGGAGAGGCTAAAAGAAGTGCCTCCCGGACACACCGATGCACACGAGACTACAAAAGACGTGCCAAGCTAAGGACATAACACAACCACTAACCAGCACACCTCCAACCACCACCTCGACTCCTCGAGGCTCGGGGCCCTAGCGACCTAAGGAGGAGCTCATGGAGGGCCGAGGCGCCAGCCAAACACCACATGCTGCTTTCATTAGCCACTGTGAGGAGAGTCTGAATGTTTGGTCTAGCACCTTCAAAGACAAATGGAGTTCCTCATTGCCACTGTGAGGAGAGCACAAGAAATTTGCCATATTTAGGGGGTGTTTGGGACTGCTCCACAAACTCCACCGTGGAGCAGCTCCACAAAAACTGAGTTTGTAGAGCACCTCTTTGGGTGCTCTCACAACTCCACCCTTTTTCCTTAAACAGAGTGCATGGAGCTGAAACCGTTTGGCTAAAAAACGTGGAGCGGAGCAGTCCCAAAAACCCCTTTACTCTTAAAATATTCGAGGAAAATTCCCTCATTGCCACTGGAATATATATGCATTCCCTTGGTTGCCATTCCCGTTAAAATCTGTTTACTTTCTGTTAAGTTGGGTCTGTCCCCTAAGGCACTGTGCCGCGCAGCGCAGGCTCCAGCCCTGGCAGCTGCTGCTCTGCATTGGCCCCGATCCCGCCGCTGCAGCTGAGCTGGGCCTCCGCCTCATGCACATCAACAACAACTGCACCGAGAAATTCGCTGACACCATCGTGGGCCTCGTTCACCAGCAGCCTAGCTGTTGCAGCAGATGCGCATTCGTGCGGGAGGGGCGGGACGGCTGATGCGCACCCGCATGGGAGGATTGGGAGGGCGGAGGTAGGTGAACACAAGGGAGTGGTGAGAGAAGAATACACGCAGCAAGGGCAGGCCTAGGCAGCGCATGCGCACGGCTCCCTGCATCCTCCGCACACTCTCGCCAGGTGCTGTTGCGCGCACATCCTGCCGCTGCCGATTCGCCTCCGTGGACAGGTCCAGTTGTGGTCAGGTGGCATTTGCCCAGGCGCATGCATGTGGCTCCCCTCATCCCCTGCGCCCTCCATGGGGGTGCCTAGGTGCGGACACACAGAGGTCTGCTCCTGCCAATTCGCCTCGGCTGACGAGTGGAGTCATTCGGTCTGCTCCACCAGCTGGCCAGAGGTACTCCTAGCTGCGATGGACCAGCTCAGGGACATGCCTGGTCTATAGCATCCATGGTGTTAGCGAACCAGGTTCACGTGAGCACCCACGCCAGCCAGAGTAGTAGTGTTGTGAGCGTCCACACCACGGCATTGGTACTGCTGGCCCGCCACCCCGTTCGAACTCACGGAGGCAGAGGAACAGCAGCAGAAGTGCCGCGTCAGCAGAGGGAGAGCAGCAGAAGTGTCGCGTCCGCAAGCAGCACGAACATGACAGAGCCTGCGTCTCCCCAGGAGTTGTACATGGCAGCGCTGAGTTGCATGCCCCTGTGGCTGCATGCGCCCAGGTGACTGGCACCTGCCCTAGCAGCCGTGTGCTGATGTGCTCGCCCAGATGCGGCCACGTGGTTGGCCCTCCAAGCTCATGCTCGCCCCGTCGCCGGACGCTTCTCCTCAGGCCAGTTTGTCGCCGAATTGGGTGGGTGCGTCCTTGGGAAAGGATAACAGAGGGGGTGGTTGTGAGCCCAAGCTGTCAGCGAGTCTAACTTAACAGATTTTAACAGGAAATGCATACACGGAAATGCAAACTTAGCATAGTGGCAGTTCAGGGAAGTTGGAAATTTTGATGGCATTGAGGGGATAAATTCCAGTGGCAAGGAGGGAATTTACTCATATTCTAGCCTGAGGATTACTGGATTAGGCTTTCACTTTTCACCGAGGACTAAGGTTACACCAGGAAGAAAAACATATATTGTGCACTTCATATATTCATCTCTCCTTAGCATCACTGCAAATTGTTGCATTGCTTTTTCAATGCTCTTTGATATCAAAGATTGCAACTGTATCTTTAAGGCACAGATAAATGATGCAAGACATAGTGATAAGTTAATGTTATTTTGCTAACATAAACATAATTAAAATAATAATGAAACCAACTATCTCTTTACTGCTGAATTGTAAGGCTACCTTCTAATTACTATGCCGATTTACCGATATGTTTCGATATTTGGAGCTGCACATTTTGCTACATTATTACTATAGAAAGCATACATTCCTGTTACAGTTTTACCCTGTATCTACCTTTCCTTAAAACTGTATACTTTTTTTTTTGCTCTGGCAGAGGATGATCAACAAGTGGTTTGTGCTGATACAAAACTCTGATGAGTCAATTCAACTGAAGTCATAACCAAGATGGTTGTTGCAGTATTATTGTGATGATTACGAAAAGGAGCATGTTCAATGTAATAATATGATGTTCGACTGGAATTTCACTTGCCGCCTACAATGAGTGCCTCGTGGGCTTCTAAGATGTCAAATTCACTTCTGCTATACACATTATCTTACAGCTTTACTTGCGACCTGGCACGTGATTTTTGGTTCCTGCTACTTTCGTTGTGATATATCATATATGTTGACTGATGGCTGTAGAACATAGTAGAGTTGCATACTGCAAAGTCTGTTAAAAACTTGTTCCGCGAGAGCAACTCACGTGCGATTGTGAAAATTGAGAAGAAGGAAAGTTTGTTTGGCTTCCATTTTTGTTATTTCTCCTGAGCGGTGAAATATTGTTTGGTATCGTACTGTTGTCGTCAAGAGGTTAGGGTTGGTTATGTTCAGTCCAGAAGTGAGTTTTTGACTCTGATTTTCTATAGTGACTGTGTGTAGAGTGAATCAAGAGAAGCTGTTTTTTAAGCTTCTAGCTCCTAATTTATCTTAGAGAATCACTTCACAAAATAAAGATAGAGTTACTTCTCATTAAAAAATTGTTTGGCAGTCCTCCTGGATTTAGCCTAAAAACTACATTGGGAGCTTTGCGAAAAAGCCTAGAAACTACACCGGGAGCTCCACTAGGACGAAGGAGATCCACTAGGTTTTGATCCGACGGCCAGAAACTACAGGTGTTCAAAACGTTTTTTTCACCCTACTAATACCGTGTCGGTTCAGAAAACAATGTTCGTTCGTTGAAAAGTACCGTTGGAGTAGTTCAAGCGAACAGGTCGGCGTTTCTGTTTCCGAGTGGCATGAACCTTCATCGGTCAGTATATTGATATCTACATGCAGAGGGACCTTTGTCATCACTAAGGCTAGTTTAAATTTAGGGTGTAAAGTTTTGTGATGTCACGTTGGGTGTCGCATGAGGTGTTTGGATACTAATAAATAAACAAATTACAGAATCTGTCAGTAATCCGTGAGACGAATTTATTAAGCCTAATTAATCTGTTATTAGCACATGTGTATCTGTAGCACCACATTGTCAAATCATGGACTAATTAGGTTTAAAAGATTCGTTTTTAAATAAATTAGTCGTAAATTTTATAATTAGTTATTTTTACCTATATTTAATACCCATACATGTTCGATGGGAGGAGAAGTAAACTTTAGGTGAAGGAACGCCTAAACACAGGTGCGCATGATGCATGTGTCGCTTAACTCATGTACTTGGACGGTGGTGATACGGCCGTAGCCCCGTGGGTAAGGTGTACTGTATTCTCTGGAGTTTACGGTGCTGGTCCATGCTTGATTCATAGATACGATGGCCCCTTCATACATTTAACTGAAGCAGCTCATTAGAGCTGGCGAAGTTAATTTGCTGTAATTGCTGCAGCCTGCAGGATAGACGACACCTGTGTTGAGAAAGCCTGAAATCGGTATCGCACATTCACTCTGAGGAGGAGTATATTTGTCCGTCGTTGTGGTCTGTCTCCTCTAATTAACCTGAGCACCGCGCCCGTCGCTTAAGGTGATGATGGAGGATCGAGCCGTCGAGGCCCGCGAACACATGTATGAAGGTCAATTTCGAGCCGCTGCTGACTCAGTGACGACCAGACCGGCCCGATGCGATGGTGTACATGAATGAACAACACTCGCACCGGCCAAAACCACGGCCGCCGCCAAGGCCGTCGCTCATGCATGGCTCACCGCAGCTCGATCGGCGCTTGCTATCTTGCGTACGCAAGCGAGGGAGGGAGACAAGAATGGACTACTCCGCGCGACGCAAGATCTTTGTCGAATTGAAGCTGGGACATGGCCTCAACCTGCTTGATTTTACCACCAAAGGTAGTGGTTGGTTTGTATTGAAGATCTTCTGTTCTTCCATCTTGGTTACTGGACGTACGTCCAGGTGGGAAGGCTGGTGGCCATGGGAACGTTCCTTCCTTGGCACATCCTGAACCATACCCTTCTTGACATGTCCAGAGGAGCTACACAAAGGCTACTGCTCTACCTGCCAACTGCACGATATTCACTGTTGTTAGGAACGTAGATTCGTACCTCTGTATAACCCGTAGAGGTGGGAAGGCTTCTCACCTTCTCTGTTCAGCGCATCGGCAAGCGTATACGCCGATGTCGTCGGTGCAGTTGTCCAGCGCGGTGGAGAGAAGTCCAGTGGCGCCGGCGGAGAACCTGCAGGCGCGACGGTGGTGGGTCACATTCCGTCGCTGGCAGCACGGCCTTTAGATCGGATTAGGGTTTTCTTTAGGTGGGTGAGGTGGCTCTAGTGAACCTCGTTGTCTGAGTCCCCACCCCCACCTTCCTTTTATGTGTGGTGTGCGATAGAGACCCACCAACCGAATTAGGGTTGGACTCCCCCGATCAGGGAGCAGAGATAAGGACCCAATAGGCCGTTGGGCCTATTGGTGGAGATCAACTAACATTCTCCCCCTTGATCTCATTCCATCTTTCACTTTCATATTATTTACTTTTGTTCATTCCATTACAGATTAGCTCATAGAGCATGTCTCATCGTCACAGTCCATTGTCGATAGACTTAACAGCTATAACTCACTACTTTGTTCTGAAATAGATACTTATCTTTAAGCCTTCTTTTGTCTAGGAATTTTATAGGCTTTCCCTTAAACCTATGCTAGCTACATGTTCTCTGAACACCATGTCCTCTGAATATGTTGGGTGGTAAGCCTTTTGTAAGTGGATCCGCGAGCATCCTTTCTATACTTATATGCTCAAGACTTATGATTTGATCCCGGACTTTATCTTTCACAACATAATACTCTATGTCAATGTGTTTGGCAGCACCACTTGGCTTATGTTGTGAGCATCTTGTACTGCCAGATTATAATCGTAGTATTACTTTAGCGATCTATAGATGTCGTCAACCACCTTCAAACCGGGTATGAACTTCGTTAGTTAGTTCACCTGCCCGTTGCCTCATAACACGCTACAAACTGTCATATATTGTGGACGATGTAGTGACAGTTTGCTTTGAGCTTTTCCATGAAATAGCTCCCCTTTGCGAGATGATAGAAAATCCACGTCTGGATATGCATTCACTCTCGCATAATCAGAATCTGAATATCCCACCATGTGGAGTGAATCAGATCTTCTATATGTCATCATGAGGTATTTCGTTCCTTGCAAATAATGCAAGACTTTCTTTACTAATTTCAGTGTTCTATTCTAGAATTGCTCTGGAATCTATCAAGTAAAACCCGGTAACAAATGCCAAGTCAGGGCGCGTACATACTTGAGCATGTTGCAAGCTTCCGACAGTTGAAGCATATGGAACCACTTTCACTTTATTGATTGAGCTCATATTGGTTCCTGGGGCATTTAAAATTCTCATATCTGTCGCCCTTGACTTATAGGAGCAGGTGAGGGACTACATTTGTGCATACTGAATTTCTTTAAGATCGTTTCCATGTATGCCTTTTGTGACAGTCCTTATACCCTTTTTCTTCTATCTCGGTGAATCTCGATCTCTAGAACGAACGAGTCTTCGTCAAGATCTTTCATATCAAGTTTTGAGGACAAAACTTCTTTGTCTCCTGTAGTAGACTGACATCACTACTAGCAAGTAAGATATCATCCACATACAGGATAAGGAAGATAAACTTCTCATTCTTAAACTTTGCATAGACACAATTGTCCTCTACATTCTCTTTTAAAACCCAAAATTCTTTATTGACTGATCAAACTTCAAGTACCACTGTCTTGAAGCTTGCTTTAATCCATAAAGGGATTTCTTTAGGCGACATCCCATTCGTTCTTTTCCTTCCATGACAAAACCTTTCGGTTGTGCCATGTAACCATTTTCCTCCAAGTCTCCGTTGAGAAATGTCGTCTTTACATCCATCTGATGTAATTCTCAATCGTAATGTGCCACTAATGCCATTATGATTCTGAAGGAAACTTTACATGAGACTAGAGAAAATGTCTCATTGTAATCAATCCTTTCTCTTTGCATAAAGCCTTTTGCCACAAGTCACACTTTATATGTCTCTATATTCCCTTGAGAGTCATGTTTAGTCTTGTAGACCTATTTATAGCCTACTGTTTTGACTTCTTTAGGAATTATTTTTAAATCCTAAACTTTATTGACATTCATCGATTTCATTTCATCTTCCATGGCCTCAAGCCACTTTGATGAATGATCACTTCTCATGGCTTCTTCAAATGAGGTGGGATCATACTCCATTTGAAATTCCTTAGTGTTATACACTTCATAATCAGCAGAAATAGCTGATTTTTTAACTCTTTGAGACCTACTAGGGGCCTTCACATTTGGCACATCTTTCTGTTTGAGGCTGTTGTTGCTCCCCCTTATGTGTGGCAATAGGTTCTATAGGATCCTGAAGAACAGGTTCCTCATTTTCATTCATTGTTGCCACAGGTGGGATAACAACAGGTGCTGGCACCACAGTACTTAGCACTGTCGGTGCAGCGACAACAGGTAGTGAGAAATTTGGCTCATGAATCATTGGAGTGGACGTATACACCCGCTTCACTTCAAGGACAATTTCTCGAGCTACCATGCTCCCCCTCATCTTTTCATCCTCTAGGAAAACAGCGTGTCTCGTTCGTTTCCACAAACTTTGTATGTCTCTCTGGACAGTGGAAAACGAAAACCTTTTGACTTTTCTGTGTTGCCAATGAAATGGCACCTTACTGTTTTGGGATCTAACTTCCCAATGTTTGGGTTAAATACTTTAGCCTCAGCAGGACTCCCCCCCACACACGCAAGTGGTTTAGTGAGGGTACACTTTATGTCCACAACTCATACGGTATTTTGGGCACCGATTTACTTGGTACTCTTTTGAGAATATGAATGGGGTTTTTAACGCCTCCATCCACAGGCTCAACTGTAAGGTGGAGTAACTTATCATACTGCCCACCATATCCATCAGGGTACGATTGATTCTTTTAGCTACTCTATTCTGCTGAGGTTCACCTGGTATAGAATATTGAGCTACTATGCCATTCTTTTAGGGTATGCCGACCGTAGTACTCCCCCACGGTCAGACCTGACTATCTTAATCTTTAATATCTTAAATTTATCCAGTACATCTTTTCTTTCTTTGATTGGATAAATATAGCCATAATGGGAGTACTTATATGTAAATGTTATGAACGAATCATAACCATCCATACTCTTTACAGGAAAACTGATCACAGATGTCTATGTGAATAATCTGTAAAATTCCTGCGCTTCGTTTGTCATCTTTCTTAATCTTCTTTACATACTTTTCTTTTATGCATTCCCTGCATTGAACTTAATCTGAGAGCTCTAATGGCGGAAGAATATCATTCTTAACTTGTCTTTCTATTCTGTCCCTCAAAATATGGCATAAACGATAGTGCCATAATTTCGACAACGCATCGTGAGCTCTCTTATGCCACCATTTCTAGAGTAACACTCTGTGACCAACTGCTTTATCAGTTAAGTGGCATATGTCTTTGAAGAGCCAGTGAACTGACTCTTTATTCTATCGAGGTATTCGGTGACCGTGTCACATTCTGGGATTAAGCCCACAATTGCAGGTTCAATCATGTTCTTTATCACCGTCAAACATTTCTTGTTTGCAGTGACCCACTTCCTATGCTCAAAAGCCATATGATATCTTTTGGGATTCAAAATCCCTTTCTTTAGTTGCCCAAGTGGCATCATTCTCTTTTGTCTCCCTCATCGGTGCCACAATCTCAATGGAACACGGTGAGGTGACTACCCAGTCCACCTTAGACAAGATCAAAACCAGGTCAAAACTTTTCTTAACATAAAAATAACACAATTTGCATGTCTTGATTCCAACGTTGGTCAAAATCAAAACATACAATTATTCTTATACACTAATTCTACATCACCGTTGGGCAGAAATAGAATTAATGCATAAATCTTTAACTTTTACAACTGTTCTTACACACTAATTCTACATCATCGTTGGACAGAAGTGGAATTAATGCATAAATCATTAAAATTAACATCAGTTCTTATACACTAATTCTACATCACCGTTGGGCAGAAGTAGAATTAATGCATAAATCATTAACATTATGATATTGTTATTGACAACGTTGGTAAAAAAAACAACAACATCATAATCATATCTAAACTCTTTTTCTCCAATTAAATACCACATTGATTCAAAATAACTGGAGAATCAATATTTTCTTTAGCAGCGGAAAAAAACTCTTTTTTCAATTAAATACCACGTTGGTACAAATTAACCGGAGAATAAACAATTTCTCTAGCTATGGAAAAACTTCTCCTTTTCTTGAATTTTACCGACAAGGAAAAATTGTATTTTCTATTTCCTTTAATCCATTAATCAATTTCCAGGAAATAAACATTTACTGGAAAAACTTTTCTTTTTTCCAGTTAAATATCATGTCGGTTCAAAATCACTGGAGAATATACTTTTTTTTAGCAGCGGAAAACATATACTCAATTTCTTAAATTTTACCCACAGGGAAAAAATATCTTTTCTATATTTTCTTTTGAGCCAATTTGCATTTTCAATTTTTCAGGAAATAAAACCTTTACTGGAAAATGAAAAACGAAAGAAAAATGACTCAAATTGATCATCAGTACTTTTTGGTCGGCCAACAAAACCCGGCCCGGCCTAGCTATTCTCATGCATATGCCGCACCCAAAGTCATAACACTGGGCACTGGCGCAAAAAGCACAGCAGCCAAGGCTGCTTCGCCCACCTAGGCCGCGGTCGGCCCGATCATTTGCAGCCGTTCGATCTGATCGACGGCTCGCCCACACGTTTCGGGAGGTCAAAAGCCGCCGCGGCCGGGTTCCTCAGAAACCCTAGTTCATTTTCCTCGTCGCTCTCTCTCTTTGTTCTCTCTCTGTCGTCGTTCTTTTCTCAGCGCAGTGCAAGACCGAGAGGACAGCGAGCGAGAGTGAGCAAGCGAGCCAGTGGTGGGCGTCCATGGCGCGTCGGTTGCCCCCTCATTGGCACGCGTGCTCCCCTAACGGTGAAAGCACGCCATTGCCGTCAGCGGCTTCGGGAAGAGACACCCCTTGGCCGAGCACGAGAGAGCCTCCCGGCTCGGCTTCTTCTCCCGCGCCGGCGAAGGGACATCCGACGCGCGGTGAGGTAGACTTTCTTCCTTTTCTTTTCAAGTTCATCCGAATGGGAAACTAGGGTTAGGGTTCAGGTTCTGACCCTTCTTTTTCTCTTCTTCCCCAATCGGATCTAGGGTTCCTTTCTTTTTCCCCTTCGGATTTGAGCAGGTCTAGGCCGAACCCCTCTTTCTTTGTTTTTCTTTTTGGTGCTCGGATTGAACCGATTTGGATTTCTTTTCTTTTCGGGTTTGATTCTGATTGGGATGAGGGGGTTAGGGTTCCGAATCTCTTCCCTTCCCCTTCTTCTTTTGGGATTAACCCGATTTGGGATGGGGTTACAAATTAGGGTTAGTGTTTCATTTTCTTTTGATTTCTTTTCCTTTTCGGAGTTCATCCGAATCTCTTCCCTTCTTTCCCTTTTTCTTTCTCCGATTTGGACTGATATCTATTTTCCGAACCAAAGGTGGGGATTAGGGTTAGGGTTAGGGTTCGTGTGCCGACCCCTGTTCTTTTCTTTCCTTCCTTTCTTTCTTTGATATGAACACGGATCTCTTCATTTCTTGCTGTGTATTTGGTGTAGAACAAGCGGTGCTATCATCTTTTTTCCCCAGCGGTGGCGGTGGTTTTTCTTTCTTCTTTTACCCGGTTAGGGTTAGGGATACAGAGGCAACCTGGCTCTGATACCATTGTTAGGAACGTAGATTTGTACCTCTGTGTAACCCGTAGAGGTGGGAAGGCTTCTCACCTTCTCATTCGGTTGCAGATCGGCAAGCGTGAAGCGCCGATGCCGTCGATCTTGATAGAGAAGTCGCCCAGCATGGTGGAGAGAAGTCCGATGGGGTATTGAGAGAACTCAGAGGCGCGACGGTGGTGGGTCACATCCCGTCGCTGGCAGCACGGCCTTTAGATCGGATTAGGGTTTTCTTTAGGTGGGTGAGGTGGCTCCAGTGAACCTCGTTGTCCGAGCCCTCACCCTCACCTTCCTTTTATGTGTGCTGTGCGATAGAGGCCTACCAACCGAATTAGGGTTGGACTCCCTCGATCAGGGAGCAGAGATAAGGACCAAATAGACCGTCGGTAGAGATCAACTAACAACTGTTTCACTGTGCACTGTCTCTGCGTGAGTCATAATGTACCACTGACCCCAAGCATTTGGTGCTGCTGCCGCCTTCTGCCATTCTGCTTTCTGATCGTCCAGACTCCAAACCCTCTACAAAACCTCACAGAGCCACAGACACAGGCACATAGGAGTAGCCAGCAACGGCGTGGTGACCATGGGCATGGACATAGCTCACCGAGACTACCTCCTAGCCACGCTCCACACCATCCTCGGCGTCGCCACCCTCCTGCTCTGCGTCCTCGCCGAGCTCTCCATTTTCGCCTTCCGGTGCCACGCGGCGCTGTATCTCGTCCCCGTGGCAGCACTGCTTCTCTTCAACCGCCGCTTCCGGCGCCGTGCTGCCGCGGCCACGGACGACATCGGGCTGGTGGACTTCTCGTGCCTGAAGCCGCCCCGCCGGCTGCGCCTCCCGGTGGCGGGGCTGCTGGAGCACCTGAGGCTCATCGCCTGCTTCGACGACGGGAGCGTGGAGTTCATGGCCAAGGTCATCGAGGCCAGCGGCATGGGCAACGAGACCTACTTCCCGCCCTCGCTGCACTACATCCCGCCGGCGGCGACGCACGCCGACGCGGTCCAGGAGGCGCACGCGCTCTTCTTCCCCACGCTCGACGACCTCTTCGCCAAGACCGGCGTCCCGCCGTCGCGCGTCGGCGCGCTCGTCGTCAACTGCAGCGGGATCTGCCCGGCTCCGTTGCTCGCCGCCATCATCGCCAGTCGCTACCGCATGCGCGCCGACGTCAGGACCTTCAACCTCTCCGGCATGGGCTGCGCCGCGGGCGTCGTCGGCGTGGATGTCGCGCGGAGACTCCTGCTCACGCACGCCATCTCCTACGCCGTCGTCGTCAGCGCCGAGATCGTCACCGTCGGGTGGTACAGCGGCAAGGACCAGGGCAAGCTGCTCCTCAACTGCTACTTCCGCACCGGCTGCTCCGCCGCGCTAGTCACCAGCATCCGCGGCGGCGCGCCGACGGTGCCGGTCAAGTACCGGCTCGCGAGCCTGACGCGCACGAACCAGATCATCCGCGGCGGCGCGCCGACGGTGCCGGTCAAGCAGCATCCGCGGCGGCGCGCCGACGGTGCCGGTCAAGTACCGGCTCGCGAGCCTGACGCGCACGAACCAGATCGCCAACGACTGGAGCTACCGCTCGGGGTACCGCGACGAGGACGACGAGGGCATCACCGGCTTCACCCTCGGCCAGGGCGTGGGCCGCATGGTGAGCGAGCTGCTGCGCGCGCACCTCGTGACGCTCAGCCTGTCCATCCTCCCGTGGCGCGAGAAGCTGCGCTACGTGCTGGCACTGCTCCTGTCGTCCCGCTCCCGCCGGCGCCGCCTAGCAGGCGGCGGCGACAACAAGCTCGCCCGCCCCGCCGCGCCGCCGCTTCCCGACTTCCGCGAGGCCGCGGACCACTTCTGCCTCCCGTCGTCGGGCAGGCCGATGATCTGGCGCCTGGGCCAGGGCCTCGGGCTCGGCGAGCGAGAGATGGAGGCGGCGCTGATGACGTTCCACCGGTTCGGCAACCAGTCGGCGGCGTCGCTGTGGTACCAGCTCGCGTACCGTCAATCAACGACGTTCCATTTCCAACCGGATCAAGTGATCGATCGATGTTCTTGAAGAAGAAAGCACTTCATGTCCGTACCGTACGTGCCAATCGAGTTTCCTAGCTACGTGAAGTGAACTCGATCGTGTTTAGTCAATATACTACTAGTATAACCAGTCCAAATATATGCCTTGCAAATTGCAATGGGTTTGTGGTTTGTGATCGATCAAGTTGTGATATGTATTTTTCCCATGAAAACTACGGAGTACTCCAAGTTTCGGTGTGTGCACACGTACGAGGGTCGACAATATCTAGCTGGCTGGCTCACCTGCATTTGCATAGCTGCGTGCCTGCATTTGTGCTTCGCAGCTTGGCTCGAGCAGGGTATATATTTTATTTTATTGTACATTTGTTTGTACCACTGTTCTACGAGTAGTACAGTACTACAGAACATGGCAAGGCCAAGAAGCCAAGAACTGTGTCGATGGAACCATGCGATGGCTCCTGGCCTCCTGCGTCCTGCCGCAGTAGCAGTAGCTAGTAAATGTGCGGCAGGTACGCTTGCCTAACGTTCGTTCTTCGTTGTCCATCAGCTGATGACGACGGGGGTGAAGGAAGACAACGCACGTTGCGAAGAGTTATGACTGCCTATCCTTACCAGTCCACCACAGACGCAGTAAAATGTCGTAGTAGCTGTGGTACAAAATGATCGGTTCCCGTCGGTGTGGCTATAGTTCGCTATTTATTATATTATATACAATGGTGTTTGTAGCGGTAGTGAGCTGCTATAGTGCCTTTAAAACCCTCTATATAGAACACTGATTCTAGTTATAATTTACCATAACTATCTTTAAATAAGTTTGGTTCCAAACTTTAGAGCTAAACTTTGCTATATCTAAGAACATCTTCTCACACTTTTTGTCTAAGGAGACCTTGATATACTTCTTTATTCTATAACATATGGAGTCCAAAAGAGTCTTATCTAAATTTAGTTAACACCAAGCACTTACGAACTTAATAAAATTTATATAAAGTAAAATATAGCTAACAACTGAACACCGCTAAAGGTTTCACCCCCTGACTCGATCTGTAGAGCCAGGCAGCCAGCGACGCTGACTTGAGGTCAAACTGTGCACACTCAGGGCGTGTTTGCACGTGTTCGGGCACGTTCGCTTGAGCTTATCAGCCGGCTTATCAGCTAAAATCTATAATATTTTTCTCTCACAATAAAACAGCATCAGCCGGCTTTAATACTAACCGAACAAGCCCCGTTTGATCGTTTCGGTGGCTTATATATCAGCTGATGCTGTTTTATTGTGAGAGAAAAATATTATATCATGATTGTTAAGCATAGCATATTCGAATCAAGCGAACATGGTTTTAGGCGGCGACATGGAAAACATGTCCGATCCTGGCAGTGATCCCAGACGTCTGATTTGGAACGTCTATGGCTAGATCAAGCTGCCTGGCCACAGCTCCTAGGCCAGAACGACAACCATACACGCCTTTGCCCTTGTTTAGTTCGCGAAATTTGGATTTTAGGGCTATTGTAGCACCTTTGTTTTTATTTGGTAAATAGTGTTCAAACATGTACTAATTAGGCTTAAAACGTTCGTCTCGTAATTTCCCACCAAACTGTGCAATTAGTTTTTCTTTTCGTCTACATTTAATGCTCCATGCACGGGCCGTAAACATTCGATGTGACAGATACTGTAGCAACTTTTTAGAAGTTAGGGTGAACCTAAACAAGGCGTTTATTAACATCTAACGTTAACAGAACGTTGATAGTCCGAGGAGTCCAGCAACCAGCACTAAATGCTCCTCGTGGAGTCGAAGGGTCACTAACTGTTTGTTTCCGCGATGATTAATCACGCCACGATTAAAGGGGTGTTTCGTTTCACCTCATAAATTTTAGTCGCTGTCCCATCAAATAATTAGAGATATGCATAGATTATTAAATATAGACGAATTACGAAACTTAATGCACAGATTGAAACTATTTTACGAGACAAAATTTTTAAGCCTAATTAATTTATGATTTGACAATGCGGTGCTACAGTAAACATGTGCTAATTACGGCTTAATTAGACTTAATAAATTCGTCTTACGGATTACAAACGGATTTTGTAATTTATTTTTTTATTAGCATCAAACACCCTATATGACACGTCCTAAAATTTAGTCACTGCATCGAGCACCCCTGAGCGAACGCGGCCTCGAAGCCGCGTTTTGGGAATCGTCCATGGGCGACTGCTAGACGGGCGTTCTCCACTGTGCGTTCAGCAAAGAGTGTTTGGTTCTTTAGTCGCTCCTTGCGGATTACAAACGGATTTTGTAATTTATTTTTTTATTAGCATCAAACACCCTATATGACACGTCCTAAAATTTAGTCACTGCATCAAACACCCCTGAGCGAATGTGGCCTCGAAGCCGCGTTTTGGGAATCGTCCATGGGCGACTGCTAGACGGGCGTTCTCCACTGTGCGTTCGGCAAAATTAGAAGTGTTTGGTTCTTTAGTCGCTCCTAAAATTTATGTCACATCAAATGTTTAGAGGCTAATAAGGAGCATTAAATATAAATTAATTACAAAACCAATTACATAGATGGAGGCTAATTTCAAGACAAATTTTTTAAGCCTAATTAATCTATCATTAGCACATGTTTATTGTAGCACCCACGTTGTCAAATCATGGACTTAATTAAATTTAAAAGATTCGTCTCGCAAATTAGTCGCAAGTTGTGTAAATTATTTCATAATTAGTCTCATATTTAATATTCCATATACGTCCAAACATTCGATCATGCGTCAAACAATTTTAGGAGAAGAGAAATCAAACCCGAACGGAAAACCTTATTCTTCAATAGCTCTGTTGTTGCCTTAACTTATTAGGCTCGTAATCTGCTTTTGTTTTGGCAGGGGATAGGCAGGCATAGTAGGCATGAAACGCCCTGGTCCAACGGACCTCTCCATTCTCCCAACACAGTTCCAATGCGATCCCGCAAACTAGCGAGTTCGCACATAGCAACACATAACCCTACAGTTTTTGCCCTCTCCGTTCTAAATTATACATATCGAATTTGCTAATTCGTTGCTAATTTGATGTAGGAAAAAAAATCAAAGCAATTTGTAATTTAGAACTGAGGAACTAGTGCAAAAGAGAAAAAAAAGTCAGACTGATAACTTTACCTACTCTTTGGATTGGAAACATGGGATTAGGCAGTTGACTTCAGAATTGCGCCACTAGACCACTACTATTCCGAGCTGGTTGACTTCCGAATGCTACTCTTCCGAAGAGGAATCAGTCACGGCAATCTCTTCGTCCTCCCCCTCGCCTTGCTGGTAACCGCCGGTCTGCTGGCCTTGTGATTCTCCGTCGCCAACAAGCTGCTCCACATCGTAGACGGCTTGCTGCTGGAAATTGAGGAAATCAGGATTGGTCGGGAAAGCCCAATAGTGAGTCGGCTGGTTGGCCGCGCCGGCCTGCTGCGGAACCATCCACATAGCCGCCGCCGGCGGAATCATCTGTTTGCCTTCGCCCGTCGCGCCGGGGCTAGGCGCCGGGATGGCGATGAAAGGAATGGCGCCGGCGGGCGCCGCCACGGGGGCAGAGGCCGGGGCAAGGCCGCTGGACACCGAAATCGCGCCGCCGCCGTTGGCCTGGAGGAGGGGGTCGGCGACGACGGGGTAGTACGCCGCCGTGGGGGCAGGTGCCGCGGGTCCCGGTCCCGGTCCCGCCCCCGCGCCGCGCGTCGGCTGGAGCTTGCGCCGGCGCTTGGCGGCCGGTTCCTGCTGCTGCTGCTGCTCGCCACCGGCGTCCGCGGGGGCCGGCTCGGCGGGGAGGCGGAGGACGCCGTCGGCGCCCGTGACGGCGATTGCGGGGACCGTGCCCGTGCCCGTGGCGGCGATGATGGCCGGCTCCGACTGCTGCAGCAGCCAGCGGATGGTCTCGCCGTCGGACTTGTGCCCTAGGTCCCGCGTGAGGCGGGCCACCCTATCCGCGCACGCCGCCGCCATGCGTATGCGCCGCCCGCGGCCCTCCACCTTGGTGTGCCGGTCACGGTAACCCGGTGCGGGGCGCGGGTTGGATACCTGGAGTCCGCCGCCGCCCAGGAACTCCACCGGTACGGGCTCCGGCTTCGGCAGGCCGGACCCGCCCGCCTGGACCGAGACCATTGCGTTTACCGCCACGGCCCCCGCCGCAGCACCGTTGCCGATCACCTGGGGTGCGAGGTAGAGGGCCTTCGTGCCCTCCTCACCCTTGCCCGGCGCCCGGGACTCCATTGAGAGATCGGATTCGCCTTCGCTTGGGCTCCCCTTCTTCGCGTGGCGTGGGGCCTGTCTCTCTTTTGATTTGGCGGCGACGCCGTCTTTTAAGAGAGACTCGCCCTGGCGTTTTTATTTAATCTCTCTGGATCATGGGTCCCGCCCCGCAGATAGGGTTACTGGTCCACCGCTGAACGGGGCCGAACTTGCGGGGACATTGGAATGGGACGATTCGGCCCACCACCGCCCACGGCAGGTGCAGGGAAGAGAAAATCTTTTTTATTTTTCATTTTTATATATTGTTTAAATGTCTTTTTGACAAAAATAAATGCCTGGGAAAAAGTAGCAGAAATATATTTATGCAAACAAGTTTAACCAGCGAAATCTAAATACACCCGTTCCAACCGGCAAAATTCAAATATGGCCAAATGAACTAAGGGCCGTTTGGATCCTTTCGTTGGGAGGAATTAAAATCTACTTAATAAATTAGACTATTTGGCTTGAAATTTGACATTCCATCGCTTTTCAAAATTCACATATAAGTCTATCTTAAATTTATAGGGTGGGAGATAAAAATTGATTCTATGTATTACTATTCTATATGTTTCTACTTTGCAACTTACACGCTCCTCAACTCATATAAGTATCTTTATTCTATGTTTCTACTTTACAACTTCAAATATTTGGAACACTATGAAAGTTATAGTTCTCAAGAGAGTGCGTTGAAAATTTGGGACTTTTATGTAGTCATATAGTCCCAAATATTTGCAACTTCAAATAAGAAACGTATAGTACTCAACACACTCCATTCTATATATCATCATTCTATGTTTCTACTTTGTAACTTATAACACGCTCTTCACCGCACTTTCTATGGTAGAAATGCAACACATAAATATCTCTCTCGTATAGTCAACAATAATATATAAATATAATCCATATACAACCATACTAGCTTCATTAATATGTGTCTAAATTATGATTATTAAAATAAATTCAATTCCAAGGATCCGCATGGGGCCTAATAGAAAATTGACATAGCTTTTTGAACTAGCGCATGTCCTGTTTTAAGGTGCATTTGGTTTAGGAGTGGGATAAGGGTCCACTTTGTCCCGATGTTTGGTTGTGAGATAAGTGAGTGAACCATTCCCAAAAGAAACTAGTCTTCAAAGATATTGTCCCTTGATGTCCCTCAAAATTTGAGGTATCATGCCATTCCCTTCTGATGGTGTTGATTTTTCGTCTGCTCCTCTTCTCTTAGTCGCAACGTCTCCTTGCCTCTTTCTTCCTCTCGATGTTAGACCGGCCATGCCCCCACACGGTCCCTCATGCATGCCGCGGGGTGTATCACCTTGTTGGGGAGCACAGAGTTTGCACCGTCAAGCAAGCGACCCTTGGGTTGCAGCACCGCCGGGAGGCCACACATGAACCCTTTTGTGTAATTTGTGTTTTTGCATGGATTATAATTTATCTATACTATTCCACCTCTGTGTATTTATGCTGTGAGGAATTTGCAGTCCTTTATGCTTATTTTGAATATACGTTGAGGCTCAATCATTAGTCTCTTGTCTACTATAAGAGACCAATCAAAATTACACTTGGTCTACCCAAGAATTTGCCCCTCCCAAAGACCCAAGAATTTGCATCCAGAAAAACCTCCGCTTGCAAACTAACAACACAAATCTACTCTCAGAAGGCTTCACCACGATTGTGTGGCCATCGAGAATTCCAGGCTTCAACGCCTGCCTCGCTCGTGCGATCCCCGCATCGCGCCCCAAGCAAAACTTCCCCTCCCGATCTCGCGCGTCGTCCTCTCCTGATTTTTGGTTTCCAAAAAGAAATCTCTCCACTTCCTGATTTTCGGTTCCCGTATAAGGCGTCGACTTTCACGGTCACCGAGTTCGATGCTATCAAGGAGCGCAAGGCCCTTGCAGGAGTTCCTAGACCAGGCCAACAGCGTCCACACCGCCGGTGGCTGCGCGGCCGTGGAGTACCGCGAGCACGGCGTGTTCAACGCTAGCGAGATGGTGGCGCAGATCTAGGAGGTGGAGGCGCTGGGGAAGGACCTCTTCGTCGTGGGCAAGGTGCCGGATCGCCGACGCCGCTCGCTCTCGCTTGGCCTCTCCTAGGCGCTGCCGCTTCCCCGATGCCCGCATTTGGTGGAGGCGAGGGATGGAGGCGCCTGGTGGGGACGGGTGGGGGAGGCATTCTGGCTTCGGCACCTACATGGGCGTCATGGAGTTGTACTGACACCTACGCGGCCCGTGGAGTCGTACGACGCCGATTCGGGCTACTTCCACGAAGGCTATCCGGCCGCTCGCCTCCATCCCCACACAACCGCCGGCCGCCAACGCCGACCTGTGGCTTCTCGACCACGCCGCAGAAGGTAAGCGCTTAATTGCAGCAGAAATGGTGTTGTTGTGCATTGGATTCCGTCTTTGGATGATGGATGTTTTTCGTGGTTTTGATTGCGTTTTATGCTTTTTTTTATTTTTTTGGTATATGTTTGGATTTAGGTTCTAGAAGGGTCTGAAGAGGAAGCTGATGCCTCTCATCAAGAGGCTACGATGGGGTAATGCATTCCCTTCCTCTCTGCGATTTTGTTTCATAGATTGCCGGTTGTCATGCCCATTGCGTGCTCGCAAGTTTAATCTTTGGGATGCTAGAATGTGCGATTTTTTGTAGTCTAGATGTTCAGGTGTGTCCCGCAGGTAAGGCCTAAGGATGATATGAACATGTGGAGTCGTCTGGATTTTTAGATTCTGTGGGTGTAGTTTCGAAGTGCTTTTCTCATAGAAATGATGGTTCGCAGAATTGAAATGCTTCTACTCCGTAATTTTTAATTTGATGCTCGCAAACCCTCGTTCAGACTTGTAGTAGAGATGGTTGACTTTAGTGCATCAATAATTTTGTAGTAGTAGGAAATGTAATATTTTGCTAAAGTGCAGTGCCATACTGACAGCAACTGCATGATCTGAAGGTTTTCTAAGGTTCTCAAGTTAGAACAACTTGAAAAATACTGCGTTGATGTTGAAGTTATGAACAGAGAAACCTTTACACGGAAGAACATTGGCAATCTTTATCGTAAAGCATATAAAACATGCAAGTTTAAGGAACATCTTATAGGTTTTAAGACTTTAGGCAACAGAAACCATTTGCAGTGGTCTATCTGCTAATGAACCATGGCCATTCAGTGTAATCCGTGAATGTCATATATTGTACTCCCTCCATTTTTAAATATATGACATTGAGGACAGGCTAGAACTAATTAGCTTGTTCTAAATGTCATATATTTAAATACGGATGGTGTATCTGTTAATGGTCTGTATATTGTTCCTGAATCAATTAATAATCCTTGTTTTTATATTCAACAAAGTACAATAAGTATGTTTCTTTACCAAATTACTATTGTATATTCATTTGTCTCTCGCAAGGTAGATAGACTCCTTTAATTTGCCTTTTCTTTTTTTTTTGTTCAGTCGCATTCAAATCAAGGCATGTGAGGTGTATAGTAATTAGTTATGAGAATTCTTTTATGCATAATACTATAGGTTTCTTTTTTCAAGAGTCTGGTCTTGCAAAGAATTTTTCTATATACGTTAGTGTTACTCCTACTATTGTTAATGAGCCCATCTGTGACCACAGGGTGAGGTCCCGGGCCTACTTTTTTTCTAGAGCCCAAGTAGTTCCAGAGTTCAGACAATGATCTCTTGCTACAGAAAATGTTACCTGGGTGTTTGTTGAGCCCTGAAAATGGCACGATCTCAATTGTCTGTTTCCAAATTTAGTCACTGCCGACACATTACAAAGCTACATTCTTTCTTAAATAGTGTAATCATTAGACGCCACAGGTTATATTGCATTTTTTTAGGATTTGCAGGCATGCTTTCTTATGTGCCCTTCTTTTTTTATTTATGAAAGAAATAATCTAGGTGAAATGGGATACTTGATGGGATGGGCTAATTAGCGTTGAGCACAATTATAAGCTTGATGTTAGCTCTCTTTCCGTTGCATGTTTATGAATCTACATCTCAGGCTAGATTATATTTATAGTCATTTGATTGACTTCTCAGATAATATTTCATCTGGGACTTCAGGCAAGCCTGTGGGCTATTCGCAAGCAATTACCGCTTCTAGTATGTGTTCCCTATGTCAATGATAATGCAACTATTTTGGCTATCTCAGAGATTAAATCATGTTGTGTAAATTGAGTCCACTGGACATCCAGATAAAGCACCAGCTAATTAGCTCTAAGGGCACCTTATGAAGATAGTGGAGCTTGAAGACCTGAAGCCATCTTGCTGCCTAGGCATGTGCTCCTGTAGGAGATGTATTTCTCTGTACATATCTTTCTAGCTGTTGGTTTGCTGTTGAAGGTGCAGTACTCGAGTAGTTTTCTTTTGGCTGTTGTTGGGTGCAATACTGGAGTGGTTTTATCATGGTTGTCGGCTTGCTGTTGTCAGCAGCAATACTAAATTAGTTAATTGTGTTTGGCAGTAAAATTATCTGGGCCTTCTGTTTATAACTACACTGCAGGATTGCAGAGCTGACCTATGTGACTAGGTGCAAGCAAGGCTTGCTGATGTTTGTTGCTGGAATTGTTTAAATTACTTTTTGCATGAATTATAAATATTTTCTCAATCTATGTTCGTGAGATTTCTTTATATTTTTTTTGTTGACACGTGCAAGTACAACCTGATGGCTCATGAGCTCTGCAGGAAGGCTGGTAGCTGCAAAGCTTAAGAGTTGAGAAGTTTGGAGTGGAGAGAAAAAAAGTTGTGCGTGAACGTGCATGTTTTGCCAATATGTCATGTCAAAGACTGAGTATTATTTCCAGTTTTGTGTCAAGAGTCTTGTTTTGTAATGGTATTATTGTTGAATCCATGGTAATAAAGTTGTCTTTGGCAAAGAGGTCAGTGTTCCCGTTGTAATATTGGATCCAGATCTTTTGAAATTAAAAGTACTATGTAGGTAAATCACTTTTTGTTGTTTGATTTAGATTACCAAATGTCACCGTAGCGCTAGCTTAATTAATATGTGTCTAAATTATGACTCGGCCAAGGGGAGAGACATCCCCCTGATTTTCGTCTTAAGAAGATGGTGCCGTGACTCGAACCCGGGCTGGCTCAACCAATCGCTTCTTTGGCGTGTTGTGCTGACCAGTTGCACCGTGAGAGTGTTGGCTATGTGTCTAAATTATGATTATTAAAATAAATTCTCTGTCTAAATTATGATTATTAAAATAAATTCAATTCCAAGTATCCAGACGGGGCCTAATAGAAAATTGACATAGCACCTGAACTAGCGCATGTCCTGTTTTAAGGTGCATTTGGTTTAGGAGTGGGATAAGGGTCCACTTTGTCCCGATGTTTGGTTGTGAGATAAGTGAGTGAACCATTCCCAAAAGAAACTATTCTTCAAAGATATTGTCCCTTGATGTCCCTCAAAAATTGAGGTATCATGTCATTCCCTTCTGATGGTGTTGATTTTCCGTCTGCTCCTCTTCTCTTCGTCTCAACGTCTCCTTGCCTCTTTCTTCCTCTCGATGTTAGACCGGCCATGCCCCCACACGGTCCCTCATGCATGCCGCGGGGTGTATCACCTTGTTGGGGAGCACAGAGTCTGCACCGTCAAGCAAGCGACCCTTGGGTTACAGCACCGCCGGGAGGCCACGCATGAACCCTTTTGTGTAATTTGTGTTTTTGCATGGATTATAATTTATCTATACTATTCCACCTCTGTGTATTTATGCTGAGGAATTTGCAGTCCTTTATGCTTATTTTGAATATATGTTGAGGCGCAATCATTAGTAGGTAGTAAAGATAACTCTTAGGGCTTCTCCAACAATTGTCTACATCGCAGTAACGGTGGGTTGCTACAGTAATGGTAGGTTTGAATTTCCTTTTTTTTATTTTCGGTGAATCTTTGAAAAATCACAGTAAATCATAGAAAAATCATAAAATAAAAAATCTAATTTTGTTGGACTCCACATGAGTAGATCTACATAGTGAATATATAATACGGTATGCTTTAGTACAAAATTTTTACTGTAGCCTTAGATTAATTGGGAAATCTAATTTTGTCTGTAATTAATTGGAATAATTCATAGCTGCAGCTTCTATGGTCCAATTGTGGTGAAATTTTTATGGTACGCTAATTATTGTATGCTTGAACTATAGTAAAAATTTCGTACTCATCGGACTATGTATAACATAGTTATAAATAAATTCTAATTAATTACAGGAAAAAATGGATTTTCCAATTAATCTAAAGCTACAAACCCACAGCTACTGTAGTAAACCCGCTGTTACTGTAGCAATCTGATGTCAAAAACCGTCCGGGAGGTAAAATAGATGGTTTTGGAAAGTTTAGGAGGTAAAACAGACGGTTTTATAGTTAGAGGTGAAGTAGATCATGTATGAAAGGTGGGAGTTAAGTAGACTTTTTCCTTAAAAACAATAGGCGCCTCGAGCCGTTTGTCGTGCACGTGCCGTGCCAGAATCTCGCAGCCATCGATTGATCCAGCAGATGTGACAGCCGCCGCGCCGAGCCCAAGCTGAGCTGACGACGCTGACGCGGCTGAAAATTTCCACGAACATATAGATCCTTATCGTCGACCCATCCGTCCTCCTCCTCCTCTCGACGGTACGCCAGCCTGCCAGAGTCCGACGCAGGCGTAGCTCCCGGCCACAGCAGAGCCCACGCCTTGACGCGCTCCGTGTGAGACTGTGAGTGGAGCGTACGGGCGCCGGCCGGCGGCCAGAGAGGAAGCGGATCTAGGAGGCTCGGCTGAGTGGAGGAGATGGACCGCAAGGATGTCGGGATCCTCGCCATGGGCATCTACTTCCCGCCCTCCTGCGTGCAGCAGGTAAAATTCTTTCCCCTCACTCCGAACTGTGCGCGTTACTGTTTCTGTTCTGCTCTTATCCGATCCGCGTCTCTGGGACCTTCCCCATTGGCGCATGCAGTGTGGGGGAGATGGGGCTTCTCTCTCTGTGTCGAAGGATTGTGTTTGTCTAGGAATTGACGGAAGTGTTTGGCTAGATGGGTCTCATGGGTGGGAATTGTCGCCACTTTCTGTCCAAACCTTAGATTTTCGTGATTGCCGTGCAGTGTAATGCCGCTGAAGATCAAATCGATAGTTAGATATGTGGTTTTTAAGATTATATTCAAATATTTGAAACTCCAGTAAATTTGGAGAGTTTGACCTGCAAAGATCCGTGTAAATACGGGAAAGTGAGCATTGGAAGTGAAACGCGAGAAGATCCGGCTAGCTGGTGTTTGTTTAGCGAGCGAGAATTAGGCTCATTGTTTTTCATTTTAAAATCTCATAGCTGATGACTTTAATGTAGGAAGCACTTGAGGCCCATGACGGGGCGAGCAAAGGGAAGTACACCATTGGGCTCGGGCAAGATTGCATGGCCTTTTGCAGCGAGGTGGAGGATGTCATCTCAATGAGGTATGTTCTTTTTAATAGCCTAAGTTAAGCAAGACTGTTATTCACATAGATCCCTTTCCCCATCTAGTTCAGTAAAAGGGAAAAAAAACTTCCCGATGCATAATTGTGTTGTGCGGGAGATGCATATAGTTGGTATTCTAAGGGAGTATATAGTTGCTATTTTGGATATAGGTTTACATTCTGATTTGAATCCTCATGGAAGAGCTAATTGCTTGCAGTTTGACGGTTGTCAATTCCCTGCTGAAAAAATACAACATCGATCCCAAGTTAATCGGTCGCTTGGAGGTCGGAAGTGAAACAGTTATAGACAAAAGTAAATCCATCAAAACTTGGCTGATGCAGATTTTTGAGGTTTGTTCATCTAACTTTGTAAAATCTCCCAAGTGGCATCAACACACATGTACAAATACAGTATTTTCATGCCAACTACACCTTTTTAGTAAAACGTCTTCATTTGCTTTTACTCATTTATTTAGTTTTCCCAAAAAGTTAATTTTTGTTAGCATCTGTTCACAAAACGCAGGAAAGTGGTAATACCGACATTGAAGGCGTTGACTCTAGCAATGCATGTTATGGTGGGACAGCAGCCCTACTGAATTGTGTGAATTGGGTCGAAAGTAACTCCTGGGACGGCCGTTATGGTCTTGTCGTTTGCACGGATAGCGCGGTTTGTCATCCAGCCTTCCCTTTAAGCATCAGTTTTGTAATTGGTTTCCCTTTTAGAACAAACAATCACTTAATGCCATCTCTATTGACTATTGTCATGTTCAGGTTTATGCGGAAGGGCCAGCTCGTCCAACAGGAGGTGCTGCTGCTATAGCAATGCTCATTGGTCCTAATGCTCCAATTTCCTTCGAGAGCAAATATAGAGCTTCTCACATGGCTCATGTTTACGATTTCTACAAGCCTGATCTTGCAAGTGAATATCCGGTTAGTTTTCGATTCATAAAACGAAGGGTGGGCCTGGTGCAAGCGGTAGAGTCTTACCGCCTGTGACCGGAAGGTCCCGGGTTCGAGTCGCGGTCTCCTCGCATTGCACATGCGAGGGTAAGGCTTGCCACTGACACCCTTCCCCAGACCCCGCACAGAGCGGGAGCTCTCTGCGCTGGGTACGCCCTTTTCGATTCATAAAACGATTTATACTATTTTATATGCATTCCCCTGACCTTCAGAGTCCAGACCCTAGTGAATGTTTCTGGTTATCCCACCTTAGAGTTCAGCATTTTTTACAACAGCACATTCATTCCAGGTTGTTGATGGTAAACTATCCCAAACCTGCTACCTGATGGCTCTAGACTCATGCTACAGACAGTTCTGCAACAAGTGAGCTGCTGCCCCTTTTCCCCTCTCTTCCTTTTAATAATAATTAGATTAGATTTGCTTAAAATTTCCCCTATGTCCTACTGCAATTTCTGAAACTAGGTATGAGAAGATTGTGGGTAAACAATTCTCAATTTCTGATGCAGAATATTTTGTGTTCCATTCTCCATACAACAAGGTAAGATACAAATAACCAAGGGCTTTAAATGAAGATCAATAACTGCTCTGAAAGTTTTCCCTTTTTGTTGTTTATAGTTTCCTTAATTCTCTACTTCTGTTATTACAGCTCGTGCAGAAGAGTTTCGCTCGAGTTTACTACAATGACTTCATGCGCAACTGCAGGTTTGTACTCTTTTATTGAGCTTCCTCCTTTTCTGAGAAAAGTTGAGCTTCACTTCACGATTTGTCTTAGGTCAAATAGTATATAGCAACCAGTTCTGGAGAATCTTACAACGTCAGATGGAGGGTACTCATTTTTTTTTGACACATCAAGTCCAAGTTGATCTTTTAACTGAACTTCTATACTTTTGCCAGCTCTGTTGATGATGATGCTAAAGAGAAGCTCCAGTCTTTTTCAAATTTGACTGGTGAAGAGAGCTACCAGAGTCGCGACTTGGAAAAGGTATTTTATCATTTTGTGAGGAAATTCTATCATGTAGGAAATTTGTGGTCTGATGAATTTTTTCTGCCAACTTTCCAGGCCTCACAACAAGTCGCGAAGCACCTCTATGACATCAAAGTTCAGCCATCGACTCTGCTTCCGAAACAAATTGGTAACATGTATACTGCATCCCTTTATGCTGCATTGGCATCTGTGCTATATAACAAGCATGATAGTCTGGTGAGCCCTGAACTATAAACTATTTATTGGATCTCTCTGTAACCATCGTTCTTGAATGCTGATAATTAGCTGTGTATTTCCTTACAGAATGGACAAAGAATTGTGATGTTCTCTTACGGCAGTGGCTTGACATCCACTATGTTCTCATTGAGGCTAAACAATGGCCAGCATCCCTTCAGTCTATCAAACATTGCTTCAGTTCTTGATGTCACCGAGAAGCTTCAGTCAAGACACGAGGTAGGCCCCCATTCATGCTTATCGTCCACAGTTTCTAATTGACACATGCCCTTCAGTATCTATCCTTGCACTGCGCTTGACATGCTATCTCCTACCTCTTGCAACCAGACTTTGCCTGAGAAATTCGTTGAGACACTGAAGCTGATGGAACACCGATACGGCGCAAAGGACTTCGAGACGAGCAGAGACACGAGCCAGCTGCAGCCAGGCACATTCTACCTCACCAAGGTCGACTCCATGTACCGGAGGTTCTATTCCCAGAAGCTGGCCGAGGAAACATGCAGCGGCAAAACCAAGTGCTGCAACGGCTTCGCAAATGGCCACTAGTGGTGCCCGTGTCGTGAATTGCTAGGTCGCCCTGCACCGTTGCTCATCATTCTCCGTATTTTGATAATGGTCGTGGTTAGCGTTTAGTCTAGCGTGTTTCTGAAATAATATTGTTGTTCTTTGAAGCTGTTCCCCCTAGATCAGCTAGTTTTTGTATTTTATTCATCTGACCAATAAGATTCATCAGTCTCGACATTGTTTCTCTTTGTTTCTTCTTTCACTTGCAAGAGTTCTTAAAATTAGTCTGAGAAAAGTACATACTCCCTTTCAAATTCTAAATTATAAGACGCTTTGGCTTTTCTTATGTAGCTAAATATATAGTAAAAACAATATCTAAATACATAGCCATCTAGAAAAGAAAAATACAAAATGCCTTATAATTCGGAACGGAGTGAGTATAAATTATAAGACCCATAAGTTTTGTGACGAAGTGACGCAGATGTGGCTAGGGGAGCCTTCGAGTGCCCTGGGAACTGGGACTGGGAGGCATGTAGCTCAAGTTTACAGTTTGGCAGAGGGCAATAAGAGTGTTCCAAAAGTTTCCAAAACCAACTCACAATCTTGATTTTTAGAAAGATTGAAAACCCGCTCTCCAACAAGTCCAAATTAGCTCTAACCCGTCCAAACAAGTGTGCTAATGGATGGGCTAATTTTTTAGCCAAACCATCAACTAGTTATTAACCAACTAGCCAACCTTAACTAATTTGGACTAATTCTTAGCCCAACAACTAGTCCTAGTTCATTCAAACATGCCCCAAATCCAGAGTTTCTCCAAAAATCCATCCCTTGACCAAACAGTACAAGGGGGAATGTTTGGTAGAACTGATCTCCAGTGTGAAGACACCCGAATAAGCTGCAAAAAGAATGGATCTATATATCTTGTGTGAATCAAACACTTCTCTGCCGATAGCTATTACAAATCTAAACATTTCGATGAGGAAACATGATAGTGAAATCAACAAGAGTGTAATGACACGAAAAATTTGAGCGTCTCTCTCTAACTCTGTTTTCTTTGTAGCTTCTGCCAGGTTTTACACACCTTGACCTGTGAAAAAAAGGATCACGCTGACTGCTTCCCTTTCCTAACCCTATCTAATTCTGCCTCAGCTTCTTGCAGTGCAGATTTTAATAAAGTTATTCTCTCTTCGAGCTCCTCGACGGTGCCCCTTTTAAGAGCAGACTTGTATGGTGTAAGGAAGTGCTGGGAAAAGTTTTGTAGAGCTTGAACACCACAAACCTGGAAAATGCATCTATAAGCACTTACAAACATTGTAAGCTTAAACAAGAAATGCGGTGGGATAGCAAATTACTTACCTCTTCTGAAAGCAAGGGAAGCTTGGTGATGTTGAAGTCATCATATAACATATGGAACTGATCAATATACTTCTGTTGCATTTTTATCCGTGCTTTTAGCAGTTTTGACTCGACAGCTGCAAGAATGAAAAAAATGAGTAGATTAAAACAACTGGACAACTGGAGATATTGATATACAAAGGAAAGGTCCCTAAAAGTACATTCCTTTTCTGCTCCTATCATTGACGAATAGATTATTCGAAAGATGTTTTGTGCTGCCTTTTAGAATTTTCCTTTTCCTTTTTTCTCGTTTGAAATAAAGAACATCTAGGTTTTTCAGCCATACTACCAGAGCTCATGAGAACAATTTTCTTTACTTGAAGAATAGGTCCTAATGAAATTTTAACTGAATGCGGTGGATTTAATTTTCCAAGAAAGCTTGAGGTCAGTGAAATTGATTGAAGCTGATTTTTGTACTTACCTTCCTCATCAAATATAACTTGATTAATAATAATATTGTGTGAATCAATCTCAAACTTTGCTAACTCTTGCACCAATCTCTCTGTTTCATACAATGAAAGAAATTCCGGGATACAGACACATACAAAAGTTGTCAAGTCCTGGGAAGAAAACAAAAATGGAAGTCAGAAGGGGGTACAATCAACAGTAGTTGCCTAAAGAATTTAGAGCATGCTTGGTCAGTTCATGTTCACCCAGCAGTGATCTTGTGTGCTTAAATTGGACAGGTGCAGACACTATCCTAGAATGCCTTAAGCAGAAAGCAACAAGCATCTGGCGTGCTGTTAAAAATTGGTCTGTACTATACAAACTGTAAGTTTTGAGCATGTAGTGTGAGTCAAGTTTACAATTAAACTTTTGGTTTTAAGCAAGAAGAGCAATCAACTGAAATCTTAAGAGCACTAATGCTTTATTTAGTTCCAAGTTTCACTATCATGGGTTTCCCATGTGTGTTCTCACTATATCTTTTAACTAGTGCTAATTTTTTGACACCAGGTAATAGCATAATCTGTTACTAGTAGATTAAGGAGCATATCTGCTTCCATACAAGGTAGGGAGTCTTACTGGATCTTTAAATTGCCTGTTCACTTGTTCGATCACGTCCTTCATACCCTCAAGTTTCCCAAGCATTGCATCCTCGTTCAGCTCATCGCCAAGACCAAACAACCGACTGGCCTGCCAAATGCATTCATTATTATATTAGCTATACATGTGTGTTCCCATCTGGGTAGGTCCAATGAAGAATCTGCGCATGCAAAAGTTCGCCATGTACATATTACCATTTAACCTCAGTATGAACAAAGGTATGTCATCAAGTCAATATTTGCTTTTTTCCCCAAAAGGTGAACTCATGATATCATAGTATTTGCAATACTGAAACATCAGAAATTTTCTTTGGGATAAGCTTGGCGGTTCAGGCTCTGCTGAGCACATCACAAGATATCTCTATCATTTATTTGGTTATGATTTAAAGGTGCAACCTAGTCCCCTTAATTAATTGATATGAATAGTGTGTTATTTAGAGAAGCAAATAACGAATCAAACACATGCCCTAGCAACTTAAAAAAAAAAAGGTTTTCCAGTATATTGAAATGTATATAAAGTACCTGATTCAACAGACCACCAAATCTATTTTTCAATTCCATCATTTTCTCAAGACCCTTCTCCAGGGTTGCTGGGAACTGAAGCAACCGTAATGTATGCCCTGTAGGAGCAGTATCAAAAACTACAACGGAGTAATCCATTGTTTGGACTAATCTGCAGTGAGGAAAATATCATATTCAGAAAGTTGCTGGAAGCCAAGAAGTACCATTTCTGGGAATAACAATGATAGTCAAAATATAACTGCCTTGACATATTGGAGACATTGAACAGGTGGAATTAGAAAGGGTAGCAAATGAAATATAAAATGGATGGTAATGGAAGTAACTGGTCATATTGGGAAGAATGGCAAACAACTGAACGGAACAAAACCTTACTTTAGCATTTCAGCAAAACTCATAGCTTCGTCTACTCCTGGAATCGCATTTGTCAGTTCTGAAAGGAATCCCTCCATTCCTTCATTGGATAAATCATCATTTTCTACCTTTGGGTCAATTTCCTGCAAATAAAGTTATGAAATGAGACTATTCAGCCAAATACCAACTCTAATAACATGAATCAAGCTACCTTTTGGAAAAAGAATAAAATTAATGAAATGGCAGATTACTCTTAAAAAATAGAACTCATAGGACAATAAATGAAACCTGTTTTACTTTGTATATCATTTGTGAGAATACAAAGAAATGACTAAATGGATTTTGTATCAGTATCATGCTTGATGTGGATGAAAATACAAAGAAAAGGAGGCAAATGCTAAAATCTGGTGCTTAGTCAATGGTCATACATTTTTTTTTAATACCCAAGTGGAACATGTTCTAAATGAAACTGAAATAGAATGGAAGCCAACCACTTAATTTGTTATTAACCTCTTCTTAGCATAAATAAAAAAAATTGCTAAAGATTAGGTACTTCTTTTGTACAAGTCTGCTACCTATTCTTCAACTTCCGTAATCAACTCAAGAAATAATGTGGAAATCATCACCATATTATTCAAGGAGCCTAATCACCACTTGGGATGGTTCATGAAGATGCAGGCCCCATCACTGAGCAACAATCCTGTGACTGTGACCCACATGCCTCAAAGTACAAGCACAAACCCAAACCAACCCCGAATTGGTAACTTTGCATCTCGTATAGCCTGGCCTAGGTAAATGCCTATGACTTCCATACATGGAAAATTAAGGGCAGCATGCGACTTTTCAATCTGCATACTGCCTCTCTCCTCAGACAACCCTGCTGACATCCCTTCCCAAAAATTCGGTGAGGTCCAATTTAATCAGGCAATCACCATGCGCCAGGACACGCAGCCTGCACATCCAATCCTCACAAGCACCACCGAATTGGGTGGGGTCAAGTGAAGACGACCTCGCGAGAAGAGTGGATTGGAGCCGTAAGACGGAGAAAAGAATTAGGGAATTTTGCTATTCTTTTTGTGTTTATTTATTACCATGGCGTAGAGGTTGGTGAATCCGCGGACGAGGGTGGGGAACTTGGTGAAGCGCTGCTGGAAGGCGTCGCTGAGGTTGTGCGCAGGGTCGGTGGAGATAACTAGCACGGACTGGCGGACCCCGGCGAGGAGGACGGAGAGGATGGAGCTGCAGGTGGTCTTGCCGACGCCGCCCTTGCCGCCGACGAAGACCCACTTGAGGGACTCCTGGTCCAGGAGGTTCCGCACCGTGGGCTCCGGCGCGTCGCCGGCGTCCACTACCGCCGCAGACGCCATGCTCCGATACCCGCGCGGTGATCGGGGTGGGCGAGAAGGGGATGAGATCTGGTGGAGTGGAGAGGAGTCGATCGGCGGTGGCGCGCCTGCTGGGGGCAGAAGCGGTACAGGAATTTGTCTAGGTGGAAAATACCTTTCCTCTTCTGGACGTTTTCAACTTTTCATCGTTTTTTATCGTTTAATTAACATTTCTCCTCGGTCCAACAGGGTAAAATTTCTCCGATCAAAAAAGAAAAACAAGGTAAAATTTCTCACTTAAATTCTTTTTAAATACTACTGTCGCATTTAGGGTGCTGTTTCAGAGTACGTACCCCATAGTATCCTTCGAGAGTACTCTACTTTTTTTCTTTTTGGCCGGGAGGATCTCATAATCCAATTTAAATGCCTTCGTTTAGTCCTGCTTGCTAAGTTTCTGCATGTAAAAAGCAACTTCGGAAAACATATCCTCATTTTGTAGGTTTAGATTAAAGACAACAAACTACGTGTATGATTAGAGCCAGAGTAGAGTTTGTTTGGATCCCCTCCTCTAAAAGCTTTATAACACTTTAGCCTATTTTTGAGCTCTAAAGCTCTAATGTGAGGTGATCTAAAGTTTAGAGCTAACTTTATATTATTTATTCGGAGCTTTAGCTCTAAAGTTTAGAGGAGTAAACCTAAACACGCCCTAAATTGAAGTGATATTTTTTTGGAGAATTTAAATTGAAGTGATATGTCTTATGAGCACACGTATATCTCTCATTCGGACATATGCATGGCAAAATTATAGTCCCCACATCTCTGATGAGTTTTCGCGGAACATAACTAACACCATTCCAACCATTATTAAGGTACAATAATGGTACAGGCATATCTTATAGCATATCCAAGAGACTCTCCACATTTTTTTTAAATGCTAGGAATAGAAATTTTGGTAAAAAACTACTCTCCAACAACTTTTCTAAATGATCATCCAAATATAGCTGTCTTCTATTCCGGATTTTTCGCTAGCCAAATATAGAAGACGAGAATGGCTCTCTAGAGTGCGCATGAGATATAGAAAAACTATTGGAGAGTGAAAATATATATAAAACGATATTTATGCAAATGACTCTCTAAATAATAATTTAGAGAATGAGATTTAGAAAAGCTCTTAAAGATGCTCTTACAATAATAACAAAACTAGTCTTTGTTGTACATGTAGATATCCACAAAAGATAGAAATCATGACTAGGACTGCGGTTCAAATTCACATACTTTCTCTCCACGTCTTCTGAAAAGTTTAAACTAATGGGAGAGGTGCACATATTCATTTTATGTTTCAATATTCCTCTTCAAGTGGAGATGAGTGGTTGTTTTTTTATTTAATTGCGCTAGTAGAATTCAAACCTGAGATATTTGGTTCTAATATCATATTGAGTTATATATGCTGGTCGCTTTAAATCTGAATTAACAGGGAAGCGGTGAATTCATTTTTGGCCCCGTTCGCTTCACAGAAAAAACAAGCCGAAACACTGTTCCGGCTGATTTACTATAAGAGAAAACACTATTCCGACTAAAAAAACAAGCTGAAAAAGACGGATTATAAAAGAAGCGAACATGCCATTTATTCATCAGTCGTTGCAGTCTCGTGTACCTAGGGAAAGATTCTGGAGGATTCTCTTTCACAGGTGATTTTAGTCATTATAACTTGTAAGAGCTAGTAATTTCTTACTAGCTAATCTTAGGGCGCTTTGGGTAGGGATTCGAATTCTAGTAGAAATGTTTCGGATTCGAATTCTCTAAAGAAACATTTCAGGAGAAGAATTATTTTTTAAACCGTTTGGCTAGTAGGCTAGATTTTGATTCGAAAGAAAATATTTTTTATTATAAAAATTATATAAATAAAAATATGTTGCACATATTTTATTTGTTGAAATATATATAATGGAGCTATCCGAATAATAAAAGAAAATCGCACATATTCTTTGTTCAAATAAGTTGGAAAATTAATCTTGATATGGACAGTAGGACATCAAATGATATTTCCCTCCTGAAATAGAATAAAAGCTGTGCAAATTTAATGTTTGACTTTTGAGTTATTGTATTATATAGGTTTGCGATAATTGTGAGCCTGAAATCCTTAGCTGATAGGAGCATAAGGGCGTGTTTGTTTCCGCGTCTGTGGCGCGGCGCGTTTGAGCGGCAAACGCGAAAACAGCCCGTCAAACGCTCCGCGTCCGACGCGCGTTGGCCGGCCGGCCACGACACGAAACGCGAAAAGTTTTTGACACAGCAGCACAGCTGCCATTACCTTGAGAGAAAAAAACAATTGCACAGTTTCTATTCCCAAATCCCAATTGCAGAAGTCAAACAGCCTGTTCGCTTGTTGGTTTCAGCCAGCCCAAACCAGCCAGCTAACAGTGTTTTCCTCTCACAAAAAACCAACACCAGCCAGCCCAAACCAGCACCAGCACCAACCAGCGAACAGGCCCAAAGAATGGTTATTTTTGTTAAGAATTATTTAGTGATCAATTATGAATTAATTCAAGGTATGTCTTTTCACCTCTCCTTCTTTCACACTTATAACCATCCACATCAACCTTATATATATATATATATATATATATATATATATATATAACTACGTTCTGCAGCTAGCTATAAAATAACTTATTATGTGACTACTTTGAGTTACGATAATTACTATGTTAATTTACGAGATTATAGTAACTCCTTATATATATACACGAGATTATCGTAAATTAGCATAGTAATTATCGTAACTCAAAGTGGTTACAGAATAAGTTATTTTATAGCCAGCTGTAGAACAGTAGTTCTATGGTAAGGCTATTCTGCAGCTGGCCATAGAATAACTTATTCTATAGCCACCTTGATTTACGATAATGTTTGTACCAATTTACGATAATGACAATAGACATTTACGATATATAGGTTACTATAATTTAATATGATACTTACCATAATATTATAGTTAATCACTTATGAGAGAGTCACGTAATCTCGTAAATTAATATAGTAATTATCGTAGCTCAAAGTGACATCATAATAACTTATTATGTGGCAGCTACGTAACAATACGCGTGTATATATATATACTGTTCAATAGCCAATCATTTGCATCACTCGCTTTTTCTCTCGCTCTCTACTTTCTAATACATTATCAGCGACGTTTGCCCTCCGCTGGTTTTGGGCCGGAAAGGAAAAGGATTCGACGTCGATGATGCAGCGCCGTCCGTCCTCGAAGGAACAGTGCCGGCGTCATGCTCCTTCACCATTGTTTTTGCGTCAGAACAAGGAGGCAGAACTGGATCCTGCCGGCCTCCATGTTCGATGCAAGCACAGAGGGCACGTAGGCCTTCATCGTTCCAAGACACATCTGTTCTTCATCTTATCCATAGGAAATTGATGCGTACAAGATGATGGCTGGCCGAGCAGTCACCATCAACATGGATCGACAAAGAAATCGATGACCGTTTTCATCGCAACACCGTGGTCGTCCTCCACATCGAAAGAAAGAAGATGAAGGACGCACTCAGAACAAAAGACGGTAACCACCGGCTATGGTTTTTCTTCACTTTATCATGTTCTTACCTCTCTACGGCAATGGCCGCGAGTCCGCGCGTCCCACCGGTCGTGGTGGGCCTGCTCGCTACACCAGCAGCGGCGCTCGCGTGTGCCAGACCAGAGACGGGGTTGCGTCCCATTCCTGCGGCGGTGCCTGTGCACTTGGCCGGCGGCAGTTGCCGCGTGCCTGCCCGTACAGCAGGGCTGCGCGCCAGGCCGGCCGCAGAGCCCGCACGCGCTAGGCCGGCAGCAGCGGCGCTCGCCCTTGCCAGTCCGGCAGCAGCGGCGCCCACAAGCAAGGTCGTAGGCTGGACCGCGCGCCTGACTGGCCACGGCGGTGGCGGTGGCGGGCTCCAGCGCTTGGCTTTCCGTCAGCGGCGGAGACCCTGTCGACCATCACGTCCGCGGCGGTGGCCACGCGCACCTAGCGCTCTCGACGGCGGCGTTTCCTACACGCCCGGCCTGCCGCGGTGTAGGTCGCTCCGTCGGACAGCCCGGGCCGGTTGCCCCACGGCCGATGGCTCCTCGCGGCCCCAGCGACCGGCAGCGCCCCTCCCGTGGCTGCGGCCTTGCGCCCGGCAACTGGCAGCCGCGCCCGGCGGCCAGGCCCTCACGTGGCTCCCACGCCCAAGGCCAGGCCGGCGGCTGAGGGCCTGACCCACGGCGGTGGTGGCTGGCTGACCGGCGGTCGCGTACGCGCGGCCACCAGGCCAAGGGACGCCGGTTCCCAAGCGACGCCATCCAGAAACGTCCGTTCCTCTTCCTGGTGGATGGGGATAAGACTGTGCAGATTTGCACATAAGCCCTTATTCTTTATGTGAATTACATAATTATTCTAATTGAATATTGATAGTAAATTTCATTCCTATATGTTTTAGCCTTTGGATTTTATTGGCCCCGTTCGCTGGTCTGAAACTTGGCTGAAACTGGCTGAAAAATACTGTTCCAGCTGAATTATTGTGAGTGAGAAATACTGTTCCGGCTGAAAAAAGAAGTCGAACAAGCCGAATATGGGGTAAGCCGAACAGGACCAATGTATCACCATTGCAATATTGCATTTATTTCTAGTATAAATGTTTGTTTTAGACCTTGAGTTTAAAAAAATTATGATGCACGTTATTTACTAGTGTAAATAGATTCTTTTTCAAGACCTACGAGTCTTTAGAAATTGCATCATGATATTATATTGCAGTTGAATTTACTATAATAACATTTAGACATCTATTTCTATGCCTATGATCTTATGTTTAGTTATGAGTATGGTAGAGATTGTACTCCTATACATTGTTTAAGACCAGAAAATTATCCATATCTAAATATACATAGTTTGCCGATTTTATTGTTTGGTAATTAATTTTGGTTGCAATAAAATCAGCTCCACTTAATTAATTGATAGTTAATTAAAGATGAATGGATTTGGGCTCATCTGCGCCTAATCTGGAAAAGCAAAATGGCAGCCAAACCATTTTTGCTAGCGAGGCTGACATAGGAAGTGAATTTTTGCTTTGATCCTACGGGATTTTACATAAATTATGCCACTACCCAACTATAGCACTATATGCTTAGTAAATTTAGTACAGTAGTATGTTTATTCCTATACTTTGTTACCCTTGTTAATTTGATAATTTTTCCATAAATTATATTTTAACAATGGTAAATCCTCTTAATTAAGCATTTCTTAATTAATGATGGATTAAATGCAAAATCGTTCAATGCATATCTTAGATATATTGGGGATCATACACCTAGGCATTGGCTGCGCTTAATTCATCTTGAATTATTCGACCCAGAGACTGTGTCTATGGTAGCAATTATTCGTCTATTACTGAGAGGTCTACGTCATGTTCATTTTAAACTTGATAATTACCTATATTATGTTGTCCCAAATAAGTGTTTTGGAAATATGAGAATGGTACATTTTTATGGTGACTACCATCATTCATTATTAAAGGCTATACACAGGTGGTAGAATCTTAGACATTGGCTGTGATATATTTCTACGAATATATTAGCCCAGAGATCGTGTCTATAGCAGCAATTTATTTGCCTACTACTGAGAGATCTACTCTATGTTTCTGTAACACCCTTGGTGTTACCGCTTAAACAACTTACTAAACTATGTCATGAGCATTATATTTATGTGTCAATGCATGTGATAAAGTGTGTAGATCAATTTCCGTAACTCAAAACGATCAACGAAAATGTTAAACATAATTTGATTCAATAGTCATGTTATATCACTTAGGGTTTAAAACCAATTTTTATTAAGCAAAAATACTATAGAACATGTATGTGACATTTAAATAAAGTTCAAAGTACAAACTTGGTAGATGACAATGCAACTTTAACTTTTGAAAAATAGATGTTAGCCAGTGTTTTAGGAGCTCTAAAATCAAACTTAACGTTAAGATAAGATCTTTTCGTTAAGTCGGTAAACACTTGAATTTATGTTTAAAGTACCATTTTGACGAATTATATTGAGCAAAATAGTTAAATAGTGCTTTAATATTTTGTTCCTATGAGTTAGTACAAAATATGAACTAGGTCATGGTATGTTAGTTAGTTAAAATTAATAAGGTTTAGACCCTTTGAAAATTACGGCTAAAGTGTTAAAAGTTGTAGATCAAACTGAACCATTAACTTTTCTAAATCGGAAATGATAGACAATGTCATTTTTGGCATTTAAATTCCAACAAAATTGGTTAAGCGATACACCTATGTTTTTGTACGATTGGGTGCGTCGAGGTGTGAACTTAAGCGTGGTGAAGGTTGTGGTTGTGTTTGAGTTGCGATGTTCACGCAAGAAGTGTCCGAACTACGTTGGAACGTGTTTTAGCTATGTCGTTGCCGCTATGTTTGTGAACTGTCATTCGGCACAACAAATCTACCTTGGCGCCTCTCCAACTTCCTCTTGGGGCATCCAGTGGCGACGACAATTGCTTTGTTAGCAAGTCGATTATGTCAATTTGGGGTTCATGGACTTGGTGGAGTTTTTATCGAGCTAGTAAGTGAACTTTGGGCTACTTTAAGAAGCGTGCAAGACGTCATTCTAGGCTCTCGCCTGAGTACCCTTGTCACCACGCGAGCACGCCGTCGTGGGTTGGCCGCTGCTCCGCTGACCTCTCTCGCTGGCTCTGGCTGCACGCTGCGCCATGGGCTATCGCTGTTGCTGCCACTCTCGGTGTTGTGCTGTGTCCATGCCTGAGCCATGTGCACCGGGTCGTGCTACTACGCTGTGGTGCTGCTGCACGTGCGCTGCCGCGCGAGAGGCCGATGGCCACTACCAGTCAAGAGCCACAGTTTTAGCCGACGTGGTGCCTGTCTCGACCACTAGATCCACCTACTACCGAGCCACTGCCTGTCTTCATTATCCTGTCGCATTGTTGCCTTTGTCACGGAGCCACTGCCCGCCTGCCATCGCCGCCGACGGAACCGCACTGCTCCATGAGTTAAATTCGTGCTCCACGGGATAACGCACCTCGATTCGATGCCCCAGTAGCTAGGTGTGGAAGCTAGCTAACAGCCCGTCCCGCACCAGGGCACAGCCACGCTTTATTGTCGGCCAATTTCGAGTTTTACTCGCCATCGGTCCGTTTTCACCGTCGTGTCTTGGTTTAGTTTACGGTTAGTCTCTTGTCACCGTTGTAGTTAAATTGATGGTCGTACTAACTCACCATTGACCCCTCTATCTGGTGCTCTCCTCGGCTTGGCCAGAACCTTCACCGGTGATGGGCTGACACGTTGATGTCGCACCCGGAGCGCCGTCACGCGGTGCGAGCGCACGTGGCTCGCTCACCTCGTCGCTTCCCCGTCTTATCCATCACCGCAGCTAGCCTCGGGGTAAGCTCCTATTTCTCTCGCTCAATCCGTTATACTCGTCGTAGACCTAGTTCGACGGAGAAGGCGCGCCGCCGTGGGGTTTGCCCACCTGTGTGGGCAGCACACTAGGGGTCATCGTTTAGCTTCAAATCACCGCTCTAGGTTTCGTCTTGGCCCACGGTGCTCGTAGGCCTGCTCGTAGTGCGGTGCTTCGCTCTGATGGCTGGTGAGGGCGCGCTGCGACGGCCGGAGCCACGTCACCATGCAGGGGGTGTCGAGGACCGGCTTGTTGCGAAGATAGGTTTGTTGGGGGGTGCTCTGTGCAAAGGGTTTCTCTGGTGCAATAGTACTCGAAGGCGCCGCATAATATTCAGGTAGGCTAGGGGCTATTTTGCAAAAAGTGCGGCGCGGGCGCGGGCTTCCCCGCCTTGGGCCGCTGCTGGGCCAGCTACCGCGCGTGCCTCGTCCGCGTGGGCCGCTGGGGCCGATATGGTTGTTGTCGGCCTCTTTTTTTTCTAGGCATTTTCTAATTTAGTTTCTAAGGCAACTTGTAAATTCAATATAAATTTGTGTTGTCGGCTAAAAATTGTGAAACTAATTTTGTCAGGTTTCTAAAATCATGATGTATCTACTAGTATATTTTGTTCATATAGTTTTATAATATACTTAGGAGCTATATAATTAATTTGAGATACTTAATATTGTTAAAATATAAATTTATAGGAATTGTTATGAAAAATTGGTAGTAGTGTTGGATCTGAAATTTTTATAGTAGATTTCTAACATTATTGGGTGCTCACTGTAATTTTTGTAGCTCCATAGGAATTAGTTTGTTCAGGTAACTAAATGAGCCCTACTACAAAAATATATATTTAATCAATCAAATATCAAAATAATTAGGGGTTTGTAGAACGAAAACATTTTCTGGAAATGAGCCTCACTTGACAACATGGATACATGACTAAGTATGCTAGTCATTAGAGTTAGCTCGTTAGCTTGTGAGACGTAATCGTATTTTAGAGTTACGGTTGCCGTTGATTATTTACGTCCCTGCGTTGCATCCACGTATTTCATGATAGGAGCGATGTTGGATCGTAGAGTCGTCTGGAGTAGTGGAAGCAGATGGTGACTTGATGATCATGCCACCATGATGAAAAGCTAACTTGGTTATATTTTACCCAGACAAGCCCCGGTGCATAACCCCTATTATTCTACACTTTATTTTATGCTGGTGCATTAAGTTTAAGGAGTTGAATGAACCCCCCCCCCCCACATATATATATATCCTTATCCTATGAGTCTAACTAGTATGACATGATCGTGTAGATTGCTATGCTAGTGCACTTCGGTAGAAGTCGAGTGATTGCCTGTCACTCACGAGAAATAGGAAAGATATTATTGTTGTTATTATATTACTATCACATAGAATATATATATATATATATAATTGGAGATCGGACGGAATGATACTTTAGATCTGGACTTGGTTGGGCATTCGAGCGAGGCTAGGATTGTACTTATTCCGCCTGTGTTGGTTAAGGACCGACCATTATATTGGATTCTAGTCAGGTCACAGACTTATTATCCTGAGCACATATTTACTTATGAGGGCAGGAAGGCTCGTTGCTCTCTTGTCGTGGGTTCCAGCTCTTTCCGGACCGACTGATTGGAGGCGGGGATGGTGGAGGTCTAAGCACCACACTGAGTCCGAGACTCACGTGTGGGGGCTTGGAGTCTAAGTTTGGATGGGGATCTAGACCCCTTAACAGGAGAGTGGTGGGTTGGTCCTTCTTGTGCCTGGGGTATAAGCGGGGCGTGTGTTTCGGGTTACCCAGCTGGGATACATTGGTTCGCGAATCGCCGTGTGATACGGTATGACTTGGCTATGATCTAGCACCGTAGTAAGAACTAGAATATGAAAGATGGTAAAATGATTATAATTGCTTACCACCTACTTGAAAGTAGCACAGGTGCTTACATAGAATGGTTAGTAATGGACTAATGATGATTGCTAATAAAATTTAATATAAGGACATACGTTTAGTAATGCTTCCGCAGATACACTAACCCACAAGCCAGATAGCCTTGCATATCCTTAGAGTCTTTTCTTTCCTCCTTATGGGTAAGCCTTGCGGAGTACAATTGAGTACTCAGGGTTTGTTCTGCCCTATTGCAGGTGACAAGAATATGTGGAGCTGACACTTGTTTGTGGAAACCTCCTGGTGGGCTCAGCGAGGATTTTCTTAACGTTGCGGATATAGAATTTATTTGAAACTTCCACCAAAAATGTTTTACAATGGAAAAACTTATAACCTATTATGATGTATATAACATATCATCATGTTAATGTTTGACTTGTCATTAAATGATTTTATTTTTGCTTAAACTCTGATAACATAGTTATATTCTGCTGTTATAAATAATAAATATTATACTCTGATGTTGCACGGAAAGTGATGTAAGAAATGGCTAAAATGTTGTAAGCTTTATTCTCCCATTTATGATCCTATTGAAAAATATGGATTTTCGGGTTCTCCCATAGGGTGCGCTCGACAGAACTGCCTGATGTAGCTCACCTTCGGGGTGCTTAGTGTCTAGTGGAAGACAAACACCTCCGTAAGTGTGTTATTTTAGACGATTCTGCCACAGTTTTAGACATAGAGATTATCTACTATATGTGTGCCAACATTAATAATGATTGTTCACGAGGTCTACACATCTTGTGATTACTTCTAATTGTTGGAAAGTTTATAGTTTTGTTGACTATCTCCAACAATCCAAAACAAAGTGACAAGATATGGAACCCCTACATTTTTACATTAGATGCAACATCACCATAGTGATTTTTAATTTACCTTAGGTGTAAATTAATAAAATCAATTATCTGTCACATGTTGAGGATACTGATTTCAGAGGAGTTTGATGAACTCGCTCTAGATGGCATCACTATCCCACATGGACAATGGACATCAACTTTTTTATCCCATAGGCTATTGGAAGAATTTAATGAACCTCAATTAGGGGTTGTTTGTTATGGATCAAAGGAAATTATGCCTTACTGTTGTTAAGGTACTACACGTTCATAAAGATTTTCGATAAAATTATCGTGGGCGAAGAAATGCACATTCTTCGTGGCTCACTCTTTAGGAGTTTTATGAACAATAAATAAACTCATATAGCTTGAGGCTAATCATCAGTGAATCATGTCTCTAGTTTTTCAAACTATTGAAGACTATGATCATATTGTTCATACAATTTGCTTGCACTAGTAAAAGCAAAAGGCCTAATGTGCAATATGAGTGATGGCAATGTGAACCCAAGAATGACAAAGAGTAATGTCATATATATGTGGTTGTGTTTAGCATAGCGCTAAACAATGTTGTACTCTTAAATTTGTAGTTGATCTATATCAACATTCTCTAAAGGATGAAACAGGAGCTACGAAAATAAGATATGAAGGGTGCTACAATCTTAAAGTCTAAAGCTATAAAGGAGGTTGGTTATTTATGTTAGATCGTATGAGATCATGTAATAACACTTCTCCTTTTCTCATAAAGAGAACATCACATAGATGGACAACATATTCATCAAATATGCTTCAAATTATTTATTTTGAGATTTGAGATAATCTCATGGTCCATTGATAATATGTGATAATATTCATCGAAGATGTTGTAATACTTGTGTTGTCAATGCATAACTATTGTGGGTATCATATTAATGTATTTGATACTCGACAATATTTATAGATTTCTATATATTAGATGAGAATTTTATTGAATTCTTGTCATATATAGGTGCCTAGTGGACATTTGTACCACAAACTCTATAATTAGGGAAGCAAAATATTCCTAGTTCTTATGACAAGAAGAGTGAATATTTTGGCCATCGATGATGCGATGCAGTGATAGTTTGCCACGTTTTGCTACTATCCTTCTTCCTATGTATACTGAGTTAGCAATTGAGGATACTTAATTATGTCCTAGTTACACTCGTATCTTACCAAATTATAGAGATATCCAAATGTGTTTTCGTATGGAAACATAAAAAGACAACATTGGATATGGCATATAAGTAATTATGACAAGTCTTGTTTTGGTTGTATTATGCATACAACCATCCCCGTACAACATATTGCGTATAAGATAATTTTTCACACTGTTAATACATTTCGAATTTGGAATGAACAACTTGATCATCATATGGGATGAGGTGAAAAATTATTAGCAATTCTTTTGATCAAGATTTTCCCAAAGTGTGGATACGATAAATGCCACAAGGAAAATAGATTTTAAGACCCTCTTATCTTAAAATCAGATTAAATATCTTAGATTCCTTGATCATATCTAAGAGAATATGTATGGGTCCGATACAAAGGTTGTATGGATAGTTCAAGCATTTCATGATTACGAAGATACATCTATAAGATGATCTACAATATGTGAAGTATCCACACTCGACCATGCATTTGGTAAATAATGGCTCATGTCGTGAGGTCATTATCCTGAATCCTAATGAATTTTTTATACCTACAATGATGATTGTTTGGTATAACAAGAATTTAGTTACATATCCAAAAGGATAAACAGAATCTATGATGGTCATAGCAGGACTATTATTAGTGAATTACTATTTGCCAACTTCGTGTTGGGTCAGGTAGATTTACACACTCCTGACTTAAGATTAACTGTATATCCTCTATATGCATTTAGTACGTGGGAATCCATGAAGATTTCATATTTACGTAAGATTGGGTTACGTTGTATACATACTAATCTCACCACCGCAGCATATATTTATGGGCACACACAGGTAACTAGGGATCAAAGTGAGATTTCAATCTCCGTCGATTGTTAAGTATCTAGGACCTCTTATGGAGGATCTATTTATGGCCTCGTACACTGGTTGTAGTTAGATAATGAGCATTTCCAGGCATTAGGGGAGATTTGATGTACCATATATAATGCCAGGAAATTATTTGGAATGTGTAAGACATTTCAAGCTCAGTATCACGTACTAAATGAACCAAATTTTGAGTTCAAAGAATTATTGATTTGCATAATATTGCAAATAAACTACCAAATGTATTTACTAATTATTAAGGTGTCTTTTAAACTTATTAATCCATTGCCAGTATGTGCCGAAAAGTGTGGTGGTACCATGTAAACCCACTCATCTCCCAATTGTAAATAAGAGGGGGAGAAGTATGACCATAAAGTAGGACTATTCATGCTAGCAATAGAAGGTTTCCTTCTAAAGAAGTAAATACAGGTCAACCTATGGTTGGCGACACCTTTTGGGTAAATATTGATTATTACCCAGTGGATGGAGGTCATCCACAAACCTAGCTCAGAGGTGCACCTAAATACTGATGCTGGGATATCGAAAAGCCCTAACTCTCATTTTGGGAAGTCACGATGAGTCATTTAGGGTACTTTGAGTTTTGATAACCGGAGAATTATATCATAGAAAGGCTACATGTGTCGAGTTCATAAACCCAGGGTTCCTCGAGGACCAGCTTCCACGCCAAGGCACGGCCCAAGAGTCTAAAAACAACAGGTCGGAAGGGCGGCCCAGTCACCGGCCAGAAGGTCTGGCCGAAGAGATGCAACGCCCGCTCGTCCACTACTTCGGCCCATCTCTTCGACCGGAGCACCCGCTTCGGACTCCGGCCGCCTCCGAACGGCCTCTCCGATCAGAAACCCTGGCCCAAACGCTACTTCTGACTCTGACCCCGCATCTCCGACTAGGGATCACAGAAACCCTGCTCACCGCTCCTCTCCGACAGACGCGACCAGAGCCGGCTGGAACCATCCGACCAGGGACGCCCGCTCGGAAGAAACCAGGGGACGAACAGAAAAAGCAAAGCCAGGGCGCACGAGTCAAACCACGATATCAAGGACTATACCCTGCAGGAACAGTACTCTACAACCACCCTGACACAAACAGTATTGTAGGTGCTGACGTTTCCCTCTATAGTATTGTGGGCGCCGATTAACTCCCATATGGTAAGACCCCCCACATGCCTCTAGGCATCGACAGTATTGTAGGCGCCGGCTTTTACCATACCAGGTGAACGTGGTGAGACCCCCCACATACATCTAACATTCTACAGTGCATCAACGGTGTTGTGGGCTAAAAAGTGTTGTGGGTGCCTACCATTATCTTATACCCAATGGCATGGGAAGCAAGACTAAGCAACCGATGTTCTCCCTCTCCCTCACTTGTAAAGCCATCCCCTTCATCTATAAAAGGGGATGCACTCTCTTCCAACAGTTAAGGTTCTTCAGGTTCACCGTCCCAGTCCTTTTAGATTCATTAGATCAACCAAGTTCACCAGCTTACAACCTCAGAACCGCTAGGTTTGGACTTCAAGCACACGCATGAACACTTAGCTCATAGCGTAGTTCCTGTCACTCTTGGCCTTTCCGACCGGAGCCGACCGGACCTCCTGTACACCCCATCTTTCTCCTTCTCGTTTGTAACCCCACTGTAGACTCCGAGCACCTGGGCTCAGGAATAAAGTTGCTGACCGACTCCAACTGGACATAGGGCACGTTGCCTGAACCAGTATAAACCATGTGTCATTGAGTGCAAGGCCACCTCCGATCATAACGTATATCAAAACTATAAATATTTACTAGTTGGTCACATTCTGCACCGACAGTTGGCGCCGTCCGTGGCGAGGATGTTGTACGTTCAACACTTTTTGGTTATCGGATGACCCACTTTTCTACCGCCCTCGCCGTGGCAGGCTCGGGCGACACGGTTCGCTTCGGCTCGCTGGAGTTTCCCGCACTCTCACCCGTTGGGATGTGGGTTCCACCCATCTTTGAGCCATCCTAGGCCTTCCTCTTTGGAAGCCTGGACATCGCCGCCGACCGGCTCGGCGTACTGCGCCTCCACGAGGAGGCAACCATCCCGGCGCCCGTCGGAGGGGCGCCCTCCATCGGCTCTGGGACGAACGACGACTTCGACGGTGCGGCATCTGCGCTTCTTTCCGAGCAAACTCTCTGCTCAAACCTCACTGTAAGTAATATACGTTCTGTTATTTAATCACCATTTACCGCTTTCCGTCAATTATCTAGAGGGACCGCGTTGCCCGTATCGCGACCACTGTACGACCGGTTCCCCTACGGCCTCACGTCTTCCGCGGACACGTATGCCCGGGGGCTCCAAAAAATGCTGACGCCGCCCGCTTTCACCTACGAATTTGTGCGAATGGCGAGCCACACTCCGGCCTGTTTCTATGAACCCTTGGATGACGAGGTCAAGAGCGATGGCTCCAACATCGGCGACGTGGCACCTAGTCATCGTCCGTCCAGGGAGTGCGCTATGGCGGACGTTCCGGGGCAGCCACCGGTGGTTGCGGAGTCCGTACAAACTCACACCCCTCCGGACCTGCGTGTGGGGGCAATCGCGCTTACACAAGGGCACGCTGAGGAGCTGCGGCAAAGACATCATAGCCAACCGCCGCTCGCACCGGCACGCTCGGTACAGCACGCTACGCCCCTTGCGCATGTCTCGGTCGACGACGCTCAGGGGCGCACCCGTCAGGTCCAACGTGACATCATAAACGAAGGGAACGACCCCCATAGTTCACTCGGGCTAGCCAGAACCTCACCGCTGTGGTAATGCTTCTGCGTGGTGTACCCGAGCCCGTCGACCCCCAGGAGCGGGCGGTCTACTGGAACCTCAGGGCGCTGGTAGAAACCGCCATCATACAACAAGCGGAAAGCTCCGCATCACAACTCCGACACGCGCCCTCTCATCCCATGGGGGGAGCTAGGATGCGCCAGATGAATCGCTCCATCCGTTCACCACTACAGCCACTCGGAGTTGGTCATTGATCAAGAGGACGCGCTAGATGAATCGCTCCATCCGGACTGCGCATCGCCATCGACCTCGGCGCTACGCGACTCTACGTTCACGGCGACTCGGAGTTGGTCGTTGATCAAGTCATGAAGGAGTCCTCCTACAAAAGCCCCCTCATGGCAGCATACTGCCAGGAGGTACGCAAGCTTGAGGACAAATTCCAAGGGATCGAGCTGCATCACGTCCCCTAAAGGGACAACGACGCGACCGATTTTCTTGCGAAATTGGCCGCCAAGCGAGATCCCTCTCCGATCGGAGTCTTTATCAACGACCTAAATGAGCCGTCCGCCCATGTCCTGGAAGGTTCGATCCAGGCACACCCCGGCGCTAGCCCGACACTTGGGCGCTCCGACCCCGAGGCCACACCAGCACTCGGGTGCTCCGACCCCAAAGCCACACCGGCGCTCGGGGGGCTCTGACCCTAGTACTTCGACAACGACGTCGCCCACCGAATCCGCCGTACTAGTGCTCGATCAAACCAACTAGCGAGCACCACTGCTCGCTTACCTCCTCGAGGAGGTTCTCCCACCCGAAAGGACTGAAGCTCGACGAATCGCTCGACGCGCCAAGACGTTCGTTGCCGTTGCTGACGAACTCTATAAACGAAGCCCATCGGGGGTACTCATGAAGTCCATCCCTACCAACCAAGGGAAATAGCTCCTCCTCGAGGTCCATGCCAAAATCTACGGACATCACGCGACCCTAAGGTCGCTAGTCGGAAAAGCCTTTCGCCAAGGTTTTTACTGGCCCACCGCACTATGAGATGCAGAGGAGGTCGTCCGCAGGTGTGAAGAATGCCAGTTCTACGCTCGGCAAACACATTTGCCGGCACAGGAGCTCCAAACCATCCCCATCACCTGGCTGTTCGTGGTCTGGGGCCTCGACATGGTAGGACCCCTCAAAAAGGGCCCGGGCGGCTTCACTCACCTGCTCGTAGCGATCGACAAGTCCACCAAGTGGATAGAGGCTAAACCCATCACCAACATCCGCTCGAAAGAGGCGGTCAAATTCTTCCTCGACATCATCTACTGGTTCGGCGTTCCTAACTACATCATCACCGACCACGGAACTAACTTCACCGGAAAGAAGTTCCTAGACTTCAGTGATGGATACGGCATCAGGATTGACTGGGCCTCGATCGAACACCCACGTACTAACGGATAGGTCGAGCGTGCCAATGGCATGGTCCTCCATGGACTCAAGCCATGCATCTTCGACCGACTCAATAAGTACGCCGGGTGATGGGTTGTAGAGGTCCCAGCAATCCTCTGGAGCCTGAGGACGACCCCAAACCGATCCACAGGGTTCACGCTCTTCTTCCTGGCCTACGGAGCTGAGGCAGTACTGTCCTCCGACCTCGACCACGGTGCCCCAAGAGTAAAGGTCTTTAACCATGACCGGGCCGTGGAGGCTCAGCAAGACACAGTCGACCTACTCGAGGAGGCCCGTAAGATGACTGTCATCCGCTCCGCTCGCTATCAGCAAACTCTCCGCAGGTACCATAAAAGAAAGATCAGGGGGAGGACCCTCGAAGTCGGTGATCTCATGCTTCGAAGGACCCAATCAACAAAGGAAAAACACAAGCTCTATCCACCATGGGAAGGACCGTACACCGTAACCGAAGTAATCCGACCGAGCACATACCGACTGAAGGACGACAACGGCAATGTTCTCACCAACACTTGGAACATTGAACAACTACGTCGTTTCCCCCCTAAATTTAGGCCTTACCGCTTTTTAGTCAACACTTGCTCCTGTAAAACACCTCGGCCCGAACACTTTCAGCCCAGGTTGCTCGGGGGCTACATAAGGGTACAATACTAAAAATTACCTCTGTTTTTATTTACAGTCACATGGAAAAACTCCTTCCTACCCAAAATGAAAGGGTAGTTCGTTCCTCTAAATTACCTTACTTAGCTTTGCTCCAAATATTCCGACCAATCGCACCCCGCCTCTACCTACGGTTACAAGTAATTTGAGCCTCATGGGCCATGCACCGGGCTCCCAAGGTTGCAGCCAACGGGATGAACAGGCAGGTGCGAAGAAGAAAGAATAAAAAACAAAATTACGCTAAAACAAAAACTAAGGAACGAAGGGGGCAAGCTTTCCCGAACGGAGTAAATCCATCACAAAAAACAAAACTGATGTATTTATTGATACAAAAACTGTTCACACGAGGGCTCCCTCACAAACTTAACGATTACATTTACTGACTACTTCTACTCTAAATGCTACTACGGCCACTCGGCGACATCATCTGGTGCCAAAAGTAAGGCCACGACACACGCCCGGCTCCGCCCCCTCAAACTCAGCAAGCGCAACGGGTACCTCAAGGGCATCGAACCCATAGATACTCAGCAGAAGAACATAGAGCTCCTGACTTTCTCATGCAGTCGAGGCAGCTCCTGGATAGGGATGCTGCCTACCAAGGTATGGCCATCATGGCTGAGGATATCTCTTCAAACTTTATGAACTGGCCGACTTGAGCAGTTGCAGGCGCGGAACCCTCCACCGGCACGATTCTGAGCAACTTCCCCTCCGACAAAACTCGCCCGGTGAGGATCCGTCGGAGAGACTCCACACACGGCTCCATCTCAAAAAAGGCCTCGCGAACAAATTCGGCACGGCACCTCCTTCGACGGAAGCCGCCCCTCCTCTGGCAAAGACAGCCAGCACCGCCTTTGGCAGCCCCCAGCTCGACATCGCGCTCTAGATTCATGAAGGGATCGGTGAGTCCTCCCCCCTGCTTACTCTCTCTCTCTCACTTAGGAATCGCCGCGACATACGGGCACTCTCGGTGAGGAGGAAGAAGAAAGAGAGGCGAAAGTTGGAGAACAGGCAAAAGACTATGACGAGAAGCTCCTCTCCCTTCCCCTATTTAAGGAGAAAACACGATAGGTAAAGAAGGGAAAGGGATCGAAGCGAAAAAATCTCTCCCTTCCCCCATTCAATACGGATGGGAAACGACGGGACATGCCTTGACCGATGGGACGCACACTGACCGACAGAACGGGACGTGGCCTAGGTATGGCCCACCACTACCGCACAATGGGCACAGGAACCAAAGCGCCACCACTCGTAGGCGGCCCTCCACCTTCCCAGACCGTACTTGAAAAAACCCAAACAATAAGATCTCCAAAAGAGACCATCGGGCTTCCTGAGTTGATCGAATCACTCAGGATACACACTGAGATACAGGTAGGAAGCAAAGGGACGCCCCATGTAGGCCATGCCGACTCCATCTCGAACGACAAGCATAGGTCCCGATCGGACATTTCTGACTAAAGCTCTCCGAACCCCGTCACTCAAGTCATCAAGGTGAACACTAACCAATCCCCCTCTATTTCTTTATATAAACTCATTCATACATCCATACGTGCATTCATCTCATACGCCTGTACCCCCCCCAGATGGTTAGGGCATGAACCGCTGGGGGCTCGGGAACTAAGCATCGCACGTGCAGCAAAATGCATCACAACGCTCCGTGTTACGTCACGAAGCGGCGGTTGCCTCATTCGACATGAGCAACCAACAGAGCCAGGGGAGAAAGACGTAGATGAGCCCCGTGCAACCCTCGCCCGATCTGGCAGACTGGGTCATCTCAACCTTCTCGTTTGATCCTGAACCTCTCGCCAAGCCCACAGAATCTCCATCGAGGGGAGGCCGTTAGGCCACCCGGGTCGATCTCCGAAACGACCTAGGCATCTGTCGGGTAGAAGATAAAGGAGTAGTGGAATGCCATAAGAGGGCTATGCCAACCCTGTCATGAACGACGGACCCAGATTCCACTCGATCAGACCCGTTAGCGAACTCACCGAGCGCGTCACTCGAGCCCAAGCGATCGGGACAAGTGACAAAACTCAGCCCCTCCAGTTATGAGGAACCGAGGATGGGGTAACGCACACAAACTCACATCGACCCCTACGAAGGCCCGAACAAGGCTCGAGGCTCAAAATAAAAGCCTGGGTCCGCGACCCTAATCTCACCCCATTCGGCTATGCTTCCGACTGCGCTCCAAGGACACCTGGGTCCGCGACCCTGATCTCGCCACATGATTCTGACTCACCCGATCCCTTGGTGCACACCGATGCCAGGATCAGTGAGCTCTGTCTTGTCCAAACTAACTACCACACCCGATCCCACGGCGCGCACCGACGCCAGGATCTCTCTCAAACAACTAAACACGCCTCGGCTGCACAACGACGCCTTGGTTAAAACAAACTCCATCTCAAAAAACTAAAAATGAGCACACATGCCCGCTGACGAAAATCCCCTAGACGGTTCTTCCCAAACCACCCAAGGGCTCGGGGGCTACACCCGTGGGTGCGCTCGCGCGCACCAGCCGACAAGACAAAAATCCCCCGGACGATTCTACCCGAATCGCCCGGGGGCTTGGGGGCTCCTGTCGGGTTCATAAACCCAGGGTCCCTCGAGGATCGGCTTCCATGCTAAGGCTCGGCCCAAGAGTCTAAAAACAACAGGCTGGAAGGGTGGCCCAGTCATCGGCCGGAAGGTCTGGCCGAAGAGATGCAACGCCCGCTCGTCAGCTACTTCGGCCCATCTCTCCGACCGAAGCAACCCGCTTCGGACTCCGGCCGCCTTCGAACGGCCTCTCCGATCGAAAACCCTGGCCTAAACGCTACTTCTGACTCTAACCCCGCATCTCCGACCGGGGATCACAAAAACCCTGCTCACCACTCTTCTCCGACTAACGCGACCAGAACCGACTGGAGCCATCCGACCGGGGACGCTCGCTCGGAAGAAACCAGGGGACGAACAAAAAAAGCAAAGCCAGAGCGCACGAGTCAAACCACAATATTAGGGACCATGCCCTGTAGGAACAGTACTCTGCAACCACCCTGACACGAACAGTATTGTAGGCGCCAACGTTTCCCTCTACAGTATTGTGGGCGCCGATTAACTCCCATACAGTAAGGCCCCCCACATGACTCTGGGCATCGACAGTATTGTGGGCGTCGGCTTTTACCATACCAGGTGAACGTGGTGAGACCCCCCACATACATCTGACATTCTATAGTTGCATCAACAGTGTTGTGGACGCCTACAGTGTTGTGGGCGCCTACCATTATCTTGTACCCGACGGCTTGGGAAGCAAGACTTAGCAACCGACGTTCTCCCTCTCCCTCACTTGTAAAGCCATCCCCTTCATCTATAAAAGGGGATGCACTCTCTTCCAATAGTTAAGGTTCTTCAGGTTCACCGTCCCAGTCCTTTTAGATTCATCAGATCAACCAAGTTCACTAGCTTACAACCTCAGAACCGCCAGGTTCGGACTTCAAGCACACGCTTGAACACTTAGCTCATAGCGTAGTTCCTGTCGCTCTCGGCCTTTCCGACCGGACCTCCTGTACATCCCATCTTTCTCCTTCTCGTTTGTAACCCCACTGTAGACTTCGAGCACCTAGGCTCAGGAATAAAGTCACCGACCGACTTCAACTGGACGTAGGGCACGTTGCCTAAACCAGTATAAACCCTGAGTCATTAAGTGCTAGGCCACCTCCGATCACAACGTACGTCAAAACTATAAATATTTACTAGTTGGTCACATTCTGCACCGACAACATGTGTCGACACAAATTTCTCTGAATAAATTGTATACAACATTCTAAGTCGTTCAGTCAATAAGACCATGATAGAGTGCTTTGCTCACTCTTATTTGAACTTGTTGAGTGATGTAATACATGTAGAGATAGTCTTGCTCACCAGAAAATAGGTGTTTTGGGCTGTGATTCTAGCACCTCAGGGTACTTTTACTATGGGTACAAAAGTGCTTTCGTCCTAGAATGGATTGAAAATAATATGGTGGTGAGAAAAAAAGCAAGACTAGTAGCATAAGGGGTTAATAAGGGGTTTACACAAAGCCCAAGCATCGATTTTCAATGCAAATTGTTCTCTATAATAAGTTATAAATTTTCGATACTATATTTTGATAGACAGTACAAAAGCATCTATCATTGCAGTTGATAGTTGATAAATGTAGTGATTGCATATATTTATATGATTACTTGATTTGGTGTATTTATGAAGTTCTAGGAAGGAGTTCATATACTTAACCCTCATACATAAAATCGCAACACATATTGTGTATTGCTTAAGTCAATATGGCTTAAAGCAGTTAAGTCGAATTTGGTACAATCGACTTTGTGTGTATTCCCTAAACTGAAAGGATACAAGATTGATTACACGTGGTGTTCATTTTTGAAGTCCTTGATTGGATTTCATAGTGTTATATGATAGGCAGTAATCTTGACATCATTATTGATGAAAATATGTTAATAGTACGTTGTAATATAAAGACGGAGTTTAAGATGGAAGATACGGACTAAACCAAAATTTTATTTTGTGTTTATGATCAAGCATCTTCTCTCAGGATTTTGTATAAAAGCTATCGATATCTAGATCATATTGAGTGATTCAATATGAAGGTATCATATGGTTGTTCTACCTCATGATAGAGAAAAATTATTTTATGCCATAGTGATGAGATATCGGGACATGTGGTCCATTATCTCCGTGCTATTGATGCGCTAACATATCTTGCAAAAGTTCCCGACCGAATATTAGTTTTGCAATGATTTGCAATCTATTAGCAGCGCTACTCCTAACAAATGTTGGTGGATTAAAATTAAGAATATCTTTTGATATCTTAATAGCATAAGTGATTTTGGTGTGTTCGTTTGGAAGAACCCATGATACAGTTGGATATAATTATTTTGGTTATCTATTGGATCCCCAATTCCATATCGCTAAAAAGGCTTAATGTACATGTGGAAAGACCATTTTGTGGTAGTCTTTAGGTTATTTCCATCAATCAATTTGATATTGTATTTTATAAGGCTTCACATGAATGTGTGTAGCTTACAGAATGATATATCACATGCTGAAGTTATGTGGTGGTGATTCTATTGAATCAATGGTCATTATCTATAAACGGTAATGCAACTTGTGTTGTGTAGATGGAGACAAGTTATACTTAATGCAATATTTTTGCATTAAGATGGTTATGTTCCATTGGTTATGTGGGCATATGAACATTTGTAAACTAAATCTTGTGATAATCTTGTAGAGATATTCACAAAATCTATCATACTCCATATTTTTTTTGTGTTGAATGTATTGATATGAATTTACTTAGAGGTTTGCTAGTATCAGGGGGAGAGTCTCTCTGATTAATAACTTGTTGTAAACATCATATTGTACTCTTTTCTTTGTATGAGTTTTCTCCTTTGGGTTTCTCATATAATTTTTTTAATGAAGCAATATCAACACAAGGTTATGTCATATCATCTATTTTTCTCCACAGGTGTTTTTGGTGGATGATACTGGAACATAAGATGCATTGTACTCTTTTCTTTATATGAGTTTTCCCTTTAAAATTTCTCATATAAAGTTTTTGGTAAGACAATGTGAACACAAAGGTATATGTTATATCATCTAGTTTTCCCCATCGAGGTTTTTGGAAGATGATATTTGAAGCATATTTGGTCAAGCTGTTTTTAGACTAAGGCATTGGGTTTATCTCAAAGAGTCTAATAACATTCGTGATTGTATATCATGGTGTTTTCTCCTTATTTTTTCCACTAGGTTTTAAAGAGTTTTGCCTGGTATACCGGTATTACTTTGGTTTTTCCCATAGAGTTTTCTAAAGATTCATAAAAATACATAATAGACGAACAGTGAAGACTATAAGGAATTAATTGATCAAGGGGGTGTTAAGAATTATTATTTAGTGATCGAATAGAGATTAATCCAAAGTGTGTCTTTTTAAAACCCCCCTCCCTCTCTCTCTTTCACATTTATAACCACCCACATAGACCTTATATATATGTACATAATATTCATTGGGAATACAATAGAGAATCATTTATATCACTTGCTTGTCTCTCGCTCTCTACTTTCTAATGATTTCTCCATCCTCCAAAAGAAAAGACGAAAAGAAAGGGAAAGTGAGAAAAAAGCGAAGGAGGGAAGAAAACGGCCAGGCCCACCTGCATCGGCACGCGGGGGGGCGCCGGCCCCGGCCACAGAGGCCAGAAGCCGCGCCCCGCCCTGAGCCCCTGCAAGTTGCTAAGGCCACACCCAGGCGGCGGCCGCCGGCGCAAGTCTGACCTCCCCGACCCTTGAATTCAACCTCCGCCACGGCCGACGGGCCGAGCCCGACCGACGCCGGCGGGAGAGGCAGAGACGGAGAGAAAGAGATGGGCGTGGGGGGCAGCTTCTGGGACCTGCTGAAGCCCTACGCGCGGCACGAGGGCGCGGGGTACCTACGCGGGCGCCGCGTCGCCGTCGACCTCTCCTTCTGGGTCGTCTCCCACAGCACCGCCATCCGGGCACGCTTGCCGCGGGCGCGGAGCCCGCACCTCCGGACTACCTTCTTCCGCACCCTCTCCCTCTTCGCCAAGGTCCGGTGCCACTGGTGGTGTTCCCACGCTTTCCCACCTCTCCCCTCCCTCGGCCTCCTTCGCTCGGTTCTCGTCCTTCCCCACTTATTGTCTCTGACTTCCGCCCGTTTCTTGATCTCACCGAATGTGTAGTGTCCTGACCTGTGCTTGGGCGCTTCTGCATTCTGCAGTTGCTGCCTTTAGCTTTCCAAGATTTAATCTTGCCGGGGTCTAATTATTGCATTGCTCGATTTTTTTGGTTCCCGGATTCACCTGTTTCCGCTGGATTGTGTCTGCAATTCCTGCAGATGGGCGCGTTCCCTGTGTTCGTGGTGGACGGCGAGCCGTCACCGCTCAAGTCGCAGGCGAGGGCGGCGCGCTTCTTCCGAGGCTCCGGGATGGACCTGGCCGCGTTGCTGAGCACAGAGGCGGACTCCAGTGCGGCCGCGGCACCGGTCAAAAGGAGGAATGCTGCATTCACGCGATGCGTTGAGGAGTGCGTGGTGAGTTCCCGTGTCTCGGCAATGCCTGTGATCCTTCGTTCAATCTAGGGTTTAATTATGGCTTGCAGAACAGTCTGTGTTGTTTAACTGTTCATCACGAGATTGTGTGATTCACAGCCACTGTAGTGTAGATTCCTCATCCGACACCACGACATCTTTACACTAGCTTCTTGCTGCTTAAATGGTCAGCAACAATGATGAATATGCAGATGATACCTGCTCATGTAAATATATGCATTGTTTTAAATGTTGGTTAATATTCCGTAATTTTTAGGAACTGCTTGAATATCTTGGAATGCCTGTGTTGAGGGCAAAGGGTGAAGCTGAAGCCCTTTGCGCACAGCTGAATAATGAAGGTCATGTAGATGCTTGCATCACTGCAGACAGTGATGCTTTCCTCTTCGGGGCTAAGACTGTTGTAAAGGTCCTCAGATCGAATTGCAAGGTAAGGATTCCTCTGTAATTCTATGTCCACAGCAGGTGATTTGTTTTGTTTTCCATGTGCAATAGTTTCAAGACCATCAACTTTTATTCAGGAACCTTTTGAGTGCTACCACATAGCAGACATTGAGTCTGGTCTTGGATTAAAGAGGAAGCAAATGGTGGCCATGGCACTCCTTATTGGCAGTGACCATGATTTGCATGGGGTGCCTGGTTTTGGCCTGGAGACTGCACTTCGTTTTGTGCAGTTATTTGATGAGGATGAAATTTTAGATAAGTATGTGTCGTACTTCCTTGTTTTTTTTCCTGGCAGAATAATCTCCTCCAATGCTGCATTCATGGAGCTAGTCATCTTATTTATACTTCTCCAGGTTACATGAAATTGGTAGAGGGGTGTATCCATTCCTAGAAGGATTTGACAATGCACATATTGATGATCTCCCATCATCGTCCACGAAAAGCCCAGTTGTAAAATCGCCACACTGCTCACATTGTGGTCACCCGGGCAGCAAGAAAAATCATAGCAAGGATGGGTGCAATTATTGCTTGGTGGATTCTTTAGAGAACTGCGTGGAAAAACCAGCTGGATTCAAATGTGAATGTCCTAGTTGTGATGAGGTTGGATCTGTATTCATTTAATTATCTGAATCCTGTTGATTCTGATGCCTTACAGTATGTTTCACCTTCTCTTTTACCCTTGAATGGTTTTTGATGAACAATTATCGCTATATTAATTGTACCTTTGTTATGACTGTTAGGCACGTGATCTAAAGGAACAAAGACGGCATGAAAATTGGCAAGTCAAGGTCTGCAAAAGAATAGCTGCTGAGACAAATTTTCCTAATGAGGAGATCATTAAATTGTATCTAAGTGATAACAATCTGGTTGAAGGTAAGACAAAAAAAGTATGGCCCAACGCATTAGAAAACAGCATTATGCTTATTTAAGTGCTTATTGAGTTGTAGTTTTTCTTTGATCAAGGTTTCGAATTAGCATTTGTTTATAGTAAAAACCCAAATTTTTAACCTGTTTGCAGAAAAGGGTGTTCCCTTGCTTAGTTGGAGTAAGCCTGATGTTGAAGCTTTGGTTGACTTATTAAGTTATAAGCAGAATTGGGAGCCATCTTATATTCGCCAAAGGATGCTTCCTATGTTATCAACCATATATTTACGAGAGGTGGCATCATCTCCATCTACACCATTGCTTCTTTGCGATCAATATGAATTTGATTCAATTCAACGGATTAAAATAAGGCATGGTCACCCTTATTACTTGGTGAAATGGAAGAGAGCTACTGGTGGTATGAATTCTAATATGTCTAGCAAGAAGCCAGCAATGGAGGGAGAGACAAGTAGCGAGGTAATGGTGTTGGATGAAGATGACGATGACGATGATGATGCAGTGGGTTGCGAGTCTCCTGAGTTATTAGATGAACCTGATGTTCCACAAGTGCTTATTGATGATGGCTGCTCCTTTCTATTGACGGATGAAGACATTCAACTTGTCGGTGCTGCTTTTCCTAAGGAAACAGCAAGGTTTCAGGAAGAACAGGTGGGCATTGGTTGCTTTCTTCCTATGATAATTTGAAATACGCATGACTCTTAGTCACTTACAGGACAATTTTAAGACTCTTTGTCTAGCAATATTTTCTCGTGAAGAGGTCTGCATTTAGTTTATCATAAAACATAGAACAAGTTTCAGTTCAATCTTCATGCATTTAATTTTGTAGATGATTATACCACCTGAAGAAATATCTTATATCAGATAGCTGCATTCCTCACATTTATGTTATGTGGCACAACATCACGTCTTCGCTATATAGGTAGGTTAGTAGTGACGCCAAACAAAATGGAAGCACACATTTATTTAGTTAATGCATGCTTCTAGTTTAGGCTCTGAATTGTCATTTTTGTGTGTAATGCGGTGTTTCATCGTTTATTTGTGGCTGTTTAATTGAAGAAACATCCTCTGCAATGATTTTGTTCACTCTAGTTCACACATCCTCATAATTGTCGCAGAGGCTGAAAGAAGCAAGATCAAGATCACGAAAATCCAAATCAAGCCTAGCAGATGGTGCATGCGAGACACCTAAAGGTCCGAGACCTAGCGGGGTGCAGCTTAGCATCACAGAGTTCTACCGCTTGAAGAAAACACAGAACGTAGAATCTGGGAAGAAGCCGGCTGGAGAAGGGCAATCCGCGAAGGAAGGCTCAAGAAAATCCTCTGACAGGGACCTCAACAAGAACCTGCCAAAGTCTGTTCGACGCCGCCTCCTCTTTGATTATTGAGGACTAGCAGCCTGGCTTTTGGTGACCACTGTAATCTTGCTGCCACTGTTGTACATGACCTAGAGAATGCCTTAACCTATTACTATTAGCCGGTGTAGATTCCACGGCTCATTTTGTACAGGGAACAGAGCATCGTCTTTGTCATAGGAAATGTAGCAGGTCTTAGTTCAGAATGATCATCTGGACCTCATCTTTGTCTTGCCATAGTTTCAGTGCTTTGGGACTCGCCTTCAATTCTAGAAATGGGTAGCGTGCCGCTGCTAGAGTAATAGTAGCTTTTCTATGGCTGCTTTTAGGCCGGACAATAGCTGACAGACTTGATGTCATACTACACTATGCAGTAGTAGTACTCTAGATTTTAGACTGCAGAGGACCAGAAATGTAATGATATTTTCATCGAGACGTTGGCTTAACCTTTCGGTTGGCTGGTTCGTTTCGTTGCTGGTTCGTAAAAAAGTACTGTTGGCTAGTTTGTGTGAGAGAAAAATAATGTTCCGGTTGGAAATTTACGATCGTTTACGATAAGCCACAGCCAAACGAACATGCCGTGACAATCATGCCTTCACGAGCACTAAGATGAAGCTTGTGCAGTGATGTCTGATGATATCATGAAGGCGGCAGATGTATCCGTTGTTCTCGTGTGGTGTGTGAGACGTCCTCTTGGGCTCTTGGCAAACTGCAAGGACCCGGCGTTGACGGCCGCGACATCTCATCCCCACAATCCACCCATCGGCATTCATCACCCTACCCGGCGTCGGCGGTCAGGTCGTCACCATTCAAAACACTCCTGCCGTAGCCCACCACTGGTCTTTTGCTGCCTTGTCCGGCAGTGTCCTTGCCGGCACCGCCAAGCCCGCCTGTCATCGCCTCGATCATTATGTCATGAAGGTAAGCTGACTGAAATCACCAGCCACGTTTGCAGCAGGCCAACTGCCCAATGTGCAGGAAATGTTACTAGACAGCCGTAACAACAACTCTTTACAACGTGCATTGTTCTTCACTTCCCTCATCAGATGCCACTGACAGACGTAGTGCCGGGCCACCAAATTTGCCTAGACGAATGACGCCAGCGCACGATAAAGCGCGAACGAACAGCGGTCAAGTGCACGCGTCCAAGGAAATGGCAGTGCATGTGCAGTCTGCCAGTCACCATCGTCTTCGGGTGTCAATTATGTGGTTCTCCACTTCACCGCTCCATAAAAAAATTATCCAGTAGTACGTTGGAGGCGTTGCACTGCACCAAACGATCACTGGGGTTGTTCAGCTCATTCAGCAGTTCCATCGCATCGCACCAAGATCAACGATTCTGGGAGAAGTGTTGTCAAAAAAAAAAAACCGATTCTGGGAGAAGGAAAAGAAGGCTCAGGCTGTGTTTAGTTCGCGAAATTTGGGAATTTGGCTACCGTAGCACTTTCGTTTTTATTTGGCAATTAGTGTTCAATCATGGACTAATTAGGCTCAAAACGTTCGTCTCGTGATTTCCAATCAAACTGTGCAATTAGTTTTTTTTTCGTCTACATTTAATGCTTCATGCACGTATCGTAAGATTCGATGTGATGGCTCCTATAGCACTTTTTGAGAAAGTTTCTGGGAACTAAACACAGCCTCAGCAAAAAGGAAAATCCTCAGCTATGGACCTGAACAAGAGCCAGCCCAAGCCCAAGTCTGTGTCGGATTTCGGCGGCGTCTCCTTCGAGGTCCACGCACAACCTTACAAGGCTCACAGACTTTGCTTGACCTCAGGGCCCACGGGTGTAATCATTCGGCCTTTTCTTAACTGGGCTGTGCGCAAGTCTCTAGTGCAGTAGATAAGGATCGGTGCCTGCCAGCTTTTGGGCGCAGCTATAACCACGTAGCTTCCGTTGACGGCGTTGACGGCCCTGTTCCACAGCACTGCTTCGCAATACTTTTCAGCACTATTTTTGTTGACTTATGCTAATACTTATACTGATTTATTGTAAGAGAAAAATATTTTTCATTCGCTGAAATATACCGTTGAAGTGGTTCAAGTTGCAGCAGCAGAATTGCTATATGCTTAGCTACCAGTGGCCGCGCCAGAGATAATCTCAACTTCCTTGCTTTGGTCAACATCACGTGAAAAACTTTTAATTTTAAACACTAGACAGTGTACGTACGTCATATAATAATAATAATATCGAGCTCCACCGGGCAAATTTAAAGACGAAACAGCTTCCAGCCGCGTTGCCGCTATTGCATAGGAGGTACTACCACGTACGCACGTACGGTTCCGATCCTCTCGGTTTGATCGATCGCCATTGATGACTCGAGCATGCAATACCTAAGTCCGGCTACACTGCGTAGTGTGCAGAATCGGCTGCACTCGAGAGAGTGCATCAACCGCATCCTTGATGCCAAAGAGATCTTTTTTTTATCAAAGGCAAATATATTATATTAGCAGCGAGAGCCGCAATGATAGTGAAGCAATCACCAATTACAGAGTTCAGAGCTGTCAAAGAGGGACAACTGTTTACATGCATTGGATCGGTGTAAGAAGATTGTGAAGTAAAAGAAGTCCTGCTCGAAGAGTTGAAGGCCTGAGTGGCTAGGATATGAGTTGTGGTGTTAAGCCTCCGGTGGACCTTGAAAATTCTTGCATTGTTTTCTTTTGTACTCCCAGTTGAGGTCCCAGGCGCGCCGTCTGGTTGCAGTCCCAGACGAGGCTGGTGATGCGCATGTCGTTGATGGAGCCACCGCCCTTGGTCGTCCACAGCTCTGTCCACCTTGTTGCGTATCTGCACGAAGCGCTCGGCCTCGCAGACGGTGAGGACGAAGAAGGCAAGGGGCTCCTTCAGATGGAGGTCGGCACCGCCTTGGAAGCTCGCGAGCTCCTCCAGGTGCGACTCCGCCTGCTCCTTGCCGAGAACCAGGTAGGTGAGGCCTCTGTACGCCACCAACTCCTGTGGCGGATCTATGATAAAAGTTTAGGGGCTAAGTTCAAACCGTTAAGAAGACACGAAGCTATAGTTTTAGCAAAGCTAAGGCCTAAACCTTCTCTTCTTGCCATCGTCTTCAACCTCAAGCTTCTTCTAACCTTATCCCATGGCTAAAATTTCAAGGGGGCTGAGAGGGGCTCAAGGCCCCCAGGCCCGGTGGCAGATCCGCCCCTGCGAACAAGTCTCTGTACTTGCCGCCGAAGGATAGCGCAGTCGACCCCGTAATCTTGCGCTCATCTCCGAGGAACGCGAAGCAGCGCGCATCCTTGTTGCAGAACCCACTGAGGTACGGGTTGTCCGACCGGATCAGTAGTGTCGCCAGTGCGACACCGGAGCCTCCGGTGAGGTGGATCCACAACCACGCCGGCGGCGCTGTTTCCACCTGCTGCCGCCCCAGGAGCGGATGGTTCTTGATCTTGCGGGATGCCGTGGTGCCGACGTGGTAGTCGAAGTCCGCTAGGAACGACGCGTCCCCACCAGCGGTGCTCCTGGCGACGTCGAAACTGTCGTCCAAAAAAACCGGCCTGCAAGAGCACAATGCAATAACTTGTTAACTCTCATCGTTACCAACAGTAGGTTTATAACTTGTTAACAATATTTTCTCTCGATGAAAAACGTGCTATGGCACGGTCACCAAATAAAAAGAGCATCATGCAATAATTAAGCATCTCTCTTCGTTGTATCATTCTTCGTCATCCAAGAAGAGCCAGGGTACCAGTGGCTCATGTACCAGCCCTATTGTTGGTCGCTGGAAACAACTCGTCTAGAGATACAACTTGGGTCGACGTCAAGTTCCCTGTGAAGATGGCATTGTATGCTCTCTTGGACGAGATGAAGTTGGTGTCACATGTGACAGGGTGTCCATCCTTTTCATGAGGAGTACCTCACCCCGCTTGAAAGTCGGTATATGCGCCAGCGGTTGAGCAGCAATCCGTCTGCTTCTGGTTGGTAGGGGCCTTTTGGTTGCCGCCTTCCGCCTTGGTGGAGTGACGATTAGGAGCAACGATTCTGAGGGAAGTAAAAGAAGGCTCAGCAGATTTGGATGTGAACAAGAACCAGCCCAATCTCCTTCGAGGTCCACGGCTCGACGCAAAACCTTACAGGGCTCACAGATATGCTTGACCTCTGAGCCTACGGGTGTAATCACGCGGCACTTTCTTAACAGAAAGTCCTTGGTCCTTGCTGACACATCAAGTTGATTGGTCTTTTGGCCAAATAATGATATGGCAAACTCTTAGTAGTTGGGTTCGTTGGTCTTGTTTCCTAGCTCCGATCACACGTGCGCGTCCGATTGACGGGGTACCAAGACCACCCCGGCTGGTGTGAACCTTCCCGGCCGGCGAAACAAGACAAATATTGCCTTTTTAGCAAGCCTTGTGTTCGATTGATACTTGCGAGGAGTCGTTGGAAGTATCAATCGAACACGACAATGGCTTGTCCCCGGTGGCTCGGTCGCTGTTTGCGCATCCAAGTGGCCCGGGAGATGGAGAGAGCCTTGGACTCCGTCGCCCGCCGCGTCGGGGCCGATGGATCGATCGAACCGCGACGGCAAGAGCTTCCTCCTCCCTGCGGCCTCGGCGCTGCACTGTACTACGTCTGTACGCATGCCGTGACCGTGCTGCTGCTGCTGCTGCTCCTGCTCCTGCTCCTGCCGTCAAGTGGAAGTGGGGAGCGGAGCACGCCCACCAACCTGTCACTGTTGGGCTGCTTAATTACATTTGGACTCTGGACTCTGGAGTGATGAGAAAGGACAAAAAATCACCCTTGGAAGTTGGAACAGCCACTTTTGTCAACCTTGTCCTTGGCTAACCAAGTACTCCCTCCGGTTCTGTAAAACAAGTCGTTTTGGACATTGATACGGTCTTTAAGAAACGACTTTGACTGCAACTTTTTACTATAAAATATTTATAAAATATAGTCAATATATACTTTTATGAAACTACATTTCGAGATGAATCTACTTATATCACTTTCATATTTTGAAACTCGATCCAAAAGAAGTTATTTATAGTCAAAGTTTAAAATGTTTGACTTAAGACAACCTCAAAACAACTTGTTTTAGAGAACCGGAGGGAGTACTCCGTACTAGAATGCTCTACTTCTACTTCTAGTGCATGCAGGTGGCTTCAAGTTGAACTAGTCCTGGCCGTTGTTGTCGTCGCAGACTGATTGGTCGCTGTAACAGTAACACACACGTTTTAAGCAGGCAGGGAGTTGCCGATCAAGATGGGGCTTGGCCTCCCTCTCAGCTGTCGATGACTAGATAATGCTGCCGATGCACATGCGGCCGCTTGACCACATCACCGGACCAATCGCTTTCTGGAGTTGTAGCTGACGAACAACGTTAGCCAGCAACACAGCTCTCGTCACTCCGTCAGCGTGTTCGCGGTGTTCCCGTATCATATGAGTTGCACAATCTTGCGAATGGTTGGGCCGCCGACGATGTGTTGGCCTGGCCTTTTGAATCTTCCAATACCTCTACATCTCTATTCCTATAGTATCAACAAGTACTGCTATCAGATTGCATGGGTTACGTCACGTGTAACTGGGTATTTAGGTCGACTCTCAAGTTGCCTGGAAATCTATCTGTTGCTTTGAACATGACTTCTGCAGTTTCTGCCTCAAGTTGTGTGTTGTGCCCACCTGTAGGAAGTACGGAGTACATCTACCGGATGTGGACGACTCCAGCCGCCGGGTTTCAGACCGCAAAAGGCGACGAATATATATCACCTTTTCAGCATCGTTGCGCGCTCCAACTGTATTGACTCTGGAATTTATATTTTGATGGACTTTGCTCCTGTACTCCGGAGCGACTATAAACCATCCATTTAGTTAGATCTACATTGGCAACATATCTTGTAAAAATGGAAAAATATCTTATCTTTCAATTAGATCTAACTTACAAAGTAACGTTCGTATCCAGTTAGATGTAACATGACAAGCTTAACTTAATTTTCTTTGGCTACCGTACGTGACGAATTTTGTGTCCTCTAGTTAAGTTTTTCTAATTGTAACATATTTTGGTGAACATGCCTTGTAAAAACAACACATAAAAGAAATATAATTTTTCTATGTTATGAGCGGACGAAGAAAGCAAGCAAACATATTATGAGAGTTATGCTTGGGTTGACGGGCCATGAGTCATGCGTGTGCCAAAGCAAAGACCTATTAGTCGTACCGGCCTAGAAGTCAACTCGAAGCGGCATGAATCATGAGACGACCGGGCTAGGCCAGCATGGCGTGACCTAAGTTCCACCTCTAATAACGACTAACCAACGAGAATGTTTGACATTACTCCATTTGCAGTTGCTGACTTACCATGTCTAAGCATGGCATTGTCCAAGTCCCACCTCTAGTCAAAATAACGAATGGGAATGCTTGACGTTACTCCGTTTTGATCAAACTGCTGACTTACCATGTATGAACATAATTAACTGAACACCCGAAATTTGCCAAGTTAACCAAGTAGGCTTAGCACCGTGACACTTAAGCATTCTTCAAATTTTAGTTTGTATATTTTTAGCAGCTGAAATTACTATAATTCAAATATTTTGATCAAAAGTAAAATAAGTAAGTTGACTTTATTGTGTTCAAATTTCACAAAAGGAAAAAATGGCTAACGATTTGATCCCTACACCTCCTAGAATGTGGAGCTGAAAACTTTCCACTAGGCTAGATGTTAACACATTTTTTTTGGTTGACATGGATTCATGAATTTGCTAGAATTTCACCGAAATTTTGAAGTCTTCTTAAGTATATCTTAGATTTTTTTTTCAAACGTAGTGTAAACAGAAGACATTTATAACTCAACCCTACAAATACACATATGCATAATATATCTTTCGAGATGGGTTTAATTTTTTTTTCGAGATCGGACATATGCATACTATATCTATATGAACGCCTACATGAGACCAGGTGATCTTGAGAATTATGTGGTGAAGCCATCACAGGCAGTAGCCATGAGTACATTCCCGTATGCATAGCTGCATACTACATCCATATGCAAAACTAATGTGACGAACTATAGCTATGAGTACGTCGTTTACGGCTAAAAGAGTACGTCGACCACTACAAGGAATAGCCACGACATAGAAGGCGCCAAACCTAAGTTTCAAATAGGCAATCTACCAATGTCAAGACCTTTCAAATAGTGCCGCGCTATTCTTCTTTATTTCTAAAACAAACACATTTACATATTATAAATTCCAGAATTATAGGAACAGGAATAAGCATGAGCAACAACAATACGATGCTGAATCTAAAATTGCAAAATCCATCACAACCGTCTGAAATTTGTCAGAAGCATATTACTAGTGCGCTAGTGGCTCCACAGTGCAATGTCAGTGGTGCCATGCTCGACGTCCTCCCGCCACGCGCCGGCGGCGTCCGGCGGGTCTACGAGCAGCCCCTGCGCCAGGCTCGCGTAGTACGATCCGGCATCAGACATGCCACCGAACCTGAACACGTCCTCGAACTCGAACACGGCCTCGTTCGAAGGCACCGCGCCAGGCGAGGAATCAACATCGTCCTCCTCCAGCTCGTCGTCGGCAGTATCCTTCGCCCGCAACGACAGCGTCGATTCGGCCACCGAGCGCCGCCGGAACGCCTCGACGGCCTCGGCCACGGCGTCCTTGAGCTCCCGCGCGCTGGCCAGCTCTGGCGCCGACAGCGTGGCGGGCATCAGCGGCGGGAGCAGCCACGCTGAGTTCGCGAAGTTGAGGCAGGCGCCGCGGCGTGACAGCGCGATGGCGGCGGCGTCGTGCGCGCGCGCCGCCAGCTCGGGCGTCGCGAAGGTGCCGAGCCAGAGCCTTGACCCGCGCCCCACGGGGACGCGCACCTCGCACACCCACCGCCCCAGTGTGCCGCGTCTCCCGGAACTTGGTCCGTCCCGCCGGCTTCTTGGGCGGCGCCGACCACACCGTCCTGTACTCCTTGTGCTCCGCAGACGACGACGGCGATGGCGAGGGTGTGTGTGTGTCCATTGCAGACTCGCTGAAGATCAGCAGCTTGGTAGTAGTATCTAGTATGTGCGGTAGCCCTGGTCGTGGTCGAGCTGGGATCGATGGAGCAGTGGAGCTCGGACTTGGATGGAGGGAGCGGAAGGCGGCCGGGAAAGTATATATAGCCATGGGCAAGTGGCAAGTTGGTGACGACTGGTCGTCAGTGCCGCGGGGAGTGAGAGGCAGGCGATTAGCTGGAAGTGGAAAACGAGACAGCTTGGAGGGACGGCGTGCGTGCGTGGCGGTCCGAGTCAGCCACCATGGCGGTGGCGGGGTCCGGCGGTCAGCAACTGTTAGCAGTTGCATGGCGTGTGGTCTGCAGGTCTCCATTTACTTTTCAAAGCTGTTCGCCTGGGACCTGGGTGCAATTCGCGTACAGCATCTCTTTGCTGGGTTTACCACCATGTTGCGGTTTCTCGGTTCACTGAGAGAAGATCTTGAAGGTCTGAGGCTTCGCTGACCATCTAGATGTGAACGTCCATGCCACCGTAGTCTCTTTCCGTGTCCATGAGTAGAGATGAGGACAAAAAGTTTATGCATGGGTGATGCAGATGAGGACCTAGCACCTTATCACTACCGTCGATGCCATTTGATGGATGCTCAGCTTGTCGTCCTCCGCTTGGTCGGTCGAAAACGGCGGTTTGCTTGGACACTTGGTCTTCCCGTCTTCCGAGGAAGAAGTCTATAATTTGCCATACTCAACTATCGCAGTTGTTCGATTTTTCTCTCGGAACTATAACACTAGTTTTTATTTAGCCCCTTCAACTTTTAAAACCATTTATTACTAATTGGGTGGTTTTGCTGATTTTGCACCACGTCAGAGAGGTAAATCGTACAAAGCTAGAAGTTCAAGAAGGTAAGACTATAAATATTTTTAAAAATATATACAAAAATCATAAAAATAAATTTTCAAAAAATATCCAAATATTTTTCATGAAAAAATAATGCAATAAAAAATCCTAAAATTTGGTCAAATCTTAAAAGTTCTTAGAAAAATTGTTTTTCCTTAAAAAACCTATGAAACTAGTTTTAGATTTGTTTTCGCTAAAATCATGTTCTATCTTATGGTGCTTAGTTTGAAATTTTTTACGGACTCATTTTGATGCTTATTTGCTAGTAAAATCTCTCGTCGTCTATTATAATTAAGCTGAATCAACTAACCAATTCGCTGGCCTGAAGCATTGGCGTTTGTACCTCCGCTCCTGTAACTTGACTGCTACCTCCATTGTTTAGCTGGAGGCTGCTCTCTCTCTCTCGTTTGTTTTCAAAAAAAGTGAATGAATAATGATGCATGTGGGTCTAGCACGCCATTTGCTTGGAGTGAATGTTCATCAGTCTGGAACTGGGCCACTAATTTTGGTTTTGGTGCCATAGTCCAGAAGAGAGAGGATTAATCGGTTTGTCTCTGTTGTTCTGCTCCGCATGGTACTTCTGCAACCGTGTTAGAGAAGTTACACATGACTTGACCTGGCCGTGACTCGACTTGATCTACGGCCTGCACGCAGAGCCACGAGATGAGATTGGGTGCCCATCTGGGGCGGTGGCAGCTCGTAATAATATTTTACTCTTACACCAGATCAGTCTATATTTCTTTCCCTTGCCGCCACGTGAGACTGAACGAAGACCAGGTGGTCATTGACTACCCACACGTAACATCAAGCAGGCGGATCCAACCGCGGGGTGCTGCTCGCAAGAAGAGAACTTCAACCCTTCTAAACTTTCATCCTAATCCGCCATTGGACTAAAATATGTGAGCTAAAAAGAACTTGTAGAGAACATACAGTCGAAGCAAAATTGCCACTGAATCGTGATACTGGCCCCGTTCGCGTGCCTTTAAATCCGGCTTGATCCGTTTCTTTTTTATCTGAAATATTGTTTTTCTCTTACAAATTCCTCCAGCATTTCTCCAAACCATCCAAATTCCTCAAGAATTCCTCCAAACGAACAGGCCCACTGTCGGATATTATACTCACAGGAAGCAAAAGGCAGTCTTTGTTGTTCAAGACCCTGAACGAACTGCCATCTTAAAATATGGAGGTGATCCAGCCTCGGCTGTTGGCCACGTAGGATCGAGGAAAGAGGCGACGAGAGCTGAGAATTGAGAAGTGCTTGTTGAGTCGCCCACCACGTTTGTTTGTTGGTTTCAGTCAGCCTAAACTAGCTAGCCAACAGTGTTTTTCTCTCACAACGAACCAGCACCAGCCAGTCCAAATTAACCCAGAAACCAACCAGCGAACAGGATGGACGACTCAATTTGTCAAGTTACCGCGTTGTGAAAAAAAAGAGCGTGGCTGCTTTCCATTCACCCATTGAAGCGACAGCTCGCGCAACTGGAAGCATTTTGTTTGCAGACAGTCAGGGAGAAGATTCAGGGCCTGTTTAGATCTCTTCTAGTTTGGAAAATAGACACTATAATACTTTTATTTGTATTTGGCAAAAATTGTCTAATTATAGACTATTTAGGCTTAAAAGATTCGTCTCGTCAATTACGGGTAAACTGTGCAATTAGTTATTCTTTTTACCTATATTTAATGCTCTATGCATGTGTCGCAAGATTCGATGTGATGAGAAATCTTAGGAAATTTTGAATTTTGGGTGGGATGTAAACAGGGCCTCAAAGTTCGCCTCCGCAGCGTTGCATTCGCTTCAACCAGCGGAGCCCATGACCAGACTCGGTCGGAAGTGCCAGAGTACACAGCAGCCACATCTTCTGGATCGCTCACTGGGACCGGACAGCCGCTAGCTGCGTGAAAGTCACATCTACCGCTTGCTCGTTACTTGGACCATCACATGTTACAGTCAACACACAAACGAGCAGCCCTTCCGCGAGGCTGGCGTAGTACACATCCAATTCCAAAGTCCATATCGCCGAACCAGCCGTATCGTATAGTGAATTATTTAGTGTTGGTTGGTTTGATGTGAGAGAAAAGAAAAATACTATTTTTGACTGGAAATTTACGATCGTTTACGTGCGAGTGAACAGGCAGTCGACGGGCTCGAACACGTCGCCGTCCAACGCCGCAGCCGTTTCACCGGCCTTCGCAGATACCTGCTCAAGCTCCGTCGCCGGCGCCGGCGAGACGGAGGAAATGCCCTGCAGTGACGACGACGATGTAGGAGACACGCCCGAGGTCGCTTCGTCGACGACGGACCCACCGGCTGCTGCCCCGAAGCGGCGCTGGAACTCCGCGACGGCCCGAGAGCGCGGACGGCGGCGGCACGGCGAGCAGCCACGCGGAGTCCGGGAAGTTGAGGCACCCCGCGCCGGCGCCGGCGTCGCGGCCCAGCAGGGCGAGCATCGCGGCGTCGTGCGCGCGAGCCGCGGACTCGGCGGCGAGGTAGGTCCCCAGCCACAGCCGCGCGCCGCGCTTCCCCGGGACGCGCACTTCGCACACCCACCGGCGCAGCACGCCGCGGAACACCGGGTGCCGCGTCTCCCGGAACTTGGTGCGCCCCGCGGCGGGGAGGACGAGGACGACGGCGACCAGACCGCCTTGATGTTCTGCTCGGACGAGGACGACGACGCCGAGGTCGAGGTGGAGGACGAGGAGGTCGCGTGCTGCTGGAGCTGGCCCATGATGTCCATGGCTGCAGCTGCTGATCCCTGTTGGTGGCTGCCTGCTTGAGCTTGCAGTGGGAGGGGAGGCGGAGTGAGCTGGTTCCTTGTCTCGAGCTTGAGCTGAGTGCTAGCTGTGTGGAGCGTGTGGTTTTGTGAGGCGTATTTATAGGTATGCCTGCGATGTTGGTGTTCCCACGCGGAGAAGCCATGGTGACGAACGGCGACGGGGCGGGGATCGGGCGGCTGGCCGCGGCAAAGGAAACAGCTGGTGCCAGTAGATTCTTTGGGAGCCTGGGTACTAAAAATATGTTTCAGCTGCTGAGACGCTTTTTTTAGCCCTTGTTTAGTTTCCTTGGATTTCAGAATTTCGTACTATGCAAAAAGAAGATTTTCCGTCACATCAAATTTGCGGTACATGTATAGAGTACTAAATGTTGACGAAATTAAAAACTAATTACACAGTTTAGTTGTACTTTACGAGACGAACGTTTTGACTCTAATTAGTCAACGATTGGATAATTATTACCAAATAAAAACAAAATGCTACAGTAGCTACAGTGTATGCCGAATTTTGGCGGCGCCGATTCAGCGGGTGAACTAAACAGGCCCTAATCTGATATCTGATGCTGGGGCCGTGTGGGGGCTGGCCGGCTGGGGGAATATGCCGTGCAGCCCTATGCTTGACAGTGTTTTTTTTAGGAGTGCTGCACTGCAGTGGAGTGGACAGTGGAAGCTGGAGAAGACAAACCGGACCCTGATGGAAAGTGAGTGATGGTTTTCTTTCTCTTCTATTCTGCCTTTCTTTCTTTTTCCTGTGACGATGAGTGTGAGAGTACAGCCATACAGGGGATTCAGGGAACGATGGATCTTGCCATCTTGGTACTGAAAGAAACCTAAATAAATAAATATACAGTATCATTTATAAAAACCATCTTATAGCTTAGAGTAAAATTGAAAATAGATCACTTACTTTCTATATAGCATCTTACGATTTTGTGTTTGTAATATTTTGTACTTTCAGAGTCCACGAATCTATTACAAAATTTTATCAAATTCAAACGTTCGAAGATAAGGAAGCTAAAACTATCAGGGACATGGTATCAGTTTATCGATCGTAACACCTCAGTTAATCTCCGATTTCAAGCCTAGAGGAACCATCGGTACCTCCGCGTCATCGTGACATAAAAATCAGCGCGTACAATACAAGTCTACAAGCAGCACAGACTTCTGAGTAAAGTAATGGAACCAGCTCCAAACAAACTGGATCCAGTGAGCCTAAGCTAACGCACATGCTGAATGTCTCCAATCTCCGTACCGGGGGAGCTCTCTCATAGAAAAAAAAACAGTGAGACTCGTTTCCTTAACCGTATCCAGCCCGCAGGCGTTTCCAGTTTCCGCACGCCTTCCTTCTCTGTCTCCGGGGGGGGGGGGCAGCTGCTAAGCACAACGTGAATCCTCGACCGAATCGATGCGGATACGGAACCCGTCCCACCGTAGCGCCCGCTGACGAGGGGCGACGACCCGAGTGAGCCACAGCCGCGGAAATACAAAATTTTGTCAAATTCAAGCGTTGGAAGATAAGGAAGCTAAAACTACCAGGGACACGGTATCAGTTTATCGATCGTAACACCTCAGTTAATCTCTGATTTCAAGCCTAGAGGAACCATCGGTACCTCCACCTCATCGTGACGTAAAAATCAGCGCGTACAATACAAGTCTACTAGTAGCACAGACTTCTGAGTAAAGTAATGAAACCATCTCCAAACAAACTGGATCCAGTGAGCCTAAGCTAACGCACATGCTGAATCTCTCCAATCTCCATATTGGGGGAGGTCCCTGGTAGAAAAAAAACCAGCGACAGACGTTTCCTTAACCGTATCCAGCCCGCAGGCGTTTCCAGTTTCCGCATGCCTTCCTTCCCTGTTTCTGGGGGGCCAGCTGCTAAGCACGACGCGAATCCTCGACCGAATCGATGCGGATACGGAACCCATCCCGTCGTAGCGCCCGCTGACGAGGGGTGGTGACCCGAGTGAGCCACAGCCGCGGAAATACAAAATTTTATCATATTGAAGCGTTCGAAGATAAGGAAGCTAAAACTACTAGGGACACGGTATCAGTTTATCGATCGTAACACCTCAGTTAATCTCTGATTTCAAGCCTAGAGGAACCATCGGTACCTCCACGTCATCGTGACGTAAAAATCAGCGCATACAATACAAGTCTACTAGTAGCACAGACTTCTGAGTAAAGTAATGAAACTAGCTCCAAACAAACTGGATCCAATGAGCCTAAGCTAACGCACATGCTGAATCTCTCCAATCTCCATATCGGGGGAGCTCCCTGATAGGAAAAAAAAAAACCGATGATATCGTTTCCTTAATCGTATCCAGCCCATGAGCGTTTCGATTTCGCGACGCCTTCCTTCCCTGTCTGTGGGGGGCCAGTTGCTAAGCACTATGCGAATCCTCGACCGAATCGATGCGGATACGGAACCCGTCCCATCGTAGCGCCCGCTGACGAGGGGCGATGACCCGAGTGAGCCACAGCCGTGGAAATACAAAATTTTGTCAAATTCAAACGTTCGAAGATAAGGAAGCTAAAACTACCAGGGACACGGTATCAGTTTATCGATCGTAACACCTCAGTTAATCTCTGATTTCAAGTCTAGAGGAACCATCGGTACCTCCACGTCATCGTGACGTAAAAATCAGCGCGTACAATACAAGTCTACTAGTAGCACAGACTTCTGAGTAAAGTAATGAAACCAGCTCCAAACAAATCGGATCCACTGAGCCTAAGCTAACACACATGCTGAATCTCTCCAATCTCCATACCGAGGGAGCTCCCTGATAGAAAAAACCCAGCGACAGTCGTTTCCTTAACTATATCCAGCCCGCAACCCGCAGTCCGCAAGCGTTTCCAGTTTCCGCATGCCTTCCTTCCCTGCCTCCGGGGGACCAGCTGCTAAGCACGACGCGAATCCTCGACCGGATAGATGCTGATGAGGGGCGGCGACCCGAGTGAGCCACAGCCGCGGAAATACAAAATTTTGTCAAATTCCAACGTTCGAAGATAAGGAAGCTAAAACTACCAGGGACACGGTATCAGTTTATCGATCGTAACACCTCAGTTAATCTCCGATTTCAAGTCTAGAGGAACCATCGGTACCTCCACGTCATCGTGACATAAAAATCAGCGCGTACAATACAAGTCTACTGGTAGCACAGACTTCTGAGTAAAGTAACGGAACCAGCTCCAAACAAACTGGATCCAGTGAGCCTAAGCTAACGCACATGCTGAATCTCTCCTATCTCCATATATCGGGGGAGCTCCCTGATAGGGAAAAAAAACCAGCAACAGTCGTTATCTTAACCGTATCCAGCCCGCAGTTCAAAAAAAAAACAGCGACAATCGTTTCCTTATCCGTATCCGGCCCGCAGTCCGCAGGCGTTTTCAGTTTCCGCACGCCTTTCTTCCCTATCTCCGGGGGACCAGCTGCTGAGCACGACGCGAATCCTCGACCGGATAGATGCGGATAATGAACCTGTCCCGTCGTAGCGCCCGCTGACGAGGGGCGGCGACCCGAGTGAGCCACAGCCGCGGAAATATCTGCCTGGTCTGAGACTGAGATGGGACCGCCCGATTTTTCTCCGCCCCGTACGGCTTTCCGGCCTCCGTTTTCGCGTTGCCTTTCGCGGTTTTGCCCCTTGGGGCTTCCGGAGGCCGATTTTTTTGTGGCTGGGGAGGCGCCGAGGCAGGCAGGCAGCTTCCGTGCAGTGGGTTTTTGGCTGCTGGCTGTTGTTGTCGCGCGGTAGCTACCGTGCTCCAGCTAACCGCTGCCGCGCTCCAGCTAACCGCTGCCGCTTGCTCAACTTGGGTCTAGTTTAGATAGGGGTTAGGAATTAGTATTTGGTATTGTAGCATTTTTGTTTGTATTTAACAATTATTGTCTAATTATGGTTTAACTAGGCTCAAAAGATTTGTCTCGTAATTTATAATCAAACTGTATAACTAGTTATTTTTTTTATCTACATTTAATACTTAATGCATGTGTCTAAATATTTGATGTGATGGAGAGAGTAAAAAAACATGTAATCTAATAAGGCCTCAATTTTTTTTTCACGCACTACTCCGTATAGGATAGACATGGACGATAACAGTTGTCTCGACGTCTTGATGGCGACATGCATACTGTTTTTTTGAAATAGTTAATTATTAGTGGCTCGGGATTCGTCCTTGCATTTTGGAGAACCCCCAGAACTGTGTGGGCTGAACGTGGCATCGAAATCTGAATCCGCTACTAAAATAAATTAAATATATACGGAGTATCTCACTCGTTCATGAGTCAAATATTTTTAAATTTTAACTCAAGTGGACCTTACCAGGCATTTGATCTAGTCTAAACGGACGTTTCATGATGTTCAAGGAACTCCAAAAACCTTTTTATATATTTTCGTATTGGTAGAAACATATATTTTTTGGGGAAAACAGATCCTGCCAATAATTTTTTTCAACAAAATTTTTAAATACTTCCATCCTTTGTTTTTGCTTTCCCTCTCATTGAGGATAGAGAGTAGAGCCAACTCTCCAAAGTGTCGAACAAAATATAAGGAAATTATCGAAGAGATGTAGAATTTTTATGAGAATGTCTAAATGAGAATTTAGATATTGGTTTTAAGAAAGCCCAATGGAGATGCTTTGCCAACTGCCTTCTTTATGAATACTTGCCGTTAGTAGGAATAGGTTCAGGGCTTCAGGCTACCAACTTCCTCTGTTTCTTGTTGTCAAACAAAAAAACCTTGCTCTGTTTTGGGGAGTCAGGGGCATGCTCTGTTTTTGCTTTTCCGAACTTGCTCTGGTTTCATTACCAATAGTAGTAACCACTACAGTCCCAAAATTTGGCATAGATGGCCAACAGAAAAATAAAAAGTCAGGAAATTTATGAAGACTCGTCGTTAGTGGGAAATGGGAATAGGTTCAGGCTACCAACTTCCTCTGTTTCGTGCTCTGTTTTGGGGGAGTCAGGGGCATGCTCTGTTTTGCTTTTCCGAACTTGCTCCGTTTTCATTACCAATAGTAGTAACCACTACAGTCCCAAAATTTGGCATAGATAGCCAACAGAAAATAAAAATCAGGAAATTTATAAGATGTCAACGTCCTCAATTCTAGTAGCTCCACAGTGGCACGTCGGCGACATTGGCGTAGCCGTCGTCACCAAACGCCGGAACTGCGGACGGCAGCTCCATGAGCATCCCCTGCGCCATGCTCGCATAGTACAGATCCCAGCTCATGTCATTGAACACGTCCAGCTGGAACGGCGACAAGTCCTCCGTGGCCGGCAACGACTCCTCACCGTCCGTGGCAGCGTCGTCGTCCTCGTTGCCCGATGAGGTGGACGCCGCCGCCGCCGACGTGGCCGAGCACGTGTCGTCGTCCCCGGAGGCCGCCGCCTCGAGGTCGCGGCGCTGGAAGTCCTCCACGGCCTCGGCGACCGCGTGGCGGACCTCGGCGAGGCTTGCGTACGAGGCCGGCACCGTGAGGAGCCAAGCCGAGTCGGCGAAGTTGAGGCACGCGCCGGCGCCGGCGATGGCGAGCATGGCGGCGTCGTGCGCGCGGGCCGCCGCCTCGGCGGTGTCGAATGTGCCGAGCCAGAGCCTGCACCCGCGCTTCCCCGGCACGCGCACCTCGCACACCCACCGCCCGGCGTTGCCGCGGCGCCGGACGCCACGGAACACGGGGTGCCGCGTCTCGCGGAACTTGGTCCGCCCCGCCGGCCGCTTCGGCGGCGACGTCCACACGGTCTGGTGCTCCGACGAGGTCGAGGGCGAGGCTGAAGCCCAGCTGCTCGCCGAGCCCGACGACTCGGCGCTCATCTCCTTCTTGATCGGGCACATCTTGCTCTGGATCGCCTGTGGAACGATTGCTTAGCTACCTCTCGAGTGGATGTTGTTGTGGTGACTGGTAATCTCTGCAGCTGCTTGAATTGTGTTCGAGTGAGTGGTTTTGCGATGCGATGGTGGATTTGCGGGCGCATATTTATAGGCGGTGGCGGATGCAGGGGATAAAACGCGGGAAGGGAGCACACAGCTGGAGAAAGCAAGCAAAGGAAAGGGGGGGACGCATCTGGGTAAGGCCGAGGACGCAACTTGCAGCAGCTTCGAGAGTGACCTGATGTTTTCATTATTCTTATTCATTTAGATCTATCGGTACGGCGCGAGTACAACCACAAGACTGCTTTTGCTTCCGCTAACGGTTTCCGTCTCTCGTAAACCTACAACGGTTTTGTGGGCTTGTCAAATCCCACTCTTGTTCTTTCTTTAGAATAAATAATGGTAAGATTGCTGCACCGCACAAATATACAGCAGCGGCTGCAGCCACTGTAGAATAACAGCCGAGCACAACCACAAATATTGCTGCACCGCACAAATATTGCTCTTGCTTGTGGATAAAGAAAACAACTTGTTGCAGTTAGCAATTTATGCTCTGTTTGCTTGCTGATAAGCTATGGCTGAAAGTACTGTTGGCTGATTTGTTGTGAGAGAAAAATATTATTCGTTGACTGAAAAAGTACAGTTTATAAGCGAAACGAACATGACGTTAGGTCCTTGGTTCAGTGTAGCTCGGAGCATGTGTTGTTTGAGAGTTGGGACTCCGTGCCGTGTATCTAGAGAGTCACTGTGGTCAGCACGTCGAATAAAAAGCTTATGTTTCTCGTCATTTAATCAAGATTGAATTTCCTCTCGGTGAAATGCATGACATCTATAGTAGTAGTATCTCTCAAGAAAGATTTGGAATTATGCTGCTGGTCGCGTTCTGCTTCGAGTGACTTTGATTTTGGTGCATGGGCAGTTGGGCACCAAGCCTTTGAAGTAGAAGGGGCCCATTCGAGTTACCCGATTAATGCAGGATTTTTTTTTAAATGGATTTTAAAACAGAACCTTAACCGTGAAAATCCTATAGCAATTCTTACGGCCAGACTGGACCAGATTGAGTCACACACATACAATCAACTGAAAGAGAAAAGTATTCCTTGATAACACCATCTCGAAACCACCCACGGTATCGGTATCACAAAGCGGGCAGCAGCAGCAGCCGCCGCAGCCGCCGGGAAGCTCCCGCACCTGAACCGCGTGCGGCGAATGCGTCGCCGCAGTCCCGATCCCACAGTCCTGCCGCTTGCCACTTCTGTTCCGAGTTCCCGGGCAAGGCAAGCAGACAAACACACTGCTTTTGGTGCGTCCGGCTCGTTCAATGAATAGTAGTACCGTCTTGCCCAACTTGTGGGGGGACGGACGGAGGATGCCTCCGCACTCCGCGCCGTCGCAACCATGGCGAGTTGGCGACCCCCACCCAGTCGCTCACTCACCTGTGTCGTCGTCGCTCGCGTCACGGCCTTCGCTTCAAAGCGGAAAGGCCTAAAGGAGAGTGGAGTATTCTAGTCCAGTTGCGGCTTGGGGGCGCGGCGTCGCGGGAGGTGCGTACTACGCCGTAGCAGGCAGCGACGCGACGTGCACACGCGCTTCTGGCCTGGATCCGGACGGGACGGCTGGAAGATTTCTTTGCAGTTTTCTGATAGACAGACAACTGAAGAAGAAACGTGCAGAACTGAACACCCTACGGAGTCGCGACAGAAACAATCACCTTAGGCGTAAGCTGTGATTATAGGTGTTACAGCTGTGCCGAATCGACTCAACGGATTGTCACACTGAATTTGAACAGATCTTGATTTCCTTGGCACACTGCCACTTGAGGATTTCAACGGGTTAATCGTTCCTTCGTCACTCTGCATCACTGCAACCGAGGAAAAGAACTCAGTGGACATTCCGTTGGGTGCTGAAATTACCGTTTTTGCGAATATGGCATTGTTCGTGACTCTGTCAGTCTGCGTGCCTTGACGCAACTGACTGCGTAATACTGTTGTCACCGAGTTTACTCTGTCAACGGTTGACGTGCTGTTGCCCCTGTGTGCAGCATCATTGCTGACATGCGAGTGTTCTGACTGACTGTCAACGGAGCACGGCTGCACGGGCGAGGGTCGTCCCCTGTTTCCATTGAGGCCTTTGTTTAGTTTCACCCAACTTCCAAAAAGTTGCTATAGTACCTGTCACATCGAATGTTTGCGGTCCGTGCATGGAGCATTAAATGTAGACGAAAAGAAAAACTAATTGCACAGTTTGGTGGGAAATTGCGAGACGAACGTTTTGAGCCTAATTAGTCCATGTTTGAACACTATTTGCCAAATAAAAACGAATGTGCTACAGTAGCCCCAAAATCCAAATTTCGCGAACTAAACAAGGGCTGAATAGGCGGGCGCTCACTTGAAGCCATAGAAAAAAGAAGTCAACAGTATATGAGACAGACAAGTTGAGGGTCAAACACTAGTATAACCACCATTGGGTGATAGTGAAGTCCCAGTTGCATGCTTCCCAAGGCTCAAATAATTCTGGTCTCCACATATTTAGTTTAGTTTAATAACTAGTTATAAGCATCTTTTTTTTTTTGAAAAGCCATCATAGCAAATCTATTGATTATCTAAATAGGATTCATGGACCAAAACTAAAATTATCTATTTACTTCGAAAGCAAAATCTACTCCTACTTATTTCTATACCACTTCGTTTGCTACTCCTTTTGGCAACGTGTGAAGTGGATTCTCCCAACTCTCTTTCAACTTGGAACAGTCAACGAAGACCCTCGTGGCTTTTGTCATATTCGTTTGGCTGATAAGCCATGGCTGAAATTACTATTAGCTGATTTGTTGTAAAAGAAAAATATTGTTCGTTGGCTAAAAAAGTACGGCTTATCGCCCTGTTCGCTTGGCTTATAAGCCGTACTTTTTCAGCCAACGAACAATATTTTTCTCTTACAATAAATCAGCCAACAGTAGTTTCAGCTATGGCTTATCAGCCAAGCGACCAGGGCAGTTATGAGATCATGTCTCATTTATAATACGGAAAGCCACGAGGGTCTCCTATTGCATCCTTAGTACGAAGTGCAAAGCTTAAGTTAGAAAACCATAGTATCATTGTAAGTGCTAAAAGAGGATTTTTTTTAGTCATAAAATGGCAATAGGCATGCTCTGTTTTGATGTTTCCCAAACTTCTCTGTCTCATTACCAAAAGAAGTAACCGTTACACTGCCAAAATTAGCCATCAGAGGCCAAACAAAGAAACGGAAACATTCAGTGTACAACGGCCTAAGAGTCGGTTCTAGTAGCTCCAGAGTGGCACATCGGCGAAGCCTTCGTCCATGAACGCCGTGACCGCGGACGGCGGCTCCACGAGCATCCCCTGCGCCAAGCTCGCGTAGTACAGGTCCCAGCTCATGTCATTGAACACGTCCAATTCGAACGGCGAGGCCCCGGTGGGAGGAGAGAAATCAGATTCAGAAGACTCCCCGGCATCAGAGGTGTTGCCGTCGTCGCTGGACGGGGACGACGGCGTCGAGGACGTGGCCGAGAGCGCGTCGTCTTCTTGGTCTGGGACCACCACCTCACGGCGCAGGAAGTCCTCCACGGCCTCCGCGACCGCGTGACGGACCTCGGCGAGGCTGGCGTACGAGGCCGGCACCGCGAGGAGCCAGGCCGAGTCAGCGAAGTTGAGGCAGGCGCGGCCCGCGCCGGCGATGGCGAGCATGGCGGCGTCGTGCGCGCGGGCCGCGGCCTCGGCGGTGTCGAAGGTGCCGAGCCAGAGCCGGCAGCCGCGCCTCCCCGGCACGCGCACCTCGCACACCCACCGCCCGGCGCTGCCCCGGCGCCGGACGCCGCGGAACACTGGGTGCCGCGTCTCCCGGAACTTGGTCCGCCCCGAGGGCCGCTTCGGTGGCGACGTCCACACCGTCTGGTGGTGCTCCGATGAGGTCGAGGCTGACGCCGAGCTGTATGGCGAGCTCGACTCTCCGATCATCTCCTTCTTGATTGGGCACATCTTCTCTTGTGATCCCTTCTCTGCTTGAGCGTCGGATAGTGTAGGGGCCTTTGGTCCTGCTTGAGTTGTGTTCGAGTGGTTTTTGCGATGGGAGCGGATTTGAGGACGCATATTTATAGGTGGTGGCTGGAGGTTGGAACAGAGAGCAGCAGTAGCAGTCAGCTTAGCTGAACAGAGTAAAAAACGCGGGAGGGCAGCCAGTGGGCTTGGCCGAGCTGGAGAAGAAAGCAAGGGGGCTGCATCTGGATCTGGGTAAGGCCGGGGATGCAACTTGCAGCTTGCAAGTGGGCAGGCAACAGGGAGATTTCGACAGTGACTTGATAACGAAAAATGCTAGTAGTAGCAGTCTCCTCTCTTTTCTTTGTATATAAGAAAAAAACAAATGTCACCCTTGTTTCATGATAAAGGAAAAGAAATGGCCGCAGTTATTCCATTTCTGGTGCACTATGGTTGGGAAACTTGTGTTCAATCAATGAAAAGCTGGTGTGTCTCATCAATTAATTCAGAGTTTTTATCCGCACGTGGATGCCCTCGTATAGTTGATACACTCAATGGCCCTGTTCGCTTAGACGTATAAGTCGTACTTTTTCAGCCAACGAATAATATTTTTTTCTCTGACAACAAATCAGCCAACATTACTTTCAGCTATGGTTTATCAGCCAAGCGAACAGGCCGAATCTTATGAGGGCATGTAGTAGCATATTAAGATTGACAAAGTCATTTAAGGGATCTCGCTGTCGATGTTCATATCTTCTACTACAATAATAACATGATTCTTTCTTAATAAATTTACAAAAATATAAATAATATCATGTCGAGATTTAAACACGCCCCGTTCACCTCGACTAATTAAGAATGACTCTTCTATGCAAGAAAAGGAATGGGGAATGAAGATTGCGGCCGTCAAACTTTGAGAGTCAGAAAACGTTGAGGTCAGCATATTTTTCCCTTTCAACTTGAAAAAATGAACTTCGAACTTCAAATTTCAAGCCTTTTTTTTTTACATTTCAGCACTCGGTCGAAATTGTTTTTTTAAAGGCAACGGGGGACGATTTGTCTCCGCTTGATTTTTATTTTCACAAATCCTGGCAAGCCGGTGGGTGGAAGGGTGCAAAGCACCTAATATATGGGGTCGACCCTTAAAGGTCAAAGAAGTACATGAAAGAGGAGAGAGAGAGAGAGGGGTTACAACAACACTTAACAGAGACAACAACAACAGTACAGCAACAAGAGTAATCCTAGATGCAAGCCGAGAGACGCCAACCGATCGTCGATTTGCGCCACCGCCGAACAGCATACTCGCCGGTTTCGCCATGGCCATCGTGCCCTGCACCACTCCTCGTAGCTACGCCGCTCCGTTGTCGCCCTCCATCTGAGGACCAACCACTGGAATGGGGACTAAGAGTGGTGACGAACACGCAAGCCCAAGATCACCGGACACGACGACCTCCCTTGAAACTGATAGCGACACCTACAGCACTTCCAGGCCCACGTACCCCCATTCAACGCTGTCCACGGGGAGGAAACCTTGGAGGGGAATGGTGGCAGCGGTGGAAACACCACTCGGCATTAGATTTTCTGGCACCATCAAGGCGAGCGCCGACGGAGCAGAGACACCAGAGGAGGACACTTGTCGAAAAATCAGCAATGACCGACAGCCAGGGCCAGTCTCACCCAAGAGGGGAGCAAGGAGCACGGAGGCACACACCGAGAAAGGAAAGGGATTGGAGGGGGTGGAGAGGACAGGGAGAGTTCAGAGTGGCGCTCAGAGTGGTATCGGGGACATAGATGGCCGCAGGTAACGACGCCTTCAACAAGGAAAGTGACATCCACAATCCACAGACGCCACCGTCGTAGGCCGAAGCAGGGGAGCTTTCACCCAAGGACGCAGCTCTGTCGAGCAGGTAGCAGTATCTTCAACGACGCCTCAGGGAGGGGCATGACGCCAGGTGCGCCATCGTCGCCGGACCGGAGCAAGGCCGGATAAGGCTTACCCCCAGATTCCATACCAACCCGGCACGCCGGACTTGGCTAACCACCACCACCAGCTGCAACAGGCCACACTGCGACCAGGCCGTGCGCTAACGCATCAGCTGCGCCCAAGCGGCGAGCACCATGGCGCGCTCAGCTCGTCGTCGCGGCTCGTTGGGGAGCCCAGGGCACTCGGGCAGAGCCTACCGCTGCCGCACAGCTGCCAACGAAGCCGGTGCGTGCTGCAGTGGCTGGCGGCCACGACGGCGTCCATGAACACCGCCACCGTCTGGACCGGCCCCGCTGGCAGCCGCGCCCGCTACGCCCAGCAGCTTGGGCCAGGCCTCATGGGTTGAGGCAGGCATGAGGGAGAGCAGTCCAGGGCAGGACCCCACCGTCCGCAGCTCTAGCGCGTGCGGCCGCGCCACGCTGCAGAGGTCCCCGCACGCAGCTTACAGGCGCGGGAACCTCCGTCGAATCCCTATGCGCCGCTGCCGGAAGCTGCAGCCCGACGCCGGCGACAGCAGCGGAGAGCTGGGGACTCGGCCACCGCATCCAGGAAGCAGGCTTGCATCGTGCCGTAGGAGACCGTCGGTGGCGGCGCGCTGTTGCCGAATGCGGATGCCAGGGGGGCGAATCCGCTCCCCGGCCGTTGCCATCCTTGCCTTCTCGGATGCCACCGGCGCCAGGGTGATGCACGTGCACACGCACGGCGCCGTGAAGCCTCTGCTTCGAGATGAAGGCAGGACTGGATGAAGCCCCAGGCGCGCCAGATGCACGCGGGGGCCTGGCCACAGCGCCGGCCACCCGGCCGCTGCTGCGGCAGGCCAGCACGCACGGGAGGCCGCCACGGCATGGCCACCGCCAGGCTCCTTCTCCAAGGCCTCGCCGTCATGGTGAGGCCGCGCACCAGCACCACCTTCGCGCTACACCGGCTCCCTGTGCACAGATCCAGGTAGGCAGCTCCCGGATCCGGCCATGGAGAGCGCGGATCTGACCCGTCTCCGGCCACTCCGGCCGCCGACCACCATGGAAAAGAGCAAGCTCGGAGAGAGGAAAGGGAGAGGGAGTGGAGGAAGTAGGGGACTGCGGACGGCAGCCTTGTTGGGGGCAGCGACGGCGGCCGAGGGCTCGCTCCGACGGGGAGTTTTTGGCGGCGGCGGTGTATCGCCCCGAATCACATAAAGGATCGAAATTGTAATCTTGATATGGACGGCTGTTTTGCAGGCGGCGAACTGATCCCACTTGCCATTTTTGCCAGAAAGAAAAGATGGCGACTCGTGTTGACTTCCTGGGGAAGCGGACACAATCCTACTTTTTGGGCGTTCGGATCGATCAATCAATCCCGCCTGCCAAAGTCGTGGGAGGTGCAGGTGCGTGTACCTGTGCTACTCATCGTCCGTCCCATAACCCGCGGCCATCAATGCGGAAAGGTGCGTCCGCCGCGGCAGCGACGCGAACGGGCGGTCCGAGCTTATCCGTCCGCTCCGTTTACACACACGCTTTTGGGCTTTTGGCATCGGCCGTGGGTGGTTATCTCCAGCACCTGCAACTGGATGGTACGAACCACGAACTACGAAGGGGGAAGTATCCTACACCTAGTACTACTAATCTGTACTTATATGCTTTGTTTAAGCAAAACTGGCTTTTCTTTATTCGGTTCTTTGAACCATCGAATGCACTTTCGGCCCAAGTTGATTGTCTTGTTTAATCAGGGATGCTTGTATAGATAGACCAACAATGTACAGATAAACAGAGATGAGAGTTACATAATACTTACTGTGATGTTTTGGACCTCCAATACTCGTGGACACCACGTGTGACGTACTCCCTCCGTCCCGGTTTAATTGCACTTCTGTAATTCAATTTTTTTCCCGAATTAATCGATCGCATAGGCCTGCTGAATTGCAGTAGCTGGAACCGACAGAGAACTGCAGGCGTGCAGCACTAAATTTATATTATTTTATTGCTCTTTCCATGGACGAGTCCAAAAATGGTATTAAAAAAACCGACGGGTTGCTCTCGTCCACTCGTTCGTCCGTTTCCCATCGAGAGGCTTCTATCCTCATCTGCACACGCCCGCACCAACAGAAAGATCGATCCTTCTCTTCTCTTCAAGATCTCGGCCCCTGCGTAGGCATGGCTGCAGACGAGACGACAGGATGCGCCGCCGTAGCCGACAGATGCGTGGAGGCAGCAAGATTGGAAACCCCGCGGTGGGATCCGCTGCCTCGTGAAGTCGGGCTGCGGCAGACGATGCCGCATCCTCTGCCTGTCCGCCGCACCGGATTGCTCGTATTCTCGCATCCTCCCCTTCCTCATCGAAGCTCCTTCCGTCACCAGAGAAGAATCCATGGGAGAGCCCCATCTCGGCCTAGATCCAGCCACATTCGCCCTCATATCTCCTTCCCCGTTCATTTTCCCCTTTCAGCTATCATCTATGTTCTCTCCGGCGGCGGCAGTTCGGAATGGTGGGCGACCACGCGCTGCGGCGGCCCGGCGCGCGAGCAGGCGGCGGCAGCGACCCCGGCGCAGTTTACTCCGTCAACAGACAACAGCTGACGTGAAATCAGAGCTGACATATGATACGAGTGTTCAGATTCACTGTCAACAGCATCGGCAGCGACCAGCGAGGCAAAGCTGGGGCCTGGGGGTCATCCCCTGCATCAGTTGAAGTGTTGAACAGGTACGCAGAGGTTAGCTTGTCACTTGGGTCGTACTTGACCAGTTGACCCTTTAGAGAAACGATGCCTTTGATAGGCCGCCGACCCGCCGTCCAATAATAAATTCAAGAAGTGTAAGTACAAGCGACTGACGTACTGATGACTAGTACTCTTTGGGCTTAAATTATTGCCTCATTAAAGTCAAAATTTTTTGGTCAGACTCGCCTGTCCGTAGGATGCAGTTGTGGTGATCGTCATAGACTGATGCTGAGCATTCGACATACCATGTACAGTACTGGCCTAGGCGCTAGCCATGAGAAAGGACCGGGTTGATTTTTTTCTTCTTCGATCACGCAAAAAAAAAATTTACGCGTTTTTATATTATGATAGAGGAAAAGTTCAATACAACGTGCCTTCACAGCGCCTTAGACGGTCATAAGAGATATGCGTATATGCTCGGACCCTCCCTAGTGTACTGAAAGCTATGCTGTTACGTTCGACACCGAATTAACCCGAATTTGTGACATCGGCTATGAGGCTAACAGCCTGTTTGGTTAGCTGGTTCGTTTTGTTGTTGGTTCGTGAAGAAGTACTGTTGGCTGGTTTGTGTGAGAGAAAAATACTGTTCTGGCTGAAAATTTACGATCGTTTACGACAAGCCACAGCCAAACGAACAGGCTGTAACTCACAAAAGTGCAGTCAACAAATCACGGGACTCGGCCAAATAAAGCTCCAAACTTTTCATATCTATATACGAGTTAGAACAACGACCACAGTGAGCATTCGAGCTGGTATGGAGTCCTAGACTATCCAAATGACCAGGCAACAAGTTATGTCTCTGTTGTAACGTATGAACACATTTGCTATAGTAGATATAAAATGAAAGATATACTACAAATGTTCATTATTACTGTTTTTTATGATATGTTGATATCTAAGGAAGTTTCTCGGCTCGATCAAACCCGCTTGTCCAACCTGTGGCAGGTGCTTCCCCTCCCCTTCTCTTTCCTTCCCTCCGCTGCGTCCCCATCCGAACCAGAACGGCTCCGTTCGCTTCGCTGAAAAAACAAACCAAACGCTATTTCGGCTGATTTAGTATGAAAGAAAAATAATGTTTCAACCAAAAAAAATAAATAAAAAAACGAATTATAAGAAAAACAAACAGAGCCACCAAGTCGCGAGCGTCAATCAATGCGAAAAGGCGACCTTTTTTTAAAGCCAAAAGGTGATCTATCGGTTCGTCGTCCGGTCGCGCGTCCGCTCACATCCACGCTGCCCGTGCGGCCGTACCCTCGGGCCTCGGCGCCCCACGGATCGGATCCCCAGCCGTGCTCACACTGTGCTGCTCGCGGTGCAGAGTCCCGTCGCCGTTTGGGCCGGTCAAGAGGGCGCCGCCCGCCCATCCGCGGCCTCGATGCGCAGCGATGGCGACGTCGCGACTCGAGAGACGGTGAGAACGGGCAACGGTGTACTATCTTTTCTATCTCGTCTCTTCGGGGACTTTTTGAGTCCGGTCACTTGATTAGAGTGTGGGAGCCGTTCAAAGTTGTGGAAGTCCGATCAGGTCCAGTTGCTGCGGCTGACGGGATGGATGAATGCTTTGCATGTAACCTGAACATTGATTTTTTTTTCAGAAATATTATATAACACACGTATATTTTAGCAAAAAAAAACATGATTTTTTTTTTCTCTCTCTCTTTTTAACTGTCTACGCGTATACGAGAGGATGAGATCAATCCGGCCGGCCGTGCTGGAGAATCGAGCTGTCTAGGCGTTTAGCTAATTTGGTCACGCGCACAGCTAGCACTGAACCTATACGCGTATACACGTGCGGCCAATTTGTCATTTTGTCCCTCTATATAAAAAAAAATTGTTTCTTGTGATATGTGGATCTGTGATCTTGTGATTTGTGATTGTCTAAAGGTAGAAGAAAGCTGAAGATAGAAAGATGATGGAAGCTGTTGGATTTTAATTATATGGTGCAAAAAAATTCATGTGCTGAAATTGCATAAATCACATGGTTGGACAGTAGAATAACTCCTTTTTTTATGCTGCCGGTGCTAATCTGGTAGGGGATTAGCCGCAAGTGGAAGGTATAAAAAAATGTAATCTGTATCCTAGTACCAGTACAAGGGGAACGTATCCTAGTACTAGTACAAGGGGAACGTATCCTAGTACAGTAATCTGTATAAAAAATTGTTTTTCTTTATTCGGTTCTTTGAACTAAATGCACTTTCGGCCCAGGTTGGATTATGCTACTACTTAGCTTAAGCTCCATTCGTTTCGCTGAAAAAATAAGCTAAAATATAGTTCCGACTAATTTGTTGTGAGTGAAAAACACTGTTTTAGCTATAAAGACAAGTCGAAAAGTACGGATTATAAAACAAACGAAGAGGACCTAGTCACCTACTACTTCATGGACTATGATGGACTATGATACACGGACGCAACATGCTTTTTTTAACGTATGGGACCTCCAATACTGTTGGGTACAGGATTATATTTGGGCACCTCCCGAGCTCCGGTCACCCTTATTTTAGTGTGTACAACAGTACAAGTGACACGTTCAGATGGTCCGAAAAAATATTCGACCTGTTCGTTTGGCTTATAAGCTGTATTTTTTCAGTCAACGAATAATATTTTTCTCTTACGATTAATCAGCCAACAGTAGTGTCAGCCATGGTTATCAGGCCAATTATCAGTGCAAAAACGTGCAGCACTGGTACGGGAACCGAGACAGAAATAATCACCGCATGCGCAAAAGCTGTGATCAGAGATGTTACAGCTGTAACGGTGGCTTTTCTGATTGCTATACTGCCAATCGCGCCTGTACTTTAGTGGTGCCAATGTCACACTGGACTGGATACCAGCTGCACAAACAAACAATGAACAACAAGCCATTGCAGGAAACGGATGTACGTATGCGAGTAATCGAGTACCATGATGATTGAACTGAAATCCCCCACCTCAACTCTATCAGAACTCTGAGGAAGTTTTTCTCTGTTTTTTTTCCCTCCAGAAAAGTCAGTAGAGCACTGAAGAGTTTAGGACCTGTTTGGTTCACTTCCCAATTTTGCCATGCTAAAGACTTGGCAAGCCAAAATTTAGGTAAAAAAATTACCATAAATTTGGCAAGACAAATGTGATAGTTTGACAAATTTTGCTAGCAAACCAAATACTAGCCAAAATCATGACTTGTCAAATCTTTGGCATGGTAAATTTTAAAAGTGAACCAATCAGGCTCTATCTAACTGTCAATAGAAATGTTGACGATTGTACTATCACTGCAAGAATCTACCAGTACTTATGTACCACGTGCGTTGAGTGCTACAGTCTTCAAGCATACTCCATCAACAGTCAACGTGCCGTTGCCATTTCTACGCCGCATCACTGCTGACATACGTTCAGATTGACTGTCAAGCGTCAAAGAGTCATGGGCACGCAAAGCTAAGGTGCCTCCTGTACAAATTGAACAGGTAGACGGATGCTCACTTGACCCTCGCTTGTGGGTTGTGGCCTTAGAAAAAACGCATGCATTCTTTGGAGGCTTTGACCAAACAGAGCCTCGCAATTCTACAAGTACAGAGTACTACTCATCAAATACAGGACACTGAGCGCGCTAACTACCTTGTGTGAGATGGGAAAGGTGTCCACTTGAACCAGGGACGAATTATTGAATTGTCCTCCATGCCGTTAGCGGTTACATTGGCAGCTTCAAGGTCAACCACTATTAACTTATATTGGCTCCAAATTGACGATTTTTAAGTTGAGACTGTATGAGAGTCGTACTCGTAGACAAGTTCAGGGTCAACCACTATAATAACAAGCTCCAAATAGCGAATACTTTTCGCTACCATTAGAAAGTCAACGGCCATGCTCTGTTTTTTCCAAAGCTGCTCTGTCTCATTACTAGTTGTTGGCATTGGACGCGAAGAGAACGAAAAGGTAAAAATTGGAGTACAGCGGTCTTTAGTCCTAGCTAGTAGCTCCAGAGTGGCACTTCGGCGACGCCGTCGTCGCAGAACGCGGTGGTGACTGTGGGCGGTGGCTCCATGAGTATCGCCTGCGCCAAGCTCGCATAGTACAAGTCCCAGCTCATGTCATTGAACACGTCCAGTTCGAACGCCGGCGAATCCTCGGTAGCCGAAGACGACTCCTCGGCTTCATCGTCATCGCTGGCCGGGGATGACGACGTCGAGGACGCGGCCGAGCGCGCGTCGTCCACCACCGCGGCCGCCCCTTCGCGTCGCAGGAAGCTCTCCACGGCCTCCGCCACGGCGCGGCGGACGTCGGCGAGGCTGGCGTACGACGAGGCCGAGGCCGGCACGGCGAGCAGCCACGCCGAGTCTGCGAAGTTGAGGCAGCACGCGCCGCCGGCGATGGCGAGCATGGCGGCGTCGTGCGCGCGGGCCGCGGCGTCCGCGGTGTCGAAGGTGCCGAGCCAGAGCCTGCAGCCGCGCCGCCCCGGCACGCGCACCTCGCAGACCCACCGCCCGGCGTTGCCCCGGCGCCGGACGCCGCGGAACACCGGGTGCCGCGTCTCCCGGAACTTGGTGCGCCCCGCGGGGCGCTTCGGCGGCGACGTCCACACTGTCTGGTGGTGCTCCAGCGAGGTGGAGGAGGCCGAGGGCGAGCTGCACGGCGAGCCGGACTCGGCGCTCGTCTCCTTCTTGATTGGGCACATCTTGGCTAGCTCGATTTTCCTTCGCTTCAAGGTGGTGTTGATCTGCGTTGCTGCTGCAGTGCTGCTTGAACTTTGTCTTGGGTGGTTTTTGCGATGCGGATGGTGGGATTTGCGGGCGCATATTTATAGGTGGCGGATGAAGCAGAGTAGAAAAGCGCGGGAATGGATTGGAGGCACAGGCACAGCTCAGTTCCCACAGCCGGAGAAAGAAAGCAAAAGGGGAATGCATCTGGCTCAAGGCCGCCGCGGGACGCAACTTGCAACCAGGCAACTTGCTACTGCTCTTGCCGGTCTCTCTCTGGTTTCCACAAGTATGCCCTCGCGGCCTTGTGATTCTTGTGAAGTGTCATTTTTGGTTAGCTAGCCTGCAGCATTGGTACCATAGGAACTCGTCTATTTATGTTTCTTGCAAATGGGAATTGTGATTACGGTGAGTTGGTGACAGTCGCATTCAGCATCTCCGTACAACCGCACGTCCTTTTTTGCTTTTAAGGATATTATGCCACTGTTCACTCCGTTCCAAAAATAAGTGTAAAATTCTTTTTTTCCCCAGAAATTTGTGTTATGGGAATGACACATGTGCCCTCATAAAAGTAATTTTTTTTTCAGAAATTTGTGTTACGGGAATGACACATGTGCTTTGGAAACTAAAAAATAGCTAAATTTACTAGTTTTAGTTGGGCCAAGAGGTCAAATTACATTTATTGTGGGATAACATTTTGATTTTATAAATGCTTATTGTGAGATTGAAAGAGTTATATTAATGGTTTGCTTGGATCCCATGTGGCTAATAGTTATTACTAGTAGTAAGCTGTGGCTATGTTGGATCCTTAACTAGTATTAGATAGGTCAGCTATTGTCTTACCTACCACCCAACTTAAAATTACTTTTTAACTTGTTCCTTCTTACTCACACAATTAATAGTTAGCTAGGGCCTTGTTTAGATTTCATCAAAATTCCAAGTTTTTTCACTCTCTCTCCATCACATTAATTTTTGGACACATGCATGGAGCATTAAATGTAGGTAAAAAAAATAATTAATTGCACAGTTTGGTTGTAAATCACGAGACGAATCTTTTGAGCCTAGTTAGTCCATGATCGGACAAAGTTTGTCAAATACAAACGAAACGTGCTTCAGTGTCCGGATTGCAAAAATTTACAATCTAAACGAGGCCTAGGTGGATATTCCACTTTGTCTTGGTGTTTTGTTCATTGACACCGGGGTTGAAGCTGTCTCCATATTTCCTATGGATTTGGGTCCAGCTTGTCCCTCTTCAATGGTGTGAGTCAGTCCGTGTCTCCCTCTTCTTTGTGTCACAGTAGTGGTGGTGGCGGATGTGCCAGGTGGAGATGGGTGCTGGGTTCAAGGGTGTGCCGGCAAGCGAGGGCGAGGGCGGGGTGGCAACGACCACGACCACGACCACGACCACGTCATGCAGAGTCTAGGTTAAGGTCAGGGCGATGGGCGGGTGCAGGGGCTAGGCATGATCTCAATTGTGTACTTGATCAATTGTCCAGCCAACCATGCAAAGCTGTGCTGCGGTGTACGTGCTAACAAAGGAAAAGAAAGTTTAAAATAGGCTTACATACATGACCGACGTTGATGACAACTAACGGATCCAAACACTCCATCCATCTTTTCCCTTTGTATCCATCCAATCAAATATAAAACCAGGATGATCCAATCTCATGAATCAAGCATAGAGATAGGACTATTTGGTCCTTAAAAAATTAGGGCAGAACTATCGCGTCCCCACCTCGTTCCCAAAACAAATGTAAGTGAACCACTATGATGTCATCATAATTCTTAATACCAATAAAAAGTAGTTGCCCTTGCTGGTGTGAATGAAGTGTTACTTCTAGTTCCAAATAGTGGGAAAGATTATCGAGGGAAATGGATAAGAAAGTTGGATGTGCTAGTTTACTGTGACGGTGATGTAAAAGGTTGCCGTGTCGCTAAAAGACGAGGTGTGACCGAAGGTGTGGTTTCACACTTGTGAGTCTTGTGAACGGTTGCATCCATATTCCATTTGGAAAAGATATATCGGTTGAGAATTGACCTGTGCACCGTTTTATCATTCCCTATCTCAAAAAAGAGACGTGTAGAAGTTATAGATAATCTTGTCTCCCTTAGATTAGAACACACAGCAGAATAGTATGTGAGGGAAGCCATCTCTTCATTCAGTATTCTAAACATTCATATAGTCCACTATGTAGATGTAGCCTTCACGACATAAATGGTAATTCCACCGTTTTAAATTATAAGTCGCTTTAACTTTCTTGGTACATCAATTTTGCTATGTATTTACATATAACGTACGTCTAGATACATAGTAAAACCGATATATAAAAAAGTCAAAACGTCTTATAATTCATGGAACAATCAATCTTTTAATTAAAGGCATTCTTAACCAGAATCACTTCACTCCTACTTGGCTAGTTGATTAATAAGTCACCGAAGGAAGTCTTGGACGACACCAAGCATCGGTAAAGTCCAGGTCCAGCCGATGGCGACGTCACTGAGCCGCAAAATCAGGACGGGTCTCCATTCCAATCCACAGGCAGGCTGCCCCGGTATTGCACAAAAGCGGGCAGCAGAGCTGCAGCGGGATCGCTGATCGCAGGAAGCTACCGCACCTCCGATCAAAAAGGAAGCTACCGCACCTGATGCGCGTGCGGCTCCCCATCGCTCTCACACACCCACTTGCGGGCTACCGGACAAAACACAACTTTTTGGGCGTCCGTCCGGCTCAATCAATCGCCCCTGCCCTGCCCAAGTTGTGGGAGGTGCTTCCCCCCTCCCGCCGCGCCGTCGCGCTCAGTCGCTCGCCCCCATCCAGGGATCCCCACCCATCCGTCTCCGTCCCCGTCGCGTCGTTTAATGGCTCGCGTCGTGCTCGTGCGGTGCGCGTCCGCTCACGCCGGCGCTGGCCTGGCCGTCGCGCGGGACGGGACCCCCGCGCAAGGCATGCAAAGCCAACCGAGCCCAGCTGTGGCCTCTGTTGTATGATTGATTGCGCGGTTGGTGTTTCGCTCGTGCCTTCGCCTCGTGGTGGTGGGGAGAGCACACTCCACTTGCCGGCAGCGATGGCGACGTCGTCGCGTGCGCAAGCGCAACCGCCGGTCTGAGCTTATCCGCCCGCTCCGTTCACACGCGCTCTTGGCACGGATCGTGCGTGGCTATCCTATCTCTACCTCTACCGGGCTTTTGGACTGCTTGTGCAGTGTGTGCTTGGCTGCAGGCCTTGCTTAGGTTAAAATATCGGGAAGGGGTAGCCGCTCGCGGTTGGGTTTTTGTTCAGGTGCAGCTTGATGCTGAACGGTCCTGGAAGACGGGAACGGGGACGGATACTTAGGCCCGTTCCTAAAAAATTTTCACAAAGTGATCGAATCTTTAGCATCAAAACCGAAAAAAAACTATGACTGAGACGAAACTTTTTTTTTAACTAATTAAAAAAGAAAGCTGCGCGATGGCCAAAACAAAAAATTCGCCAACTAAACACGCCCTTAACATCAAAACCATGACTGTTTTTTTTTTAAAAAAAAAGAGCGAATGCGCTAATCTGATGGGAGCCAGCTGCAAGTGGGCTGCACACAGGTGATGTATCATAGTACTACACTACTACCCCCGTACGTATTTCTTTTCTGGTTCTTTGAACGATCAGATGCACTTTGGCTCGGAGTTTGGGTTTTTAATAAGCTGGGATTGCTGATAGATGCAATACTAGGCCGGCGCTTATCTTGTCCACTACAGCACACCTATTTCCCTCTGTACTGGAACTACCTTCTTCTCCACTTTGCACTCACCAGCTGTGATTCTGTGGGCACATACCAAGTTCCCTTCGCCTTTTATATCTACCTAGAAACACTAGGCACGCATGGCAAAAACTTTGCAGTACCGGACGCAGAAACGCGACAGAAACAAGCAAGCATGCTTACGAAAATATAGCTGTAGTGATCTGTTGTTTGTTGCTGTGCAAAGAAAGGAAACCTTCGATATCGTTTTCAGTCTGTCACACTGTACATCTACACAAAAATGAACCGCAGCCCGTCTCAGGAAAGCGACGTGCTCCCTCCGCCTAAAAGAATATTATTCTCATTTTTTCAAAGAGCTAATAAAGCATAAGTTTTAAATATATACAAAAAGTACTAATATTTATAATACGTAATAAGTGTAACGCCGGAGGATATTCAGATCACACACCAGCAGGGGCTAGTATGCCCAAAAGGCTACAATCAGCCTGCAAAACAGCAAGAACGTGGCTTGATCGTCGAAACCGATCCAGAGACCGGTTAGGCCGAGGTTGAACCTGTACTCGGCCAGATAGACTCCCAAACTTCTCCCGGAAAGACCTGTCCGGGAGGAGCACGTGGAGGATGCCCTAGGACCAGCGAGGCCACCAAGGACGCCGACAAATCTCGCCGGGAGACGTGCCGAACAGCAAGAGGGATTGGAAAAAGGAGTAAAAGGTGTAATAGATGTGTTTTTGATCGATTAGATAGATAGGAACTCAATCGGCCGTGCTCCTCTCATATATATAGTGGGGGTGGTCTTGTCCCAGTAGAAAACAACTCCAAAACACGTTCTTCAAGTTTCCCACGCCAAAACTCAATTTGGAAACAAATTGGTTCAGAATACAGGCAGAGTCGGCTTAGCCGACTGGGGGAGTCGGCTAAGCTGACTGGGAGGGGGGGGGAGGGGATTTGAGCCGGCCAGGCCGCCGACTGGCCTGCCTCGCCTCGGCTCGCCGTCTTCTCCGCGATTTTTTTGCTATTTTGTTGCGCCATTTGATCTCTAACATGTCCAAGACATTTATAACATGCTGCTGGTGCCCAAAATCATCTTGGAACATTTTTGAGTGTCTTCATTATAGCCCTCCGCTAGATACGTGAACCGCCTCTTCACCTCTCCCCACACACTACCCTTGATGTCCTTGGGAACTTTCCACCAATCATCATATGTGATAGGCACCTTCTGTGCCGATGATGGTAGTTGGCTCCAAGGACTCTCCTTTCGGCCCTATCTTGTGTATCAAATGCACTTTCTTGCGTATCCGGTGCCTCTCGTGTTGGCCCCTCTTCAAGTCTGACTTCTTCTTGCTACCGGTCACTGCAGTTGAAGAAGTTCCCGAGGAGGGACCGGGTGCTTCCTCCTCCACCCCTTCTTCACCGTTGGGGTACTCCAAACGAAGAGGCACCATCGGTATTTGTCGAGGACAAGAACTCACATTAGTTATATACTTACGCGAGGCCCCCGAACGCTGTGTCAATTAACTTACACTGCTTCATCTACGTACCTCGTGCCTTGAGTTTTCGGTATCATCTTCCGGAGGCACTCGTGGTTCCGTGTGAGAACCTCGTGCCTCGCCCTTCGGATCAAAGTCCGGATCATCTTCTTGCTCACCACGAGGTCTCTTCACCGTCCTTAGTGTTAGTTCCTCGCTCTCGTACAAGGTGCTCTCGTTTGATGATGACGAGTCTTCATCACCGCTCGCATCAGGAGTAGCCTCGCTCCAATTTTCAGCAGCCTCGGTCGACATTGATAGCTATGACGAAGAGGGAGTTATAGAAACATTTCATAATTATATAAACACAATGCTATATTCATCTCAAAACATATATAAAGGAATCATTAATTATATATATTCATTTGAAAACAAGATTACATCCCTTTTTCATATACATTGGGTGTAGGGATACAAAAAGTGTAGAAAAGTACAAAATTGTACAAGAAAAGTATAAAATTTAAGAATTTGGGAGAAAAATCATGTACATAGTTGGCTCAGATTTGCCCCATTGTCATCACATCGCTTCTAAACCGGTTGCTTGTATACAAGCCATCCTAGTTTAGGAGTTTATTACCAGTAGGGGGCATTTGATCATCATAGCCACTGCCTCAACATAAAAGGGTTCACATCATTGCAAATGCCACTGCCTCAGCACATTTTTTAAAGTTTAAACATTTCATCATTGCATATGCCACGGAGAAGCTCAAATTCAATCAAAGCATAGTACTGGAATCTTAACCGAGGCGGGCAAAAAATGGTTAACCGGGGTTGGTAGCCCTATTAGTAGAGTAGAGCTAAGGAGTAGTAAGAGTAGAGTAGTAGTAGAGGAGTAGAAGTAGTAGAGTAGGAGTAGTTGTAGTAGAGTAAGTGTAGCAGCCAACAACGTACAAGTAGGAGTAGTAGTAGTAGGAGGAGGAGGAGTAGGAGTAGGAGTAGAAGTAGGAGTAGGAGTAGGAGTAGTAAGAGTAGAGTAGTAGAGTAGTAGTAGTAGTAGAGTAAGTGTAGCAGCCAGCAGCAGAGTAGTACAGAGTAGTTGAGATAGGGAGTAGTAGTAGTAGTAGAGAGTAATAGTAGGGAGTAGTAGTAGGAGTAGTAGTAGAGAGTAGTACATAGGAGGATAGCTAGGAGAGAAAAGCCAAGAGCAGAGCAGCATAGAGAAGCCATGTGCTCAAATTCAAATTCAAAATTGGAGATAAAGGCAATCGTCCACGAAGGGCGAAGTCCTTCGGTCGTTTCAAATCGACCCTGAAGGCACTACTACACAAATTCTTTTACATAACGTTTCACAATTGGGCTCCAAGGCAGTTGTCCTAGTTGCCTGCCTCGGTTATTTGAGGCAGGGCTGCTCAAATCGTCCCCGAAGGAGCAGCTAGATATGGACAAGTAGGACAACAAGCATAGAAGAACTTGCACAAATCAAAAATAGCCAGCAAGCATAGAAGGACAGTATAGCAGTAGCATTTGCTCAGATAGGAGTAGTAGAGTAGAGAAGGACAGTAGGAGTAGATTAGTGGTACAAGTGTAGCAACTTAAGGGTAGCCAAATAGTAGTAGGAGTCAAAAAATTCAGTAAGCAGTGGGTAAGCAAGCACAACAGTAATAGTAGAGTAGAAGAGAAGTGTAGTAGCCAGCACTAGTGTAGGAGTTGAAAAAGTAGGAGTATAGGACCACCAGCAGTAGTATATAGGAGTAGGAATAGTAAAGTAGAGTAGAGGACAGTAGAGTAGAGAGCAGCAGACAACACTAGCAGCTCTAGAGAGGGAGAGAGGAAGCATAACAAGCACCAAACAGCACCAGCAACACCAGAGATGGTGAGAGCAGGCATAGCAAGCACCAGACAACAGCAGAGAGGGAGAGAGCAAGCACAGCAGGCACCGGCCTTACCCTGTGCTAAGTCCTTCAGCCGTTTCAAATTAACCCTGAAGGGCTGCCCGAAGCATAGAAGAGTAGCAAAAAAGAGCAGTTCAGTCGAGCCAAAAAAGAGTGAGATAGAGACATAGTAGAGTAGTAAATATAGGAAAGCAGAGTAGTAGTAGTTAGGTAGTAGTAGCTGCATAGCAAAGCAAGCAACAAAGAGGAATGGAGTATAGTACAGAGTAGTAGCAGTACTAAGAGAGCAACAACAGTAGTTAAGTAGAGTCAAAAATTCAGTAAGCAGTTGTGCTCAATTCAAAAAATTTGAGACAGAGAGTGCTAACATGTGCTCAATTCAGTAGAAGCCATCATGTCCTCAATTCAAGTTAATTTTGCATCACAGGTAGCAAGCATCAGTAGCATATATGCTTAGCTTAAAAATTGACAGGTAGAAAGCATCAGTAGCAAGCATCATAGGTAGAAGCCATCTTGTCCATCATGTCCTCAATTCAAAAATCGACAGTGGCATATATGCCCAGCTTAAATTATCAAATTATTAGCAGTGGCATCTGCTCAATTTAAATTATCAAATCTAGCTTGGGTTGCATCATAGGCAGCATTGAACTAGGGTTGCATCATAGGAAACATAGGCAAGATTATGGATTGGACATCACAGGCAACACAGGCAACATGTGCACAAGCAAGATCACAGGCAACATGTGCACATGCAAACCTTGTCGAAGATGTCACCCAGGATAAGCTCGGGGAGGAGGACCGGGGACGCAGAGACCGAAGATGAGCTCGGGGACGAAGACGGCGGAACACCACTAGGGTTCCAGCGTACGGCAGCGGAGCTCCTCGCCCACGGCTAGGGTTCCACAGCGGGTCCCAGCGATAGATGGAGCCAGGGAAGATGGTCTAGCCGAGGAAGAACGGCATGACAAACAATGGTGGAGAAGAAGGCCCCGGGGTCGTGGAGGGAGCAGACCATGACGGGTGGCTAGGGTTCCGCTGCGAGTGCGTTGGCGGCGGGTGGAGCTAGGGATCCACCCCGAGGTCATGGACGGACGAGGAAGATGGTTGGGTAGAGCTCTGAGCACGTGAGGTTAGGGGTGGGGGTGGAGGAGCTCGGTGACGGTGATGGCGGCGGCAACGGGAAATTTTCGTAAGCCTTCGGGGTCGATTTGGAATGGCCGAAGGACTTAGCGAATTTGGGGAAGGATGTGGAGTATATAGAGGCAATGATTAACCAAGGTGGGATGCTTATGGTGCCCACCACAGTTAATATTAACCGAGACGAGCGATATAGGTTGCCCGCCATGGTTAATCTTAACCGAGGCGGGCGTCTTAGGGTGGTCACCTCGGTGAAGGTTTTGCATTTTTTTATATTTGATTAAATTCCTTGGTTATTTTGGTTTTACAACGTTTTATAAATTGATATTTAATTTCTAATGCTTTTTAAAATTCATAGTAGTAGTAGGAGTAATAGAGTAGTGGTAGTAGTGTAGAAGTGTAGGAGTAGTGGAGGAAGTGGTAGTAGTGTAGGAGTTGTAGTAGAGTAGAGTTGTAGGAGTAGTAGACATAGAGTTGTAGTAGTAGTAGTAGTTAGGAGGAGGAGGAGGAGGAGGAGGAGAAGGAGGATTCTGTTGCTGCGCACTGCTACTACTAATAATAATAAGAAGAAAAGCAGCAGCAAAGCAATGTGATGGGAGTAGGAGAGGAGGAGGAGGATGAGAGCAGAGTGTGCAAGTGGTGGTGGTGGTGGTGTGGTGGTGGTGGTGGTGGTGGTGGTGGTAGCGGTAGTGGTAGTGGTAGCGGTAGCGGGAGCGGGAGCAGGAGCAGGAGCAGGAGCAGGAGCAGTAGCAGTAGTAGTAGTAGTAGTAGTACTACTACTACTACATATCAAATTGTTTTTAAAAATATGTGTGGGATACATATCAAATTGTTTTTAAAAATCAAACACTTAACACGTACAGATTACGATCTCCCACGGTCATATATATATATATGGTTCCATTACAATAATAATCAGTTACATAAAAGTTCTCGTTAATCAATAAGTGACTACATTATTACATATATGTGTGGCACACATATCATTTTGCTGCAAGTGCTCCCACGACGGTCTTCTTCTCACCATCGGGGCAGTACCAGGGCATCACCTTGGTCTTGTTGATGCGGGTCTCGACCAACTTGATCTTCCATGGATGATCGGTAAAGAGCGAGAGCTCAGCATAGTTGTTGTATTCTTCAAGGCTCTAGACTCCATCAGCTCCCACAATCCTCTGCTTTTTGGACACAACCATTTGCTTTTTGCTGTCTTTAGGCATCGATGAGTAGGCTACTTGCGCGCAACGGCTTGCTAGTACCCACTGATCATCTTTGTAGCCGACACTTTGGAGGTCCACGGTGGTTAGACCATAGTCATCCACAACAACCCCCTTTGGTTTGTCCCAGTGGCACCGAAAGACAGCTAACTGTAGGTCACCACCGTAGTCAAGTTCCAATATCTCTTCAATCTGCCCAAAGTATGTCTTGGTCTACCCCGTTGACTCATTGGTGCCCTCATATCAAACACCACAGTTCTATGCTGTGCTCTTCTTGTCCTTCTCCTTTGTGTGGAACCTGTATCCATTGATGTCATACCCTTGCCACGTGGTGATTTGGGTGAATGGGCCAGACGCAAGCCTCGCTTCATCGGACTCTCCACGGGGTATGTCCTGTAGCTCTTTGATCCACGTCGTGAAACTGATCTTGTGCTATTTCTGGACCCATGCCTCTATGCGATGTCCGTTATGAGCGGCACAGATCTCCTCCAGGTGCTTGTCAACATATGGTTCCATAACCACTAGCTGTTTGAGGACGCTGTGATAAGCTTCTTGCACCGTTCGTACAGTACATTGGTGTGTACTTTCCTCTCTGTGCAACCCATTCTTGAGGTTCTGCCTTCGTGCTGAGGGATGGGCAGGCCAAGCATCCTTCCATCCCGAATGTACCTGGTGCAGCAGTTAACGACCTCCTCGGTTATGTGTGCCTCGATCATAGAGCCCTCCGGGTAGGCACGGTTAAGGACGTATCTGTTGAGGGTCGATATGAACCGCTCGTATGTCCACTTCTAGGGCAGGTACATGGGGCCCAGTTCCTATATCTGATCAACCATGTGCATCACTAGGTGTGGCATAATATCGAAGAAAGACGACGTGATGCACATCTTGAGCTGACAAAGAGTCTCCGCGATGAACTATTTCAGGTGAGGCAGCTCAGCTTCATCGATGACCTTCTGTGTGATGCAGTTGAAGAAGTAGGACATGCGTGTGATGACCATCTTCACATACTCTGGACCGATAGCCCTGATCACAATTGGAAGGAACACCGTGAGCATGACGTGGCGGTCATGTGCGTTGAAGCTGGTTAGTGTGAGGTCCTTCATCGAGACCAGGCTCTTGATGTTGGAAGAGAAACCGGTTGGCTCCTTGACACCCCTAAGCCACTGGCACACGGCCCTCTTCTCATCTTTCGTTAGGTTGTAGCTCACGCTTGGAAAGTTGACTTTCTCGCTTTGCGTCGCCGGTGTCAGGTGAATTTCAAACCTGATGTCCTGGTTGACAAGATCCATCCGTGACTTCAGACTATCCTTTGTCTTAGTCTTGATGTCTAGTAGTACGCCAATGGTGCTTTCAAAGACATTCTTCTCAAGGTGCATGCAGTCAATGGCATGGGGCATATCTAGCTCCTTCCAGTACGATAGGTACTTGAAGAAATACGACTGCTTCTCAAAAGGAATAGGGGCGACAGGTGGTTCCTCCATCTTATCCCGCTTCCTCTTCTTCCTTATCGTGGTCCCATCTTCCTCTTTCTTCTTCTTCTCGAACTCAACATCTATGCCCTTCACCATGTCAAACACCTTTGGCCCATACCTCATCCTTTTTGGCTCGTCAGTTTCAGGCTTCTCATGGTTGTCGAAGTACTTATTCATCATAGCTACCTGGTACCTATGCTTTTTGATGAGGAATCACCTATGCCTCATGTACACCATCTTCTTGGATGCACTAAGGTAAGTGTCGTAGGTACCGTCAATGCAAACTATGCAACCTGACTTACCTTTGATCTGCCCCGACAGTGAAAAAAGACTAGGGTAATCGATGATGGTGACAAAGATGGTGGCTTTTAGAGTGAACTCCTTCTTTAGGGATGCATCCATCATCTTGACCCCTTCTTCCCATAGTATCTTCATGTCATGCATGAGCGGCTCCATGAACACATCTATATCATTGCCTGGCTGCCTAGGTCCTGAAATAATCATGGTTAGTAAAAGATATCTGTGCTTCTAACATAGCTAGGGAGGTTGGTTGTATATGGTGAGGAGGACCAGCCAAGTGCTTTGCGAGCTACTGAGGTCATCGAATGGATTCATCCCGTCGGTACTCAGTGCGAACCTGACGTTCCTCGCCTCATCGGCGAACTCTGAGAACTTGGCGTTGAAACGCTTCCACTGCTTGCCATCGGAAGGGTACTGTAGCTTGCCATCATCCTTTGTGCGCTCATCAGATGCATGCCAGGACATCAGCTTGGCATCCTCAGGGTTCTCGAATATAGCACGTAGGTGATCGATCACGGGCAGGTACCACATCGACAGGGCTAGACTTTTCCTCTGCATGTAACCCTCTTCTTCCTTGTCCTCAGGAGACGGGATCTGCTTCTTCGCGGTACTCTTCTTGGTCGTCGTCTTCTTCTTCGGCCCTCTCTCGTCGTCCACGTCCGCACGACAACCGGCATTCCTCTTGTACCAACTCGTACCATAGTGCGGACAGCTCTACAAATTCTCATACTTGTCAAGATATAGGATAAAGTGGTTAGGGAAGGTGTAAAACTTTTTAAGCTTCATCGCCACTAGTCGGATCAGCTTCTTCGCTCGGTAGGTAGTGGTAGGCACCTTGTTACCCTATGGGTATGTGTTAGCAAGAATACGTAATAGGTCATTGAAACTAGTGTTAGACCAGCCATGGCGAGCCTTCAGTATCAGCATCTAGAGGTTAAAATAAAGCGCTGTCCAGTGCTTCAGACAATCCTTATTGAGGGGATCAATTGTCGCCTGCTTTATCTTTCTAAAATTCTCCAGCCACCTTGAACTCCCAAATAGAACGTCGTCGTGGTCAAGCAGTTAGCGATTGACTCAAAAAGCTCCGCTTCCTCGGGACCCCACATAGGCTAACCATCATCCCCATCATCGCCGTCCCTACCGCCATCGTCGTTAGTCGTGTCTTGGAGAAGATCATCCATCGTGATGTAATCACGATCTGTATTGTCACCAGTAGCAGCATTGCCGTGCCCATCGGCCACTACCGATGAGGTTTGTTCTTCTGCATTCACCGCTGCCATCGTCGTTGTCGATGAGTTTCCTCCAGATGCACCGGCACTCCAATCCTTTGCTTTCTAGTGAAACTTCCAGACGGTGTAATCCTTGATGAAACCATACCGGACCCTGTGAGATTTCAGCACGTTATCTTCATGCAATAGAAGGTTCTTGTAGCTCTTACATGGACAGACGGTGTGTTCCCGCTTCAGACTTAGACGATGCCTTTTCGTAGCAGCAATAAACTTTGTCACATGTTCCAGGTAAGAAGGATCCAGCCTCGATGTTTTGTACATCCATTCCTTGTCCATGACCATGAAACCTTGCACACACAAAAGCGAAAATGGCGCATATAAGCAGAGCAGTATGGAAAAAAGCTGCCGGGTAGCTCTAGATCTGATTTTCTCTATCCTCCATATGGATCTAGATCTAGATCTAGAGAAAAAGCAACCAAATCATGGAAAAAGAGAAGATTGAGGGGTTAAGAGCGAGAATCAACCTCTTGCGATGGCCCCCTTCAACAAATCCAAGGGCAAAACCTCTCCCCCTAGAAAATGGCCACTTTTTAGGGTTTTGAGGTCAAAACCCGAAAAAATGGAGAAGGAGCCGTGGGGAAGAAGGGTAGGTGCAGCTGCATTTATAGCCCAGACTTAACCGAGGTGGCACTATAGGGGAACTGCCTCGGTTAATCGCCTGTTAACCGAGGTAGTTGCTTTAGAACAAACGCCGCGGTTAATCCATTAACCAAGGTAGTTTTGTTAGGGAGACCACCTCGGTTAATAAGCATTAACCAAGACAGTTTCGCTATAGTGTCCACCTCGGTGAAGGATTAACCGATGCAGTTGCTGGCTTGGCTGTCCTGCCTCAAATAACCGAGGCGGGCAACCAGGCCTACCACCTCGGAGCCCATTTGGTAAATGCTATGTAAAAGATTTTGTGTAGTAGTGCTTGTTACATGAAATACTCACTGCATCCTAAAAGAAATAAAAGTCCCATTTTCCATGTAGTTGAACCACTCCAAGTTTGACTAGATTTATAGAAAATAATATCAATATTTCTATCTTTATGTAGGTTTATTATGAAAATATATTTCTATGATTAATTTGTTAACACTCATTGAGTATCATAAATACTACTCCCTCCATTCCAAATTATAAGATATTCCAAGAATCTTGGTGTTGGTGTTTCATAAACTAGACTAGTAAACTTATATGATTGCCGCATTGCTCTTGGAAGACGATGGTAGCATCCAAAAGACACGAGGATTTATACTGGTTCAGACCAGAGCCCTACGTCCAGTCTCAGAGATGATCAAGTGTGTGTTCCTTGCTTGAATGCTCTGAAGTTCTTACAATGGGGGTGCAAGAATGGTGGAAAAGGAAGAGGAACCTATGTAGGTGATGGGCTACCCGAAGGGAAGCTTTAGGAGCCCTGCTACGATGGAGGTGAGTGAATGAGTAGGGGACTCAGAATGTCTAGAAAGGGTGCCCTGGCTGCCCTTATATAGAGTTCAGGGACAGGGCACATACAAAGCAGGAGGTTCTCCCGACCGAAGGGTTGTGAGCCTGAGGGAAGGCCTAGCTCACTTGGCTTACAAGCTACGCCATCTTGTGAAGCACGTCCGGGCATGGCTGTCATCATGGTCTTGTGGTCACATCATGGTATAATGTGGCGTGGTGCTACTATGCCGGCCGTGGCAGCACTGTAGACACGTTGGTGGTTCGCCAACCATCCTGGGCGACGTGGTCTCCGCCGTGGCCTTTGTCATCATCTCTTGGTTTCCTAGGGCGCCATACAGGAGTCGGTGGCCGCCCTCAGGTCGTCAATCGCCTAGTTGTCTTGAAGAGCTGAGGGCCACCATCCCGATCGCTAGGGTCATGGTTCCCCGCCGGTCTAGATGGCCTTCAAGTCAATGCCTTCATCATGGATGCCATCCCGTAATGGGTGGGGTCGTGCATGCGTCTTGTCGGGCCGTATCTGGTCGGTGGTCATCGTACCTGTCGTCACCGCCTTGGGCGGGATTGTCTTATCTGTTCGGCGTGGCGCAGGGATGGCGTCTGACCAGACCGAGGTGACTGTTGTCTCCTCAGTCACTGCGAGGTCAGTGTGGCGTGCTTGTTTTTGTCAGAGAAGGCATGCTTGGCTACACTCGACCTCTCTTCATTCCTTATAGGGGTCATGACGAGCGAGAGGTCATGCATCTTTCCAGCGTCGTGTGGCTAAGGCAAGAGGGAGGGGATCACGGCTAACCCTAGCCTTAGCGTCCGGCCTAGTTCGCTCGGCTTGGTTGGGTCTCGGTCATTTGGGCCTTCGCTAGCTAGTGCATTACGGGCCGCATGGCCTGTTAACTAATCGGCGCTTTGAGACTCCCTAGGATTATGACCCCGATAGTAGCCCCCGAGCATTTTTATGACCATAAAGTGATCGTGAAAGCGCTGATATGCGTGCGCATCAGAGCGCGGCGTTGTAGTCTCGGCTTATTCAAGCTTTGTTGCTCGATCCCTTGTGGGCAAGTGCGTTCAATGTGGTAGGTGTCCATTGTGCTTTGTTGCCCCGTCAGGATGTCCTAATAATGTGGTACGTGACTGCTGAGCCCTGTCATGTCAGTGTGCTGCGTATCGGGGTTCGCAACCCAGGTAGGGGCCGAGTGGTCTCATCGATGTTGTACCGACCCTGCCTTTTGGAGGGTCTCGATTTCCTCGACCTCATGCGGGCATCTGACTTGGGTGGTGTCCTCCCGTGGTTCACCACGCGGCGTGGGAGTCTTAGGTTGTTCAGTCCACTCTTGGGCCTATAAATGGAGACCATCCAATCGTTTGGGGCTATCACGAGTTGTTTTCGATCGGTTAGATGTTTAAATAGAAAGTGAGAGAAGTAGAGAATTTATGGGAGAGAAGGTGCATGATATTTTTGTGATGTGTCCTACCGAAGGCGGTCCGTGGTGGCCAGCAGCCATCGCTGCCCCTTCCAGTGCTGGATGCTAGAAGGGTCTTTGCGAGCAGGGTAGGATGAGGCGGCATGTTTATCGGAACTATAGCTTTGCGACCTACTCTCCTCCTGGTGCCCTTTGGCTAGGATGCATGAGATGGTCCTTGTAGTGGACAGTTTCACCATGCCATCCCTATCCTTGAGAGACGATGGTGCTACCGCCGTTCTCTCCCCATGTTTTATGCTTCGGGAGCTACGGTGCTAGGAGGAGGTTTGCGAGGTGCTCCTCTCCGTTGTGTTCATTCGCAATGGAGGAGGGGAGCGTCTCACAATTCCCCTTCTAGCATCATAGCTTTCAGGGCTTGGGTCGCTACTACCGTGTTGGAATAGGGAAAGATTTGTATGTAGAATGCCACGGTGCTTGGCTGAGTTTGTTTGTATTTTAAGTTATATTTCCCTACATTTTTTGCCTAGGATCGGTCTCTGTGTTTTGTGGAAATTTAAGGCGTGTATTTGGGTGGCGTCAAAGTTTCTGAGACGCCTTCCCGACTCAGGGTTGCTAGTCTCGACCGGGCGCTGTTTGGATTTTGATCCTCGGTGGATGCGTTGCTGTTCATTCGAAAGTCGAGAACCCTAGACTCGGGGAGGAAGCCGTCGAGGATGGGCCTCGTCCTAATAGTGGGGCCACTGGCGCCCACTTCCTTCTATCCCTGATGCCCCTTGTGACCCGAGGGGTCATCGTGCCTCCCTACAGGCAAATTTTGGTTTTGCTCCACATGGGGAGAGGCATGTCCACTGTATTCACGTGGTCAGAGCAGTGCGCCTCGTCGGGGTCGATGGGTCATTCGAGCAGGACCCAATATCCTCCCCAATCAATGTGGAGTTGGGCTGTGCCTCGTCGAGAGATGTCCCATAAATTGTCGGTCGTCAATCCCGTCGGTCCCCAACCACCTCCGTAGCGGCCAGAGGGCAAGATGCCTCCCGCCTAGAGGGGGTCAACCCAGAAGACTTTGAAGCGAACGACTCGAACACAGAGAGAGACGGTCGTGTGGCTCCACACCACCAATTAGAGCGTAGGGGCCCATCTCCTCCCTGCCCCTATCTCTTTATGGCCTCGAGCCCTTCTAAGGACTAGTCTAGGAATGGGTTTTCTAAACATGACGTTGGGTCATGGCCACGACTGGTGACCTTGCACATGGGCTCGGGGGCTTTCGGGCCTCCGTAGCCATAGTCGTGGCTTATCGGCGTTCACTTGGCGTGTGATCGCGTGCGCGTTCTGCGACCATGATGACCGTGGGGCGTTCTGCACGTGAATCCTAGGGGCGGTCGACCTCCCCGGATTCCGCATCTTAATGGCGTCCTAGCGTGTTTATGGTACGCCGGCTCATTTCCTGAGGGTGTGTGGGGCCCGTATTAGGGTGGAATTCGTGTGGGTGTGGTACGCTTCCCTGGTCGCCACCACATAAATAGCTCTTTCTATCCAAGTCGATCCCTTTCCTTGTTCTCGCGTTCTACCGCCGTTCCTACAATCTCAAGGAGAGATTGAAGGAAAGGGGTTGAGTTCATGAGCTTTATCTCTAGGTCATGTGAATCACCGCCATTGCCATCTGCTCCACTGCTTCTACCTTTTCTTCGCCTGTGTTGTGAGATGGGAGAATGGATTCCTTCATCGGTGATGGAGGTGAAGCTGCAGCATCTCATGGCAAAGGGTCTCCTTCCGCTGAAGGAGGTTGCTGGGTGGAGGCATTCTCGGCAAGCTCTCGGTGTAACCTGGTAAGCCACCTAGATTCGTTTTCCTTCGTTCGTTGAAGGTCGTTCTCTGATCCGTTTTGCTTTCGTAGCTTGTGCCCTCGTTCAGCTCTCGTTTCCATCTCCCATGCCCTGAAGGCACCGAGCGCGCAGCTTGGGAGCAGGTAGTCGCCAGGGAGAGGAAATGTCTTAGGTGAGAGAAGGCACTGAAGCACATGGCATGTCAGAAGCGCGGTGGTTCATTATCAGATGATGATGATGATGATGACGATGATGAGGGGAGCTCTGAGTGGGAGGATGAGGACCTGCTGGCCCTTCAGAGTGCCCTTGATGCCTCACATGAGTCTGGTGATGGCGCGTGGGCCGAGCGGTTCAGACTGCCCGGTGAGTGTTGCGATCGAGGAAGGTTCTGTTCGGAAGCGGGTGGCTTTGTCGCCACGATGGGGGTCGAGCCCGAAATGTCCTTGCGCCACCAGCGGTGGCCGCTAGGACATCTCGTGCGTGGTTCCTACCGTCCCCTCCCTATCAGGGCTAGAGGCTCCCATCCAAGGGGAAGATACCGAGGTTGCGATGGAGGTGGACGCCGCAACTAGGGTGAACGACAAGGTTCGGCGCCTTTCCCCGAAGAGGCCTAGGGGAGTGTACCAAGACCTGCTGTAACACCCCTGGTGTAACAAGTTTGCTTAGCCCTAAAATTTAGGACCGAGAAGGATTAGCTTAACAAGTTTCCGGGTTTTAAAAATGTATAACGCACGTGAGGCGAAAAACAATTTCTAGGAACAAGGATCAAACATAACTTGTATTTAGTACTTAAATAAAAATTGAAGTACAAGTTTAGTATATGGAAATGCAACTTTAACTTTTGGAAAATAGATGGTGTTAACTAGTGTTTTGGGAGCTCAAAAATCAAATTTGATGTTAAGATGAGCTCTTTTCGTTAAGTTGGCAAACACCATAACTATTGTTAAAATACCATTTTTGGCGAATTATATTGAGCAAAATAGTTAAATGGTGCTTAAATATTTTGCTCCTACGGGTTAGTATAAGGTATGGACTATTGCATGGAGTATTTGTTGGTTGAAGTTAACAAGGTTTAGATCTATTAAAAATTGCGACAAAAGAGTTAATGGTTACTTAGCCTCAAAAGAAATCCTTAACTTTCCTAAGTATGGAAAAGTAGTAAGACAATGCTATTTTGACATTTAATTTCTAAAAAAATGTTTAAACACTAGCTGCATGTTTTGGTATTGTTGATTGCATCAAAGTGAGTACATGAGCATGGTGTAGGTCGAAGTTGTGTTGGATGTCATGTTGCTCTCGATAAAATTCCCCAACTTCGTTGGAACGCGTGGTAGACCACGTGTTGGTGCTCTGTCCGTGAATTGGCGTTTAGCGCGACGAGCTCATATTGGCATCCATCTATCTCCTTCTTTGGTTGCTCTCTGGTCATGGCGATGGTGTTGCTAGGTCATTGGCAATGTGAACCTTACGATAGGGGAGTTAGTTGAACCTCAACTGTGATCATTAGTAACTCTTGCTATGCTTCAAAATTCGTGCACGTCACCGCTCGTCGTTGCGTGGCCCATGTCTACAGTCACCGCGCGCGTGTGCTGCTGTTGCCTGGCCATGGCCGTTGCACTGTTGGCCAGCCACATCAGCCGCACACCGGGCTATGCTAGCCACAGTTGCCTTCCATAGGGCCAGGTGGAGCTACAGTGCTGCTGCGCGGCAGCCGCGTGCGCGCTGCCGGCCAAGCCGTGCGTGGGGCCAAGCTGGCGCCGCAGTAGTCGTCGTCTGGCCGACGTGGCGCTCTTTCTGCCGCTCAAATCACCTACTCGATGAGCCACTGCCTGCCTCCATAGTCATGTTGCACTAGTGCCCATGTCGTGGTGTCACTGCCCTCCTCACATCGTCTTGTTGCACCGGCCCTGCGAGACGGTCCCGCGCGCGATCGTTGTTCCACTACCGCCGTCTATGCCCTGCCAAGACTGAGCGGTCCCATCTTGGCACCTCACAGCACGCTCCCTCTGAGCCTCACCGTGCGGATGCTCCCGTTCATTTAACATAGCTTTGGTCGAGGTTGTCCAAGCCTAGAAGCCGCTGCCCCATCTACCTTGCCGCCAACGGAGCCACGCCGCTTCGTAAGCTAATACGTGCGGTTCGAGACACCACACCTCAATTCGGCGTTCCAGTAGTTAGACAGGAAAGCCAGCTAGCAGCCTGACCCTCACTTTGGTGCAACTGAGCACTACTAGCCGCCAATTTGGCGTTTTTCTCGCCGCCGGCCTGGTGCGCCGCCGTGCTAGTGAATTTGGGATAAGGTCTAAATTAGTTCAATGTTTGTATCTAGGAGCTCACCTTGACCTCCTCTATCTGGTGCTCACGCCATTTGGCTAGGGCGCTTGCCGGAGATGTGGTGACATGCTGGTGTCCACCGTAAAGTGTCGCCTCCCTGTTTGGTTGCACGTGGCCAGACCGCCACAGCGCTTCCCAGCTTCAACCATCGGTAAGGCATACACCACGGTGAGCTACGGATGCTTCTCCGCCATCTGTACCTTGCCATGAGGGCGTTGGCTCACTGGAACAGTCGTGCCACCACCACGGATAGCCGCTCGCCGCTGCAGCTCACGCCATCGCGTCTCCGAGTTCCTAACCGCCGCCCATCCTTGCACGTATAGTTGTAGATGGTGGTCGGCACCTTACTTCCATCGTAGCGAGACTAGTTGGCCCGACGTAACCGCCGTTGCTATCGGTGTGTTGCGCCGCTTGCTTGTGCCACATGGCACGCGCTGAGGATCTATCCCGTTGCAAAAGGCAACACATTTTAGGGTCTTTAATGCAAAGCGTGAGTATATAGTAATAGTGTTCCGTTGTTCGCATGATTATCCAAAAGCCCGAGCCCTCTTTTTGCAAAACACGAAGGCTACTGCTGGTACCCTCGACCTTTGGGCCGTTGTTGGTCATTGTTGTGGACGCTGCAAGCAATTGTATGTGTTGTCTTCAGGGCGAAATGGTTGCCACCGGCCCTTTTCCTTTTCTAAGCATTTTCTAATTTAGCTTCTAAGGTAAATTTATAAATTCAATATAAAATTGTGTAGTTAACCAAAAATTGTGAAACCAATTTTGTTAAGTTCCTAAAATCATGATTTATCTGCTAGTATATTTTGTTCACATAGTTTTATAATATTTTCAGAAGTGATCTAATTAAATTGAGATGCTTAATATTGTTAAAATATAAACTTGAAGGAATTTTTATGATAAATTGGTGATAGTGTTGGCTCTAAAACTGTCACAATAAATTCCTAACATTATTAGGTCCTCATTGTAATTTTTGTAGCTCCATAATAATTAGTTTGCTAGGTAGCTAAATGAGCCATAGTTCGAAAACATATATTTAATCAAGAAAATGCTAAAGCACCATGGGATTTTAAAACTAGAACACTTTTCCTGAGACAAAGCCTTACTTGACGACGTGGATACATAGACTAGTATGTTAGTCATTAAAGCTAGCTTGTTAGCTTGCGGAGCGTAATCGTAATTGAGAGTTGTAGTTGCCATTGATTAATTACATCTCTGCGTTGCATCCACGTATATCATAATAGGAACAACGATGGATCATGGAGTCAACCGAGGTAGCGAAAAAGATGATGCCTTGATGATCGTGTCACTATGATGGAATGCTAACTTTTGGTTATATCTTATCCAGGCAAGCCCAGTGCATAACCCCTATTATTCTACACTTTATTTTATGCTTGTGCATTAAGTTTTAAGGAGTTGGATGAAAACCACTTGCATATATATATATATATATATATATCCTTATCCTATGAGTCCTACTAGTACGTCAGGATCGTGTAGATTGCTATGCTATAGGATCCGGTAGAAGTTGAGTGATTACCTGTCACTCGTGAGAGATAGGAAAGATATTATTATTGTTATTATATTACTGTCACATGGAATATATATGAATGATAATTGAAGACCGAGCGAAATGATACTTTGGATCTAGACTTAGTTAGGCATTTGAACGAGGCTCAGATTACACCTGTTCCGCCTGTGTCGATTGAGGACTGTCCGTTGCTGTGGATGGTAGTTAGGTGTTTACACCAAAATTTGGAAGAAGAATCGCAAAGGCTCGAAAGCTCCCAAGATCATGTCATTAGGGAATCAGTTGCGTGTAGATCAGAACCAGCTGATTCGAATGCAACACTAGAATCGGCTTTCTTCAGATAAGCGCCATCAGATAACGACGGAGGCTACGATCGGCGCCGGGACAAGGCATGTAGGACTCTACAAAAAGGGAAAGATTAGAGTCCAAGTTATCTTAAATTAGGAATATTTTCTCTTAGGGCCAAAGATTGTGATGAGTCGTGCTTAGATAGGAATCATGCGCGGGTCCCGGGTATAAATATCAAAGCCCGGCTATTGTAAAAAACACAATCAATCCAATATACAAGTCATTTACTTTTTTCGGCTCTGGCCACCTCTCAGGAGTAGGAGTAGAGTAGATCTCGGCGAGTTCTTCAGCAAGTACGGCTACATCGATCCGGTCGACCTCCACTGCTTGTCTGTAAGTACCGTCATCGCTTATACCTCTGTTCGTACGGCTGCATCGATCCGGTTGACCTCCACTGCGACTCTGGTATAAGTTAGTTATCGATTCTTGTCTAGTTCGAGTATGGCTGCATCGATCCGGTCGACCCCTACTACATGAACTAGATTAAGGTCAAGTTATCGGCTCTACCTTAGAATGGTAGTCTTTGATAGATTTATTAAGTTACCGATATTGCTTATTGCTTTCATTGTTTATCTAATTACAGCAATATCACTCTGCCCGATTGGGCTTGATCTAGATCGGCCTTATATCTTGTTTAACCCATCGTTTGTTAATCTCAAACTGATCTAATCTACACTTTAAACGACGAGTTATGTTTTATCAGCTGTTTTATGTCAATCTTGATCGTGCATAGTGTGCGGTTAAGGCATGTTGCGTCTTGAGTAGATCTATTGGCTAGCGAAAACCGTTTCATGGCCCGTTATCACAGCCTGTGTGATTCTGCCTCACACCCCACTGTTAGCACCGTGGAGTGGGGATCGTTATTTGGTAGATCTATTCCTGATAAGGCATGACTTTAACTGTGCACTATGCCTGAATCGGCTGTTTTAGCCGATATCGAGTGCTTTCACGAACAATTCGCATCACGAGACTGTTGAAGTAAAGATAGGTTGAAAGATGTGTTAGCCCCATGATCTTATTATTGTATTATGGCCTGCATGATTCTGTCTCATGCCTCACTGATATTAGTAATGAGTTAGGATCGTCGAGTCTATTGTTGTTTCTACAGCCTGTATGATTCTTCCTCATGCCCCAGTGGTCATAGCGATAGATGAGATCTAATATGTTCATTAGATTTATCTTTATTAAATGGTTAAATAGTGTTGAATTATTTCTTTATATAAAAGGGGTTCGGTTACTTATAATAATTGGCTTAGCATAAATCGATCATTGTTGATATCTGATTGCTATTGATTAATATTTTTTCAAATAATGATATTTATCCTGAATGACAACCGATTCCTTTTACACAACCCTATGAGCTTTAACTGATTCATTCTTATGAATATGCTGAAATCGACTATTTAGTCGATCTCTTTTCATATCGGCTCTCAGAGCCGCACATTCGGGACTGTCTGGCAACACCGGCACGTTCCGCCCTTAATTACTAATAAACTTTCTCTCCTTGTCAATTGCAGGGTCAAATTGACTGGCACATCTCGGGAGGATTGCGTAGGATCGACCATCCCTGCGTAGAAGCTAGGCGGATCTCCAGCTCCATCGAGCGGACCCTTCTGGCTTGCTACGTGTGTCCTCGGCATGGGATGAAATTTCGTGTCGACATCAGGTCACAAACTTATTATCCTGAGCACATACTTGCTTATGGGAGCGGGAAGGCTCGTTGCTCTCTTGTCGTGGGTTCTAGCTCTTTCCGGACCAACTGATTGGAGACAGAGATGGTAGAGGTCTAAGCACCACACTGAGTCCGGGACTCAGGAGTGGGGCTTGGAGTCCAAGTTTGGACGAGAATCTAGACCCCTTGACAGGAGAGTGATGGGTTAATCTTGCTTGTGTCTGGGGTACAAGCGAGGCGTGTGTTTTGGGATACCCAGCTGGGATACATTGGTTCGTGAATCACCGTGTGATATGGTATGACTTGGCTATAGTCTAGCATCATAGTAAGAACTGGAATATGAAAGATGGTAAAATAGTTCTGATTGCTTACCACCTACTTGAAAGTAGCATAGGTGCTTACATAGAATGGTTAGTTAATGAACTAATGATGACTGCTAATAAAATTGAATATAAGGTCTCATGTTTAGTAATGCTTCCACAGATGTAATAACCCACAAGCCAGATAGCCTTGCATATCCTTGGAGTCTCTTATTTTTCTCCTGTTGGGTAAGTCTTGCTGAGTACAATCGAGTACTCAGGGTTTTATTCCCCTGTTGCAGGTGATCGGAGGATACTTAGAGCTGACTCTTGTGTCTGGAAACCTCCTGGTGGGCTCAGAGAGGATTCCTTTCACGCCATTTGACCGTAGTGTTTATTTATAACCCTCACAAAAGGTTTTTATAAGAAAGGATGTAAAATCTGCTAGCAGCTCTTGCATAAAAATGTCCACTATGTTATGCTCCACCATGTCATTAAATTAATCCTGCTTCCTCTGTAACTCTGATAACATTGTTATATTCCATGGAATAAATTGAGGTAATATTCCCTCTGTAACTCTGATAACATTGTTATATTCTGTTGTTATAACAAATTGAGGTAATATTCTGGTACTGTAATAAAGTGATGTAAGAAATGACTTAAGAATGGTGTAAGCTTTATTCTCTCATTTATGATCCTGATGGAAAAATGTGGATTTTTGAGTCCTCCCTTGGGGTGTGCTCGACGAAACTGTGTAGTTTAGTGTCCTCTCTTGGGTACTTAGTGTCTAATGAAAGACAAATACTCCTGGGATGTATTAGATTAGGCGGTTCTACCACACCTGCTCCAACACCTTTTTTCTAACGCGGGGGTCAAGCGCCCTACGTCCCGACGCTTTGCGTGATGTCCGAGCCTGGGGATGCGGGGGCTGTTGGAGGTCATGGCGTGGAGGAGACCGGCGTCACCGATGCTTCCGAGGATGCCTCAATGACCTCTGGTCTAGCAGTGACGACGTCGGCGCCTGCTTCCATGACCCTTTCCACTGGGTCGCTCGTGGAAAGGCAGACCATCGTACCCTTTGTGGAACGCTCCACTAGGTACGTCATTCTTCGATTTCTTTCTCTCCATGCTGGTTGATGATGCTGGGTTGTTTGAATTTCGTCAATCTTTATGGCGTAGAGAGCCCCTTCTAGGGCCCTCAGTCCTGAGACCTTGAGGGGTGGCGCGTGCCTTCCTGTGCGGCTGAAGCTGTTGGGCACCGTCCCTGCCCCCAGAACAGTGGCCGGGCTCCATTCCATTGCGACCCTGCGCTCGCCCCTCGAGGAGAGGCTTGACCTAGGCGAGGACTCCTTTTCGTGGCCTCATCCCATGTTCTCCGACGAGGCGCTGTTTATGGTGGATGATGAGGCCGAGCGAGCCACGGGGGAAGTTGCCGCCCGAGGCCATGAGGGGTTTGAGGCGACCTTGGCGGAGATATGTGATGCGATTGCCGTGGTTGCCCGGCTAGGCATGGAGGCCTGGTGTCAGATGGCTGACGAAGTGGCGGTCCGGGCACAGGTGAGTCTCCTAGCCTTTTGACCGCATCGTGTCTGCTCCGCTCCTACTGCGATCATCTGATTCTCTTTCTTTTCTGTAGGAGTTGACAAAGATTTCAATGGAGAAATCTCGGTTCTTACGCCTATCCTATCAAGCGCATGTGGGAGGTGCCACCGACCATGGCCGTTTGGACGCAGTGGAGGCCGAGGTGCAATGTTTGTGCGGGGAGTTGGAGACCTCCCAGAGGTCGAGGAAGGAATCGGCCCATCGAGAGGCACATACTCGGTCCTAGATCGAGGCTCTAACATCCTAGATGGTCGGCCTCAAGGACATGATGGCTACCCAAGAGGTGGAGCTCATCTCGGTAGACGCTGCTCGAGATGCGGCCGAGCAGGGGCGCCAGCGCCTCGTAGCTGAATGCTAGAGGTTGCGGTCCTCCTGTAGTGGTGAGTCTTCGTCGACTCTATGTTGCGCTTTCTGTTCTGTGGTTGTGCTTGTGAACCGGTATGTCTTTCTTCTAGGTTGCGCGCGAGGGCGCTCTCAGACCAGGAAGAGAAGATGGCTGTGAACCAAAAGGTGCTAGAGATGGACAACCAACTGGCAGCGCTGGCCATTTCTGGATGGATCCTCTACGACGTCGTGCTCGGCGCCGGCGGGGGGAGTGCCTAGCTGGCGTCTCACCTTGATGAGGCTCATCTCCAAGTGGATTCCCTGATTTCTGTGGGGGTTCATCGGGGTGCTCACGCCACCTTGACGTCGGTTGCGTCGCACTATGTTGGTGTCGACTTTGATGCTGTTGGACGAGGATGTCCTCTAGGGAGATCCAAGAGCGACATCCTCGCCATAGACAGTGCCGTTGCTCGAGGTGTGAAGGCCATCACGAGCAGGGTGTCGGCTACCACCGTTCGTCTACAGTTCGTGGCTCCTGATGCATGAAAGTCTTTTAGTGTGATTGTCCGGCATTTTGGGTACGATCTTCCTGTAATGAACAAGTCTGGGTTCTGTGCGGGTGGCACGTGGTTGGCACATTCGTTTTGCCTTTCTACTACCCTTTCGCTTTTCTTTTCATTCGAATTGGAATGTGCTTCGTTCCCCCTAGCCTTGCGCTCATAGGTGCACGTTTTAGCCTAGGGGCTGGCCCGCAGGGCTAAAAGGTACGCGACCATTGGAGCAATGAAGTGTCGAGGGTAGATCACAGATCCAATGTGATGTGAGAAGAGAGTGGCCGAGCTGCAAGGGATTCCTTTCCCTCTGTTCCCTTCGCCTCGTTCGAGCGACTTTCCTATTTCCTTTAAGACTCGTGTGAGCAGGAAATCAAGGCGCTGGTCACTGGCTCTTTATGATGAGAGATGTGATTGATGGGAGTTGGAAGGAGGTCGGTCACTGGGATGATGGCAAATAGTGCTGCACCGCAAGTCATGTGCATGTGCCCATGGGTGTAGCCCCCGCGAGCGAGTCATGTACGGCTACGAGCGCGAGTCAGATTGAGTCACTTGGGAGTTAAGCATCACTAGGATATAATGTATGGGCATCATGCTTTTTGGTTTGCATCACAGGTTGGCTTTAAGCTTCTGTAACTATTGGTAGGCTTGTATATGTACGTGGACGTGCTTAGGTAGAGAGGTTAAGGTCAAGGTGAATGTGACTGACCGATGTATCGAAAGCTGTCGTGAAACTGATTGTCGTTATTTGGGTTGTGGAGTTCCTATTCGAGGCGCCGTGAGCCCCCGAGCGCTTGCTCACAATGGAGTCATTGTAGTCCTTGGGGGTGAGCTAATGGGGTCACTTCTTGGCTACTTTGAGCGGTCATAGCTGGCGTGGATCAACCTCTCGAGTAGCCTTGGGCTGGTCCCTGCCGGCCTGACGTCCTTGAAGGGCTCATGACCCCCTGGGGATGACTTCTTCATGTCTGGCCTGTTGTAGTTTCTAGCCGAAAGAGCTCATGCGTTTCGGAGCTTGAGTCCTCCTGGCACGACGACGTCGTTGCCGCCACGTCTCTGCCTCCGGGCGTAATTTCTACTTTTGACGGAGAGCTATCGTGACCTATCGCTGCGGGAGCTGGCTTTGAGTGCAACGCGGTTTGATCCACTTGTCGTGGCATACGGTGCACTTAGGGAGCCCGCATCCTCGGATGCACACGCGTCTCCGAGGGACGGTGACGGTTAAGTGAAGAGGTATCACACGGCTTGTCTATGAACCAGGATTGGATCTTGGTTCTAGGCTTGGCCTTGTGTGGCGCAATGCCGGATGGCTACCTGATCACTGGTGACAATGCCGCGTGGCAGCGGGCAGTTTCGCCGCTCGTGCATGCCCTGGCTCATTGCGTCCCGTCGATGGCGGAGACGTTGTCCACGACGTGGCTCTACCGTGGAATCTGATTTTCCCACGTGGTAGGTCTGGACCGGGTAGGAGCCGATGGCGGGCGTTGACCCGTTGGTTCAGGCGATCTCATGATTCCCCAGAAGAATGTAGTCACCGTGGGCCATTCCTCGGGCAAGCTCGCCATGAGCCATAGGCCTCTGGCTTCCTAGGTGGAAGTCTTGGCCCTGGCCAGCAATGGGAGAGGGTATTAGGCCTCCTACGTTGGTGAACTCCAGGATGCAGCCTCCGAGTGTAGTTCTAAAAGTGTATTCACCGCGAGCCACTTGATCTAAATCTCTCGGGAGGAGGTCTAGGCCGCAACTGCAGGCGAAAGCAGGCGCTAGCCCTTTGGTGTGGTTAACCGCGTGGCTAACCGCGTGGTTTTCCAAAAGAATGTGGCCGGTCAAGGCCATTCCCCAGGTGAGTTCGTTACGAGCCGTGGACCTTTGGTTTCCTGGACGGGAGACCTAGCCACGGCCTGTGATGAGTGAGGGTGTTGGCCCCTCTAGGTAGGTGAACTTTGGGATGCAGCCCCCAAGGGCAGTTCCGATAGTGTGCCTACCGTGGACCGCGAGATCCAGATCTCTAGGGTGGAGGTCCGAGCCACGGCCATAGGAGGATGAGGGCGCTGGTCCTTTGACACCGACGAACTTGTAGTTTTCATGGCGGATGTGGCCGCCGTAGACCATTCCACGAGCGAGTCCACCGGTGGTGTGAGGAGCCATCGCTTCCTTCTCAACAAACGAGAGTACGCGACTGTCCCCTACCTGGCGCGCCAACTATCGGTGTTTCGTAAATCGGACTAGTAAACTTATATGATTGCTGCGCTGCTCTAGGAAGACGATGGTAGCATCTAAAAGACACAAGGATTTATATTGGTTCTGGCCGGAGCCTTACGTCCAGTCTCAAAGATGATCGAGTGCGTGTTCCTCGCTTGAATGCTCTGAAGTTCTTATAATGGGGGTGCAAGAATGGTGGAAGAGGAAGAAAAACCTATGCTAGGTGATAGGTTGCCCAAAGGGAAGCTTCAGGAGCCCTGCTACGATGGAGAGTGAGTGAATGAGTAGGGGACTCATAATGTCTAGAAAGGGTGCCCTGGCTGCCCTTATATAGAGTTTGGGGCCAGGGCACATACAAGGCAGGAGGTTCTCTTGGCCGAAGGGTCGTGAGCCTGAGGGAGGGCCTAGCTAACTTGGCTTGCAAGCTATGCCGTCTTATGGAGCACGTCCGGGTGTGGCTGTCGTTATGGTCTCGTGGCTACGTCGCGGCATGATGTGGCGTGGTGCTACTGTGCTTGCCGTGGCGGCACTGTAGACACGATGGTGGTTCGCTAGCCATCCTGTGCGACGTGGTCTCCGCCGTGGTCTTCGTCATCATCTTCTGGTTTCCTAGGGTGCCGTACAGGAGTTGGTGGCCGCCCCTAGGTCGTCGATCGTCTGGTTGTCTTCAGAAGCTGAGAGCCACGATCCCGATCGCTAGGGTCGTGGTTCCCCGCTGGTCTGGATGGCCTTCAAGTCAATGCCTTCGTCGTGAATCCCATCCCGTAGTGGATGGGGTCGTACATGTGTCTTGTCGGACCGTTACTGGCCGGTGGTCATCGTACCTGTCGTCAACGTCTTAGGCGGTATTGTCTTATGTGTGCGGCGTGGCGTAGGGATGGCGTCTGACCGGAGCGAGGTGTGCGAGGTCAGTACGACATGCTTGTTTTTGTCAAAGGAGGCATGCTTGGCTGCACTCGACCTCTCTCTGTTCCTTTCAGGGTCGTGACGGGGGAGAGGTCGTGCGTTGTTCCATCGCTGTGCGGCTAAGTCCGAGGGAGGGGGTCGCGGCTGACCCTGGCCTTAGCGTCCGGCCTGGTTCGGCTTTCGGTTTTATTTGGGCCTCGGTCGTTCGGGCCTTCTGGCCTTCGCTAGCTGGTGTATTGCGGGCGCGCATGGCCTGTCAACTAATCGGTGCCTTTAGATACCCCGGGATTATGACCCTGACACGAAGTGTCAAAGAATTTCAAGTTTGACCAAAATTATAAAGAAAATTATGAAGATTTATGACACCAAATAAGTATACTATGAAAATATAATTAATGAGGAATCTAATGATATTTAGTTGGCATAAAAATGTTATTATTTTATTATATAAATTTGATCAAACTTGAGATGTTTTGACTCTCCAAGATTCTTGGAATGACTTGTAATTTGGGATGGAGGGAGTATTACTTATTTGATAAATATTTAGTCAAAAACTCAAGATTATTTGACCACAGGAGGTGAGATTTCCATTCTCTTCTCACACAGTGACTAGGTGAAACTCAGCTCGGCGCTGCAGTTAGGTGACTGCTCTGCTCTGAGCAGCCAAAAATCTGGTGCCATGACCATCCACAGTTAAGTACTGCTCCGTACTCCGTATTTACCATCTACCGATCTACGAATGGAACTACCTCTGCACCTTGCACAACAAACGGCCTCCATGGTCGTGATATCACTGCACGAATCATTGTATCGTCAAGTGGGCTGACTCCGTTGATCGCCATGGCACGAACTATTGTATCGTACTTTTTCCTTCAAGTTTACTTCGTCAATACTTAGTACAGAGTACCTAACGTGCGGTTTCCCTATTTATGCGGCATCAGTGCTGACATATGAGTGTTGAGACTGTCAACGAGGCAACGAAGCAAAAGGAGGTCGTCGTCCCCTGTTTGGATTGAACGGGCGGGTGGCTTCTGAATTATAATGAGTTGACTCTAACTTGTGTCCTTATAATAACGCACGCCTTTCGATGACCACAGCCTCGCAAGTTGGAATTCAACACATAAATTGGTAGTATCCGCAAAAAGTCTCAATTTTCCTGGTCAGGCTTGTGTTGCGCCCTTGGTGCTCTGCTGCAGGAGAGACGCGCCGTGTAGGATTTGGATGTCAACGGCGATGACTTTGTTTGGATGTCATCAACGGCGATGATTTTTGTCCCGTTCGTTTTGCTGAAAAGTCATGGTCGAAAGTATTGTTCGCTGATTTGTTGTAAAAAAAACACTGTTCGTTCGCTGAAATAGTACGACTCGTAAGAGTCACGAACAGCGCCTTTGTTTGGATGTCAACGGTGACGACGCGGGACACTGCAGAAGAACCTGCGTCAGGCATTACACGGAGGAGAGCGATCGTCTTCCTGCCTCGATGCTGACCGCAGCATTGCGGCACGGTCATGGCCTCATGGAACTCTTGCCACCATGGGAGACGCAGGCTAGGCAGCTGCCGGTTCTGTCAGCGTGACGAAGTACAGTCCACTGTGTGGTATCATTGACTCACTGTTGCTTCTCGGCTTCTCGCTTGAATCGGGCTCGTTGGGCTGCTGATTTCCTTCTGAGTTCTTTGCCTGCCTGTACATCAACCTCCCGCCAACGATCCGGCCCAAGTTTGAAAAGTTATTGGACTGGAATGCAGGAGTAAACCCGTAACCGTCAAGCTGTGTTTTGCTGTTGGACCATAGTAGTAGCTTGTAACCGAATATGGGTTGTATTTGGGCCTACTTAGACCAGCGTAATCCCACTTCCAAAACATGTTAAGGGCCGATTTGGATCAGACAATGGGTCACTAACGGTGGATACAATCATACAACGCTCAAAAAGAGAAACAAAGCCCAAGTTGGCCCCAAGACTACCATTTTTCGTTTCTATATTTATCATTTTTCCTAACACGTTTGGTGATAATTAGGTCCTATTTGATACCTCTGCAATTATACTAATTAGATTATGTAGTCAAACTTTTTTTCCAAACCAGATTGATTATATGATGAATTATTATAACTAGCATATTGCCCATGCTAACGCTACGGTGATATCTGGTAATACAAATAAAACAACAAAAGTATATATATTTTGTTGTTGCCCTGAGGTTTAGACCAGGCTTCAACAATCTCAAACATCAACGTACAATTCTTATTTTTTTCTGGTACAACAGATATAAAATGCCCCAAACCGTCAAACATTGCCCTAAGAAAGCAAGTTAGATGCATAAGTAAAAACACAAAGTGACAAAATACCACAATGGAACCAGCTAACGTGACAAAACAGCATAGTAGAATTTCTCTGTTTCATTATGAAGTCGCATTTATGGTCCATCTCCAGAAGGCAATTACACATAACTCAGTCAAAAGAAACATCACCACATACTCATAAGGGGCAAAAGCCACAACACACATTCTCAAAATCACTATCAGGTTACAGCAAAACACGAAGACTCTTTTCTTCTTGACTACATTGTTCATCTTCGTTCGATCCAGAGAGGTTAATCCCTGCCTCACTAGAGGGCTACATTGATATCATGGACTCCTATGAAAACAATTATTTGTAATAAATAATAGACAATATAAAGGAGATAATAATATAACTTCAATATAACTTCTTAGTTACATTTGCTTCACTGATCGCTGCCACTGATGTTATACTTAAGTTTTGCCATGCACAAATCATTCCTTTAGTCGATACTCTATGCTGACCAAAACTCTATTTTCATGTGGCCTGCTTAAATAATTTCCCTATTCTGGATGGTAATTCTGGAGCATTAATGAAGATTGAAGGAGAAATTTGACGAACCATGAAAGGTCTGAGAACTACATAAATATAAAATATATCATGTCATCTTAATATTTTTTTGTGACCTTGCCAAGGCATGTTTTTCATTAAGATGAAGAAGAGTTAGAAACCATTACAAATACAGGATGGTAATCCCAAGATTACCAAGCATGTAACCATGTCTTCTTAATACAATCCAGACCTATTCTCCAATTAAAATACTTATAACAATGCTTTATTTTTACATCCTAAAATTATTTATTTATTTTATACCAAATCTAAGTCCTCAAAAGCTTATACTTTATAGTAGAAAATAATAGAAGGTTGAAGTAGTCTATAAAATTTCTCACAACTCATCATATCAATATATTCGCTTCCAAAAAGATAAATCATTGGATCGTTGCTTCAAACTCTATCGGTTCTGATTTAAAAAAATATTGATGCTTAGCTAAATTAAATTATGAATAACAACGCCTCATTGTTAGGAGATCATGGATTATGCAAAGAAACTGGACAGATGACTTACCGGTATATAGTCCCATTACTGCATGTCTGCCACATCCCTAAACACGAGCTGTATGTACACATCAGTGATAACATCAGTGGCTTTCTCAAGTATTGCTTTACTGCTTATCATATCAGCATACCTTAACAACCTGCCCACCAGTCCACCAACCAGACAGTCTGAAACCACAACAGCTCAGCCAAGAATATATTCTAGATGAAAGCTAATATTCAGTCAACAAAATACATATATTGGATGCTGCACTCCGAGAGCAGAAGCCATCTCAGCCACCAAATCTTGTAGCCATCCTTCTGGCTCGCCATAGGAGTCAAATGTCCAATGGCAAGCAGGCTGTGGTAGACATTTTTGCTCCACTTCCTGTCAAAGCACAAGAAAAATGGAAGTATAGATGCTAACCTGGGAAGCATTATCATAAGAACTAAAACAGAGGAAAATCCCCTTCTTTTGCATTCAACCTTGTAGAAGGAGCCAAGAGTGATGTGTTGTGCCTTTGCTCCAACAGCTTGCATGTTTCCTCACAAATAATGTTTTTTGATTGGTAGCCTGAATACCTGAGCGCACAAAGTTCACAAATAATGTCACATTGGACAGCCAGAGACAGATATTTCCCCATGGGAGCAACATCTCACAGATGGAAAGTTCGAAAGTGCAGCCATCCACATGAACCTTAACCTGAGGAAGGTCGCTACGAGCGGCACAATGTCAGAGACAACCTCCTCATACAATCAAACTTTTATCCAAACAAGATTGATTATATGATGAATTATTATAATCAACACTCTTGATTGCCATAATCTCATAATCTGGGTGATACCAGGTTATGGGGGATTATTATGGGTGCTAAAAGTCTAACGTGCCTCCCAACCGATTGTCCAACATGCCAAACTAGAAAAAATAAGATAGAAATTTCTTGCTTTAGCCAATCATAATCAATTGCCATAATCCAGAGGCCCAAACACTTTGATTTTAAATCTATAATCCTAATTATTCTAGTCATGATCCAAACTTGCCCTTACCGTAACGTAAAGGATCTGTTCGAGTCTCTAATCAATAATAGTAACCTCTAATTAGTAATGATAAGATATAAGATGGGCCACATGATCAAGATCGAAGCTGATCGTTGGATCGAAGCAGGAGCTCAGGGCCTACGTTGCCTGGCGCAAAGATGATAGCTGCCTCTCTTCTAATCGAAATTTCAATGTGCTTAATTACAATGTAGTCACCAAACAATTGTCACTGCCGTCTACGGCATTCTTGTAACATAAACCTTCCTTCTTCTAATGCAAAGATACGCACTCTCGTGCGCATTAGCGAAAAAAAAGATATAAGATGGGATTACACCGTGTATCCTCGTAGCTCAGCGATACACATAGTATGAACCTCTAATTAGTATTCTCCATGATCTCACCACATTTGGTAAGGGATATTTTGTACTCCGGCAGCGATAATGATATCGATGGTATTTGCCATGTCGACTGGTGCGATGCCAGGATCACCGCACACTTGGCAGCTGGACAGCAAGCAGCAGATGACAACAACCACGTCGGAATTCTGAGGATGACGACAGCTCCTAGCTAATGGATCACTCTTTATAGGACGATATCATATGACACAGAGCGGCCTAAGATGTTTAGTTCTCCCGGAGCATCTAACTCTGCGAGACGACGAAGCTTCGCTTCGTCGAGCTCTGCAAGTGGGGCGCTAAAACAATCCCCAGAACACGAGTGGGCAATCATGCGGGCGTTAAACAACGAGATTTGAGAGCCGCTAAACAACATTCTGTTGGCATCCAAAACAAAATGGCCAATAATTGCACACGGTTCACTAGTTAATCCAGAGCCTGGAGCACGTCCATGTCACGCCAGTCCGACCAGGAACTACTAGCTCGTCGCAAGGCGTTATGCGGATACGGACCGCGGAAACGACAAAGGGATCGAAGCAGATTTAGCTCAGTTGCAGATGCCTTCCCACTCTTTGATCGGCGCCTGCTGTTCTGCACTGCTGCAGTATATATATACTCACAGTAGGGGGAAAGATAGTAGTGAGTGTGAACTCGGTCAAGCTAGCTAGACATCTACCTGCCTGAGCAGCAGGAGGTCGATCCAACTCGATAAATATCCAACGAGGACGTACGTGCGGTCATGGCGGCGGCACAGGACAGCGGCAGGACAGTTAGTGCCACCGCGGCGACAGCAGCGTCCCGCGGGCGCCGCTTCGTTGGCGTCCGGCAGCGGCCGTCCGGGCGGTGGGTCGCGGAGATCAAGGACTCGGCGCAGCGCGTCCGCCTGTGGCTGGGCACGTTCGACACGGCCGACGAAGCGGCACGCGCCTACGACGAGGCGGCCCGCGCGCTGCGCGGGGAGAACACCCGCACCAACTTCGCGGACCGCGCCGGCCGGCACGGCGTCGGCGCGGCCAGGGCCAGGTTGAGTAAGAACCTGCAGCACGTGATGGCGCGGGCGGCCGCCGCGGGCAGGGCCACGGCGTGCGCGGGGGTGGGCGACCAGTTCGCGCTCGCCGCGGTGTTCCGGCACTGCCAGCAGCCGGTTGCGGTGGCGGCGCAGGCGCAGCAGCAGGCCGAGCCCGAGGCCGTGGTGCAGCAGGTGAAGCACGCCGTGCAGCCGAGCTTCGTGGTGCCGAGGCGGACCGAGGCGCCGCCACCGCCATCGTCGGTGCCTGGAGGTGGAGAGGTTTGGTGCGTGGACGACGTCGACACCACCGCGGAGCTGCTGTGCGCCGAGGAGGGATCGTTCAAGGTGTCCTCGTCTGTGATCGTGCCGCCCTCGTTCAGCGCCTCGTCATCGGAGTCTTTCGGCCTCGACGATTTCTAGCTACTGGAGGGAACGATTCGTGCTTGTTCGTCCCTGTGGCCCGTTTGCGTGGCGCGCTTGCGTGGACAGTGTAGATACACAATAGTGCGCAAGCAGCTGCGAGCTGTGCTGCTGTCCTTCCCAAGGGAGGAATGGTAGCTTACTTTGTTGTACGGAATGTTCTTTTTCTTTATTTTTGACTAGCATACGTGAGCGTATCCATAAGAAAAAGATAATGAATGAATAAAAAATGAAACTTTTAAGAAATCAGTTCCTTTATCATATAAAAATATTATTGTGATTAATATACAAAACTGAATATGTATTGTGGAGGTATTGAAAACCCTCAGTTCAGTGAGGAATTTCTTAGTTGTCTTTGTATCCAATTTCCTTTTCTTTAGGCCAGTTCGTGGACACCTAAAAGAGCAGGCAGTTGCGAGAATGGCGGAGGAAGGGTTTGAATTAACCCTTGGAGTGATCTCTAAATCACAAAAGACTATCAACAGGGGTGAGCAAACCATGATTATAACCCCTGAAGCAATCCTAAATCAGAATGCTGCCAACTCGAGTACAAGCCTTATCAAAATCATTGTAGTGTGCCCAAAACACAACCAGCTATCAACCAAGGGTCAAATCAATATTAAAATCCCCGCAGCAGCCCCAAACCACAACAAGCTCCCAACTAGGGTGGAGGAGGGAGGAAACATAAATATAACCAATGAAGCGAACCCTAAATAAAAAGGCTGCCAACTTTGCGGCAAACCATTGTCAAAACTATTACAGTGACCCCAAAATGTAGCAAGCTATGAACTTGGGCAAAACATAAATATTACCCTCGAAGCGAGCCCTAAATTACAAAAGACTGCCAACGGGGGAGACCATAGCCATAACCTTTGAAGCAATCTTAAATCATAGCAGTGTCAACTAGGGTGCAAAACATAGTAACAACTAACAACCGTTAAATTGACCCCTAAATACAATAAGGAGGAAAACTATTGTCAAAATTGTTGCATCAGTTCCAAAACACAAGCTGCGAATTGGTGTCTATGCAGGGTGGTGCTGTTTGCAAAATATAGACATAGCCCTTTAAGCAACCTCTATATCATAAAAAGCTACAAACCGAGGGGCTTTAAACTATAGTAACAACCCTCGAAGTGTCCCTAAATATAAGCTGCCAACTAAGAGGTAACTATTGTCAAAATCAGAAAAGACCGCCAATCGGTATGGCAACACAATCAGTATGCCTACTGCAAATTGGTATTGGTGCCAGGTCCCCTAACCAGTCTGGATGCTGCAACTATAATAGTACATTATGCCATTAGCAAGGACCTTGAGTATCAACACACATTTAAACTAAATGCCACAACTTTTATAAAACTTATGTAGTAAGTTTGTTGTATACTAGTGGCAACTAATGTTATATAAAAATTTTAAAAACATATAAAAATCAAGTTATAGACCATGTAGTAAATTATGATGCGTTAAAATATGTTGTAGCAAATTTAGATACTTCTCATAGGTGCGTTAAACTATTTTGTAGCAATATACATATATGGTTTGTTGGTATGTTTACACAAAAGTTGCTACACAATTAATACACAAAATAACTACTATACGTACAATGTAAGTACATAGTCTACAAAAAAACATTTCAAAAATGTGCATCGTGGGTCTAGTTTTATAGTCCTCATGGTGCAAACATAATTGAAAGCGAACACTCTATAATGAAGTTGTATAAAAATGTTAAACAATAATGCTGAGTGTCGTATTTCCTGCCATGATAGGTGCTCCCTCGCTTGGTTTCATTTTTTGTGAGCTTTATAAAAATAACCGATGGTTGAAAATGTAATAAGAATTAGTTGTGTGCAAACCTCTTGTGTAGGCCGAAATAAAATTTTCTTTTTCTTAAAAACAATTTCCTATTTTTTTGAGAAAACAAAAAACAAAAAACAAAAAAACAATTTCCTGTTGTGATGCCGTCAACCCAAAAGCCTACTCCGGACGTCAGCCCACAAGAGCCCACCAAGCCTACTCCGCTTTCTTCACCACGCGTATGCTACAGTAGGTTATGCCGTTATGGACCATCTGGGTCGCACACAACGGCCCTCTCATTTACTTCGTGGATTCCAACTGAGGCCTCCGGCCTGCGTTTCATGGCCAGACTCGTGGCAGCAATCGACGGTCCAATGGGCTTTAACCTTTAATGGGCTATGGATTGGTCTGTACCTTAGACCACTCTGATCATGTGATCAAATCCCTGAAAAAGTGAAAACGAACACATATACCTATATGGTCCAAATCATGAGAGCGGCGTGTGCACGAAAGCAACTCTGTGGATCAAAGTGCAACCGTGCAACGCCCAATCTGCAAAAGTTTCACGGAACCGCAAGAGTGCACTTGTACTGACTCGTGGTTTCAGGCCTCTGCGTACATGAATGAAACCACACGAATACACTGACAGCATTCCGCGGTCGCCGTCGCCTGCCGCCGCCGTGTCCCTGGACCGGCGTACAAGATCACGCCGGACCTGCGAGATCCGTGCATATCCAGCTGCGAGATGCCAACCTGGCAACCTGCGGTACCAAGACAGCTACTCGCTTTACGCAAAAGCACACAGGACGACGACGAGGAACCGTATCGTCGGCGACCATGAAACCGAAGAATGTACTGCAAGCTGTTATCGTTTGCAAGAACGCACTCAACGTATTGAAGTGCGGGCTGTGTCAAGGACCGCGCGCACCAGTTCACTGGAGACCAGCTGCCTTTACTCGTCGTTAAGAATGAGCTGTGTGTCGATTAAGAATGACACAAGATCTCAGCCTGCAGCCCGTAGGGCGGCTAGGCCCCTATGTCTTCTTCTTATACAAAACTACGCGCCCCCGGGCGGCCTTCCTTTGTCTCGTCAGCAAGCGTCCCCATCCGATTCGCCATCACAGTCGCACTCGCACCGCCGTGGAGTCATCGTTCAGCATCATCACCTCACTGGTGGTCCGGTGCCCAAAATTCAGATGTCGTCCGGGTCTGCGACGCCCCAGTTTTTCCTCGCAACAAACACTTGTTTAACAAGCTGATCGTCGACGAGTTGTTCTGCGGAACCGGAACGTCGCTTATTTTACGAGATCATGGGATCAATCATAGCTCCGACGGAAGGCACTCATTGGCAGGGGGACGCTGGAGTATCTGCCCGGGATCCCATGCATGAGATCGTCTTCTCGGAGTTCGTTCTAAACAGGGGGGGGAGAGAGAGAGGTCAAGTCCAGATGACAAACTGCAGGACGTCAATGACTTCGATTCGCGCAAGATGGATATATACTATGATACCTAGGAGAGCAGCGTGCATAGTGCGTACATAAAGTACCTACCTAGGTCAACTAGCGCCCTAGCAATAATGTATACTTGTCAAATGTATGTATGCAACTTATCAAGAACTAGAAGGGCCAACGAATAAAAAGTTTGTGTAAGAGGCGGCTACGGTTCAGTATCATATTATATAGTCATAAGAGTCAAGATGTTGAGATGTCTAGTATTACTCGAGCGCTCTCAAAAGGCTATATTGCGATCAGGGATTCAGGGTAAAGTTTGGTTTGGAGCACCCGAAGGGCCAAATCTCGATGCCCAAATAATGGAGGTTAGTAGTAATTGCGTATCATACGCGCGCGTTTGTTGAGCACAATGTTGACGTTGCTTACGTTCTGTGATTACTGCATGATTAGTTCGCCAAAGAATAGAAGGTACTTGGGAAGATGGGAGAACATCATCTAGCTCCGGAGTGAATGGAGATTAGTCATTTCTGATAGTATGTTTTGTACACTCAAGTTAGCTTTGTTCCAAACTTCGAATTAGAGAACCGAGCATATATAGCTTGTTTGCTTGCTGACCTGGGAAAATTGTCTGGCCCAGATAGCATTGTCAGACATTGGGTGAGATCAGCCTGCTTGGCCAGCAGCCCCTAGGCTAGGGCAGTAACCAAACAACCCCTATATACACACACGGTCAAAACTTAAGCAAAAGGACCTGTAACCATAGTGGCTACGAGAGTCTCAGTAGCACTTCAAGTCATGGGTTCACTCACTGTGGGAGCAAATATTTTAGGATTTAACGGTGTTGTGCATTCAATGGTAGGCGATGTCCTCTCGACAGCGAGGCATCTGCAGTGGCTTCGTCATTCTCAATCTACGTTTCCGTCGATAACGAGACACCTGTGGTGACCTCGTCAATCTCGAAGATTTGTCAGTCTAGTATTTGAAGATACTCATAGAGGTAGGGTTTACGTACGTGCATTTCTAGGAGTGAGTGTGCGTGCGTTCTAAGTGTTTGCATTGTACTGTGTGATCGCAATGAAAAAAAAATGACGTAGAAGCAACACATACTACATCCATTTAAGATGTGGGCACATAGAGTACTTTGTTATATATATATATATATGGTAAATGTGATGGGTGGGTTTGCAAATTTAGGAGCCACGGCCCCGTATTATTGTTGTGATCGAGGGGGGCGGGGGCAGGTGACACGGCTCCCGGTCAAATCAGACCCTGCTCCTCGCCGGCATGACATGGCTAGCTTGCCTTTAGTGAAGAGTTCCTATCCCACTTAATTAAACCGCCATTAACTCCAAATCGGACCCGGTCCCTTAATCAACCACCGCCATTATATGGTCCCTTCCCTGGCTGGAGGAGTCGGCCGGCCGGTTCATGACCATGCATGACCACGGATGGAGGCGAGCCCAAGTTATGACGAGGGATAGATCGATCTGCCAAGAGGAACCCCGTGCGCGCCTCCCTGCAGACTGTGCGGTCAATCTGCCGGGTGCCGACACCTATATTCGCGCGCGCGACCACCGGCCCGTGCGTGCACAGCTGCCGCATTGCATGATGCAGTACGGTCGTCTGATGATAGGATCATGGGCAAATTAAACCTGACACCTGTGTTGTGTACCCGGCCGCTCATACGTTTGGAGCTGGGTCTCTGCCTGGCAAAACACACTCCTAATATACTGGACTTGGAGAAGTCGATCGAGAAGACAGCGTTGGATTGCCGCCTGTTCTGACCGTCGATCTGCCTCTAGCTAGTAGATGCAGGAGTCCAATGGCCAATGCGAACTGGAGTCTGGGGCAGGTACGCGTGTAGAGTACGTACTAACCCAGGGTGTCGAAAGACTACTGAGACCAGCAGCAAGCATACGACACGGTCGAGCCAAGTTGCGCCCGCATGTGTTAGATGCCACGTCGCTCTCGCATTCCAGTAGGCTGGAGAAGCCCTGGGGCGGGTGGGTGGATCGATCGAGTCGAGTCGAGTGAGCCCCTAGCCCCCTACGCCACAAAGTCTTTTCCCTCGCCGAATCTCGACAAGGCCAGGGGCCGCGGCCGGGGCCAGGCTTTCTTCCTTCTCCTTCTCGTTCGCGCGTGCATTTATCGACATCGGTCGGTCGGTACACGCCCGCGGCTGTCGACGCAGGATTGGCCCAAAACACCGCGACCGCACGTACGCGCGGTCATCGATCGGCATCGGCTCGATCATGCATATGCACGCACGCACGCACGCACACGGGGGACGATGGTCCTGCGTGCTCGCCCCGGCCAGCTGCCCCCGGCCGTCCGCCGTGCCTTTGAGCTGTTGGATCGCGTTTGCCCCCACCACCCCACCAACGGCAAGCTAGGCCTGAGGCCGCAGAACCAATCAAGCCAGGCTGCAGGCGGGGGGAGTTGCGCGCGACTGATGTGTGCAGTGGTTGCATGCGCTCTCGCGGCAAGCACGGACTCCCCGCGCCCGCCTGCAATGCTGGCTTGGCTTTCGGCGCCGGCCACAACCGCACCGTACCCCCGCTAGCTGGTCCATATATATATATATATATATATATATATATATATATATATACTATTCAGTAGCTGGCTATAAAATAAGTTATTTTGTAGCCACCTCCATTTACGATAATGTCAATACATATTTACGATAATTGGGTTACTATAACACAGAGGATATTTACCGTAACGTTATAATAAATCACTTAGTAAGGAGTTACTATAATCTCATAAATTAACATAGTAATTATCATAACTCAAAGTAACTACAGAATAAGTTATTTTATAGCCAGCTACAGAATATATATATCACTTAGCAAGGAGCTAATATATATATATATATATATATATATATATATATATATATATATATGCACGCGCGCCGCCAGCCGACCGGGGGATAAGACCCGAACGGTAGTACGTAGAGTACGTGGCTTGGCTTCAGCGACACACACGCATGCCGAGACATGCGTGCCAATTGGCCACACCAACATGCCCCGCGCGCGGAATACTTCGTACGACGGGGACGGGGTAGCGAACCTAGCTAGCTTGGCCTGACGATCGGTCGAGTTGGTTTCCAGCTTGTATAACGAATCAATTGATCAGGTGCGTGCATGCATGCGCTGTAGCCTGTACGTGGGCAGGCAGGCTTAGCTAATCATGGCGCTAATCCATGGCGGATCCAGCACAGAGAAGCAAACTAACTAACTGACTAACCAACTAACCAGGCAGCTAAGCCAACGTAATCTAGGAGAGCAGTGTGTGTGCAGGGTTGTTTGAAGTGCATCGCGCGAGTCGACACGCAGGCATATGCTCAAATCATCCCGAAGCTGTTCGTTTGTGCTATTCAGCCGGCTTTAATCCGTACAAATCAGCCGTGGAACAATATTTCTCTCTCACAACAAACCAGCCATACAAATCAGTAGAAGCTGATTTAATACCAACCGAACAGAGCCTATAGGCTCAAGAGCGCACCCACGTGTGCGCGCATGCCCTGCTTGTTTTCGTATTTACGGAGACGAGAGAAAGGTTTCTCGCCTATTTTTGTGTTTTTGTATTTGCGGAGATAGAAGAGGGGTTTCTCGACTATTTTTGTGTGAGATCTCGTTTTCATCTAGAATGAATTCATATTCATCCCGTTTTCAATCTACGTGGGATATGTCTAACAATTACATGTACTTGTGCTAAGTTAATACATCTACTAATCACAAGTTACGCATGTTAGTGTTAACACATTGGCATGCATGTGAATATTAGATACTCTATCTGATCCAAAAAGAGTGTCGCTAATGCAAGTGAATATTAGATACTCCATCCGTCCCAAAAGGATTGTTGCTATGGGGTTTGTGTTCGTCAACCTTTCTAAAGTTTAAATAGATTTGTAGAAAATACTAATAATATTTGTATCTCCAAATAAATTTATTATATGAAAATGTATTCAACGATTCATCTGATAACAATGATTATGCACCATAAATATTAATATTTTTATATATATATTTGATTAAAGTTATAAATGTTTGACTTCTCTTTGTGGGACAGAGGGAGTATATCTTTATGTGTGTATATTGTTGTGACTGCATACTTGTGATGCTAACTTAATTTCAATCTCTCCGTCCGTATTCGTGCGTTTCCATATATCCGCAGCTCTCAATTCCATTTCTGATCCTGTCTTTTTTCTGAACCCAATCCTATTTCCAAAAAAAAAAACGGAGAGAAGTTTTCCTACCCGTTGCTATCCCTAGCGATATGCTTTCTTCTAATCTGATATAGCAATGCTCCCCCTCTCTTTTCCAAGAAGAAGCAAAACAATCTGAGCAAGAGCCAATGATGATGGGGACATGGAGTCATAACTTAATTCTTGTTTCCACCGTCACACTGAGATGTGATTCCCGATATAATTAATTATCATTAGCTGGGTGATTAAGATGGTGGACAAGAGAACTCCATGTTTTTGGAGGCAGAATGCTATGTTTAGTGTTGTTTTTGACTGCCAGTTCGATGCCAACGTGGCATGTGTGAGCTTTCACTACAGCAGAACATACCTTCACTGCCGCCAGCTCATCACTGCCGGTTGCTGTGAAACCGGCAGCGACAACCCTCACTGTCGGTACATGGCTTGAACTGATAATGATAAACCACCCGCGCGCAATGATATTGGATTCGGTTTGCCGGATGTTATACAAATATCAAAGGAGGTTGGTATGAACAAAAATCGTTGAAATTCTTAAAACTTTGTCTATATAATTTAAAATTTGAATGAATACTCGAATGACGGAAAACAAAATTACCAGTACATACATTTAATGAAGGTCACCGGTAAAACAAAAAATCACAATTTCAGGGGAAATTTCAAACCCTGGTGGTGCGTCAGCTATCGCTTATTAACATCTTTGAGCTCAAAACGGTTGCTTCGTGATTCAGAATCAGGATTCAGGAGTAGTGCCGCATCGACGCGTTGCGCTGTCATCATCTGTCTCATGACTTGACGGGTATATATATACGCAGCTGGTTATAGAATAACTTATTCTGTAGTCACTTTTGAGTTACGATAATTATTAGGCTAATTTACATAATTATAGTAACTCCTTACTAAGTGATTTACTATAATGTCATGATAAATATCCCCATATGTTGTAGTAACATAATTATCGTAAATATATATTGACATTATCATAAATTAGTATATAGAATTATCGTAAATAGAGGTGGCTACAGAATAACTTATTTTGTAGCCTACTCTCTCTATACACACACACACGTACGGTTGATGATAACCAACTTTCAATGCCAAAATCCTCCAAGACACGCATGATTCGTTCGCCTTCGCGGCTTCATTCGCCCGTCGCAATGCAAGTCGTTGCTCAAGTACGTGTGCCGCTGGCCGGTGCACCTGCTTGCCAATCTCCTGTACTTGTCACATGCATGCCTTGCACCGTGCCGTGCCAGACCACATGGGCTGCGACGGTCGTGTTTCTTTCGGTGTCCGCCGAAACGTGACATGCTTCGAGGCAAAGACTAGGATGGCTCAGCGCTCACCTAGTCAAGTCACCTCTCCAACTCCATGGGGTTCCACGGAAATAACGGGCCGGGAACCGCTTGCTTGGTTGGTCCATCACGTCACCCTCGGGCGAACGGAGACGGCGGCGTAGGCGAGAACTGCGTGGTGGGTGGCAGCCCGCAGCCCGCAGCCCGACGAGCTGTCGCCGGAGCGGGGGAAAGTGTGGCGCAGTGGCTGCTGACCTGGCGCGCACGTGGGGCAAACACGTGCGGAAGCGGAATCAGCAGTGATGGTTTCCGGGCCGGGAGCGCACGTGGAGCCTGGGCCAAGCCTAGCAGCTCTGCCCATCGACGCGGGCACTGGCGAGAGAGTGAGAGAATGCACGGGGACATGTTACTTTTCACCTTGGAAATGGCGTTCCCAGCGCTGCACTGTACTTGCTGGCGCAGGCGATGATGCGGGTGTAATGAGCTGACACGGACACACGCGCGCGCCCAGGCCAGCGGCGAGTGCGGGGCATGTGGGCCGGCCGGCGCCGGGCAGGGCGAGAGCCGAGAGATGACACCCCGATCGAGATCGAGCTCCACACCGACAAGTTTGGGAGAAGGCGCGACTCGTACAATAAGTGCGAGCTGTGTGTCAGCCTTTTGGCCCACACGGCAGTCTCGTACATAACCTTCTTCGTACAGAGAACAGAGTAACTCCTGGCTGGCCGAAGCAGATGCCCAGTACGAATCGAGCTTCCCCTTTGTGGCTTCATTATGGCACATTGGCGTCTACTTGCCCTATCTTAAATTATAGCTTATTTTAAGCCAAATCTCTCTAGATTTGCTCTAAAAGTGAAGAAAAATGCATACAGTACCAAGCTAAACAAAAAACTCAACAAAGTCTCTGTACTGGAAAAAAGGTGGCATGTTTTCACAATCACTGTGTCAGATACTCTTAGACGGGTTAAGCACAGACTCAATCTCTTAGACGATTTTTTTGCCTGTGATATAGTTATGAACTCGTGGACGGATACTATTGAGTGGCGTCTGTGATGTCATATCTGAGACGTGCGCCGTTGGTCCGTCTCTAATACAGTGTCTTCTTTATGTTGTTTTGACATCGCAAATATCCGCATCCGTGGAGGTTAGTGCATTCTGAATAGACTATAGATGTTTATATGTATTTAAATATGATAAAAAAAATTATGGTTACTTAATTGTGCTTAATGTGATTCATTATAGATCAATGATGCGTCATCTACTATGCACATTTTGGTAACCAAATTTTAAACGACATTGTCAAGGAGATAGATGGGTCTGAACCAATTTATAAGAATGCATATTGGTACCCTTCAACTTTAGAGTATGAGGTTTCTTTCAAAATACCTTCTAAAGATCAAGGTGAGGATATGATTCAAATTACTTTGTGTGGATTGTCGCATAGAGTAACAAACAAAGATGATGCATGTGAAGTTGTAGCACGTGACGCTATATAGTTGCTTTAGAATGAGCATGACATCAATGTACATTACTATAAATGGATATATATTGAAAAGCTAAGTGGATGTTTGGCAATTCTTCTGAAGAAATATATTGAAGGTGAAGTAATACTGGAGTTTGTCAAGACCGAGAGTTTGTCAAGACCAAGTGTCAGTATCTTCATCAACAAAGCAAATGAAGTTGACAAGCTTGCAAAGACAATAGGTTTCAATCCAATCATGACTACAGTCTATAGAGATTTCGCAAAAAAGCTAGAAATTATAGCACAATCATCAATTGATGAAATGCAACACTACTATGCCCTTACCAAGATATAACAAATGCTTGCAAGATTGAAGCTAAACAGGCTATATGGTCTACATGAAAAATGTTTATCAAGGTTAGTACAATGGTATTCATTGTCCTAATGAATCTATTTTGCTATACAAACATCTATAATATACCACTTTCAAATATGACAGAATAACAAACGACATCTTTTTTTTTTGCATATGGGGGTTTTCAAGATTAATAGCAAGCTTAAAATTGTTTTACATGAAATTGCGACAAAGGCATGGTATCATCATCTTGTACTTAAGGTCAATGACCATATTAGTGGTGGCTACATAGGATCAGTGTACCTGATGCACAAAGAAAATGAAACAAATATTGATACTCCACATAGTATCAAATGTGTAGTTTTACATGACAAGTACAAGGCCGCCGATGATATGATGCATCATGCTATTGGATTTCTACATGATTCACATTATCTCACAACCATTGACCCAAACTTTTATTGGAAGAATGAGCCTGAAAATATTGAAGTATTTATGGAGAAAGAGCTATATTTGCCAGCGAGTGGTGCATTTGGAGTTGAACAAGTTGCAAACTTGGCTATAGTCGGCATTCAAAAGCTACCTGACAAGTATGATGGATCCATTAATACAAAAGATGAATACATAAATGGTTTGCTCACTGCTATGTGCATTGATCTGACATGTCACTTGTATCCACCACCAAGCTTATCACGACTGTGTGGATGAACTATTAAGAGATTAGATTTTAAAGTCGACAATCTACTTTGGTTCTAATTTGTAAGAAACGGTGAAAACTCTGTCATGCATTGAGTTATACATTAATTTTTGTTAGTGTTCATGACAAAATAATTAATGAATAGGTAACAAATATTTTCGTACTCATTAATATTTCCCACACAGTATTTCATATATATTGACTTAACATCAACCAATGATGTAATAAGCGTAGTATAGTGAGCGTCATTGAGTACGACAAGCAAAAACCTCTATCAAAAAATAATGTTATTGTTTTTATTAATTACTGAAGATCTACTTTATAAAAATAATTTTATTAACAAAAAGTTAAAACCATAAAGTATTAAACAATCTAAGAACATTTCCTATAATAATATGACAAAGCGAATAAAACCTATAAATATGTGCATAATGCACGTGTGTGTCCACTAGTATCATTAAGTTCTCCACAAAATATATCTTGATACTTTATATATTTGAAATTTGTAGATGTTAATACCTTTTTTTCTAAAAAAATAGTCCAAATGAGAAAGTATGACCTAGGATAAAGCTAAATTGAACTATAATTTTGAGCGGAGAGAGTACTTGTCTTTCAATATAGACATGTTGAATAAAGTGGGCATCCCTTAAGATCTATCTTTACTATTATTAATTGGAGAGCCAAGTCAAGTCTCCACATTAATTTTCACAATTTATGATAGAAAAATATAAATTCTAAAAAAATCTCAATTAGAAAGATCTTAGTCATCAATTTTGGTAGATTCTAATTACCAATAAAAATAATAGCCAATCGATCTATTTTGTTTTCTAGGAACTTACATACCAATGCCATTATGAAAAAAAGACATATAATAACTCCTCAATCTACATCTGAATTATCTCACCAGTGTCATTATGAAACACATCCTAAAGTAACCCAAAATTTTGACTAAAATTAACCACCCATTATGATAAGTAATCAAACTAACCCATAAATTTGTATCAGTACTACCACTTGTGCCATTATCAGAAATAAATTAAAATATATGCATCTACTTACAAATATTTTGTATTGTGAAAAATGTTTAAATAACCATAATTACGCTTATATATGTTTCTAAATTACTCACTTCTATAACTATTAACATATAAAATACTAACTTAAATTAAGCATACATGTTATGCCATCGTGCGAACCACGTTAAGCCATTATCAGAGATGTCGCAGGGACTCTCGGTTGTGTCATGGGAGATCGACAGATCCGTTGGGACGCTGGGTCATGCCGCGGGAGTTTGACAAATGTCACGGGGATGCTAGATCGCGCTACAGGAGATCGAGAGATGTCGATGAGCCCTGAATGTCATTGTTATCGTATATTCGAGCAATCCTGTTGTTGGTAATGCCATGCTTGGCGAGATGATAACTAGTTGGATGAGTGGCATCTAAGTTTCCTAACATTAGGTACTCACGGTAACGAAGTCCCCGCCACTAGGGGCACATCATGAACTCTGGTTGGATCTTGAGTGACTTATTCATTCGAGTCGGTCGGAAATCATCTGAATTCCCTAGGGGAGGCCACTCGATGATCCAAGTCAAAGCCTATCCTAGCATTGCGGCATTGAGTTACATGTGCAACTTGGTTGACGACCACCTGACAGCCGATCACACCATATCCCTCACTCTTGTTGTTTTTTAGGCCGGTTAGGTGGGCATACCGTACCAACCCGATGCAAGTGAGCCAAAATATGAACGTTGAGGCCCATTTGTGTCGTGCTTGATATAAGTGGCATCGAAGAACCTAGGCATCATGGAGGGGCCGTCTGTTCAACTATAGCCCTCGAGCCTCCCAGTGATCCAAAAAATAGGTCAGAGGGTAAGCTTGAAGTCGTTCTCTTCTTTTGACCCCTAAGCACATGGCGAGTGCGCCTAGTGGGCATCGTGGCGTGATCGACTTAGATGAGCCCAATGGCGGCATGCCCAAGTGCTTATGACATACAACGTTGCCAGTAGTGGTATGACCGACTCGGGCGAGCCCTGCGTCGGTGTACCTAAATGGTCTTGCCCGATGACGTTGCTGGATGTGGCATAACTGACTTAGCTTATCGATGTATATCCTGAAATGTAAGGACAAAAAGATCAGTGAGTCCTTATTCTATAGTCTGAATATGGTAAGCATGTAGCAAAGCGGATGTTATTTTTCTTTCATGAGTCGTTGTTGTGTTACGCATTTTGCCAACTAGACCGTAACCCTTGTACGTAAGGTGTTAGTCATCGAAGGCATGACCCATTTAGCATTGGGTTGTGGCATAGGTAGTTGCCGAGGATAGAACTTATTACACAGAACATGCATTATAAAAGTACTTAAATAATTTTTACTGCTTTCTCTCCTCGATATATTGTTTCCCTGTTGTAAGTTGATTGCTATTTGATGCACTTTTGTTGACTAGATCGTGGCCCCTGTGCATAGGGTATAGACATCGGTGGCGTGACTCGTGTAGCATTGCATTGGTAGCTTAGACGTTATCATGAGCAAAACTTCACACTCAAACGTGTCACGCAAATACTCAGATCGCAGAGAAAGGAGAAGATATGCACCGAAGTTCTGCTGTTAGGTAGGCGTATAGCCCACACCTTTTTGCTAAGCTGGAGGCCAACTTAATAGAAAAAAAGAAAAAAAATATATTATTACTTCTACTAGATTGGTCTATTTCTAAAGTTGTACAAATAAATTGTATTATTATTTAATAACATAACCATGCAGCTGTTCGACATATTAGGTTATCTCAAAGAACAAAGGAAAAATAATGACGGTATAGATTTGATATTTAAGGAGCATTTAAGAAAGAGAATAAATTTAAACATGACTAGTACTGTACCGATTGCCGAATTCACCTGGGATCGAACGATTCATTGAGTTCCAAGGATCCTCTCTAGACTGTAGTATTACTACCGATCACTGTAGAACCATTGGTTGTATTATATTCATAGTTTGATTCTACCAGTTCCCAGAATCCCTGAAAACCAGACACTGAAAACTAGCATATCCACTTACCGAATCTCTCATTGTAATCCGTGGGCGCGTCACGCGTGGACAGAATTCACATTTGGAATTTCATTTGTGCACTAAACTAATGGGAAAAATAAAGGCGTTCTAAAAGAAGATGGTGCCAGTAACAGGGAGGCAATGTAAGTTTGTTTCTTCTGTTTGGGACAAATGAAAAAACACTGTAGCGGATGGACTGAAAAAAGAAGACAAAACACTGTAGCGGCTGAGAGAGAAAATACTATAGCGACTGAAAGATACACCGTAGCGTGTGAGGAGGAGCAGCCGGCTGGTCTAAAAAACCAGACCAGCGAACGGCGCGAAAATGGGCACCAGGGAAACAAATAAGCTGAGACAGGGGCTGTACACCACTTCCGGCCAAAATATTCTTGTTCGCACATGGCAAAGATAACGACAGTTAAATCATGCCGCATTAATAATGAAATCCTATAGGATTAAACAAATGCGATTTCCACTATTAGAGATCGCAACATTCAGGTCCCGGACCCGGAGTCCATTGCTCACTTTGAGTAGCAAAATTTTGTTTGGCAATTGTTCTGGAATCTAGTTGGAAATGCTGGCTATCTTTAATTTGTACAGCGGGGCACTCCCTCTTTTTCACTGTAAACTCTCTCGTCAGTCTCCCCTCTCTGTCTCTCGTTTCAAAGAGGGAAAAAGAAGCTAATAACAGAGGGAGGTTGAAGCTTTGTATTGCTATAAATCCCCCCAAAAAGGTCGATTAAAATTACAAAAAAAAGGAAAACAAAACTAATAAAGAAAAAGAAAACCTATATAGCTAGTGAATCGAGGATGCAAATCATCCATGAATCAGGTCCTTCCTGCTTCCGTCGTCTCTAGACGCAATCCGCCACCATGAACAATGTGTTCCCGACCTCTGGTTTGGCCGCTTCTGCATGGCTGCTTTTGTCCTCGTCGACAATGACGACGACGTCAAGGCCGTCGCCGCGCCCGCCACCGGTGAGCTGGCGGGCACGCTCCGTCTGCTCCGCCCAGTCGGTGCCGAGCACGGCGCGCAGCATGAGCGCGGCGCAGACGAGCTGCGCGGCCAGCATTCCGCCCCACATCCCGCGGAAGTCCAGCCCGGCGGGCCAGAACGCCAGCGCCAGCGCCACGGGCATGCCCACGCCGTAGAACGCCGAGACGTTGATCCTCGCCGCCTTCTCGGGCCGCGCGCTGCCGCGCAGCACTCCGCAGCCGGCCGTCTGCGGGCAGTTCCCCAGCTCGGCCATGCCCAGCAGCGGGAGCGCCGCCGCCGCCAGCTTCAGGATGGCCTCGTCCGCGGTGAACATCCGTGCCCAGACGCCCCTGACGGACACGGCGAATGCGCAGGACACGACGCCGAGCGCGGCGCCCAGGCCGAGCCCGACGCGCGCGACGAGGCGTGCGCGCTCCGGCCTCCGGGCGCCCAGCTCGTGCGCGACGCGCGTGGACACGGCGCAGCCGAGCGAATGCGGGAAGATGTAGATCAGCGACGTGGTCTGTATGAGCACGCCCATGGCCGCCACCGCCGCCTTGGGGTCGATGAGCACGCCACAGAGGAGCACCATGATCTCGTACCACCACCACTCCAGGCACACGGACATGCAGCTGTGCACGCACAGCCTCACCAGGCTCCACCACTCCTTGGAGTTGGCGCCCTCCTCCTCCTCGGCTGGCGGCGCCGCCACGGACGCGCCGCCCTTCTTGGCGCCGTCGTCATCGTCACGCGTGCCGTACATTCCGCGGAAGTAGACGTACGCCACGAGGAACAGCAAGAAGTTGAGGTTGGTCCAGACCCCGCCGAGCGCGACGCCACGGACGCCGAGGCCGAGGACGCTCACGAGGAGGAAGTTGATGGGCACGTGGAGGAGCAGCGCCGCGGCGGCGCCGTAGGTGAGCGGCAGCGTGACGGACTGCGCGCGGAGGTAGATGCGGATCGGGTGGAGGAAGCACTGCAGCACGAGGTCGGGGAGGCAGCACAGGATGTAGGCGTACGCCGTGGCCGCGATGTCAGGGTCCTGCCCCGTGGAGACGAGGACCCGGTGCATGGCCACCCAGAGCATGCCGATGGGCACGCACGCGGCCAGGAGCAGCAGGACGGTGCGCCGGAGCGCGGTGCGGAGGAGGTCCGTCCGCCCCGCGCCGAACGCCTGGCCGCAGACGGGGTCCATCCCGCCGGCGAGGCCGGAGAGGACGGAATAGCCGGTGATGTTCGCGAAGCCGAGCGCGAGGGAGCCGCCGGCGAGGGGCAGCTGGCCGAGGCGGCCGAGGAACACCATGGACACCAGCGAGCGCATGTAGAACAGGATCCCCGCGCCGACCATTGGCCCGGTGAGGCAGAGGATGGCGGCCACCTCGGCGAGGACGCTGCCGGTGCCGGACGCCGGCCTCGGGCGGTCGTGCAGCTTAGGGTAGCTCTTGGCCGTCGAGAGGAGCGGCCTGTGGTGGCATTGCGCCGGCTCCGGGCACTGGCATGTCGCCATGGCGCTAGTGCGCGGCCTGCGTGAAGTGTCCGTGCCTGCCGCGGCCTCTGGCTTCTTTCTGCAGAGGGGCCACGCCTGTGCCTGTGTGCTGTTGTGGTGTCAGGGAGGGGCACTGCCAGTGTTTATATAGATGCTTGCAGGGCTGCGCATGACATTCTCTATCGTCTGGATTTTCCATGGGCCCAACGGGAAAATGGTTCATTGTAAATCGAGGAGATTGCTCGCTTCACGCAAATAGGACACGACAAACTCTACGCTTGTTGCTACTAGTAACGTGTGAAAAAAAAAGAAGAGGTTTGTAGCGACTAGGACTTGTAGTATATATAACAAAAAAAACGCCGGGCATGTACTCTACTCAAATACACCAAAGCATTATCTCCAACTAATTCATCAGCGCGACTTGATGTCACACGTGCCAACAAAAGAGCGTTTTGTGACGATGGCCCTGTTCGCTTTTTCGAAAAAAAGCCATCGAAAGTATTGTTCATTGATTTGTTGTGAGAAAAAAAAACATCGTTCGATTCATTTGAAATAAGTACAACTCATAAGATAAGTTTAACAGGCCGATATAGCAACAAAAACTGTTGTCGATGTACTGCGTCCCCCGTTCTTGAAGCTTCAAACTCAGCGCCCCCATTATGCTACGTGACGATTAGCAATCACACCCTAAAGTTGAGCCCATTGGGACAAGTCATGACTCAAGAGTTTTGGTACAGTGGGCTATCATACAAGGTCATCAATTGACATGCACACGCGACATTTTCGATCGCGCAAGGCGTGGATTTCTCTCAACTCAAGAGTTTTGTTACAATGGGATATCACACAGAGTCATTAATTGACACGCACACGCGATATTTCCGATCGCGGCGCGTGGATTTCTCTCAACTCAAATTTTTTTGTTACAATGGGCTATCACATAGGGCCATTAATTGACACGCACACGATATTTCCGATCGCGGCAAGATGGTAATTGACACGCACACGATTCCGATCGTGGCACGTGGATTTCTCTCTTTCCCCAAACCTTTCTTATCCTCCTCACCTTTCCTTTTTCTCTCCAACTGCACCACCTCTGATCTCCAATGCCACCTTGGCCGTCGGCTACCTCATCGGCGATATCATCACCCGCTGCCCTACCCCCCCTCCCCGCTCTGTTTCTTTCCCGCCCTTCTCTAGTCCCAACTAGCTACCTTGTTGTTGACCTCATGCCTTGCCTTGCCGCCTTCGAACCACCTTTGCCTCCTCCACCAAACCAATCATTGTTCCTGACCATTCCTCTAAGGCTAGAGGACATTGGAGCCCAAATCCGAACCCTAGCCTTTGCACCGCCATCACCGACTTCCTCCATTGGATAACAACGACGCGGTTGCCCAGCACTCTCCACTCAACACTTGCCCATGCAAAGCTAGCGGCCTAGAAGGTGACAAGCAATCACAAGACGAAATAAGGACTTGGCTATCACACACTAGTTAACCAAGTCAAAGAGGTAGTTGCTCACCCCATGTTACATTCTCACGTGGGGACAAAACAAAGTACTAGAACAAAGCATCACTGGGCGGAATGAACACTATTGTCCCCAATCCAAGAACCAAACCTTGTTGGTATGATACTGGAGTTGGAGAAGAGGCACAATTTGAAGAAGAGGATGATGAAAATGGAGAAGGGGGGAAAAAGGCTTGAGGAAGGAGAGAAATATCTAACCATCTGTTATTATTGATGAACATCCGTCCACTTATCCCAGACCACCGAACTCTTAGTTGTACTCGAGTTATACACAAAAGGAAGGCTGTACGTTTAAGTGTGTGCTCAGTCAACATTTGAATTCACGAGCAAAATAGTCCATGACAGGTTGAGTGCCTACCGCAAGACAGGCTAGCCTAGCCTAGCCCGAGGTGTACTTGACATGGCTAGATGAGACTAAGAAAAAATTTAAAAAAAAGAACAATATAGTGGAGTGTTGTGAGAGTTGTGATATTGTTGTTTCTTGAAGATCGTGCTAGAATAACTATTCTGGATTTGTTTGATCTCAAATATAATTCTTTCTAGAGTAGCTATTTAAAAATTATTGATTGCAGCGATGTTGATTACCTCATTAGCCAAGGATTAATCTCAGAGGCGGAAGCAATTGAGGTCCACTTTTGGAGTACTGGCTCCGCTCCAAAATAACTATCCATTTTGATTTTTAAAAATCAAACTTGTATAAAAATAAATTAATATTTATGATACACAATAAATATCGTTAGAATAATAATTATTTTAAAAGAGGTTAATAATAAAATATATTTTATAATAAACAAATTGAAAATATAAATGCTGATAATCTTTTTTATATAACTCTAATTAAATTTAAAAAATTAACTTTTCAAAAAAAAAACTAAACGTGTCATTTTTGGATGGAGGAAGTACACGTATCCACAGGGATATATAATTGGTAGTTGGGCAGGAACTCTTTCGAGGGTGCGGAGAGACGTGATCTCGCGACCAGTGCGCTGAAGGGAAGTGAAAACACGGTGACGACGGCGGCGGCACGAGTGGTTTCCTAACCTGGCTGTGACAGGTGGTAACGGCGACCGACCGAGCCATCTGCAGTGCAGAGTGCAGAGCGATGGACCAATAATGGAACAATATGCGCCTGCAACTACATGCATGATGATATACATAGATCGGAGGTGTGGCATGAAACGCCGGCTTGTATACGTGATTTGATCTTGTATAGGCTTCGACCGATTCCGATTTGATATGAATGAAAGGCAACCTCATCTCAAAAAAAAAAAGTAGAGATTTTATCTAAACATACAATAATTCTCTATCCGATTTTAAAAGTTCGCGCCCCCGCGCATGTCCGCAAAAAAAAAAAAATCTCTATCCGATTTTGTGATGCTCTTTTTTTTTATGAAATATTTTGTGATACTCTTTTTTTGATGAGTCATCAGTCCAGAAAGTCAGATTTGGTACAATATTCAGATAGGATTATTTACAGATGCATATATGAATAAATCCATGCATGTGAGCATGTGACTCCTTTAAAATTATCGGCGCGGAAGTGGGAAATACAATACACACACACACACACACACACAAGTTCATTCTGGCCTTCCACGAGGCTTAGGTCATCGGATTTTAATACGAAGTAGGAAGAGTATGTAAATATAACATTATGCGTTGCAAGCATGCATGATATACCTAGAGATTCTGTGAAAACATACTATTGTCTATCCGATTTTTGTGATACTCTTATCTTATGAGTCACCATCAGAGCGAGAAAGTCAGACTTGGTAGAATTATTCAGACATATAGCATTATTTGCAGATGCAGAAGGGTCGACGATCTTTTGGGTCTCTCCCATTTCTGAAAAATCGAGCTGAAGATTGCATCTCGATCACTTCTCGATCGAGACTCAAGGGCTGCTGCTTCGTGCGGCTCCCAATGCTTCCTCGTTATAGTATATATGCTAAGGTTGGCTTCTGTTGTTTATGTTTCGTTTCTTAATCTAGACAATACTCTGAAGATTTGCTAAACTGGCAAGATCACAGAAGATCACCACGGAGCTCGCTCTGACAAACACTGTGACGACTGACACCCTTAAATGCCAGCCAAGTACGCGTGCACCTCCCGGCCGTTGCCGCTGTACGTGTCCTACTCAGCCTGCATATGCATCGCCTGTGTCCAGCTCCACATCGCCGTCTTTTTGTTTGGGCCTCTGACCTTGCCCTCATTTCTGCTAGCTCACGTTTTAAGAGAGAGCATGGGAAGTCAGCGGCGACCCGGATCGTGGAGGCGATTTACTTACTCGGGGTCAACTGCTTTCGCCAGCTATGGAGGCCGGGGTGTGGCTGCGAAGTGCGAAGAACAACATGACGTTGGCGATCTGCAGGTGAGCATGTGGAAGGCCCTGAGCTCAAGATCGCAAATGCGATACGATCAGGTGGTCTGATTGACTGATTCAAGCCTCAGTGCCAGTGACCTCGTACTGCAGATGCCGATGCTTGTTTGGTTTCCGATCCGCACGATCGATGGGTTTTCTGTTTTTCTTTTTCTCTTTATTATTTAAATAGTAATGATTCGGTTGACAGACATATTTTCGTTTAAGAAAGGGGTTGACAGACGTATTTGAAGATCGATAACGATCTGATCGTACTCTTTCCCTGATGGCTGAACAGTTGTCGTATACGTAGGATGAAATGATGGTCAAACCCTGCTTCAAATCGCCTCGTGCCTCTGAAAGAAAGTTCTGTTTGTATGTGTGTGTGTGTGTGTGTGTGTGTGTGTGTGTTTATCTCATCTCAGTGGAAGGAGAGGAGCTAGCACAAGTGATAGTGTTCGGCCATGCTTGTCTTCTTCCTAGCCTATTCTTTTCTAGTACCACCTTGAAAGAATTGATGTAATCTATCAAGTTCTATCTAGCTAGCTGCTACTGCTACGCAGTAAACAAGGATTTGGCTGATCATGTATAGTGCTTGTTATATACTAGTATATACATGCCACGTGACCTGGACCACCTTGTCAATTGAATCACTTGCATTGTGTGAGTTGACATGTTTGTATATGTTATCTCCGGCCGCAAAGAACAAAAATCCTTTGGTATATATCCTATTCCTACTGATTACTAGGTCGCAGCATATGCATGTGTAGAATTATGCAGGACTGAATTGGCAAAGTTCAGAGTACGCAGAATGCATCTCATCAGCAGCCTCTGAGGACTCGATCAAGTTGAGACGGCGACGTACTGTTTCTGTGGGGGCAAATTAACATACAGATTCATTCGGCTATCAAACCGATCAACATCGATCGGACAAACATGTTGCAGAATTGTCTGTATCCGTTCCGTTGTGCCATAAGTAAGGTTCTACTAGTGATCGATTTTTGTCCTGCAAACATGAGCTGCCGACACGTTAGCATCCTCCTCCCCATGGCCGCCCCCCCCCTGTTTCCTTATGCAGCCAGCCAGCTAGTGATGCAACAACCACTGACAGTAAAAGTCTATCATGCTCCATGACAATTACAGATCCTGCGACTAAATCGGCCATAATAGCTGCTGCTCAAGTGCCGTGCCAGTCAGGCAGGCGGCCCCGAAAAGTGCAGGCCATGACGACAGATATATTCACCCATGGACGAAGGGAGGCATGAATGGGGGCATTCATCGCGAGGGAAAGTGATGTGCCTCCAGGACGGGGGACGGGTGCAGATTTGGCAGGTGGTTCCCTCCATGCGTGCATGAGTGCATGTAAAGAATCTGGCTGGGGGCTGGGACTGCCACTGCATGGCCCCCTTTTAACCGGACAGCGGCGCAGCGGTTGTTGAATGTTGATAAGGATATACTCGTAGGAGTATGACAATTGACATGCAGGTGAGGTGGAGCAGCTCACAGCGGCTGCGATGCGATGCGAGCTTGTCAGTTGTCATGGTCAGGAGGCCTGGCCTGGCACCCACAGAACATGGGCGCGGATTGGGATTGGGATTGAATGCCCAAATGCTTCCAAGCAGGTGCAGATGAATTTCTCAGGGTCCAGTCGTCCAGGGGCTCCAGCACCAGCAGCCTCCAGGCCCGGCCGGCCGGGGCCAGTGAGATGAGCAGTGCTGTGCACACATGGACATGGGGCTCCTGCCTGCAATGCAATCATCATCGTCGTCGGCACTGGCCGTTTCTCCTCCCAGCCGCTTCGAGTTACAGGCTCCAAGTACATGTGTGTACCAGTAACCATGCATGCAGCGACAAGCATATTATGCATTACAGTGCCCAGTGTGGGGGTGGGTGGCAGGGAGTGGATATATATACTTGTGGACTTGAATTGTTGTGCGTGTGTCGAATTATATTGCTTGCGGTTGCGGTTGGAATTCAGAAGAATTCTCTCTGGCTGGATAATTGGAGAAGCTTGTCGTATGGGAGTTGCAAGAACCGCACTGACGCGAGCAAGCAAGAGGATAGGATTTGTGTGACCATGGGACTGGATAAGTGCGCATGCGTGCTCTGCGCCATTGAACGGATGAGGATTGAGGAGACAGCTCGCCTCCCGGGAGCTTGGAAGCCCGGACGATGGACATTCATTTCACACCTGTAACTTTGCAGGATGCAGTGACGTGTTGTTACATGTTCCCGCGATCCTATTCCAGCCTCTGCTTTGTATGATACAGCAACGTGCAGCGCTGTGCATTGAGCAAAAGCTAGAATCTGCCAGTTGTCCACAACTCAAGAGTCAGGGCAGTTCACATTTTCACTGGATTTTTTTTAAAAAAAATGTCTCAATGGATTGTTTTGTTTTTTTTCAGAAAAGAAAAATAAAACCTGCAAGAGAGCTACCTATTTTGTATTAAAAAAAGGGAACCTAGAATAATGGCATGGTACAAAAAACTTTGCAAAATGAAAACTGATCGACTGCTCAAAGGAACACCCAAGGAAAAAAAAACAGATGTCGGCAAAAGCGCTGGGAAAGTGTTTTGCTCCTTGCCTCTTCTTAATATTGTGTAGAATCTAGTAATTTGGTGTCGCTAAAAAAATTTGTCCCACTCCATCCGTTCTAAATTATAAGTTGTTTTGAATTTTCTAAATACATACCTTTTGTTGTGTCTCTAGACATAGTTATGTATCCGAAAATACCAGATTGACTAATTAATATTTTGGAACAAAGGAAGTATTCCTTTCTTTCCGCACTCCATAGCACAATAACATGACGATGGAAGGTAATCTTCATCCTATTATTGATGGGATGTGGTCCATCTTTCCCACTAAGCTAGAACTGAATCATCGGCCAAAGCATGTAGCTCGAGCTGCGCATTGCCCAATCAAATCGATGTGCCCTCCCAAATACACCGCATGAACTGGCAATTTTGAAATAAGTCGATGCCCGATTCCAAACTACGATGGCAAAGGGTCAAACACCGTTGATGTTGTAACACTTCGGGAGTCGAAGGTTCACACTTCCCACAGACACTCACTGTCATGGATTCGATTCCGTGGCAATAATCTAATGATTTGACGTGGGTTGATGTGTGAGTCTTTCGTGGCTTAAGCACTCAAAACACAATAGGTTTATCCTAATTCAGGCGTCTAAATCCTACATCCGGTAGTGATGTTCTTCGTGTTAGAATGCTCGATCAAGCTCTTACAAAATAAGCCCAGACGATGAACATTTGTTTCACACTTGTAATTTCGCAGGATGAAGTGTCGTGTTGTTACTTGTTCTTCCCGCGATCCTATTCCAACCTATGCTCTGCATGATACAGCAATGTGCAGCACTGTGCATTGAGTAAAAACTGGAATCTGCCAGTTATCCACAACTCAAGAGTCAGGGCAGTTCACACTCTCACTGTGTTGTTTTGTTTTTTCTTCAAAAAATAAAACAAAACCCACAAGAGAGCCTCTTCCTCAACGCATGTGCGTAGCTACAAGTACGAGCACACAGATCTTCTTCCTCATCAGCCTCGCCCCTGCTCGCCTCGCCTGCCCCCACGCTATTGACGACCTCATAGTCCACCGCCTGCTCCTGTCGCTCCTTCCACGCACTTCTCTAATCCAATTAGCTTTCTCTTTGACTGCCACGCGGCCGCCGCCTGGTCACCGGTGATACATTTGGCCATCCTCATGCTTGGTGCCCGCCAGACCACTGGATTGTTAATTTGCCAGTACACGACCCTATAGCCTAAAATCACAACTGACATACGTTTTCTAAACTTAGGGTCTGTTTGAATTCATCAAGTCGTAGAATCTAGGAAAGGCTCCAAAGAGCCACAACACTTCCAGAGCTTCTAGAATCAAGTGCCTCCCTCCCGGATTCCATAATCTAGTGAGTTGAGGGAAGCCAATTTATTTCAACTTCTAAACATCAAAAGACTATTCTGCCCCCCCCTCTTTTCTTGATACAAAAAATCAAATAGTGAGGGTATTATGATAATTTTAGTCTAAAAAGTTGTCTGCCTTACCTTTGAATCCAGACAGCCTCATAACTTAGCTTCTATAATTCAACTTCTACGATCTAGCTTTTAAAATCCAGCATACACCAACTTTCTAGATGTATCCAAACATAGCCTTAAACCGATCACCAACTTTCTGAAACAGTATCACTCACTGCTACAAATATGATTTGTAGAGATGCTTCTTTTTTCTAATAGAGGCGCCTCAATTTATAACCGGCTCAAAAAATGGTTCCCAAAATGAGCCACCTCTAGAAATGCATTTGTAGGAGCGGCTGGTATTTTCAGCCACCTTTACAAATCCCTCTACCTATAGAGATGGCTTTAGATGCAGCTGCCTCTATACATAGATTCCTAGAGGCGGCTGGATCAAGAGCCGTCTCTAAAAATCGATTTTATATCACAATAATTTTTTCAAATGAAGTCAGATGAAGACAAATTTTATATCAAAGTTATATATCTCGAAGAGATCTACTTTGTAGTTGACAACTTTTTCATTTGAGTTTAGTTGGATCTAGCAAATTCTATTTGAAGTTCTCACATTTTGAAATTCAATTTTTTTGAGTTTTTCAAATGATCTCGGATGGAGAAACAACTAAAACCAAAGTTATAGATTTCAAAAAGATATAAAACATTGCGGTTGAGAACTTTATTTTTTAAAATAATATATGGTCAAAAATTTAGTTTGATGTCCTCACATATTGAAATTTGAATTTTTCAAATGACATCAGATAGAGAAATGACAAAAACTAAAGTTGTAGATCTCGAAGAGGTATACTTTTATAGTTGACAACCTTTTCATTTAAAATCATTTATCCAAAGAAAAAAATTATGTTTGAATTTCTCATATTTGAACCCCAAAATTTTTGAACGACCTCAAATGGAGAAACAACCAAAACCAAAATTGTAGTGCTCGACTATATCTACAACTTTGTAGTTGAAAATATTTTTTCATTCGAATTTGTTTAGTGTCTCAATCATTTTAAAATTGGGTAAAGTGAATAGGGAAACTAAACATGCCTTATAGATATAAGTGATTTTGGGGTGAAGTGATTAGAGGAGCTACGTACGAGGCCATAGGTCTCAGGATGGAATCTCGCCGGTTCTATAGCTTGTCTCCTAAATTAAAATTACTACTTTTTAGTCCAATTTATGATTTTTTGATAATTAATTTCTGACAAATGATTTCTAGAGCCAACTGAACTGTCTCTAAAAATCGACTGATTGCTAGCATTATAACACTAGAGACGGCTACAGCATCTACATCCACCTTTAGAAAGGCCGGCTGTAGCCATGACTACTCACGTACGTGCAATCCTTGCGAACCAAGGGTTTTTGGATCAGTGCGATCCCTGCTCTTCGCTCTGTTCGCTTGGCTTATAAACCGTATTTTTTCAGCCAATAAATAGCTTTTTTTTCTCACACCAAGTTAGCCAACAATACTTTCAGCCATGGTTTATCAGCCAAACGAACACGTCACTTATGTGCAGGAAATACTGGTGGCAGTCTGGCAGATCGAGCCGACCGTGCATTGCACTACTGGTGCTGTTCCTCCCAACAGCGATGTTCAGATCTACCCCTCTCTAGTGCCAGTGTTTGTGTGGCACCCACGGCTGGAGCACGATTTGGCCATGCTTGCCGTCCATCTGTTAGGAACGTAGGATAAGGCCTGGCTACTGTCTAGCTAGCTGGGGGCGGCCAAACCCAATCTAGCCTGCTGCTCCTCCCCTAACCCAAAGATTTACAATTACACGCATATGCTTGCTAGTAGTGGAATTATTTCCGCTCCTTGGTCTTGTCAATTCAGAACCGCCCCTACCCGATCCGGGCCTAACGCCGGCCGATTAGGACCTCTCTAAAGCTTGGGGACGACAATCATGGCGCCCGTGCAGCCTATCGGCGACGCAGTACAAGACATTCACGCATAGCCTCGCTAGGCTCCCCCCCCCCGCCCCCTGCCCCGGCCCGGTCCTGCATATGCCAACCTGCCGCGCAACATGGCAACACTGTAGTGCTAATCTCTTCATGCAGTATGTGACAGCGCCACAAGCAATTTTCTTTTCCTGCTGACAGTAGCTCGTTTTTACAAACATTTCATTTAAACCTGTGGCTGATGAGTGAGAAAGACATGCATGTCAGCCTTGGGTTGGGCCCTGAGCTTAGTAAATTTTGCATGTTTCAATCAGTTAATTAGTAGGATGCGCGGCTAGCATGCCGTTCAATTCTTATTCTTATGAGAAGTATTTGTGCCCTCCTCGTCTATATTTATACACTCCCAACCTACGTTAATCAGTGGATGAACTAGGATCCTACATTTAAATCAATGGTGGTGTCACTGACAAAGAACCACGGATTTGTAATGGTACTAGACAAATTCTCGGTTTAGCGGTTTGTGTCAGCCAATTACACGTTTCTACGTTGTCCTCCAGCAAAATTTAACTTTTGTATAATAGTAGTCATGGGTAATTAACTAACATATGCATGGCACTTTTATTTTATTTTCTTTGATTAATGTAGTAATTTTTAGACTTTTAAAATTAACGTCAAGCCTTATTTTATTAGGTACATTCATAGATAGTAGATTTCTAGTTTATTTTTGTGCATACTAGTCCATCAACTTGTTGTCGCAGTACTTGCGAGCAATTTTAAGAGATATAAGTAATAGAAACTTACGTATAAAATGAGGGGCATGACTAATCAAAATTGTTCATCTGTAATATGTAATGGGATATGTGTGTAATTTAGAAGGAAATTAAGAGCTATTTAGGTTAATTTACATTATGATAGTGTTGGGCAATTTAGTTAAAAGATTATGGTGTTCTGTTAGACTACTTTTATAGTGGCACTTGGCACATGTGGGTAATTTAAAAAAAACATATCAATGGCTATTTGTTATTATTAATGATGATTAGAGTCTACCGACTAGCTACATGATCACAGTTGTCTAATTTTTGGAATTTATCTTTTTTCTTGTCAATATCAGGAATTTAGGGGTTGTTTGGATTTCGGCCACACTCTGCCACGCCATGATTTGGCCCGCCACAGTTTCCCAGGCTGGTGTTTAGTTGACGCGAAAGCTTAGACTACGACAAAATCCTGCAGACTCGGTTCCTGCAATAGATTGTGGCGATCGATTTCTTCGCCACAACTGCGGCGGCACCACAACTCGCCCCAACTGAATTATGGTAGGGTATGGCGTATAACCAAACATGCCCTTGGAGGCTTTAAATAGGAGTAGTACTTGATGAAGTAGCAATGCTAATCTTTCAATTAGTAATAGTAGTCCGTAACGGTCCAAATTAATAAGTAGCAATGGTAATCTTTCAATTAGTAACAGTAGTCCGTAACGGTCCAAATTAATAAGTAGAGTGATCATTTTCCATGCTAGAGCTGAAGGAACAGTGGAATAGGCTAAGGAAAAGTCAAATGTGTGTGTGCATCCCATGCAGGCAGGACCAGAGATCCGGCTGTCGTGCCCAGGCGCAGCAGCCCACTTGAAGTGAGACAGTACAAGATAGATAGATGCAGCCATGCATGCATGCATGCGGGCGCGCAGCTGGTGACTGGTGTCAAGTTGCATGGAAATCGACCCGGACCGGCGCAAGGGAGTGGACAGGGCAGCGCGGAGAGCGAAAGGCTAGCAGCTACTAGTAGTATAGCTACTGCCTAGAGGGCAGGCTAGAGGAGCTGGCTGGCTACGTCGGGCCCGTAGTGGCCGCGCGCGGTGGTCCACCGTCGCAACCACCGTGACGCCAACATCTGAGGCCACGGCCCTCCATGTATCCACCGCCCGGTAGAGTATCCCACGGCGGCGCCATCCTGCTCGATCTATCGGTGATCGGCCTGGCTGCTGCCTGACGCAGTGATGCGGCCGCGCGCCGCTCCGGCTTCTCCCGCAGCGACGGCGACCGAGCCAATCATGCATATGGCGTGGTGAGATCGGATCGGCCGATCGGGTCAGACCAGCACCATTTGCATTGATTTGGCACGGAGAAAAAGGGTTCACAGTCCCACTCCCACGGCCGCGCGCGGCCTCTTTCTCGCCCGTCGTCGCGCGACTCTGCAGTCTGCACCTAACGTCATGAATAGGCGCACCGCGCATAGCGGTGTCTTTCGGTCGTTGATTTGACGACGAGCGGGCCGGGGCGACGCATGACATGATGGGCGGCGTTCGGCCTCGGTCGCCGGTCGGTCGGTCAGGCACAGGTTGGCCGAGGCGCATCCATCCGCTGCCGCCATATGGTGTGTCGTGTGCGTGTGTGTGTGTGTGACCTGATCTGACATCGCGCCCGTGCTCATGTCCGGCCGCAGCACGTACCGGACACAAGGAACAAAGCAAGCGTCCGTCCAGTGGCGCATAAATTTATTTCCAAATTCCGATCGAGGGATAATATTTCTTCGGTGCCTTCCACACAGCGGCGGCACGTTAGCTGCTGGGGGCGCCGCGAGCACACACTGCAGGCAAAATGGGATAAACTTTTGATACTACTGCTGCATGCGTTATCCAAACCTGACAAGAAATCATTTGGAATTAATAAGAATCAGATAGGAATAGGATACAGATGTCTTTCCATTCATTCATTCGCTCATTCCTCTGCATGCATGGACCGGTCACTGCTAAAATGGTAGACTTCTCTTACGCTTCGTCTGGACGTAGATATTGGAGGGCTTGAAATTGAATTGGGTTGAATACCAAATCAGACTAGTTTTGGAAATGGATACAATACCAAAGGTATTGTTTGGAGGCAGATGAAATTGATAGATAGAATTCAACTGAGTGGCAAATACCAATTTATGTTTGGATATCCATATCATCAAATTGGAATTGACAGACAACATCTCATCCCCTCTGCCGCCCGTGGAGCGCAGCCCGCCAGCGGAGGAAGGCAGGGAGCGGCGGCAAGGCCCGCCGACGATGGAGGCAGGGAGGGGCGGGGCGGCCCGCCGGCGAGGGAGGCAGGGAGCGCCGGCGACGACGCCGGCGAAGGAGGCAGGGAGGGGCGGCGCGGCCCGCCGGCGAGGGAGGCAAGGAGCGACGGCGACGCGAGGGAGGCAGGGAGCGGTGGCGCAGCTTCTCGTGTCGAAGACGAAGGGGGTGAGAGAGAGAGACGCGGGGGACGGGGGCGACGCGATTCCAGCGAATACGGAGGGGCTCGGCTCGGTATCAAGGGTGAAGGGGTGAGAGCGGGACCAATACCGGTTGGTATTGAGTTTTATTTCCAATTCCAAATTCTATGACATCCAAACAGCGGCATTCGGAGTTAGCAATTCCAATTCCGAATTCTGAGTCTCAATACCTACTTCCAAATGCAACCTTAGTGTTTTTAAGTAATAATAAAACACTACAACTAGTCATAGCATATGTGGATCTTACTAGGAGACATTTAGTAGGAAAAATTTATACTAAATTTTGAATGCTAAAACATTAGAAGAAGTCCACCTTATTAGGAGAAATCTAAAATTCTGGTTGTGCGTGCCATTGGGATCTTGGCCGGGCGTGCTTGGCTGGCGCTCTGCAGCTGCCGCACCCGATTGATCGAATGGCAGCGACAGAAATGCCAGCTGCACTGCATGCATGCGAGGAGGATGTGCCAGCCAGAAGGACGGACGGCCTGATCGCCTCCGTCCGGTTGTTGCTGCTGGCTGCAAGCGGAGGAGACTTGGAGGTTGCTGCGCCACCACACACGATCTTTGTCCCTGGCCATAACTGCGCGCGGCTGCGGCGTGCATGCATGCATGGCGCCGTCGCCGTCGCCGCCGCAGGGAATTGAAATGGCACGATTATATATCCGCGTGCGGTGGTGGTCTCGCCGGCCAAGCCGCAATATGCTCCTGCATGCAACGTGATACACATCCGGATATGGATCAGCAAATTCGGCGCCCGCCCATGCTGCTGCTTTCCCGGCGCCTGTCGTACACGCTTGCCTTCGTTATACCATGCAGATATATACGCTAACCGCTGATAGGATCGGATATAGGAGCACACAAGTACAGAACGAGACTACAACAAACATGTCCAAACGACGATGAATGTACAGCTGTGTGTCTAAGAGCATGGAGCCACACTGTCTCTATCCTAAACAGCATGCAATAATTCTAGCTTCCTAAGGTAAAATTAGACAAGAGGAGAAATGTGGTACATGTGCCCAAATAGATTCTTCTACACACCAGCACTGCACCACACACGTCTCAATGATTGCACCTAATTAATGTACTAGCCTTTGTATAGGTCTATAGTTGAATTCAGGGGCGGAGCCTCCTAGTGGCGAAACTGAGCGTTCGCCTCCCTATCTCTGATGATGGAAAAAGAAGCGTGATCTACGAAGTCTGTAGGGAAAGGAGAAAAGAGCATGGGAAGCAATGCATGCCTTGCCAAGGAGAAAATATAGATCATAGAAATATGTGGTTTGGATGTTTATATTCTTGCCTGATTTCAGGCCATACAGAGAAGTTATAGTAGCTACAGTAGTCGCTTTTGAAATTAGCCCTGACTTAATTTTCATTCGCCCTCCGCCATTTGTTGCATTCTTTCTTTAACATGCATTGAAGCCTAAAATTGCATGCTTTCTAGAATGGACAGAGTACTTCACATAGTAGGACTTGTCAGCCTACGTAATGCTCTGCAACATCCATGAATTATGGTGTTATAAGTATATCGATTTTTGCACCATACGTGGACACATTTGAACCCGCCATTGTATCAGCCTATTCGGCAGGTCATAAACGATCGTGGATTATTTACTGCTGCCTGGTTTGGTGTGAGAGAAAAATATTGTTCCAGCTTATAATCCACGATCGTATACGAGCAAACAAACAGGCTGTATATTCGCCATACGGTAATATACAGAGCTCGTCACCGCTAGCGCAGAAATCCCCATTACTGCCAGATTTGCGAGATAAATTTGAGGAGGAGGTTCACTTCCACCAACCCAAAAACAGGCAGTGAAAATTGAAAAAAAACACATCAGCAAATTTTCATGTCGCTCGCACCCCCACCATTGTCATCTGCATCACCGCCACGCTCTCAGCCATAGCCCCTCACATAGATCTAGGCAAAGGGCCATCGTGAGGGCAGTGGGGCTCATCCATCACCCTGCCCTGCCCTTGGCGCCCACCCCTCATGTAGATCTAGGCCGGGCTACTTAGAGGGGGACAGGCGCTTGACTGTCAACCCTTGCACAGATCTAGGCTTGGGTCGCTGAGAGGAGGGAGGGGTGGGGCGTAGGGCTCGACCACCGCCCCTCGCGATGTTGTGCCTTCGCCATGAGCTCCCTGAGGAGAGAGTGGTAGGAAGAGGGAGAGGGAGAGGGAAGGGGGTCGTCCACCACCGCCATGAGAACAAGCATGAGTGAGAGGGAGGGAGTGGCAGTGAAGGAGAGGGTGAGGGCGGTGTCTCACTACTAGTCTCGCTAGCTACTACATAAATAATTTTTTGTAGGCGTCTCCTATTTTTTTCTAAGGGTGGTTTGCTTAGTAAACCGTCTTCGGAAGCACTATAGCTTATAAACCGCCCTGAAAAGTACATTTTAAAGGTGGTTTTGTTAAGTAAATCCTATTTTTAGAAACATTCAGCTTAAGAGAACCGTACCTAGAAATCGATTTTCAACAGTGGTTGACTTTTTCAAACGCCTTTAAAAATAGATGCATCATAAATAAATTCATAACTTTTTTTTTCAAATGAAGCCTTATGTAGACAATATTTCTATCAAAATTGTAGAAAACGACAAGATCTAAAACTTTGTAGTTCATAAAAGTTTTATTTAAGATCGTTTAGGGGCCATATATATATATTAAGTTCTTAGATTTTGAATTTAAAGTATTTGAATTTTTAAATTACCCCCGATGGAGACACACCATATTCCAAATTTGTAGTGTTCGACGAGATCTAAGATTTTGTAGTTAATTTTTTCCATTTAAGTTTGTTTATGAGTCAAAATATTGACTACAAAATTTGTATGTGTTAGTACAAAAGGATATCATCATATATGAAGACGCAAGTGATTGTGTGGTGTAGTGGTAGGAGGTGGTAAGTTCTAGAGAGATCATGGGTTTGAATTCCCGCAGACGTAGAACTGCCCCTAAAATTTACTTTTTGGAGGTGGTTGCGTCAAGCGAAAGAGGAAGGAGAAGGCATTGTTGGGTGGAGTTGTTGTTGGTGTGACAGAGCAAAGAATCAGTAAATGGCTAGGGTTTATGGTTCCTATTATATATACTTGAGTCTGGTTTTCGCCAGACTTGGACCAGTGGTGAAAACTGGCCGATAGTGAAAATGGACTATTTTCGCTGCCAGTTCTAGTATGAACCGGTGGTGATATATTATCATCGTCGGTTTTAATAGAACCGCTGATGAAAATATTGTAGGTAAATTATTTATGTAGTAGGTGTCGAATATATGGGCCTGTGGTACTTCACCACCCCCAGTATTCGACACATGCATGCCTCGCTCACCGGACCAAGACGATGAGAAATGAGGTCCACGCATGCCAAGCACATCGATAGGCTTGGAGATCAAGTCAATTCGAGGATATCTGGTGCCTTCATATCTAGGTGATAGGATAGAATCATTCTGTTATGCTTTCATTATAACAAACTAGGAAACACATCTTTTAGCCGATCGGATCTACTGTAACCCTACCCTCGAAATATATAAGGAGGGGTAGGGGCCTCCCGATTGGGATCCCATCTACTACATTATAACACATAGCTACAATCAGTAACCTCTATAACCAAGCATACAAAGAGAGAGAGAGAGAGAGAGAGAGAGAGAGAGCTACTTCAAAGTTCAAACTGGACGTAGGGCACCACGTGCCTGAACCAGTATAATCCGTGTGTCTCATGTGTTACCCATCCGATTATCTCAGATGCGAATACGCTGATAGGTATTGCCGGAGCTAATTTTTGCGACAGTAGGGTTAACAATTGGTTTGTGAAAACGTCGTGCTCTGTGCAAGTAGAAATGGTCGCGCGCGGTTGTATAATTCATGCATGCATAGGCGCGGCCGATACAGGTAAGCATCATTGTACAGTTAGTAAGGGAAATCTGGCATCTTGAACTCTACTTGCAGTGGACATGTCAAAGACTTTTGTTCATCCACATTTGATTAGTCCTCCGTCTCTGTACTGCACCACCAGCTCGTGCATGCGCAGTCAGATCACGTATTCTTTTCTGACCTAAGCTCAGAGTATAGACTTTCTCGATTGAGAAAGTCAGGGCTTAGCACATTGGCAACCCAATCCGAGACGCAAGAACGTAGCTGATTGGTCAATTTTACTGTCCAAGTTCCATAACAATAGTGTGTATATATATATATATATATATATATATATATATATATATATATATATATATATATATATATATATATATATATATATATATATATATATATATATATATATATATATATATATATATATATATATATATATACACTACGCACGATGAGAGCTATATCTCTTCAGCTTGCACGTGGCTTGCACTCAACAAATATATGACACATACAAATCTTCTGAAGTCTGAACAGATAAACTTCTCTAGCAGCATCCATCGAGCTGCAAGACAATGCTGCAGGCTAGGGCCGGCTCGAGGCCAGGCCCAAACCCGAGAGGGCGCGAGGGCTCCACTGACACTATTCATACATGAAGGGTGTGGTGCGCATAGAGTTAGAGACGAACAGTGGCGGCGTTGGATTGTTCCAAGTGTACGTATCAAGAGGGTTTACGTCAAGAGATTGTTTCAAGCATGACAGGCGATTTCCCATCCATCCACGGGCACTCGATCGATCGGTCCATGCATATGCATTACTCGTACAAGGCACCAAAGGTTTCCTGGCTGGCAAAGATTCTTCAGGAAGGGGAAGGGCAACATGTTGTCTTGACAATCTGCTGCATGTTTATTTGCACCTAACCACATTGTGAGATCCATGTCCTACTAGTAGCTAGCTAGTGGTTTGGTGTAACCACTGAACCCTAGCTATAGCAGGGTTACTGTACCGGCCGCTCCTCATGCATGGACGGAAACAGCATGCTTGGTGCTTGCACGCACAGTTCCCTCTTCCAATTTCTTCTGGACACACTGTTGTATATCCCTGTGCAGTGTGTGGATGATTGGGCGGCGGCCGGCCGTGAGCTGGTCAAGATGGGAACGAAGGTACTGAACTGGAACTTTTGCCTTTCAATTTTCGGTACTTCCCCTCCCGATTGGCGATCGATCACTGCGCGTGATTGGAGGCGGAAAAGAAACACTCCTAGTCCTAGCACTCTAGCAGCTAGAACAACACTAGTCCACATGTGCCGGATCGAGCCTGTTCGTCGTTCTTGGCCGGCCAGTACTAGTCTTGATATTGCATGTTACCAGCATATTTGCAAACGTTCTGGAAGCATGCGTGTACACCTGCCTGATACGAAGTGAAAGGAAATATATGAGCAAACTAAAAAAAAGTCCGATAGGTAGAGGCATGGGCAAGAAAGAAGATGTTGTGTGGTAGGAGTATGTGCGTGTGTGACAGTGTGTGGAGTGTGTCTCACTGTCGTCGTCTCTGATGAAATGATCTGAGGGCCGGCCGGCCGGGCTCGGCCAGCGCATGTGGAGTGGAATATAAGCATGCGTGGCGGCATTGAATGGAAACCTTCCAAGAACGATCGACGACACGGCCATGATCACCGGCAGTCCCATGCGTCAATAACTCGTGTCCCCCGAAGTCCGATGGCCGAGAAAAAACAAGCGACACCGGGCTAGCTACCTTCTCGTTGAGTTGTGATTCAAATTCAGTTATGTACAAGATAAAGGCTAATTTTTAATGGAGTAAAGCGAGGCCCGTCGTCGGGAGGCTTGGGCCAAAGCGAAGAACAGTACGGATCATCGCCTATTAGGGTTTTTTCATCTCTATATATATTTCCTGTAAGCCATCGTCTTGGGATAAGAAAAGTTGTAAATCCCCGACGTTTATAACCTCACCTGATATAGTGAAGATTTGTTGGCTGGTGCCCGTGGTTTTTCCCTTCTTTCTTGGGAGGGTTTTCACGTTAAAATCTCGTGTTCCCTGTATTTGATGTACTGTTCTTCGTCGTTTGTATTGCCTCTCGTTTCTAACACTCCTGAAAAGTGCACTATGCAAAAAAAAAAAAGATTCTCCGTCACATCAAACTTGCGGTATATGCATGGAGTACTAAATATAGACGAAATCAAAAACTAATTGCACAGTTTGCTTTAACTTTGCGAGACGAATCTTTTGAGCCTAATTAATCAATGTTTGGACAATAATTCACAAATACAAACGAAATGCTACAATATGGAATCTTCACTATACAAAATTTGCCTGCACAAACTTTGCCCAACTAAACACCGTCTAACCTTGCTCGCTCACACTATACTAGCAGAAGCGAGAGAGACATGTCAGCACGTTGGCCCAACAGTGAGAAGAGTAGTAAAAGTACTAGTGTCCCTGCCAGTGCCAGGTTGTTGTTTGTTTCGCACGGATCGGAGTACGTGCATCATCAGTGGATCCATGATCTTTCTGCGTGCTGTGCCTGTTATTCGTCAGTTAGATCTGGCGCCTGATTCGCGACGTACATGTCGCCCTTGGTGAAGCAAGGGGTCCTGTGTGTAGCTGGACGGTACGGACAGGTCAGATGCATGCATGGTTACTGGACCTAGTATCCATAATCAATTGCATGCGTCCGTGCTAACGTACTACGCTTGAGCACAAGCAATGGGCTGCGTCGCACATGAAGATGAAGCAGCAAAAAATGGGAGCAATCCACCGCGAAGACTTGTTAGTGTGCCCGGTTTGCATACCACGGCAACTCGCCGTGGTGTGCACTTGTTCGTGTAACAACGACTCTCTCTTCTCTTAATGAAGCACGTGCAGCGCATGCTTTCGAGAAAAAAAATCCATCGCAAAGACGCCCGCTCTTGTCTAGTTCGACAGGAAAATAAGTCGACTATGGTGACGAAAAGCTGTTGGGCTTTGGACAGCAAACACGTGAGGGACAAGTGAGCCCTTCTTCTATCTCTGATTATAGGCCTATCTCCCTTCTCAACAGTTCTATAAAGCTCATCACTAAGCTTCTGGCCAACAGACTTCAATCCATTATCACCATTCTGGTTCATAAAAACCAATATGGTTTCATAAAGAATAGAACTATCCAAGATTGCTTGGCATAGTCCTTTGAGTACCTTCATCTTTGCCATCACTCTAGGAAAGAGATTATCATTCTTAAACATGATTTTGAAAAGGCATTTGATAAAATTGAGCATTCTACCATTTTGAAATTACTTCAAGCTAGAGGTTTTGGAGAAACATGGCTCTCTTGGATTCACAATATTCTCTCTTCTGGGACTTCTAAGGTCCTTCTCAATGGGGTACCTGGGAAGACAATTCATTGTAAGAGGGGTGTGAGGCAAGGAGATCCTTTATCTCCCCTCCTTTTTGTCCTTGCTGTTGATCTATTGCAATCCATCTCGAATAAAGCTAAGGATAGGGGCCTCCTTAATCTGACCATCCCTTTGAACTCCTCCTCTGATTTCCCTGTCAACCAATATGTTGATGACACTCTAATCATTCTTGAAGGTGATGCTAGACAACTATTTTTCTTGAAAGTTGTTCTTCACTCCTTTTTCTGAGTCTACTGGACTCAAGGTCAATTACTCCAAATCTGTTATGGTTCCCATCAACTTATCCGATGATAAATTCAATCATTTGGCTAATACCTTTGGATGTTCTAAGGGCTCTTTCCCCTTCACCTACCTTGGGCTTCCCTTGGGTCTGACTAAGCCCAAAGTTGATGATTTTCTCCCACTGGTTAACAAATGTGAGAGAAGGCTTGCTTGTTCCTCAACTTTTCTCTCCCAAGCTGGTAAACTTGAACTCCCCAATGTTGTCCTCACTGCCTTGCCCACTTTTCACTTGAGTACTCTTGTTCTTCCTAAGGGTGTTCTCAAACAAATTGATAAATATAGAAAGCATTGCTTATGGCGAGATTCTGACCTCAACTCTAAAAATCATCCCAAGGCTGCCTGGGAGTTGGTCAGCAAGCCAAAGGATCAGGGGGGCCTTGGAGTTCATGATCTAAAAAAACATAATGAAGCCCTCCTCATGAAAAACTGGGATAAATTTCTTAACAAGAAGGATATTCCAAGGGTAGATTTAATCTGGGAGAAACATTATAGTAATGGGAAGCTGCCAAGTCACACCAAAAAATGATCATTTCGGTGGAAAGACATTCTTAAATTGCTTGCCACTTTCTTAAAGGACCTTGATGTCATCTATGAGGCCTAGAGGAGGGGTGAATAAGCCAGTAAAAATTCAACTCGAAACTATGTTAGAACAGAGGGGCGGCACTGCCGGACTTATAGAGCAGCACTGCCGCTCTTCAAAAATAAAGCAAACAGCGTTGAGATTTCACAGATAGTAACCTGACCCTCTCAGCTGCTCAATCCTGCAACAGAAAGACAAAATCCAGTTCGAAGACTGGATACCATAGAATTCTCACACAAGAGAGGATCGAGCTACCAAACCCTAACAACAGCTAGCAAAGAGCTGAACCAGTAAGAACACAAAGTGAAGCACGCGAGACACAAAATTTATCCCGTGGTTCAGCTCGCCACCAAGGCTTGCCTAAGTCCACATTGTTGAGGCATCCACAAAAGGATTGGCTCGCCATCAAGGCTTGTTTTGCCCTCGTTCTCAAATTAAGAGAATGAACTCTTAAAGTGAGGGGTAATTTCTTAGCTGCAGGATGAGGTTATAAACTTCCCAAGGCTGCCACATGAGTTGACAAGCACAAGGGCGACGCCTAGCCGGCTAGGAGCAAGCTCCAAGAGTAACAAACCCTAGAACCGTCGGCTAAACATGAACCAAATGCTCTTAGACTTTGAGAATAAGTGGATCTGCTCTCCAATCGAGTTTTGCTGCCTTTTCTCTTAAGTTTTGATGGTGGAAATCAAGGATTGCTTGAGGGATGAAGGAGCAACAATGGAGGATAGAGAGGTGAGCTTTGGTCTGTTCAGTTTTGAACTGAACCGTTGGAGAAGATGAATATCCGTTGTGGGCCGGCCCAAATGGTATTTATACCTCTTGGGTCCCAACCGTCGTTTATGGCCGGCACTGCCGCCCTCATAGGGCGGCACTGCCGCCCTAACCAAATTAGGTAGAATCTGGAGCTTTTTGGCTGGCTGCTTTGGCTGGGTAAGAGGATATAGATCTGTAGTTTTGAGCATCTGGTTGCACAGTTGACCAACTATACTAGAATCCATCTTTATAGTATGTTTTTTCCTAAACTCAAATTCAAAGCATAAAAGAATGTAAATGCCTTTGAGCTGGTTGCCACTTTATTTGGGAATTGAGGACTTCTATTATCGAATATGTTTTCCTCATTCTCATTATACCTTGATTATGTGACTTGAACCATTTCCATACATATGAGTTCACCTTCATGGCTTCAAGTCACTTTCACTAATGATTTGATCCTCAACACAATATGACTCCTCATAGCTTGATTAGTACCTCGACTCAATGCAAGTACTCTCTTCTTCACCTTAGCCATGGTACCTCGGTCGCCAAGCCGTCGCTTGCCCTTCACCCTCGCTTAGTACCTCGAAGCCCTTTCCTTGCTATCTTCACCCTATCAAGCCATACTTAAGTCATATTATATTAAGCATCCATTGAAAAACATTTCTTCAATATTTTGATCCTTGATTGAATATTTTCTGGATATGAATGTTGAGATCAATCAAGCTTCAGTTTGTCTCACATAGAGACATACATAGATCAACATCAATATGGTCAAGCTAATTCACGATTTCTTATTCCCTTCTCATTTTGGCTTGACATTCCAATTGATCTTTCATATATTCATCCATGTAAGCAAACCAATGTAGAGACCGACTTATATCCACTATACATTGTCATTTACCAAGTATGTTTGCTTTCACATGATGCTATGATATCCCACAACATAGAAGCAATTTCATTGATTCCATTTGTATTGTTGTCTTTTGCTTGAACTAGACTGCTTCCATAAACTTCCAATACAACAATACACAGTTTGGCATTCACTTTAACATAATGTGGCATATCATCAGGTTTGCCTACTAGTTAAACCTTGTATATACTTGTTAATACACAACCCACAAGTATATGCAATAGACTTAATTTTCTGTTCAACACTTAGCAAACTTATTAGACCTTTAATTGTGTTATCATTCAATTTACCAAAACCCACTAAAGGGCTAGATGCACCTGCAATCTCCCCCTTTTTAGTGATTGATGACAACACAACTAAAGCTTACAAGAGATTGATAAACATTAAGATTTTGAATCCTATTATAGAGTGAGCTCCCCCTAAATGTGTGCATTGAAGGAATTCAAATTTTGGCCTCAAACGTCAAATGCACATATTTAAGATGAAGTGTGAGAACTCCCCTATATCTTACCATCCATGGGGTGCAAGGTGTAACAAGATAACCGTGATGCTCATGATAGTTCATGCACTTAAAGATTGCTAACCAGCAGAGGGCGGCACTGCTGCACCAGAGAGCGGCACTGCCGCACCTGCCTGACCAGCACAGGAGAAAACAAGCATCACTCAATGCATGAATGCCACACACTAGCATAAATGGTCCTTATCAAGAGCATCAATTTAAACTATCCGTGCACACCCCACAATTTTTTTAACCTTATATGTCTCTCCTTTACCCCTTTCCATCCTCATATCAATCTCTCTCCCCTTATATTCTCCCCCAATATGTCTCCCCCTTTGGCATTAATCTCCAAAAGGATCTCTCCACCAAAATGAAGAAATGATGGTCGACAAGTGAGGGCAAGAGAGGTAAAAGTTTAGCATATGAGATTTCTCACCTATTTTCTACCAAACAAAGTATGCAACTTTTAGGTCAAGATTCTTGAGAGGTTAGCATATTTGGCTCATACCTCCCTTAGATGACAGTATAACATGAGACAAACTCATGCCATCACCACAAAAGGTATCAACCAAATATCTAAAGAATTCTCTAATCGCCACCACAAGAACAAACTTATGGCATGACTCAAAAATTGCGTACACATGCACACACTAGCATGTAAAGGCCTAGATGCACAAAGGTAATACATGAGTTCATGGAGCGATATACCTTTGTTCTAAGCCTCATAATCTCCACCATGAAGATGATTTCAATACTTGGATTTAGTGCTTTGATGGGACTAGTACTTCTTTATGCAAGATAATTTCATTTGTGCCCATCTCTCATCATCATCATCTTCAAGGAGATATCATAAACTTGTGCTTGATATCAATTGAAAGTCCATTGCTAGCTCTTGTTGTCATATTGAGATATCAGCTGAAGATATATTTCTTGATATACCAAGTTAAAGATTATTAATCAATACCAATTGAAATATGATCTTCATAATTTTGACACCAATTGAGAGAGTCTTCACAAGGCTTTGTAATGTTTTGGTCGTCAGCAGCTAGACCAGGGGCCGTGGGATGAGTATATATACACCCAAAACCAAAACTAGCCATTGGAGTTCAAAAACTAGCCATCAAGACCTGTACAGGTGCGGCACTGCCGCCCTTATGCGTGGCACTGCCGTAGCTCTCAGAAACAGCACATGTCACCTCACAAAAACGTCATATCTCTTTACTCCAAACTCTGTTTTTAGTGATCTTGGACTTTCTGGAAAGCTTGTTTCGAGAGCTATCCAGCCCAACCAAGAGAAATCTCAAGATCAATAAGTGCAAGTATTGTTCTATTAAAAGGATCTTCACCAGTTGATGCCAATTGGAATGAATGCCCGTATCTCATAATGTCACCTAGGTGGTGCAATTTGGATTGAATTAATGTAGCATACCCATGAGAAACTCATTCTCAGCAAGAGACTACACAAATTCACTAGAAGAAAAGGTTAGTCTTAAAAGACACAAGGCATAGGATAATGGGCTCCCCCTTAATATGTGCATCAAGTGCTTGAATTACTTGTGAAATGCACTAGAATCGGTTTAAGAGTCGAGGGTAGTTCATCCTATATCTTGGTCAAGGCATTATAATTTTGCAACAACTGAAATTATGCCAAGGAAACATACCACCACCAAGGTAGATAGATCACCACACATATTTTCATCAATATGACCATCATAAGTTAGACTTCAATAATTTGGATGGCTATAGTTCTCTTTTGATGAAATGTGGTGAATTAGAGATTTTGTGATCATCCAAGATCTATATTAGTTTCCTAGTTCTTTCTTTACCTAAAGTAACTCACACAAAGAGCAAAGGTAAAATTCATGAAATTTGCAAGTTATGAACTAAGAGTTACCACTTTTTGTTGATAAGATCCTGGGAGATCAATGGGATGGATCATAAGTACTTGATGAGCAGGAGAGGAGAAATAGCAATGAAAGCCAACTCTTCAATTATTTTCTTCCTCTCATCCAAATCTAGGTCCATTTAAAGGATTAGGACATTCAACATTTAAACCAGGAGCATTTGGTTTATAAAGACCGAGACCTTCTAGAATAATTGTGAAACACCTAGAGAATCCAAAGGAACTAACCATCCTCCTTTTTCCATGTGTGGGACTACACATCAAACACTTGAAAGAAACCAATAATCCCACAAGATATAGGCTAAGCTCCCCTTAAATTTGTGCATACAAGAGTACACAAAGTTCACTTAAGCACATTAACAATATGAGGTCAAGGGAGTGATTTGCACTATACTTCAACTGATTTGAACTCCTTGAAACTGCTTGCAATTCAATAGTCTCAGCTGATTACTTCTTGTTCCAACTAGTTGCAATCACTTACTGTTGCTTGTACTCTGATTGCAACTTATTTGGATCCTTGTATGAGTTCTTTTCTTTCATTGAATCTCCTATAGACCAAATTTATATTTCTCATATTTACTGATTCTTCATGACCAACTTGAGAGCTAACTCAATCTTGTTGCCACAATGCAATCCAATTCCATTCAGTCAGTTTTCAGATTCTGTCATCCTAAAAAAATCCATATCTCTCAGACCACTAGCCTAATATACATGAAATTTGGTAGAGATCTTCATCTATGAGTCCTCTAACTTCTCTAAAAAATTTAGCTCATTTGAACTCCATTTGATCAATGAAAATAATTTTCTACCAGAACTGCTCAAATCTGAAACTGCACTGTTGAAGCTGATAGAAACCAACTCAAAACTGATTTTCTTCAAAACCAATCTTCATACCAATTGTACAGCAACAAGTACTAGATGTGTATAGCATGCTCACAAAGTTTCAGGTCAATTTATCAGTATTTGAATCTCTAAATCCATGCTTGAAGGCAGTCAACTCAGATTTGTAATTTTCTAAATAGATTTGATGATCGATGATTCTTCCTCTTTTCCTGTCCAATCTTTGAGGTGATTTCAGTTGAGAATACATACAAGACGTTATATCCATTCAGTCCTCTCATCAACACTCATAATCATGTGAATTCTTCCTGTATAGCTTATTCAGATCAACCTCAAACTTGATTCAAGCGAAACTAAAACTTTTGATCTAAATGGCCTTTAGCAGCAACATCTTTCTTTAGATGAAAATAACCTTTAAGCTTGTGAATTAAATTAGCACAACATCTTCTTATTGATTTTCTATGAATAAGCTCAATCACAATAAGACATTAGTAACACAAGCACTAGTTTTCTATTTAGTAACCATTTATATGTGGATGATAAGTGGGTTACCAAAATGGAGAAACCTCATAACATGGACTAAATTTCCCTTGATGCCTCATGCACATTCTTTTGAGTGGAATGGAAATGTAAATGTGCATGGTTGGTCATTTAAGTCCAAAGGGTAGATTTAAGCCATATTATGGTGAGTGGCTAACATAGACAAATCTAATCCAAATTAGCTAGAGAGAAAATACATCACATGGTTTTGGATTGATAGCCTTCATATAATAGCACACTCTATTTGAGAAACACATTCTCATTTAGTGAGACTACATAAATCACTTAGAGAGAAAGATTAGTCTCACAACTCTAGCCATAGATTAAAGTCTCCTTTTATAAGTGCTCTAAGTATTTGAATTTCTTACATAGCACTTTGTTCATTTAAGAACTTGAGATTTTCACTCTATGTCTAGGTCATGACAACAATAGTGTAATCAATTTGAACTATGCCAAGAGATACTCACAACCATTATAGCATGTAGATGCCCATAAGATGAGAATAAGAATTTAGCAATCTAACATATGACAAGATTCCATCAAGTAGGAAGTTCTTGACTTGTGAGTAATAAGTCCCTTTACTTGACTTGAGCTTGATTCTTTATTCTTGGCCATTTTGAAATCTACTTGTATCCTCTAATGTGTACCAAGATTCTAAATCCATCAAACCAACTCATAATGTGCACGAACATAAACTTGCTTCATCTTATTTTTCTTGGTTTAAAGTCCACAAAGGAAAATCAAGTCATCTATGTTGCTTGGTGTGGATGATCAATTCAATTTTGATCATATTTCTATTCTATAACCAGCAACCAATGAATATCCTCAAGTGCTTCTATTATCCTAAGTGGCTACACAAGACACAAAGGAGTTTAGTTTCAAATAAATTACACTTGAGATTTAGATGTTACCACCCTTCTTGATTGTAATGGATGAGGTGGTCTTTTTATCTTCATCTTGCACATATGAAGGTTGTAGATTTGTCCATGAACTAGAGTGGAGTCAGCTGCTACTATGTAGGAGGGACGGCACTGTCGCCCTTGGGTGCGGCACTGCCGCCCTACTGATTTGCAGCAGGGGTGTGCTGCACCTCTGCATCAGAGTTGTCAGCGAAATTTGGTACAACAACAACTTGAGGAGCTTCCATTTTTGTAGCACCTTGTTTGAGCAAGAATTCCTTAAGGCATTTATACCATGCTCTTGGTGCTTGCTTAAGCCCATAGAGCACCTTTTGGAGTTTATAGACATGGTTGGGGAACTTTGAATCTTTAAACCCCGGTGGCTGCTCCACATACACCAACTCTTGTATTGGGCCATTGAGGAATACACTCTTGACATTCATTTGGTACAGCTTGAAGTCATGATGGGCAGCAAAGGCTAGAAGCATTAGAATTGCTTCAAGTCTTGCCACCAGTGCATATGTTTCTTCAAAGTCCAAGCCCTCTACTTGAGTGAAGCCTTGGGCCACCAATCTTGCCTTGTTCCTTGTCACCACTTGATTTCTCTCGAAGTTGTTGAGCCCTTCCCCCTTTCGAATGCTCCCAAGGATGTTGTCAATGGGGGACCCCGTTGTATAGTTTGACGTAGCCTTGGATGCTCAACACCTCCTTATTCTTCTTCTAGACTTTTAGCTTCTTGTTCAAAGATAGGCTCCAGGTTGAGCCCTTGAAGTGGAGTAGGAGTTGAAGGAGCTGCTACTGAGGTGGATGGGGCGGCACTGTCGCCCTGCTGATGTTCAGCAGGTGAGTGCTGCCCTTGTCGATAGAGTACGTCAGCGGAAATTTGTGCAGCAACAGCCTAGGGATCCTCATCATCAGCGGCTCGATCTTCTTGTGGCCTAATGTCACCAATGGCCATTTTCCTGATTTCCCCACAAGGTGATTCCTCATTACCTACAACATGAATAAGATCTTGCTCTACTAGAGAGCCATTAAAAGCATCATATGGCAAATGATTCATTTAGACTTGAAGTACTCTAGCCACTCTTAACAATTCACAAACACACTTATATTTGTGAACTATTAGAGACTACACACGTCAAGTGGCTAGCTAGCAAGGGTTAGGTACTAGTTACCGAGGTGAATATGAAGTTTGAAGTATTTCCATTGATTCATCTTTGGGTCAACCATATAAGAATATGCAATGTGAATTGATTGATAACTTGAGTGAATATTTTCAATCAACTTGCTCAAGCACCCCGAAGCTTCATATCACCTTCAAGTACCTACAACACTTACTAAGCACGATTTGGTACCCAAACTATGTTGGGTCCATTATGGTTAGTCAAAAGAGACTTAGGCACCTAAATGACCTGTGTGCTAACACATGGTGAACCAATCACCTTTCTAGCACAAGTGTCATTTTTGGGCCTCCTAAGCATGTTTAAATCAATTGTCAAGTTGAGCCTAGAAGTGTTACCCATAGGACAATCCTTACTTAAATGTCCCTTTCCTTTGCAAGTGTAGCATAGGCGGTTCTTGTTCTTTCTAGCCTTCTCTTCTTGCACTTTGCTTGCTACCTTGCTAATGAACCTCTTTGTTGATGATGACAAGCCTTCACTTTTCTTATTAGGACATGAGCCAATTTCATATCTCTTCTCACGACAACCATAACACTTCCTCTTGTTTCTTCTTGTCTTGTTCTTTGGAAGTGTGGCTTGATCATCGACCTTGTTGGAACACATAGAAGCATTGTGTCCCATGTCGGAGAACTTGACATGAGCCATCTTCTTCTTCTCTTGGATCTTGCTCACGCCCTTCTCTTCTTTCTTCAAGGGGCGATCTCTGACATGGTGACCGTCTTTCTTGCACTTGAAGCAAGTGATGAGAGTCTTCTTTGATTGACGTTGCACCTTGATGGCCTTGGGAACTTTCCTGTTTTGTCTAGGTGCGGCACTATCGCCCTTGGGGTGCGGCACTGCCGCAGTCTGTGCAGCTGGCTGGACTACTGCATTCTGGACATATTGCACTTCTTTAAGTATCCCCTTCACTTTGCCATTGTTGGACTTGTAACCCTTTTGATAAGGCTTGATGCATGCATCGATTGATCCCTTCTCAAGCTTCTTCACCATGTCTTTACGGTTATCTTGAGAAGGTTGAGCATTGCACTTGCCCTTCCATTGAATCAAGTCCCTTTTTAGTATTTCAACTTCTTCCTTGAGCTGTTCATTTTCTTTTGCAATGTAATCATCACAAGTTTCTACAATTACATGCTCAACGGAAGGTTGGCTTGCTTGAGAGCAACACTTGTTAGCACATGATAAAATAGATGGAACTTGTGTATATGTGCATTTGTGAGTGTGAGGTTGGTATGATTTTACCGTTGTTACCACAACCTCATGAGCAACTTCTAGCATGAGATGAGACTCCATAAGCTTCTCATGAGAGCACAAAAGCACATCATGACTTTCTTGCAAAGTCTCATTTTTGCTAGTAAGCCTTTCCAACTTGTCTTTGAGCATATAATTCTGATCTTCTAATTGAGCAACACAAGATAGAGAGTTAATAGTATGAGTTTGCTCAATTGATAAGTTTTCATACCTTTGAACCAAGCTAGCATGAGAGCACTTAAGCTTTTCATGCTTTTTGGTCAACTTCTCCAAGCATTTGATCTTTTCAACGAGAAGCTCTTCTTGCTTGTAGAGATCTTCTTCTTGCTCTTGAATCTTCTCTATGAACTTGATCACTATCAACTTGTCTTTCTTGCTTAGACGTGCAAGGTGTTGATTGATCTCATCATCATCACTACCACTGTCACTGTCACTCTCACTCTCACTCTTACTTGCCACTTTCTTCTCTTTCTTTGCCATGGGACTGATATGTGAAGTGGTATAGAGAGTTGAGCTTCTTGGTAAGGTGGATTCATCATTTGGCTTCCACCGATTACAAGCTTCTTCTTCTTTCAAAATATTAGTCTCACAAGAACTAAAGAAAGTAGGAGTACCACATGTAAAAATATTGTTCTCACCAACTATTTTATTACCATCCAATAAGTCATATGTTGGTGAGGAAGTGAATGTGGCATGATCAAATAGGCCTTTTGAGAGAATCACTTGAGGCTCATCATTTGTCGATGAAGTTGAGCATTCCTCAAGTGGTTTTTCCAATGAGAGGTTGCTCTCTTCACATTTGGAGTTGCCATACATTTCCTTGAGCGTGGTCCAAATGATATGAGCATCACCAAGTGGTTTACCATCTCCAAATATGATAGCATCAAGTACATCTTCACTCAAAGCACTAAATAAGACATTAGCAGCTTGAGCATTGAGTTGTAAGCATTTCACTTCCTCTCTAGATAGGTAGATCAAATCATCATGAGGAGGTGAAATGCTCACATCTACAATCTGCTCTATTTGAGGACCCATGGTCCTAAAAGCATCAAGCACACTAGCATACCAAGATGTATAATTTGAGCCATCTAAAAGTAAAAGTTCTAGAGATACCTCCTTATTTGTCGACATCATTCTCTCAAGGCGGTTAAGCCTAAAATTGAGAGCCAGACTCTGATACCAATTGAAAGGACCTTGATGTCGCCTAGGAGGCCTAGAGGGGGGGTGAATAGGCCTGTAAAAATTCAACTCGAAACTCTGTTAGAACAGATGGTGGCACTGCCGGCCTTATAGGGCGGCACTGCCGCTCTTCAAAAATAAAGCAGATAGCGTTGAGATTTCACATATAGTAACCTGACCCTCTAAGCTGCTCAATCCTACAACAGAAAGACAAAATCCAGTTCGAAGATTGGATACCACAGAAATCTCACACAAGAGAGGATCGAGCTACCAAACCCTAAAAACAGCTAGCAAAGAGCTGAACCAGCAAGAACACAAAGTGAAGCACGCGAGACACAAAATTTATCCCGTGGTTCAGCTCACCTCCAAGGCTTGCCTAAGTCCACGTTGTTGAGGCATCAACAAAAGGATTGGCTCGCTACCAAGGCTTGCCTTGGCCTCGTTCTCAAATCAAGAGAATGAACTCTTGAAGTGAGAGGTAATTTCTTAGCTGCAGGATGAGGTTACAAACCTCTTAAGGCTGCCACACGAGTTGGCAAGCACAAGGGCGACGCGTAGCCGGCTAGGAGCAAGCTCCAAGAGTAACAAATCCTAGAACCGCCGGCTAAACGTGAACCAAATGCTCTTAGACTTTGGGAATCAGTGGATCTGCTCTCCAATCGAATTTTGCTGCCTTTTCTCTCAAGTTTTGATGGTGGAAATCAAGGATTGCTTGAGGGATGAAGGAGCAACAATGGAGGATAGAGAGGTGAGCTTTGGTCTGTTCAGTTTCGAACTGAACCGTTGGAGAAGATGGATATCCGTTGTGGGCCGGCCCAAATGGTATTTATACCTCTTGGGTCCCAACGGTCATTTATAGCCGGCGTTGCCGCCCTCATAGGGCGGCACTGCCGCCCTAGCCAAAATAGGTAGAATCTGAAGCTTTTTGGCTGACTGCTTTGGCTGGGTAAGAGGATATAGATCTGTAGTTTTGAGCATCTGGTTGCACAGTTGATCAACTGTACTAGAATCCCTCTTTATAGTACGATTTTTTCTAAACTCAAATTCAAAGCATTAAAGAATATAAATGCCTTTGAGCTGGTTGCCACTTCATTTGGCAATTGAGGACTTGTATTATCGAATATGTTTTCCTCATTCTCATTATACCTTGATTATGTGACTTGAACCATTTCCATACATATGAGTTCACCTTAATGGCTTCAAGTCACTTCCACTAATAATTTGATCCTCAACACAATATGACTCCTCATAGCTTGATTAGTACCTCGACTCAATGCAAGTACTCTCTTCTTCACCTTAGCCATGGTACCTCGGTCGCCAAGCCGTCACTTGCCCTTCACCTTCGCTTAGTACCTCGAAGCCCTTTCCTTGCTATCTTCACCCTATCAAGCCATACTTAAGTCATATTATATTAAGCATCCATTGAAAAATATTTCTTCAATATTTTGATCCTTGCTTGAATATTTTCTAGATATGAATGTTGAGATCAATCAAGCTTCAGTTTGTCTCACATAGAGACATACATGGATCAACATCAATATGGTCAAGCTAATTCATGATTTCTTGTTCCCTTCTCATTTTGGCTTGACATTCCAATTGATCTTTCATATATTCATCCATGTAAGCAAACCAATGTAGAGACCGACTTATATCCACTATACATTGTCATTTACCAAGTATGTTTGCTTTCACATGATGCTATGATATCCCACAACATAGAAGCAATTTCATTAATTCCATTTGTATTGTTGTCTTTTGCTTGAACTAGACTGCTTCCATAAACTTCCAATACAACAATACACAGTTTGGCATTCACTTTAACATAATGTGGCATATCATCAAGTTTGCCTACTAGTTGAACCTTGTATATACTTGTTAATACACAACCCACAAGTATATGCAATAGACTCAATTTCATGTTCAACACTTAGGAAACTTATTAGACCTTTAATTGTGTTGTCATTCAATTTACCAAAACCCACTAAATGGCTAGATGCACTTACACTTTCAAATCCTTCTCCACTGTTACTGTGCAGAATGGCCAAACCTGTCTTTTTGGCATGACACATGGACCACACAGCCTCTTAGCCTGCAATACCCAGAACTATACTCTTTTGCTAAGAACAGAATGATGTCAGTGCAAAGCATGCTAAGTCTACAGTCCCTGTCGAGTTAGTTCAATTTGCCACTATCGGCTGAAGCCTTTGAACAGCTACTGCAGATTCAATCTCTGAGAGATCACTTCCCTTTAACAGATCAACAAGATTCTTGGCATTCAACTTGGGGATACTTTTCAACCACAAAGACCTATAGATTTTTGATAGGGCAGTCACAGGTTCACCAAACTTTCAAATGGCTCTGGAAATGCTTTTGTCAATCTAAACACAAAGTTTTTTTCTGGCTACTTCTAAAGGATAGGTTGAGCACAAGAAACATCCTTAAAAGAAAAAACATGCAGCTAGATTCATACAACTATGTCATGTGCAATTTGATGGTTGAAGAAACCTCTGAACATCTCTTTCTGGAATGTTCTTTTGCCAAAAATTGTTGTGACCTGTTGGGTATAAGCTTCCAAGACAACTTGAATCTTTCAGATGCAGTTTTACAGATAAGATTGCAAGGTAACCCAAGTTTTTTTATGATCTCTGCAATCCTAATGAGTTAGGGCAATCTGGACCGTCCAGAACGACTTCATCTTCAACAATATTCAGCCACAAGTCGAACATGTAAAGGAAGTTTTCTTGCAGGAAATCAAGCTTCTGACCCTGGTGGCCAAAGCAAAGAACTCTCTAATTTTTTATTTATGGATCCAAAATCTGTTGTAATCCTGCTCTTTAGTTTTATTTTTTCTCTCTCTTTCTTTGTGTCTTAAGTCTTAAGCCTGCTTCTGGTTTCTGTTTCTGTTTCTGTTTAGGTTTCTGTTTTTGTTTTTGTAAGGTGTTGTTTGAGTTCGCTTTTTAATAAATTCCTATAGGGGTGCGGCCCCCAAGTTCCTTAAAAAAAAGAGACGCGAAAGACAAGACAACACAGGGAGCATGGCCGTGCGATCTCGATATTTTCGCAGGGTGGAATTCAGGGATCGAGCCAAATATTGACGGGCCTCTCTTTTTTTTCCTTTTGTTGTCCTTTTATTATTATGCTCCTTTTGAACTATTATTTTTTATTTTCCCTTCCATATTCTTTTCACTTTCCTTTCCTCCCTTTTCTTTCTCCTAGTAATCCCATTTGTTTGTTCGGTATCCGGTTGAAATTAGCGATTACTAGGTTTCTTCGGTATGTAAATTAATTCTCTTTATTTTTCTCAGATTCATATAATCATCTGTATTTATTATAGTTGACTACAGAAGAACATATACTATTTTTTTGGGAGGTAGAAGAACCTATACTTATTGTTAAATATAATAGTTATATTTTATTGTTCCATGGCATATATTTAAATTGTTTGAAAAGCAAAATTTCATTATTTAGTATATATTTTTAGTGTCTTAGTTAAAATATTTTTGTTCCACGGTGTATATTTGAATCTATTGCGGTAGTGGATTTTTTAGTTTTGTTTTCTTTGTACTCAAAACAATTTTATTTGTGATCAATAAATGCTTCCCTTTTTTAGAACTTTTTAGAACTTTTATTTCACTCAGAATATTTTCTGTATTTATCGAGCAAATATTTGATGCACAAAATAACAATTTTACATCCTCAAAACCGTTTTGTTTGGAACATTTTATGAGGTGCACAAAATGATTCCAATTTTTTATCATAATGTTTTTTGTTCTTTTCTCAGAATATTTTTCCCATGAAGCTAGAATATTTTAAAAGTTACAATTTCTGAAACAAATTATGCATATTTCTTGAATATTTTTATTTAATATGGGAAATATTTTTTCATGAAGCTGGTGGAACATCGTTTTGTTTAACATGAAACATTTTATACAAACTTGGGCCAGGCCTATCCATCAAACTCAGTCAGCTCAATGCACATGGATCGAGTCCATGGTTGGGCTTATGTGGCTGATGGAAGATATGTATAGCTTAGGGGGTTGGACAGTTTATTCGGCCGTTTTTCCTGGTTGGGCTGCTGGCCGATGGAGTTCTTCACACGCGAGCCTTCAGGCCTACTGGCGGACAGAAACGGGAGCAGAAAATCAATCTTCGGCCTCACAAGCGAAGAAACAAATCGCGACGGAGGGCTCCAGACGGCTGGTAGAGGACAACAACAACCGGTGCTACATGCCTAGTCACGAGCTTGCTCTAATCCTATCATTTTTGTTGGCTTTTGATGAACTGTATTTGATATTTCCAAACACGCGCGCATGAAAAGAAATCATGAATAAAACAGGAAAGCAGAGTGTAGTGGAGCCCACGAGTTTAACACTAGTACAAAAAATAAAAAAGTTTTGTTGACGTGTAGATCTTTTTTCCCTGGCGGTTCAAAAAGGGCAAGTGACAGTCACTACTATAAAAAAGATTTTTTTAAGACACTGTCCAAATATTAATGAAAGCAGTCACAAAATGCAACTGCCTCCTAAAATACATGAGAGTTTTCAAAGACGATCATTTTATTTATGGAAATGGTCACAATTGGCCGTCTCACAAAATGTATTTACGAAGATAGTTGTTTTATTTACGGAGGCGGTCATAAATTGGCCGCCTCCTAAAATCCTTGGTGACTCTACTAAATTACCAAACCATACTAGTTATCGCTGAATTACCAAACCAAACTATAGATTTCACCTCTGTGACTCCACTAAACCTTGGGTTAAATATGGTGTCTATTTAAAATATATTTTAAATCCTTTTGACATAAGATCTTAAAACAAAAAATTTAAACATATAACTTTCGAAAAAAACAACAAACCCTACTCGAGGATATAATGGATTTTTTATTCGTTTTCCGCACAATAAAAGTAATGCAGAGGAATGAAATTAAAAACAAATTTAATAAATAAAATATTTTATAAAACCATACTTTTCACTATCTAAGTTGACAACCAAATAAAGAAAGGTGGGCAAAATAGGGCAATATTAAAACCCTTTATTTTATTAGGATTTTCTATTCATAACCTAAAAGAATGATTTTGGGGTGTGACACTAAAGTCGAAAGGTATGGAGTTCTTTGCTTGTAGTGAATGGTCCTTTAGTTTTTGGATTGGTCGATAATATAAAATTCTAGTTTTGTTTGGTACTTGCATGGGTGGAGCCACGTCAGGGCCATAGGCCCCGGCCCCGCTTTTCCACGGGAGTTTTTTGAAGAGCCAAGTGTCATCGGTTTAGGCATTTTTTTTTGCCGCCCCATGGCAGTTAGCTGCTGTTGCGTACAACAATCGCCAAGTAAGACCATATATGTGCTCTCCTGCATTTGTTGCTCATTACGGCTCTCGAGCATTTCTCTATTCTTAAAGCACTAACGGGCATCGTACTGAATGATGTAGAAGCTCATACACAATGTCATAAAAAATGAGCTCTACATGCACAAGCACTCCATGTCATTTTTCATCTTACTTGTTGTCTTCTCTTGCTCATGGAAAAGCGCGACCTGGAAGGTAGTAACAACTAGCTAGGTGTAGCATGAGATTTTTTTTTAATTTTAACACTTTTTGAAAACTAATTTTAAAACTAACACTATCTGTTTTTTTTAAAACTAACACTTTTGACCGCACCTATTGTCATGGCACGGCCAAAAGCCTGTGCCACGCCATGCATGGTGGCGCGGCAGGGGCTGATGTGGCGATGACCGGAAAGGTTGACGGTTGACGTGGCAGGGCCTGCCGCGCCACCCATCTTGGCGCGGCAGTGCCGTGCCACGGAGCATGGCGCGTCGATACCTAGACGGTTTAATCGGGACTTTCTGCGCCGATAGTGGGAGTTACTCTAGGTATTGCTTGACGTAAAACCAATAGTGAATTTGTTTCTATCTTTTGTTGAATCTTTTTCACGGCCGAATAGAGAATTTGATAAGCCAATGAATTTTTTCCGTCTTTCATAATATGGTTAACCACCATATTAACTAATTGATTATGAAAAATTGGATTGGATTGAAACGAATATTTTTTAAGGGAACTTATTTTTTTGGCTTTTTAGCCCCATATTGTAGGATCGGCAGCGACGCGACCATGGACCCCGGCGTCGAGATACCCCGGGACTGCCGCTTTCCGAACTAGTTGCTACTTAATCTCGTCGGCAGTGCTGCCGCGACGCATTGAAACGAATATGAAGCAAATAAATGAAGTCCGTGCGCAAGTTGACAAGCTGCCACATAACATATTCATTGGTTTGACATAAGTTCGACATAACAAAACCAACTAAGCCTGCTAGTTTCGGACGTCAATATTGATTCGACCTAACAAACTAAGACCTAGGAGTGTAAGGATCCCTCGGACGCCTCTGTCTCTTCGGATTTGTTGGCAACACATTGGGAGTGTAGCCAACGTCAGTGTGGTCGCGTCGCCGGTGCGTACGGCTCGTACCCTACAAGTATATGATATGCACGATTACTTAGAATTATTTATGATCATTAGTTCATGTAGCCTACGTATTTAAAGAAACTATTTTTGTTAGTACCTATGAGGCTCCTTGGGTACCAAGCGGGGCACCACCAAGCGGAGCATGCCGATCTCGTCCTGCGGCCAATCATCCCACTGGTCGTGTTGTCTGCGAAAGCCCGGGGGGTCGTCGTCGTCGTCATCATCGTCCTCGGTTGCAGGGTCTTTCCCAGCGCTATGATGTGGTGGTGTACGCACCGCGGAAGTGGTACCTGTCACCGGCTGAGAAGAGCCGACTGGTGTCCCCAAAGAGGTTGAAGACGTGCCACCTGACCGCGCCGGGAGTGACGGTTCCTCGTAAGGAGTGTCCATGCAGCTCAGCTTTTGAGCTAGCTTCCCGCAGCTCTTTTTCATCTTCTGCATAAATAGACGTTAAAGTTAGTATATTTTCCAAACGCATATACATTAAAGAAACATTTTCAGAACGAACAAGTTTATGTTTACCTCCACAAAAGCCTCGAGAATGCCTGACCCCTGCCCTCTAGACTCATGAAGCCGGAATGCTGCTTCGTTGGACAGCCTCGACAATTGTGTCGCCTGGTTACAGAAACGCGGTTGAACAGTTTTAGTATACATACTTAATACCAAATGGATAACAAATTGTACCATTCAAGTATCTTACCACGTATCTTTGTAGCGGGGCTCTTTGTAGCTGTGTGCCCTCTCTAGTGGCAACGTCGTATACATCTTCGATTACATCTTTCTCTGAGTCCTCGTTAATCGCCTCCTCAGTGTACGGGGGCTTGATATGTGTCCTCTTAGACCTGTGAAGCCACCGCAGGTACTCGTCGAAGGTGTGCTGGTCGTGTGGAGGACCCGCATGGATCGGCTGCCGTTCCCTGGTCTCCCACAAGTGGATGTGCGCGTTGTGTGCCACGCGCCAATCCTTGGTCTTGTACCTCTTCCTGCGGTCATACCTGCAACAAAACGATGTTAGTTGTACCACACACACCTCTGAATTGTAGCAGTGGCGGACCGAGCAGGTAGCATAGGTAGGCCACGGACTACCCATAAATTTGGCCTAAAATTCTATTACTACTCTTCAGAAACCGGTCCATGGTCACTCTCGTCTCAGCCCAGGCCAAAGACACCGCAAATCCACGAGCTTTTCAAAAAAATAACGCGCCCGAGAGGGATCGAACCAGGCTGCAGCATGCTTACCAATCCAGCTACGAAAGTTTGTTAGATAGGTGATACCCGCAACACTATTTAATAAGGGAAAACAGAAAAAATACCCCTTAATTAATCACTCCTTGGTATGCTAAATCATATTCTAAACGACTTTCTTTACCAGTATGGAGGGAGTATTTATGTAAGTTTCGAACCTTTTAAATGTATTATCGTAATTTTGTTAATTTATAGCTATGTTTGCTGAACTTTTTATTTGTATTTTATAGTATTACACATGAAATTTTTTACCAGGACTACCCTGGTCTCAGATCCTAGGTCCGCCACTGAATTGTAGCTTTGTTATTAATCGATAACGCACCCGTGCAATCCTTGTTTGCTGGAGTAAAGCGATGGTGGGCAGCCTGTCATTCTTCCAAACTGTGTGCAGACCCTGATAGGCAAGTGAATCTCGACCACGTGGAAGAAAATAAGAGGGATGTTGCAGCGATACTCCTCTGACTCGTCCCTAGTGACAGGACTGAGATAATACTGGAGCTCCGGAGCATCCCAAGGACACCAATACACCTGAACATTTCGTAAATGAGTTAGGCTGTGATATAGTGTATATTGAACAAGACACAGGTATGATAGTAAAGAGAGCGTAACCTAGTGCTATGTCAGGACGTCGAGACCGTCCGTGTACTCCCTATACTTGCGCCTCGCATTCCCTCTAACTAACTTTGATTCTGTCCAGATATACAGAGCTGTAGGGAGTGTATCCTGCCCGTTCCATTGTTGTATTGAACACGATAATAAATTAGCCATTAATAAACTCATCATATGTAACCATATCGAAGAATATAATGAACCGAAGTACTTACTAGTAAACCAGTATTAAGGGGCCTCCCAACGGGCCATCGTTCCCAACACCAAACCTGGAGTAGGTACGAGCAACTTCCAAGGTTCGCATACCCTGAGGTGTGATGGCAGGCAACGCATAGCTATCGATACGTCCATGCTAGGACTGCGCTGCCCCAGCTGTATGCCGCTATGTTCTCCCATGGCTGGCGTAGTATGTCAAGGAAGATCTAGCTGATGGTGTTGCCCGAGGCGTCTGGGAAGAGAAAAGCACCAAAAAAGTGCCAGAGCCACACTCGAGCAAACCTGTCGATCTGAGCCTCCTCAACCTGTGGGTCCAAGTAATCAAAGCGCTCTGTGATCCAGGACGACGAAACACTGGAACTTTTCCTGAAATTGACGAAAGAAAATGAGACCCTATGGCTACAGGAAAGTAATGCAAGTATTAAATAGCCTTAAATTTCTCACTTATTTTTCTTGGAAGCCGCGTCGTCCGGTGGAAGAAAGCCAGGAAACTGAGCCACCAGATCCCTCCAGTGATCGTTGTTAACTATCGCTGTCACTGGAAGCCCCCCAACCGAAGGCCAAAAATAGCCTTCACGTCCTGCATGGTCAAGGTCATCTCGCCACAAGGTAGGTGGAACGTGTGGGTCTCAGGCCTCCACCTGTTATAAGAATAGAACGACTATTAGTTGACTCAAATTTGTTACAAGAATGTTTACGTACAAATAAGGCACTCGTACCTGTCAATAGCTGCAGTAAGTAGTGCTGGGTCAAGGGGCGGAGGACCCGTAGTTGACAACACGGACAAGCTCGAGGAAACCGGCACGCCGTATGTACGGAGCGTAACGCTCGTCCCACTGGTGCGCCCTGGTGTGCGTGCGGGGCCTCAAAGGAGGCAAGGCCACCTCTACGTCGTTGTCACTCAAGATGTATGCTCGGTACTAGTCGTCATACTCCACCTCAAGAATGGGGTACAACGGGTGCTGCGTGGGAGGGGTCATCCTGTTACAAATTGATAAACAAAGGGTTAGAGTATTTAAATTAACAAAATTCAAATTAACATTATGTAGCATTGTAAAATTTGAACTACTTGTTATACAATACGAACACAATCTGAAAGCACATGTATATATTCAAAGTAACATTAACAGACATATTAAACAACTTCACTACGAATATAAGCATTTGACGAAACTTCATACTACAACACACAACCTCAAACCTAAAAACTAAATAACTAAATAACTAACTATAAACTAAATAATAAATACCTAACTATCCAAACTATACTACAACACACAACCTCAAACCTAAAAACTACCTACCTAAATCACAAACAAATTCACTAACCTAACTATCCTAAATCACTAACTATCATAAATCAATAACAATTATAAAACCCTAACTATCCTAAATCACTAACTATCCTAAATCACTAATTATCCTAAATTAATAATAATCAAAATAGCATGAAATCGAGAGGGAGATACCTTGGTAGGAGCGGGCGGCCTCGACGCCGGGCGTTAAATGGCGGGCGCTGCACTGGCGGAGAGATGGGCGAGGCGCTGGCGTGGCGTATGGGCGGACGGCAGGCCGACGGGCGGCGGTAGGTGGTCCCCGCCGCTGGCGCGGGCGGCATCAGCGGGCGGCGGGATGCGAGATGGCGTGGCGGCGGCTGGCGGGCGGGCTCGGTCGCGATATTTATCTAGCCCTCGCCGCCATGCTCCGTGGTTCAAGATCTGTCGCGGCAAGATGGATGGCGCGGCAGCCCGCCACGTCAACCGTCAACCTTTCCGGTCGTCGCCACGTCAGCCCCCTACCGCGCCACCATGCATGGTGCGGCACAAGCTTTTGACCGCGCCATGACAATAGGCGCGGTCAAAAGTGTTAGTTTTGAAAAAAAAACAGACAGTGTTAGTTCTTAAATTAGTTTTCAAAAAGTGTTAAAATAAAAAAAATTCTCATGCTACACCTAGCTAGTTCTTACTACCTTCCAGATCGCGCTTTTCCATGAGCAAGAGAAGCCAACAAGTAAGATGAAAAATGACATGAAGTGCTTGTGCATGTAGAGCTCATTTTTTATGACATTGTGTATGAGCTTCTACATCATTCAGTACAATGCCTTAAGAATAGAGAAATAGGCGCGGCAAAAAATGTTAGTTTTAAAAAAACAGACAGTGTTAGATTTAAAATTAGTTTTCAAAAAGTGTTAAAATTAAAAAAATATTCTAGCATGAGCATATGGAATTGGCCCCCTCTTGATTTAAGCTCAAGCTCCGCGCATTGGGAACTTGGGTTATATTTGTAATAGTTGTGATTTGATGTCTGTTCTATAAAGAAGTTTGAAGCCAGAAGTTATTCAATTATCTAAAAATTTAGTGTAAGCACTAAAGACTCCTTTGTAGGGCTTAAAAAAGCTTCGAGTTTGACTTCTCAATAAACCCTACTAAAGAGGTATAAAAAAATGGTTTGTCCCTTGAATCCACTGAGAAATTGAAGCTAAATTTTTTAGCTTCTACCGAACCCTACTCTTAGAAAATACTGTTTTTTTTAAAAGGACAGCAAGAGCTTCGTTGTAATTTTTATTAGACGGGAAAAAACAAAACATGGGGGTTAGTACAAATCAACTACTCAACTAAGCGCTTCAGCCGGGATAAAAAAAAACACCAAACCGAAAGATTTTGCCAATTTTTTTTATAGTGCTTCAAAACGACTGTAGGAGCTAGAGTAGGCCTAGACGAAAAACTCGTAACTCGCTCGACTCGCTCGTTAGTGGCTTGACTCGAGCTCGGCTCGTTTGAATTTTTAAATGAGCTAAGCCAACACTTTAGCTCGGTTAATTAACAAGCCAGTTCGATCCAGCTCGCGAGCCTAAACGAGCCAAGGTAAATCAAATGACAGTAACTTGAATCAGCCCATACCATGGCCCATTGCTCCAATATGATAAAACCCTAGCCCTCAACTCCCACGCTCCCACCCCTAGGCCCTAGACTTTCCCCATCCGTAGTTCCGCGCAGGCGTAGCCGTACGCATGCATGCTTAGTTGTTCCCCTCCTGAGCCGCCGCACGCGGCACACGCGTAAATCGCCTGGCGCCGGCTGGATGAATAACCTCAACAGGAAGGAAAAATTTAAGTTTGTTCGCAAGCCAAATGAGCCAGCTCAAGAGTGTAACGAGCCGAGCCGAGCCAACTTAACAACGAGCCGAGCCATAACGAGCCAGCTGGCTCGATATCCAGCCAGCCGAAACTACTTTAGGAGTCGAATCCTTACCAAACTCGCTCTACTAAGCCTGTGGTTATTTGTTTGGCTCTACATCAACGCTCATATACAGAGGTAGTAAGCTTGAAAGCACAGCTAATCTTAGTGACAGTTCAAGAACCTTTATGTGAGTCCCGAGAGTTTTTTTTTTCTGAACTGTCCATTGTAAATATTTGCTCACAAATCAAGAAACACGACCAAACATAGCCTTGAATGTTCAGAAATCCATATGATGGTTCTCGAGTCCTGACTAAGATCCAATCTAAATAGACGACTGGGCGTACCCCATTTCTATGATTTCTTAGGCTCCACTGCAGAGTCCACCTATGTTGTGGACTTGCGGTTGCGGAGCAGCACCTCATTGACAATAATGTCCAGATTGGTTTCCGCAGACCCACCCAACATTGTCGCTCGAATGGCCTTCTCCTTCCAGTCCGCGGCACGCCGGTGCATCTCCTTCCCCTTGTCCCCGCCCATGGCCTCTCTTATCATCTCTGCCAGCTCTGCGCGTCTCACCTCGCCACCGATCTCCATCCCGACGCCCCACTCTGTACGCACGTACCGGCAGTTGGTCTGCTGCTCCGCGAAGAAGGGCCAGCTGAGCATCGGCACCCCCGCGCTGATGCTCTCTAGAGTCGAGTTCCACCCGGAGTGCGTGAGGAACAGCCCCACCGCCTCATGCGCCAGCACAGCTTCCTGCGGGCACCATGTCGTTAGCATGGCCCGGTCCTTCACGGAGGACAAGAACTCCGGCGGCAGCACGGCGGTGTCACCCTTCACAAGGTCTGGCCGGATGTTCCACATGAACGCGTAGCCGCTGCCAGCTAGCCCCCACGCGAACTCCAGTAGCTGCTCGTTCGACATCACGGTGATGCTTCCGTAGTTGACGTACACAACGGAGCCCGCCGCCTGGCCGTCTAGCCACTCGAGGAGGCCACCCTGCTCCTCCCAGAGGTTGGAACCGAGGGCATCGAGCTGGCTGCCCTCCGTGACGGCGCGCGCGCGTGGAGGAGCAGCGGACCAACAGTGTACATCGGAGGGAGCGTCGCGCGCAGGGCGTCGAGCGTCGGCGCCTCGAGGTCGTCGAAGGTGTTGATCATGATGGCGTCCGGGAGCGACAGCCGCTCGGCCTCGTGGATGAAGAAGTTGAGCATGATGTCGCCGCGGTCCGTGGTGCGGATGAAGGTGGGGAAGTCGCGCAGGCGCACGCCATCGCACATGCCGCGCGCGCCCCGGACCACGGTGTCGAGGTACGCGTCGTCCGCGAGCTGCGCGTCGTCCCTGAAAGGGACGAGGCCCCACTGGACGAGCTGCTGGTAGTGCCGGTACCCCGCGAGGCCGCACGCGCTGGCGGTCCAGAGCGCGGCGCACGGCACGCCCAGCTCTTTCGCCGCGTCGTAGGCGAACGACATGACGCCGTCCACGATGAGGCAGGTGACGGGTGGCACGCCAGGGTCGTCGTTGAGCTTCCTGAGGAGGGACAAGAGGCGCGGGAGGCAGGTGGTCATGGTGGAGTAGCAGAGCGCGGGGACGTCCTGTGTGGAGTTGGCGTCGGAGGGCGGGAGCCCGTCGGGGATGGCGGCGTAGCGGAACCTGGGGATGCCGTCGAGCGCTTCGGGGCCACGCGACTGGAGCAGGCGGCGGTGGTTGAACTCGGTGTTGACCATGGTGACATGGAAGCCCCGGGCGTGGAGCAGCTTCGCGAGCTTGAGCATCGGAGTGACGTGGCCCTGCGCCGGGTACGGCACGCACACTACGTGCGGCGGCATCTCCACTCCCTCAGGCCCCGTCGAACCCATGACCGTCGTCTGAGCGAGCGAGCTGCGCACAGATGGTACGGTAGGACCAGGATTCAGGCGCAGGACCAAACAAAATCGATCAAAGTCCTCCACAGGAAAATCTACGTAGCTATAAGAGCACAGTTTTGGGTTTCTTGATTCTCCGGAGGTAACCTGTTTATATACTCCAGCAGTACAGCAATCATCCAACAGCGGTTCGTTGCGGCCAAGAGACCAACGTACAAAAAATCGCTCGCTCGGTCAATATCACTGGTGTTGACGCGCAAAAATGTATCAACATGGAATTGGGTTCCTAGCCCTTGTCGATCGGATCTTATTCGGCGTCAACTATTGGCCAATAAGCCCTGCCGCGCCGCGTCATTGAGGAAACGGGCAAAATGATGTAGCACGGTATCTGCTCCGGGCATCGTGGTGTTCAAAGGACCGCCGATGCGCCTGGCCGGCAATCGCGACCTGGAGGCTGGAACCCACGCCCGACATTGAAACGGACATCACCCGTGACGAACTTGCTTTTTTTTTCGCACTAAAACATGAAGCTCACGAACTATTTAACTATACTTCCTCCGTTTTTTATCAGGTGTCGCGTTTGATTTTGGTACACAGACCAAAGTGGAGATAAACTCCGAGTTAGACGGGGTCGTGTCTGTGCTCCATCCGATTTGCTGCTTCGAACCCAGCGCTATCGTCGCTCTATCTCCTTTCTGTATGGCTGCGTGCAAACTAAGTCACGCAAAGCGTCCAGAATCGCCCAATTTGTTGGGGGCTTGTTTCGCTTATAAGCCATAACTAAAAGTATCATTGGTTGGTTTGATGTGAGAAAAAATACTATTCAATGGCTGATAAATCATGTCTTATAAGTTAAATACGACCCAGCGAACAGGCCGAATATTCCTGGCCCGGCCGCCCAGCACTTGCGCATGCAGATTTAATGGCGTGGAACTAAGCGATTAGACTAGAGTACGACATCTGATCGCGACTTTGAATGCGAGTATCCTAAATTTTCCTTCAAAGACTCCACGCCCTGTTCGTTTAGGTTTGTTTGGCTGATAAGTCATGGTTGAAAGTACAGTTGGCTGATTTGGTGTGAGAGAAAAATATTATTCGTTAGCTGAAAAAATACGATTTATAAGCCAAACAAGCTCAAACGAACATGGCGCATGTTTTCCAACTCCTAAAAATCTATTAGGAGAAAAAAAGACCATCTCTAATAGTTTTTAATAACTCATTCCTAAAATATAGAAGACAATTTTACATCAGAAATCATATATTATTTCTAAATTATTTTAACCAATTTTATATATTCTTTCTCTCTTGTATATTTGCATCTGGAACCCTTTCAAGCTCTTTATTCTTTTTCTGCACTAACACCTTTAATTGGCCGAAGAATACAGGTGTATCCACGCGACCACGACTCCGCGCAAAGTTAAGCGTGACGGGGGAGGATTTCCCAAATACGTAAATTTTAGAAGGAATATAAGTTGTTAGAGAGGGATTTTTTTTCCTATGTTGCCAAAGACCAAGGATTGGAAAGCGAAATAGGGTATCCCCGGAGATGCTCTAAGAGAGTTTGGTTAAAAAAGTTACAATGCAACCCAACGCGGAGGCTTCAGGTGTACTCCCTCCATCCCAAATTATACATTCTTAACTTTTTGGAGAGTCAGGGCCTGATTGGTTCGCTTTCAAAATTTGTCATGCCAATGATTTGGTAAGCCATGATGATTTTGGCTAGTATTTGATTTGCTACCAAAACTTGTCAAACTCTCACATTTAGCTTGCCAAATCTATGGCAATGTTTTTGCTCAATTTTTGGCTTTCCAAATCTTTGGCATGGCAAATTTTGGATGTTAATCAAGCAGGCCCTCAAACTTGAGATATTTTAACTCTCTAAGAAAGCTAGAATGACTTATAGAAATGGTGGAAGTAGTAAATAGGAAGGCAGAGACCCACAAAGATTGAAGTTGTGCCTTCTATCATCTCGAGCAACAAATGTGACCAATGATGGTAAAAATGTCTTGCATGCTACCGTTGGGAATAAATACACGCCCACCTTGCATTGCAAGGAGATATTTGAAAGAAGTAAAACTATGTATGGTATGAGTTCTGCTGGGTCAGGCATATGAACGTCCACCTTGGATGTTGATCTATGGAGGAAGTTTCGGCTTCTACATTTGAGTAGTTTTTATCTTCTCGTCTTTGGCTTTCCTGGCGTTTGAGTAGTAGTCTTCGGGTTACGTATGTCTTTTTTGCCTCAGTTGTTTCTCTTTTAGTGTGTTACTGGGTAGCGTGTTCGTACGCTGTTACGGGATAACTAAATTTTTTTTACTAAAAACTACAGATAGCACGATAAGATAACAATACTGTTAAATTAAATATCGACGTCAAAGTGATATTTAATTAAAAAAGCAAAGTTCGTGAAATTAACACAGTCACGGAGAGCGCGACGTCGTAGGCTCACAAACTCTATTGTATAGACTTTTTCATGATACGGCTAAGATAATATTTTATATCGGCAAAAAGAATTCTACGATATTCATTTTTTTCATGCGCCAATAAATTCATGAATAAGTTCTGTTATATCTCCATATAATCATGTACATATAGGTTCGAGTGTATATGCAAATAGGTTCATGCCCATACGTTGGTACGGGACAACTAAACTTTTGTACTAAAAACACACGGATCGCACGATAAGATAACAATATTGTAAAAATATATGACCGACGTTAAAGTGACATTTAATCAAAAAGCTAAGTTCGTAAAATTTACACAGTCACAGAGAGCATGACGTCGCAGGCTCACAAACTCTACTGTGTAGATCTTTCCGTGATGCGGCTAAAATTATTTTTTATACCGGCAGGAAGAGATTTCCGATATCCGTTTCTTTCGTATGCCAATAAATCCACGAATAAGTTCCACCACATCTCCATACCATCCTGTATACGGCGCTGGCAAGCGAATTAGCCACATCTTATGTAATTAGTTTTATAATTAGCTCATGTTTAATCCTCCTAATTGATATCTAAAAATTCAATGTGACAGGGACTAAAGTTTGATCATGGGATCCAAACACCCCCTGACTCTTGACTCCTGCTAGCTGCTCACTTGCACCACCATGCCTATGTGTCTGTACGTATATACTCTAATGCCAGAACATCTAAGATGGTTTTTATTGTCCATCCTTTAAAAATATCATAACTTTAAGGTTGTCATTTGTGTATATTGTAGGATTGGGATGCTTTGCACTGATCCATGAGGGTGTCCATGAGAGTCGAAATTTTTTATGCCATTTTGATGTCTAAGCTTACCAATCAGACAGAGACGAACTTTATTGTTAAAATATTTTCAACACTGCTTTCATATACTCCCTCTGTCCCAAAATAGAATTCATTCTCACTTCCCGAAAAATTAACTTTTTTTTAACTTCGACCAATTATATATAAAAGAATATTAATATTTATAATACATAATTAGTATCATTACATAGAACATTGAATATATTTTTATAATAAACTTATTTGGAGATATAAATGTTGCACGTATTTTTTACAAACCTAGTCAAAGTTGAGAAAGTTTGATCTGCACGCATCCCATAACAACTTATATTTTGGGGCAGAGAAAGTATATGCTAATGTGAGTAGTCAACTGGAAGTCGTGATGAACACAACAATACTTTCATATTATATGCTAATAGGAGCACGAAGAAACGCAGGGGAATGGACCTATATACTAATAGTGGAAATATTCGTTTTGGAAATTACAGAAGGTTCACTAGTCTCACCATGTATAACCTGCACATCTTTTATTTGGCACCATTGATGTTCTAAAGGAGCAGCCACTTTTTAATTTCAGGTCTGCATGCTGGAAACACTAAAATTAAGGGCCAACCTCATTAAATCGTCTTACTTGATCTTTGTCAATTATCTTACTTAAACTTTACGAACAAATTATACCATTGGCAAAGACTAACACATAAAGAGGTAGAAGTTGCAAGAATAAAGCTAGGTGGCCTACTATGCACCCAGTCTAAATTTAATACCCTCCAAATTATGGACAATACTATATGAACTGTTGTAACCGATATGTTAACTCCATCATGTAGTACACCTAAGTATTAAACATGCACATGCATAGTTTTTTTATCATAGAATATATTTTTGTCCTATGAGACAACATAATTTTTTTTCTAAGTGATAGCATAGAGCCTAAAATATTAGACATAAACTCTTATTTTACTATCTCTGCATCTGCTAAAAATTTAACTGAAGTTTAGTTAATCCATGGAATAATTTGGATTGTGCCTTTTGTACTGCCCCAACAATTCTTTTACCAAGCATATACAAAATCTAGTTAACAGCATTCGATCCATAATCAAAATTCATTACCTTGGTATCCGAGGGTCATAATATAGAAGGTTTGCCGAGTGCCTGAGATTTGACACTCGACAAACGCGTCGTGACCGTTTTCACTCCGTCACGTTACTTTTTTTCGCCGAGTGTTGGTTTCAGCTCTCGGCAAAGTCTTTGTCGAGTGCCCGATAGAAACACTCGGCAAAGAGCCGTTTGTCAGCACTGTAGATGTCGTGTGCTGTTTGTCGAGTGTTACACTCGACAAATCCTTTACCGAGTGTTTTTTGGGCTTTGCCGAGTGCCTGTGGCACACGACAAAGCGACTGTTTCCGGTAGTGGTAGTGACCTGTAGCACAACTGGTAACCTGGCACGTCGACGATAATTGTGCAGGAAAAGTAAATTTGGCATTCTACATGCTATTGAGACATCTTTGTCTTAACTGTAGTTGCTTCAGCTTTCTCCCACACAAATTCTTCAACATGCTAAGGTGCACCAGAAGCCACTGCATCATAATCTGAAAGGAGCTGCAACATTTACACACAAAAAAACAATTATCCTATTGAAACTAACAAATTGCAAAATCTTATGTTGAATTCTGTTGAATTACTCCATAAAAATCTCACACTATGCTCTTGGATTGGTGCATATCAATGAAGATCTCTTCCCATGTTGCTTGGAAAGACAATCTACAGACTATACCAATAGGCAAAAAATCCACAACTTAGAGATTCTGTTTTTTTTGTTCTCAAACAAGCATATTTAGTCCAATCATTTATGACTATTAGGACCTGTGATGTTCTAAACTTTTCAACTACCACTACTCTTCTAGCTCTAACCCTGCTTATTAGCTGTGAAAAGTTCTGAAGGTCTACCCTTCAGAAAACTACAAATATGATAGAAAATACAGATTGCAACTGATATCTAGATGTGTCCACTCTTAGTGCCACAAATATTGCTTAAGTTTCATCAACATGCTCTGATTTTCTTGTATGAAGCTGACAATTCAGTTTTGCTATACTTCACTTTGCATAGCACTATGCTCCCTCCTCCCTCCCTTTCTCTCTCGTGTTAGAAACTTAAACTGCAGTATGCATGACTAAAGGTTTAGGTGCCTCTGCTGGATCAATTATTGTTGGTTGAAAGGCTTTCATTGATGAGGCCTGATCAATTGTGTCTCAAGTATAAAGTTCAATGATTTCTTTTCTAAGAGAAAAAAGAACTGCACAGATCAAGTAGCAAAGGAAATCTGAATAATATATACCTCTAGGCAAGGAAAGAAATGTATAAGATGTAAGATTCTTTGAAGAACAATAGTATTTTAAAAATTCATATCGTGTTTTGAACATTTCTGCCAGGCCAACAATATCATCCTCGGATGAGTTTTCTTCGATGCAAATAAAAGACATTAATTAAAGTCTCTGATATAGCTTGGAAATAAACTGTTGAATGTTTCCTGCACAGCTCTCTACCCTGCAAATAAAAGACAATATACATAAGCTAGCAGTCAGTAGATCTCAAGGGGGCACACTAGCTAAAGGATGCAGCATTACGACCATTACCTAGCCATGTACTTGTTGGTGAGAATTTATATAAATATAAAGAATGAAAAAGACGACAAGAAAGATTGGCATTAGGCCAACTCCTTTTGATTCTTTACAAACATATGTGAAAGTTAACATGTGGACTATGGGCATCAAATCAAAACAACAAAAAGAACATGGATTCGATCATAAGTAGCATTTGCCCTCCCTTTTTTTGAAAAAAAGAAAGGTATTGTAGAGTTACAGGATTGTCAATCTTATCAACACCATCAATTTTTGGCAATTGTAGAACTCAACCAAGACACCCATTGATGTGCTACATCCCTAGCTCGCAACCCAATTAAGAGTAATTAAGTTCTCGCAAGCCTAGCTCCCCAGCCATTGTTAAACTGCATGAAGGGCTCTGAAATGAAGACCACTATTTGAAAAAAGAGTAAATGATAATCCCAATCAACCAATTGTCTTAACTTCATTTTCTTGGAAAAAAAATAGTTTATGCAATTCAATAATAGTAAAAAACAGTTAGCTGCCGGAGACCCTGCGCATGGACATCTTGACATACAGATTCTCCTGCCCATCCAGCTCACCCTAGCATCCGCGGGGAGCACCTGAGCTGGTGCCACCACTTATTCCGCAAGCGCCACCAGCTGTGGAGTCTTTGATTGACGAGTATCGTCTGTGAACGAAAATGTATTGCATTAATCGTTTCAAGTATATGAGACTCTTAATACTATTTATATTCAGATTTCAAATTATGAATATCTGATGACTGATGATAGTGAAAAACTAAATTTATTGCACAACTGAACTGAATTTGCTGAAATCTAACAAACAACAATTAGTCTGAGAATTGAAACAAAAGGGCAATGGCGGCTACACTTACGTCAAGCAAGTCGGCGTCGATCCTAAACTTCCACGATGGCAGACCAATTTCGTCACACGAGTTGTCGCCACTGGTCTTCTTGTCCAAAGAGATCGAACAAGAATACACCAGAGCCATCTGCAAAGAACGCACGGCTTAGTACAATCCTCGTGAGCGATGTATCGAGAAATAAATCAAATAATACACCAAAACCAGGATGCTTGCTGATGGATCTCGCTACCACGTGACTCCCTCAACCTTGTTGCCGCTGGATCCTATGGACCTCGCCCCGGTGGAGAGGGCATCGCAGAGGAGGACGGCGCCGTAGGAGATCTTAATAGCAACGGTGAGGATAGGGAGAGGTAGGATGCAGTCATATGAGCAGGTTCCAATAGCACGTCGTTCACATCGGAACATGATTAAATAAAATTTGCATAATCTCAAATATGCAGCGATCATCTTATAGTAGTGTTTCTCATGATTATCATGAAATCATTGGCTGAGTAAGGAAATTGAAGGAAAAAAAGTTATCATCAAGAATAAGATGAAATCATAAACCGTACTTGATAAAGCAGTTGCAGTCGCCTTCTGTTAGCGCGGCATCGTCGAGGGCCTCTTCGCAGTCGTCCGACGGCATGGCTGTCGGATGAGGAGGGGGCGTTCCGACGGCGTCTGAGGGCCGGATTGTCGTTGTGGCGTCCGGCCGACGAGTGCCTGGCGTGCGGCGGTGGCGGGGCGTTGTGGTGTCCAGCATCTTCTGCAGGGTGGCGTGGATTTGTGAGAGCGCACCACGGGAAGGACAGGAGGGGCGCGTCGATGTTGGCTTGGCGTCGATCGACGATCCGGTTTACGTGGAGATGAAAGATATCTGACCGAGCGAGAGAGGGGCACCGCATGATTGTTTTCTTTCATACATGATTATTGTTTCCTTTCATGCATGTGGCCTTAGGTGATCGATTTGTTTTCTTCAAAGCAGACGGAGATCGCAGGGATGACAGTTTCTTTTTCTGTCGCGCAGGGTATCGCACGGCCGGAAGAGAGAAGCGACAAAAAAATCGCACAAAAAATTATCTTACTTTTATTCTTTTTAGCTGTTGCAGGTTTCTCTATGTAGTGGTTTAATTGAGCTTAGGTTGGTTTCCGACCAATATGCTTGGTACTGTTTACGTACGCTCCGTCCAGTGCTTGCCCTCCACGTCTTCTGCTCCCACGAACGACCCCTCCCGGCGGCCGGCGCTGCCTACCAAGACGCGTTTCCTATTCTATGATTCATAGGCCCAGCCCCAGCGTCTCTAGGCGTTGCGCCTCGGAGCCGTCATCGTTCACCATCGGAGGCGCGCTTCTCCACGCCCCGCGCTGGCCCCTGCCTCGCTGCATCCGTCGCCTGCGCTTTAAGTGCCTCTTTCCTCGCTGCATCCGTCGCCTGCGTTGTGCCTCCATCTCCCTTCCTCGCCGCCCTTTCTTCTCCGCGCTGCTGCTTCGATAAGCCCGGCTGCTCCTGCCGCGGCCGCACCATTGCCGTCGAGGTTGCTGCATAGGTCTGTGCCTCCCTCGCGTCCATCGATTGGTCCCGGTCTTGCTTCCTCTTCTCGATTCGTTTGCTGTCTTTTCGATCTCATGTGTTGTGCACGGCTTTCGTCGTTCTCCACTCCCAATCCTCGCTCTCGCACTCATGCCGGATGTCGGGCCGTCGGGGCACATGCTGGCCGCATGCACCATCAAGGACGAGGCAGGGGCAGGGCTCCGCCGATGGGGCACCAACAGAGGTGCCGAACGCACCGCCGAAAATGCAAGCCGTCCGGGAGTCAATGTCCGGTGATGGGTGGCCGGCTTGCAGTCGTTGAGGAGCTGGGCAAAGATACAGGTATGGCCATTCTTTGCCTTTTTATTCATTTAGCCTGGGCAATAGAACACCTTGGATTTGCTATAGATTGCCTACTAATAGATTTGAACCTGCGAATCCTTCAGTGATAGGGCAAACAATGATATAAAACCAGTTGTGTCCAATTTTTTTATTGTGTTTCCAGGTCTCTTCTTATTGTACGTCCGACGAACATTCTTTATGGTGTTTTTACTAAAATCCATGCTGTGTTCCTAGGTGTAATACCAAAATACTATGTATATGTCTTTGCTGATGTCAGATTGCCTTTTCGTATTCTTAGCTGGCTAACAATTATGTGATACCTGTGTCCCGAGGGACCACAAATATTCATATTCTGTTTCATGTATGCAGTTACTATTTGTTTTGATTCCTCTATTTTGCAGGTTATGGATGCAATGTTCAGCAAAAGAGTTTTTCCCTGTGCCTTCTATTGCTAAAAAGGTGAATGCTCAGCTAAATAAATCTGTTGTCGCCATGTTCTTCGGTAGGCCGCAGTTTACTCCTACCTGCCATTTATTTGTTCATCATTGTCCATATTAGTTGGATAGGTCCTGGGTTCGAGTCGCAGTCTCCTCGCATTGCACAGGCGAGGGTAAGGCTTGCCACTGATACCCTTCCTCAGACCCCGCACAGAGTGGGAGCTCTCTGCACTGGGTACGCCCTTTATATTACTCTCATGCTCTGTTATCCTTTATCAGTTGAGTCGGTGCTTGGTTAGATGGTGAGTGTCGTTGCCAATTCTTCCTATTGCACATGTGCATGATTTTGGAACAATTTGCCTGAGAGAGGCCTTGCCAAGGAGGTGTCAAGATTACTGGACCTCAAAACATTAAGACTCTTGGTCTCAGTTTCACATCCACTGCTATTCTGTTATTGCTATATAGTTACTAAGGAAAGGCTAATTGGTTATGTTAAAATAGAGGTTACTAACTCACATTTCTGGTTTTCCTGCCATTACAGAAAAAAAACTCATTACACGTTGACAACGTGTACTTATATTCTTTTGCAAAACTAATTTATTTTTCATCTTTCCTACATGATTTATTTCAAACTCTGCTATGCCGACATACCTCATATTTTTTTTCAGACATGTGCTGTTCAAATTAGAAATAACAAAATAGAAATGCCCTACTTTCTTTGCATGTGATTTGCTTTATCTGAGTTGTGTGCAGAAATAATTCCATCTTTATTAATTGGTATCCTTTATTATGTTGACATTAATCTTACAATCTTTTTTTTTGTTTTTGCTTCCAGACATAATGAGGGACGACCAAAACATTCAAAGGGTGTCCCAAGTATTTTGTTTCCCCCCTTTTATTCAGGCATTGTCCCTTGACTAATCTTCATCTATGGTTTGCTGTAGCAATCAACATCAAATTGTGTATGCTTTCCTGTAGTTTCACACCGAAGGGAGCGACAGCATGTTCCTAATGAATAATAGAATTCAAAGTTCATCCGTGATCAATTCAAACCATCGTTCGAATTTACTTAAGCAAAGCAGTCTTCAGGTTTTCTACAGTACATATGGTTGGGATATCACCAGTTGATCTAACATATTAGTTTCTCTTTATTAAGTGTTGAATATATGGGCACAACAAAGTGTGTCATCTAGGTCTGTGCTGGAGCGAAAATGTGAACAACTATTTCGGCTTACAGCTACGAAAGTATTTTCTCTTCATGTAGATATTTTATCTTCAACTTCGTAAAAGAGTTGTCTATCTTTTCTTCATGCAAATATGCTTAATCCCTTACTCTGCTAAAGTGCTTAAGGATGTCTGAATTGTTTTGCTGTTTGCATCACCCAGGAAGCTTGATTTTTCCTACCAAATTTGTAAGGCATCTATTTCGAATCTTAAGGCTTGTGTGGGGTTCAGTTGTTTGATAAATCATTGCCAACTTTGTTTTCAGGAGTACCGAGATTCGGAACACTATTGGGTCCTGTGATGTTGTATTCCCGACTAGGCTTAAGGGTCTTGCATAACCACGTGGTGCTTCTCAGGTCTAAATTGCAATTTGTGGCTTCTACTACAGCTCTATCACCTTCCATATCTTATTTCTTGATTTTTCATGTGTGTGTTATGAAACTAATGTTTTGCTTTGATCTCTCGCGGTCTGAACCTCTCTTCGCTGCCTTGATCTATTGAGTGAAGCAACCAAAGATTGCCCTGCTGATTTTGTTTTAGGCAGGATCGTTCTGACTGCACTAAAGGTTAGCTGCAATTTCCCATGCATTTGTCTATCCTGATTTTGTAGTATATCCAAGCAAAACTCTTTCTAGGTGAGAGAATAGACATACACCGCCTTTGGTAATATTTATCCTGTCCTCACAAAGTTCAAACAAGTCCAACAATGGTATCCAGCATCTAGGTAGAAGCTTAGTGAGCACGCATACTGTCACTGTATTATTCTGCCTATTGGTTGTGGTTCCTTTTTATTAATTTATTTATGGTTGTCTCTGCATGGGATGTGCAATCACATTTTCAGAAAATCTATGTTTGCGATCCCTTGGTGTTGGCCGACAGCTCATTGTGGTAGCTAGCAAAAATGCAGAACGGGAAGAAATGCAGAACGGGAGATGTTATAGCAGCTTGCCACTTCCAACTTTCAAAATTAAATATATTATGGACCCAGGAGGAGCTTATTATGCTGCCCATCAATCTCATGAGGTCCAATGTGACCCGTCATCGACGGTTCAAGTATTTGTCATACACGTTGTAGTTGCAATTCTCCATAGAATGGGAATGCCAATGAGACTCATAAGCAGGTTTTGGTTGCCGCTTTTCAAGAGCCTTTCCTGAATGTTCTATACAAGGAAAAGGCAAAGTAATTATTCTTTTTTTTAATGCGAGCTTTTACCACTCATCATTTCCCTTTAACTGCTTGAAGGATCATCAAAGTAATTATCCTTGATTGACCTATTGGTATACTATTTTTTTCTTAAACATTATGTAAATGGCTGGTATCCAACCTGCGCGCGCAGCGAAGCGCGCGGACCGTCCTAGTTATGTATGTCTTCGATAGCAGTTGCAGCCTCCCCTCCTACTCTCCCACCCCTTCCCCTCTTCCTTCCCCTTCTCCATCCTCCTCTCTTTTACCATCGGGTACTATGTGGATAGTCAAAACTACACCATGAATTATCATATCTATATCTATATACTCTTATAAAGCTAAACTTCACTAGATATTTTCTCTCTTCATGCAAGATGTCTACATCATTCCTCACTAAGTGTCCACTAACTTACAATCTTTTCATCCAAGCTATCCATGTCATCCTTTATTAATTAAAAAAATGTCCATGTCATCTCTATTATGTACAACACTTTTAATCTCTAATCTATTAACGTAAAGTCAGTTACATATGTTATTTATTTCATCACCTATTCTTCTATAACGTGATCAAATATTCTATTAGTTTTTCTTCTATTAGCCATGCCATCCCTTATTAATTAAAAAAATGTTCACACCATCTCTACTATGTGTAATATTTTTAATCTCTAACCTACTAACGTAAAGTCATTTACATATGCTACTTGCTTCATCATCTATTCTTCTACAATGTGATCAAATATTCTATTGATTTTTCTTCTATAGCTTACTGATTTTTTACCAGATCCGATACAATAAAATAACATGCAAGTCAAATATATATATAGTATACAAAACACCATATAGTAATTCTATATATAAAACAAAATTATTTTTAAGAAAATCCCGCGACAACACGCGGAGTATGCTTCTTGTTTATACTAGGTAACATACTGGATAGACCTTGGAACACCTCGTGGATAGAGTGTTAATAAATAAAAATAAATCACAGAACATCACACCTATAATGTGTGAACATCACATGTATCTCATGAAATAAAAATAATAAAAGTAAAACATAAAAATAACAATAATTAAAGTAAAATAAAAAAAGAATAAAACTAAGTAAAAATAATAAAATCCACACAAACACATATAGGACAAGAAATAGAAGAAAAGAAAGAAAACAAAAAATAAAACATGAGAAAATAAAAAATATAGAAAAATAGATATAGAATAAAAGAATAATAAAAGCCCAGGAAAAACAGAAAAATGAGGAATGAATAGAAGCAAGAAAAAGAAAAAATAAATAAAGAAAGAAAAGAATACGGCCTAATGAAAAGAATACGGCCTAATAAAAAACCAGTAAAAAGAAACGGGGACATCAACATGCGGCCCAATAAAACAGTTGTCTACGCATACGGCCCAATAAAGAAATTGGCTGCGCGCACGCGACTAATCAGCGCGTCGCTCCAGACCATATCGCTGCTCTCTATTGCTTTGGGGGGCGTGGCTTTATTGGTAGTGATCAAGAACATTCTCGATAGTTTATCCAAAGAAAAAAATCCCGATGGTATGGGTCTCTTTGGTTAACGACCTACTCAGGTCTTTTTTCTAGAGTTGACTGCTGAATTCAGTTAGGCCCGTTCATCTGTCCTTAAATCTGGCTTGATCTGTTTCTTTTTTTATTCGAAACAGCGTTTTTCTCTCATAAATTTCTCCAGATTCATTCAGATTCCTCTAAATTTCTCAAGCGAATGGGGCCTTAGAGTTCTGCCAAACGGTTTTTTAAGGAAGTGATTCTCTACTGATTCTATGATGTGATTCTTTGAAATGAACTAAGAGACTTAGAAAAAAAATAGTTTTTCCTGATTCTGTGAAGTAATTCTCCATCGTGATTTTGAGAATTTACGCTAAAGAATTAAAGAGAACCATTTCAGCCACAAAATCACTTCTCTCAAAGAATTAGCTTTCATAGACAATAAAATTAGATGGAGTTATACCAAACATGCACTAACTGCTAGGCAACAATTTTGGTCACAGGACGCTCAAAATCAATAACTACTCGGAACGGTTAGCACCCGAAGGTCCGCCCACAGGAGGCGTCTAGACGCTGCTCCGTACAAGCGCATCCATCGCTCCCGTCTCGTCCCCACATAATAGAAGCGCGTCTCGTCCTATCCTCATAACAACAGCACGCCCGTAACCCCGCAGCGCCGAAACACCCGATGCAACGTGTGCAACACCCGATTTACTTTTAAAACATTTAGATGCAACACTTGCAATATACTTCAGAAAGACAGATGAAACACTTGAAACATGCGTATAAAACACTTGCAAAACACACCTGAAAAACACTTGAAAACCTTTACAAAACATATGCAACATCCATATAAAACACTTGCAATGTGTGAAACATATACAACATCCAGATAAACACACTTGCAACATACGTTTGAAAAACAGATAAAACATTGGGAACAGACGTTTGCAACATACTGTACAACCATTGAACATATGCAACATCCTGATCTGCATTTGCAACATCCATACGAAACACTAGCAACATACCTCTAAAACATCTGAAACACTTGAAACATATGTTTGAAACATGCGGTTTCAACGCAACATCTCCTTGTTACTTGGAAAAATAGAGGATCATCGGCATGTGGAGTTCACGGGTGTAGAGCTCGCCGGTAGCTCGAAGAACGTCGCTCTAGTAGAGACGGCTGCAATAGGTCCCTCCGGTGGAGTGAGAGAGGGCTGGGGAAGGCCTCACTTGGCCGCCGCCTCCTGCACGAGCTGTCCTTAGAAAGGGACAAGGACTGAAGCGAGCGCGATGCTAAAATGTAAGTCGCGGATGATGAGAGCAAAAGGAGAGGGAGGAAGGCGGGTGGTAGCGCCGGTGTGGTGGAGAGGAAAGATGGTGGTCGGCCGAGCACGATGGAGAGCGTCAAGGGTGAGCACGGTGGTGATTCCACAAAGGTTCGAGAATGAATGCAGGAGCGGCGGCGAGTCGAGATGAAAGTGAAGAGCAAGAGTTTTTTTATTATAATAAGCAATGCGAGATGGCGTCCGGGCGAGTGACAGTGTTGGACCGTTCGGGCGACATAGAGGCCCACCAACACAAGTATCCGAATGACCAAACGCCCTATCTAAGGTATTTCCGATAACATAATTGCTATACAATGACCGTGTGTTTTGTTGTCCTTCGGCACACGTTTTTCCGTTCCTCCGATCGGCATCATAAAAGGCTGCTTGTAACCGCCATTCGTGTCTCTATCATGGAGGACCACTTATGAGCATTACTGTTTCAAATTGGAAGTCGCGCCTCTCTGTTCCCTAGCGTTTCATTTTCCCAATCCGCATCGTCTTCTTCCCCCCCTAACACGCCCGAGGCGATTTCATGGTGGTGCATCCTTGCCACCGCCGTTCGTCTTCTTCCCCGATGCTCTCTTCCCCGCTGCGGCGATGAAACGGCGAACTCGTGCTTCGCCATCGTGGACTCCTGCTGAAGGTGTGTACTCGATCCCATTTCATGGTGGTGTTGTAGATTTTGTGGATCTATACTGTGTTGAGGGTAGAGGGATGGAGATTTGGGGTGCGGAATTTTGGAATGTAAGCGGGCGACGGGGATCGATAGGGTAGGATTTGGGAGGACCAGCACCGACAACGACGACGTGGCACCCTCATCCACGTTGGCGACGCCTGCGCGGGCCATTGGTGCTGTCTCTTCTTCACGTCCGCAGGAGACGATGGTGCGAACGGTGTTGAGACCGGCGGCGCTGCTGCTGCGTTCAGAACTAGGGCGGCGGTTTGTGTCTAGGGCGTGGATGGGGTCGATTTGCGTTGGATTTGTCAGCTCACCGCCGATCTATCTTTTGTGGATTCATGTCGCTGCGTGGATCTATCTTTTGCTTGTTACCAAATGACGACGCCGCCGATGGCTAGCATGGTTTGCCGCCGGGAGACAAAGCGATCGGGTTCCCGTGATTCGCTTCTACCGCCGATAGGTCGTGCTCCATTAGTCGCACCTTATGCTTCGGATATCTAAAACAACGATAAAGGCTTAACATGGAATAAGAACTCGCTATCTATTTGTCAGATCCATCAATTATCGATTGGTTTGAACTCTTCTCCTTTTTCGCAACTCTCACCCAATTAGATGTAAGAAGCAGCAGCAGATCGTGACCGCTGTCTGCTTTTTGGTAGGATCTATTGGTTTGGTTGCTCAGTAAATCTCAATTGCTTGCCTGTAAATCCCAATTGCTTTGCCTGTTAATCCCTATTGTGAATACTTTCAGTGGCCAGCCTAACTATAGGCTTCATCGCCTCGACACCTAATCGAAGACTCATATATGATTTTATGCATCCACTTAGTCAGAGACCCGCTCTATTTTCTCTAGCAGCTTTTTGTATTTTCCTGTGTTGGCCAACAACATTAGATGTTATTAGTTTATTGTTTCTATTGATTTAATTGTAGTAACTTGTTGCCTTGAGTTATCCTATGTATGTTTTGCTTTGGCAAATTCTTCTATGCAGCATTAGTTCTTATAACTAGCTAGCAGGATGTTGTTTCAGTGCGTCAGCTCAGTTTGACAGCCTCTTTGTTGTCCTCTTCACTCTGCTTGACTGAATATATATTGAGTTTCCTAGTGTAGCCTTTTAAGAGGGTGTGCTATTAGCTCAGATTTTTCTATAGATAAGTGATTTGCTTGGAACAATTGTGTTCTTCTCTATTTTATATTCAAGAGAAACAAAGGTATTGGGAACATCTCATGTAGCAAAGAGTGGTAGGATATAGAAGCTGCATCTTGACGATGAGGTATTTAGATCAGATACAAGGTTTAGACTTTAGGTTTTCAAGTATCACTTTGAATCTTTTCTCGCTACCATGTCTTTGAAGTGCCTTTTGATTGGATACTCATTTTTTAGTGATAGGCATTCATATTTTTTAGAAAACACTAGTTGATTAAACTTTATTATTTTTTATTATAGACATGGATGTTGATGAGTTGAATTCTGACACTGAATCTGGAAATGGTGACTGTGATGATGAGTTTGATATGAACTCTGAAGAAGACAATGACTCTGGTTCATTGAATATTGGTGAGGCAGTAAGTTTACTTGATTTTGTTTGTTTATACACTTGTGTATTATAATATGATATATCTTGTTGCCTTTTTAGGATGTAAATTCCTCGAATGATGATATTGATCCTGCTGTAGCAGTCCAGGTTTCAAGCATCTGAAAGGAGCATTTTATGGAGTATGTTCTGAAACTTTTATGACTGAACTGTGCATATTTTTGTATCTCTTTGTACTATTACCTTCACTATGTCATAGTTATAGGAGTAGGACATCAGTCTGTCTCTCATTTGCACATATCAACCTTTTCTGTTCTTATTCTCCAGCAGTTAAGTTACTAGAATCAGTCCATACCACTATGTTTTTTATGAACTAACTATTGATGTTTTTTCAGTTTGTTAAGTCTATTAAGAACAAAGGGAAATCACGACGTTCTGAAGTCCAGAAGAGTGTTGGAAAGGTAAATTCAGTAGCATGTGCTTTTTTATACCATGTTTAGTGAACTGATGATTAGTTTCATAACTGGAAACTTAGTTTTTCATCGGTTTTTCAGAATTTTAGAGATGTTAAAGGCACCGGTAAAGGAAAATCAACTACTGGTGAGAGTTCATCTACTAAAGCAGGAAGCAGGTGCAATAACAAGTATTTTAGAGAGAGAATAAGAGAATTGGATGAGTGTAAGAAAAAGATCATCAGGGATCATGGATTTGGGATCTTGCTTGAGTATGATGGATGTTCTGTGTCTAAAAACTTTATCCAATGGATTGCGGATCAAGTCGATGTCAACTATTGTGATATACTTGTTGGAGGCAAAATAGTCCCTTTTTCTATAAAATCAGTTCACCTATTCTTAGAGATTCCAATTGGTGGTGAAGACATCAGGCAGCAGAAAGATGAGTCTGCAAAGGCCAATTTTCTTAAAGAAATCAATGAGACTTCTTTGCCCCTCATCAAGACCTTTGGCAAGAAGTTGGTGGGCAACACTTTGTCTGATGATGACATCTTTCGATACTTCATGGTTGTTGCATTGTCAACATTCCTGTGCCCAAACTCAAGTACTCTTCCCAGCCCCAAGTATCTAGGTGCTTTGATTGATGTTTCGAATGTGAAAGATTAGGACTGGTCCAAGTTTGTATTTGAATGGCTATTTGCTTCAATATCATTATACAGAAAAAAGCAAAGATGGACAATCGGTGGTTGTATATACTTCTTTGCGGTATGTCTTTTTTCCATTGCTTGTTTTCCTATCAATTACTTTTTGTCATCTATACGTAATGTATTTACTGACCACTTTGTACTTTCTTGTAGGCTTACTATCTAGACTTCCTGAACTTTGGATCTCGTCATCAGCTTCCTCCAAATTTACTAAGAATTCTATGTTGGAGAGGTTCAATGATAAGAAAATATGCTTCATATGATTGTGTCTCTGCTGATAAGTTTAGAAAGCGTCTGGTAAGTCTTGGTTTGAGGTTTTATGAGAGTTATCATGTTTGTTTTGTTCTTGTTTAGATTACTAACTGACTAATTGTAATATATTTTGTGTAGGTCAAATTTATTGAAGAAACTTGTTATATTGAATCTCTGTTACCGGTTGATGCTTGTGCTTCTTTTAGGGATTCTCTGTATACTGATTATAGATTATTTGATGAACAAGTAGGTGCCTTGTTCAGTATGTTCATGAGTATTTCATTTAGTTTAATATTTGTGAATAAATTACTAGTTTAGTTCATTGCTATTTTAATATGCAAAATCCGCAATATTTTGTTACCCAGCCTCCATATTGAACTTTGCATGATTCATATGGTGCTATTAATTTGACATGATAGAACAATGAAGCTTTGTGTGGCATTTTCCAAGAACATCACACAACACATGGTTTCAGGAGCCCTGACAAACTTGTCATCTCAATGTTCCAGTACATGAAAAAGCGTCAAGGTCAAGCAGTTGATGATGATCCGCTGCCTGAGAATTCTGTTGCTGGAATCCCTTCTCCAGCCAATGTTAGTGACAAAGATAATGATGCAATGGCTCATGACTATGAAGCCCAAATGCCTTCTGGTTCAACTCATACCATTGTGAAAGATGTTTTCGATACCACATTGGCTACTGCTACTGCAGTTAATGTGGAAGATGTGGATCCCACAATTGTTGTTGCTACTAAAATTAATGATGAAGTTTCTGTGACTAAAAAAGTTGATTCAGATAGTGCATACAATGTTTTTGGTAGTGACAATTGTTTAGTTTCTTAGCCAACTGAAACTATTCCTTCCAATAACTCATCAGTTCAAGGTACATGAAGTGATCTGTACCTTTGTTTCAGCATTGAGTTAACTTTGTTTGTCTTGTTCATACTCTTATGAATATTTTTAGGTGCAGATTCAGCTGTAGATTCATGTAGAAGGAAGAGGAAGAGGAAAAACTATGCATCACAAACTTTCAGTCCTGATAGTGTAGCTTCTAGGACTCGTCATGGACTATCTCAACGTCTTGGAAAATCCCCTCTCAGTTGCAGAAAAGATGATGCCGAGGCCAATGTTCCTACATCTTATTCATTTTCCTTTAGTTTTGTATTTTCTAAATTGATGGATCATCTCTATTCAAAATTTTCTTTTGTTGATTATGTTATTGTGTTTAGAATAGTGATTTCAGTTTAAAATTATTTCCCTGAATAATGTATTTTTGAATTTTAGACAAATGTGCTGGATCATACTGGAACTTACTGGAACTTGAGGTACAAAGGATAATCCTGTAGTTGTTGAAGAAGCCCCCGTCATAATTTCTAATGCTGCAAGTAAACGTCAAAAGCTTGAACTAAAAGTGAGTTTCTGTGTTTCTCTGTTCCTATTTTTCCTGTGTGTGCACCTCACTGCTATTTGTAGATAGTGCTGCAAAATACTTTATAGGCATAGGTTGCAGCATTTTTCTACTATTTGGTATTGACCTTTTTTGGGTTTGTGTTGTTTGCTATTTTTAAATGTCTATTCTTCAATGATCAGTATGGCAAAAGTCTCCATTCCAGTGACTAGTAGGGGCCAGCAGCTAGCTATTGAGTGCTAGACAAGTCCAATTCCCCCATGGCTGTGCTTGTATTTGTTGTTCTGAGGTTTTCAAGGGAGTAATGATGCTTAAACAAGGAATTTGATGCTTGGGTTCGAGGGTGTGCGGTTGGCAGCCGTGGATTTGTGGGGTTATGTTAGGGACCTACTCATTGTAGTGCATGTGTGAAAACTTATTTTATGGGGGAATTTACACATAGTGTTGTTGGCATCAATATTTCATAAGATACAATATGCTAATGGCACAAGGGAATTGAGGGCTGGCTGCATATTTTTTTGGTGGTGAGTTATTAATGGCACAAGGGAATTGAGGGCTGTTTGTAGCATTAGGTCTTTGCTGAAGTTCTTTCTCCTTGGGAAATTGGCATGTGGCTGCTTGTGCTCTTGCATCATGAGTTTGTGACTCTGTTGGCCCTTGATGTGCTCCACCTAACACTTATAGTACTATCAATTCAGAGGTTTAGGGCCATAGTTTTTTGTTATCTTTTAGCAAATGCAAACCAAGCTTTCAATTGGTTCTAATCTTCCACCTGTTTTCTTTAACTATTATTTGACCGATCTTCCTATTGCTATCTATTCTGCAGGAAAGAAGTGTACCTGCTGCTTCTAATTCTTGGATGCTACCTCTTCCTCATGAACCAGCTGGCTTCTACAATGATCGTGGTGCAACAGTGGACATACCTCTTGATTCAACAAAGGTAACAGACTTGCATTGTTTTTGTTATTACCATGATCTTTCATTCTAGTCTACATTTTGGAGTAGACTCACATTGTTTTTATGTTGTGCTTTTTGCCCATGCACTTATGAACAGCAGACCCCCCTTTTTATTTTGCCCATGCACCTTATTCCATATGTTTATCATTGTTCAGGTAGGTGAAAGAACTAGTGGAGCTACTGGACACTCGACAGATACGGTTGAGAAGGCTCTAGGTTTGTCCTGCTCATGAAAAAATGTTTAACAAATCAATGATACAAACAAGACACATGTTTGAGCATGGCCTCTGTGCAGGAGAAGCGTCTAGTAGAAGAAATCCTATTGGTTCTCTGAACCAGAGTGATCATGGTCTTTGTGCAGTGAAGAGTGTCCAAACTGCTTCTAGTCCTAATTTGCATGTTTCAGAGCCAAAAACTATTCCATGCCATTCAAAAGAAACTCAACTAGCTGAAAATGCAACTCCTACTTTGGATCATCCCGGTTAGTACCTATTTTTAGATTGCACATTTATTAGCAGTAAATTGCACATTTGAAATACTGCAATTATGGTATTTGACATGTGCAATATTTGTTCTTGTCACCTGTAAATTTCAACTTTTTTTACCGATTTAATATTTAATTAAGCAGGGAAAGCACCTGTTGAGAAACCTTGTATGAAGAAGGTTCCTTACTATAATAGTCCTAGCATACCATCTTTTAGAATATTTGATTTTGAGGATGATTTAGGAAATTATGTCGAATACCCTAAACAGAGGCGTCCTGTCGGTCCAGTATCTGGTACAGCTTGTCCTATTGATCGAGTGATATTTGTGATTCGACATGCTGTATCTAATGACATGCATCAAAAAGTCAATTATGTGGTACATGTTTTGCCATTTCCTATTTTTCCCTTGCTAAATCATCATATTGTATGTATATACATTTTTGTACTTATTTAGTATGTGTTGCTGCAGCTGAAAACAACTTCTACTTCATATCAGAATCGTGGTGCTAATATATGCCATAGAGGTGTCCCTGTAAATGTATGTTTGACCTTACTAAAAGGTCCTCGTGTTGTTTTGGTAATTGAGTGACAATCTAGGTGGATTAATTATCTTTCTGTGACATACACAGGTGATTAGTCCACAGGTACATGTGTGTGAGAAACATATGCTATGAAGGTGGAAATGGCTTGGAGATGTTGCAAAGCTCACACATGTGATGATGATGAAGCTCATTGCACATGAGACATGACATTGAGTCATGTGATCAAGGTGGAGAAGATTAAGACATGATTTGGCTTGATGTACCGGTTGCAAGCGTGAAGGGCAAGTCGGAGGCTTTGGAGCGATGGATCACATGGCGGTGAAGCTTGAGCAAGACTTGGCGCCGATGGACGAAGACAACGGTGAAAAGCAAGTGAAGTCAAGATCAATGAACCAATATGATCACGTGATGATATGAAGTGGATCATATCATTGTTGATTGTGT